>OX451738.1:26984529-27584529 GCA_948472305.1 Vicia faba
TATATATATATTATATATATATATATATATTATATATATATTAATATATATATATATATATATATATATATATATATATATATATATATAATATATATATATATATATATATATATATATATATATATATATATATATATATATATATATATATATATATATATATATATATATATATATATATATATATATATATATATATATATATATATATATATATATATATATATATATATATTATTATATATATTATATATATATATATATATATATATATATATATATATATATATATATATATATATATATATATATATATATATATATATATATATATATATATATATATATATATATATATATATATATATATATATATATATATATATATATATATATATATATATATATATATATATATATATATATATATATATATATATATATATATATATATATATATATATATATATATATATACTATATATATATATATATATATATATATATATATATATATATATATATATATATATATATATATATATATATATATATATATATATATATATATATATATATATATATATATATATATATATAAAAATAGAAAGTATTTATTTACCAAAATGTGTATATCCAAGAAAATGTTTTCAAAATGTAAATAAAAATAAATGAAAATAAATATATTTTTACATTATTTTAGGTTTTAATAAAAAGAATATAAAGAATTGAAATATTTTTTATACTAGTAATAATTAGAATAAATTCCAAATAAATATAAAAATTTATGAAAATAATTTTTAGGTATTTTTTATGTTAGAAAATAAAATATTAAAATCAAAAATGAAATAAAATACAAAAACTGACAAATGTGCAAGCAAATGGGCCAGGGGGTGCAAACTGAATACGCATGTGTGGAAAGCAAAAGCAACTCAGGCCCAGCCCAAACAACTTCATCTTCTTCCTCAGTTTCAAACAACACACGCGTTATGTACTTCCAATGTTATCTCCTAATTCTTTGATTTTTTGACAAAACTCATAACATGAACATTGTAGAGAATTAAACAACGAATTCAACCATATAAAAAACTTGGATTAACTCTCAAAGACCAGAGAGAATTTCTCTGGCCCTAATTTTTAACCTAGTTTTTTCAGAAAGTTCATGAGTGAAATTCTCTCAGCACGATTAATGTAAATGAAAACTAAGCATATGTATGGCTTCAGGGCTATGAGTACAACATATTTCATTCACAAACCTAATCCTAACCAATCCTGAATAGAGAGATAGAAGTCCATGAAATACATGTTTCAGTTGACTTCGAGCTGGACAATGTAGCAACCTTCAATGGTGTTTGAGCTTCTGTTGAGCTTGCCTGAGTTCAAAGGAAGCTTCTCCAATGCTTGGCTTGCTTTGAAATAACTTGAATCGTGTTGTAGAACTCAACCTGCAGAGCTTTGAAATGAAAATGGAAAAGTGTGTTAGAGGTGTTACAGCTTGCAATGGGGGCTTGGGATAGTTCAGGTGAGTTGATTGGAAGGTGTTAGAACTATCTTGGGACAAAACGCACGATGAAAATTGGTTGTGGCTTGCAAGATGCAGAACCTGCCCTGTTTTGCAGAAAAACAGTGGTTCTGAGTATGAGGAGGTTTGAGTGATGAAAGGGTAGTGTTTTAGGCTTGTTGGGAGGTATGGAATTTGACTACAATGTTTTTCTAAGCTTGTGTTAACAGATATGAGAGGTTGCTTCTGTTTTGCAATTTTTTCTCTACTTGAAGTTCAAATGTGGAAGTGAAGTTACAGGCTTGTATAGGCTGTCAAATATGCTTGCATACATTATTATTGGCCCCTCTGATTTGTGGATTTGTTTTGCTGCAAGAGATCTTGGACCAATGCTCAAGGATTGTTGGTTTGACATAAAGCATACTTAAGCAAAAATGGAAATTTGCCTTTTTCTACTTAAGGCTTAATCTTGTGTATAATGACCAAATGAAGAAAACAAAGGCTTAGACTGATGGATTGGCATCAAATTAAGGAGTGCAAATTGGTTTTGAGGCCTGTAATGTCAAACCAAGCTAGCTAGATCAGAATTGCAAGTTGTTATGAACATGTATTGGCCATGGACAAAATTAAGTTTTTGCCAACTTCAAGCATTCGATTCTCTCTAACCACAAGGGTGTTTGAGGAGTTCTTGGACAATTTGGAAAGCTTGGAACACGTACTATAATCCATATTTGCAATTCAACTTGAAATTACAAGTGGAACTATGTGAAAAGTGGCCAAGAAGATGGGTCCAAATCCTGTCTAGATTAGGGCAAATTTTCTCTAAGTTAAAAGTTTTAGGTACCCTTGTTCCAAAAATCATAACTTGAGATACAAGCTTCTTTTGAGAAAACTTTGTGAATAAAAGTTGTAGACTTTGTGATGGACTATAACTTTCATGTTGCAAGTTTTGTTTGAATCCATTTGCATCTTGGTGAAAAAGTGGGACAAAGTTAGTACAAAATAAGAAAATTTCATAACTTAGAAAATTTCTAAGTTATGAAATTTTTCCATTTTAAAACCTAATTTGTATTTTTGGGTTTCTTGATGAACAAGTTTCATAATTTGACATGTCTTGATGAAAAATGACCCTTGGCACTTGATTTTGACCAAAAAGTCAAAGTTTGACTTTTCAGTATACAGTCAAATTTTGATCAGTTGACTAAAAAATTCATTTGTCCATCTTATGCATTTGAGATCTTTTGAATTTGTTGAATGGGTCAAGAAAATATCATTGAGTCCTTGAGTCCATATGTGAGCTTGGTTTGCCATTGGTTAGGTAAAACAGTCAAAAATTGCCTTTGTGTAGTCAAAACCCTAAAAATGACCATTTTGCCCTTTTGGTGATCTGATCAAATTTCTTGTGGAATTGTGATCCAAACTTGATCAAATGGTTCATATAAGTTCATAATGTTGATGTGGGTCAAATTTCATGAGGTTTGACTTTCAATTGGCCACAGTTGACTTTTTCCCCAATACAACTGATTTCTAGGTCAATTGTCCAATTGACTGGGCAAAGATTTGAATCAAGGCTTGAAACTTGGTATGGGCAAACTTGTGAACCCAACATGAAGCATGAAAGTCAATTTGGGTATTGTAGGTCAAAATATCCTTGTGCAAACTCAAACCCTAATTTGAGTTAACAGTGCAAGGAGGGGTCTTGAGTAGAGCAAACCCTGGCTTGATCCTGAATTCCAAGAGTCTTGTGATGAGAAAGTGTTGATGAAATGAGAGGGGAAATTTTGGGGTACAACACTTTGCATTATGTAGCATTGGACTTTTTGGACTTAGGATTAGAAACCTTGGCCTATGATTGGAGACCTTGTGATCTTATCTTATTATTTTGTCTGGAGCTCTTGAGATTTACCTCAAAACATTGGGTTGTTTGTTTTTTATGTGTGCAGGTTATTGTGATTACACCCTTTGTTTGTAATCTGGAATTCACCCGTATACAGCCGTTGCTCTGCCCAATTTTTATGAAGACTTAATACACTTGAAGTTTGGTTCTTTCAAGAGGTCTAATATTCTTGCTTGTTTGGTTTCAATCCAAAGAATAGGAATTATATCTTGGCTCATAGTGTCAAGTATTGGCTTCTCGTTGGTTAGATGGTTCTTATCCCTACCTTTTAACTTATGCTTTAAGATAGCCTCTTCTTCTCCTCCCATCTTCTTTAATTTCAAAAATCTTCTCCCTCCTTTTGAAAACTCTTCTTGTTTTAAACTTGAACCACTTTCATAATAAACTTGGACTTAGGTCCATGAATTTTCAAACATTTTCATAAATAAACTTCAATAAACTTAATAATACTTTGACATTTTTGTGAGAAGACTAAAAGTCAATAAATCTCATTTCAAACCATTTTTCCACTTTGACTTTTATCTTTAAACTTTTCTCAAAAAAAAGATTGAACTCTTGTCAATCCTTGTAGTGATGCAAACAACTATACTTCTACAATATGTAGTGAAGAGAGATATTTTCCACTTGGGTGTTGAGTGAGGTATTGTTGATTTTAAAATCTAAGCCATATCCTCCACTTTGAGATGACGCAAATCCTCCTTTCTCATGATTGTGGGTAGTAGGTATGTTTTCCACACGAACAATGACGATGATGTTTTATCTCATAAAATTAACCAACACATTTGTGTTTTAAAATTTTTAAAATAGGAACTACGTGTAACCTGATCCCCTATTTCACGAAAAAGTGGTACGTAGGCACTAAAGGTTTGCAACCGCAGCGGGTGCAAAAATCATAAAAAAATATATTTCTTTTCTCACCTCCACCATCTATTTTTACACAACATTTTATAGCCAAAATATACAGATTTTTCAAAGAGGTTCATGTGAAGTACCGTAGATGCTTAGGGTGCCAATATCTTCCCTTTGCATAACCAACCCCCTTACCTTGAATCATTCCCCCTCTTTTTGGGTTACTCACTCTTTTCCCATTCCTTTGGAAACAATAAAGCACGGTGGCGGTTTTTATTTTGATTTGTATAAGTCTAGTCAATCCAATGGCTTAGTCTTAAACATTTCTACCGCTACACGGTGTTTGTTGATTTGATCTTCCCCTGAAAAAGGTAAAGAGTTAGTCATATGCAATGTCATGATGTATGAAATGCATTGTGACGATGTTCTCAAAATAAATGAGATTATGCTGTATGCGATGTGCATACTCACGCCATGATGTATGAATATGGGATATTTTTTAGATGTTTCCCAGTCTAGGAAAATAAATCCCGGACTACTGTTGGAGAGTATTGGGAAGCTGAATCCTTCATTTTCATTGGGGATGATGAATAGAGATGATTCGCTGGGAATTTCCTATTTTTGTTTGAGGATATCCTGTTGGGGATTGACTCTGCTTGAGAATTGATTCTGCTCGAGGATGACTCTGTGGAGAGAGATGCTTGTTGAAAGATTCTGCTGATGTAGATAAATAAACTCTGTTGGGGAATGAAATTCCATGGTTAGAGAAATAAACTCTCCCTGGGAGGAGGTTTTATAACTGTTTGAGCTGGGCTGGGGAAAACAGACTTTAGTTGGAGAAGATAATCCCTGCTTGGGGAAGAAGAGGGAAAAACTCTGGTTTTTTTTGCTCTGTGGGGAACATAGATGTCACTAAGACGTATGCTGAGGATACGGCGATGACTTTTCATTAGGATGTTTCTTCCCCTGTGCCTGCTGGAGATAGTACCTGCGAAGATTTTGTGGATGGATCTATGTCGTGATTGTACTTGAACATGTATTGAATGAGTGTCAGAATGACATCCGTCTCTGGATTGTATCTGCACTGTTCTTGAAACATGTGTTAAATGAGTGTCAGAATGACATCCATCTCTGGATCGTATCTGCACTGTACTTGAAACATGTGTTAAATGAGTGTCAGAATGACATCCATCTCTGGATCGTATCTGCACTGTACTTGAAATATGTGTTGAATGAGTGTCAGAATGACATCTGCCTCTGGATCGTATCTAAACTGTACTTGAAACATATGTTGAATGAGTTTCAGAATGGCATCCGTCTCTGGATCGTATCTGCATTGTACTAGGATAGAATCTGGAGTAGGTGCCAGGATGACATCTGTATTTGAATCGTACCTGAACCGTTTCTAGATGAGAATCTGGAGTAAGTGTCAGGATGATATCTGTCTCTGGGTCGTACCTGAACTGTTTCTAGAAGATAGTCTCGAATAAGTATCAGAATTATATCAATCTTTGGATCGTACATGAATCGTTTCTAGATGAGAATCTGGAGTAGGTGTCAGGATGACATCCGTTCTTGGATCGTACCTGAACTGTTTCTAGATGAGAATCTAGAGTAGGTGTCAGGATGACATCCGTTCTTGGATCGTACCTGAACCGTTTCTAGATGAGAATCTGGAGTAAGTGTCAGGATGATATCCATCTCTAGATCGTACCTAAACTATTGCTAGAAGATAGTCTAGAATAAGTATCAGGATGATATTCGTCTTTAGATCTTACCTGAACTGTTTCTAGTAGAGAATCTGGAGTAAGTGTCAGGATGACATCCGTCTTTGGATCGTACCTGAACCGTTTCTAGATGAGAATCCGGAGTAAGTGTCAGGATGCCATCCATCTTTGGATCGTACCTGAACCGTTTCTAGATGAGAATCTGGAGTAAGTGTCAGGATGACATCCGTCTTTGGATCGCACCTGAACCGTTTCTAGATGAGAATCTAGAGTAAGTGTCAGGATGACATCCGTCTTTGGATCGTATTTGAACCGTTTCTAGATGAGAATCTGCTTTGTTCAGAATGTTTCCGTTGGGAATTCTTATTTTGTTGTTTTGAGAATAAATCCATTGAGGAACATTGATTTTGCTTGATTGTACGTGATTCGTTGTTGGAATTCATGTTTAAATGCCCCAAGTGATTCAGATGGAGATCTGCCCCTAGCCATTTGGCATTTTTGAGAGATTTCTTGAATCTTGACTTGACTGCCCCAGATGATGGACAATGATCATATTGTGCCCCTTGGTTGGAAGTGTTTTTCCACTTGAGGTGAACCTTTTCATTGAGAAAGTTTTTGTTCACTAGATATTCGTCATGAGAATTTCTCTACTGTTGAACGAATAATCATATGCAAACAATGGTATTTTAAGAATGCAAAGCTTATGTCTGTCTTGAAGTTTTTGAAAATTCATTTTTTTAGTAACACAAATTTTGCAAGAGAGTGATATCAACTCAGGATTTATAGCAAGTTCTACAGGAGTCAGGATACCTTCGTAACAGTATGCTTCTGAACTAACCTATGCTTCAGTTAGGACTTTTAAGGGTTGTAGCGTAGCCTGGTTCACGGTTCAAGAAACAAAGGATAAAGGCTCAAATTTTATTTGTACCTAACCCACTCTTCATGATGTTCTTCAGTCCTATGCTCAGTTAATTGTGCATTTAGATCCCAATTGAGTCTGGCATCTTGTCCTTGATGTTTTGGTGATGGTTCGAATACTGAAAGTTTATTTGGAAGAGGAAGTCATTCTGTAATCTCCTATTTTTTGTCGAGGATTTGTAGTAACCTCTTTTTTTGGTTTTCGTTATCCCTTCTTTTGCCTGAACTGTTTCTTTTGGTGATTACAGCCAGCGGGATGCCCCAATTTTTTTCTTAAGTCTCCTTCATAGGTTTTGACTTAGAGGGATTTTATTGTGAGAGATAATGGTTGCATATCTTGACGATTATGCGGAACCATCACCATCTTTTGATTTTGAAGGAAGTCTTTGATGCCATTCATGGTGTACGAAGCGGAAGATTGCGACTGAATGTGCGTATGAATTAACTAAGAAAACTACCCTGCTGTGGTACGTTGGGAGAACTGACTTGAGGTGTTTGCGTCTGTGTTCGCAAATGTTGCGGTTTAGCAAGAGTCGCCACCGATTTTTCTTTTATCTAATAAGGAAAGGTGAAAAAGCACAGGAAAGACCTTTAGAGATGTTTTTGAGTTTGGGGGGTAGATTATGAAAAGGGAAGGTATTAGCACCCTTTTCATCCATGGTTTTCCATGAGCTCTTAGTTACTCGCTAGATCACTTGCTTTTTGTTTGGAGGTGCTTGTGTGTGGTTTTTGAAAGTATTTTGAAAATGTAACTTTGTAATGATTCTCGTTTCTATAAGAACGCATACAAAGTGTTTGTTTCGAAAATAGTTCAAATATGTGTTTATGAGATGTGTTTTGAAAGTGATTTTGAAAAGGGGTTTCTTTATAATGGCTCTCGTCTCTATAAGAACGCGTACAAAGTGTTGTCTTTTGAAAATGTTTCAAATGGAAATGTGTGTATGAAATGTTTTTGTTGTGAGCAAGCGAGTAACCGAGAGCGAACCTACCTACTCAAAAGGTCTTAGATGTGTTTTTCCTCCTCCTTTAGATGTTGCTATCTTACTATTGTTTTGGTAAGAAGCTCCATCGTTGGATATGAAGGGACGGGCGTTGGGTCATCGTATGACCATGATAGCAATGTTGTGAGATGACCTAGCACTTTTCTTTAGGGACTAAGATCATCTTGAAAGGAAACTTTGATAGTGTCATCGAGGGACTATGATCTTTTTTCGATTTGTTTGTGCTAATACATCCCACATGCATAACATGGCCATTTTTGCAAGGCAACAAGTGAGATTACCCTAAGAGTGCATGTGTGCAAGTGTGTTTGATTGCATGCATTTGTCTTTGATTTTTAGTGGTCTACTTGTTGATTTTATCTCTCGCCATACACGTCTAATTACTATACAGTATAAGAAAAACAGTAAATTGCGGAAAATGAAATTCTACGTTATTACAATATTTAGAGGATAGGGGTACATATTTATGAATGGGGATTGCAAGTAAAATAAAATCCTAAGTTATTATTACAACCATATTGAAATAGTGTATAAGAAATATAAAATTGACTTGTTTAGAAAATGTTTTTATCTTAAGGAAATAAAAGAAAATATTTTTATGTTTTTTTTTATATTAATAAAAAAAGATGAAAAGGAAAATAAACGCAAAAATAGAAACATCGTGTTGCTGCAAACAAAGAAACATGGATCAGAAGTTTTGAAGTCAGGCGCGTGACTCAGCAGGAAATGTCAGTGGGATCAGAAGTTCTGGATTCGTACATTCTGAGGTCTTGCAAAAAACATTAGAGGGAAAACACAGAGGTTTTGGATGACGTTCAGCCAGTGAACCAAAAGTCAGAAGTTATGTATTACACTAAAACAGTGAGAAAACGTCAGCAGTTCAATACATTGTCAGCATGCAAAAGTCATAAACTATGTGTGTTTGAAAACAGCTGATGGAAACAATCAGAAGTTCAATGTATTTGACATGTGAGGAGAACTCAGAAGTTCTGTGCTGTGTCAAGATTGTAAGAGAACATCAAAAGTTAAGTGTATTTGACATGTGAGGAGAACTCAGAACTTCTATGTTGTGTTAAGATTGTAAGAGAACATCAGAAGTTCAGTGTTGTGCTGAGCCAGTGGGTGAACATCAGAAGTTCAGTGTGTGTTAACAGTGAGAAAAATCACGGAAGTTCTGTGTGTTAAAATGATGAGTGAAAAACAGAAGTTTTGTGTTACACTTCAGCTCTTAATCAGCATAATAACAATTTATTCAGTTCAGCAACTCAGAATGATCACATCATAATAAATCACAGAAGTTCCAATCCTAAGTCTGAGCCTAGCATTATTCTAGAAGTTCTGATCCATAGTTTTTTTTAATTCATACAATAATATGTACAACATTAATACTATGATATTTACATGCTAATGATGTTCAGAATGAAGAGCAAGTAAAGTCAGAAAGACTTACCTGGGCGTGCTTGGAGCTTTGAGTGGCTGCCTCTGGATGTTCTGAGTCAGCAAGAGAGACGGAAGAGTGGTTGTGTCCTTTTGTTCAAAGGGAAGAACAAAGGTTTGTTTTTGTGTATGAGAAATCTAGGTTTTTATGAAGGTTTCACAACTTCCTTTTCTCTCTTTTGGCAAATCTCTCTCTTCAAAAGCCAGCCAACATTTAGCCTCTCGTCCCCCAAAAAAGGCCCCCTTGAACGTATGGTGGAGTCAAGTATTTATAGATGAATTTGCTGCGACTTTGGGGGGGAAAACAAATAGGATTTGAACCTGTTTTAGCATCCTGTTCCTTTGCTTTTTCATCAGTATTCGTATGCTAGTTTGGTGTAATCATGAGATGCAGGCGTAGGCTGAGCTAGCTGTTGGTCATAGGTCTGCAGCAAGTTGTATAAGCAAGGTTTTGGGGATTTGGTCAAGTTCTGACCAAAGCTTTGAAAATAGCCTTCATGTGCTGAAGCGTTGTCTTGTCTTTGAAGCAATTATGGTGGCTGTCAGCAGGAATTAAGGAAAAGCAAAAGCAGAGTTGCTATCCCAAGACAGTAGAGGTACACGTGGTGAAGATCCTTTGGATAAAGACTCAGAAGGTGGTTGTGAACATTAAATGAGCATTAAATGATGATGAGACTTATCACAACCAGAAATCCTGCCATGTGAAACTATGTATCATTACTTAGTTCTGGATCAGAAGTTCTGCTTCAGCGTAGCATCCCATCTTCTAATCCTCTTATCTTCTGGTTCCAGCATATTCTGAAGGAGCCTTCAGGTTTTGTATCACGTTTCATAACCTTCTTGGCGTTACCCTGGAAAAATCTGACTGAACTTGCATAGATGTTGAAGAGCCATGTTTTGACTGAAGGCCATATTCTGAACCAAGTTTGTAACTTCTGACTGCACTTGCCTGGAGGCTGGCTCAGAAGTTGTGAAATGTCATTTTTTCTTTTATACTTAGAAAAATCCCAAGTATTTAGAAATTTGGCTTTTCCATAGTAAATTTGACTTTTGAATTTCTTGATGAAACAAACTTCATATTCCAACATGTTTTGATGAAATATTATTCTTGAGATTTGATGTTGATCCAAAAGTCAAAGTTTGACTTTTCTTGTGTGCAAATGACCATTTTTCCCTTGTGAATGGTTTGCTTGGAAAAATTGTAGTTTAAGGCTTGGAAGCAAACTTGAGGATCCAGGGCAATCCCTTGTAAAATGAGAGGGCAAATTTTGGGGTACAACACCTGCCACAGGTTATGATTAAGTGTTTTAATTTGTGTGAAGGAAAAACTCCTACCTTTGGCTCAAAGGGGTTGACTAGGGATTATCTTCCTTATAACTCCACTGTTTAGGATTTGAAACAATGCATGTACATCGTTAGCAAGGTCTATTCAAAAGCACATTGTGTGAGATTGTGGTATCGTTTTCGTCATCCTCCCTCTAAAGGCTTAGAGCTTTTAATCAAGAGTTGGATATCACAAAAGGAAGTAAGAAAGCAGTTTAAGCATGATGAAAACAAATTAATTCAATACAAACATGTGCAAAACATTGATGAAATAACAAGGTTTGATATGAATAAATGTTCAAACAATCAAAAGAAAATTACAAATTGAAAATTCTAATGAACGAAAAGTCTTCTTGTGAGAACTTGTCACTTCAGATGGTGTGCCTTGGAGGAATGACAGAAAAAATCAAGTTGCCCATCTTGTGTGATTTCCAATTCTCCTTCATCAATCAGGTCTTGAATTTTATTTCTCAATGTCCAACAGCTATTGGTGTCATGTCTGAGACTGTTGGAGTGGTATGCACATCTTGCATTTGGATTGTACCTTGGGGAGGCTGTGTTGGGATTCTGAGGAGGGTCCCTTAACATAACCATCTTGGCTTCCAACATGTGTTGCAATACTTGAGCCAATGACATATTGATTTCGGTGAAGCGTCTTTCAGACGTATTCCACTTACGCTGATTGCCCTGTTGTCATTGGCGAGGTTGTGGTTAGGCTTGTGACGTAGCGACAATTTGGAAAGGTCTACTCTCCAAGCCAACTTTTTGTCCCATCAGGGGTTGATGAATAACTTGATTCCCTGCATCAACTGTTTTCTTTATACGGTTGTATCCATCTTGATGAAGTTTGTTATAATGGATCTCAGCTCTTCTTGTCCTCGGGATAGGTCTTGGATAAGAGCCATCTGCCCCAGCATCTGGGTTCTCATTGCTTCTACCTCAGCTTGCAGTTGTTCCAACCGTTCGGCCTTATTGTCTTCAAGAGTTTTCTTGGCCAGGTCCCCAGTAAGGAGTGTTTTCAACTCTTCCTGCCCCTGGGTCAGAGTCAGGAACATTTGTGGGAATTGAGCGTTTTGAGCTTGAAGGTCTTTGATTGTTTGTTCAAGAGCCATTTCTTCCTCCTAAAATAAACAGCAAAAGGATAAGAAGCTTGTATCTGGAGTACCTATTATGCAATGACATGTATGATATATGTATGCAATGTTTTCAAGGATCTCACGGGGTAAACAAGAAGATGTCAGCAGTTGAAATTTGTAGCTTTGAAGAACTTCGTATTATTGAAGGTCCTTCTACAAGATTCAAGCTCACCATATCGAGTGGGTCATAGCCCCTGACTCAAGTTGTTTAGTTTTGATCTTCTAACGATATTGGCTAGAGGAAAATAAATCCCCTTTGCTCCTTGCTAGACGTGTGATTTACCATAACCTGCATCACAAACCCTTGAGATCCTTGAAATGGTTAAGGAAATGATGTGGAATGATGTTATGATGTATATGTTATGCGTTAAGCAAAAGTGTAAGGTTATGTAAGCAAGAAATCCAAGTTATTGGATAATGACTGAAAACAAACCCTGCAAGGAAATCATGTTATCAGATAATAAAACCATGCAAGTAGTTCAAGTTAAAAGAAAACAAATCACACAAGCAGCCTTAGGTTTAAGTTTGCATGGGGTTTTTAGGTAAGTAACCTCTTGAATATTTAGTTGGCTCAACCTGTCTTAATAATAGTAATCGGGTTCTAAGGAGCCTCAATATCACTGACCTTCCCTTCAGAAATTGTTTTAGCTCTACACCGAAGTATTGCAGCCAAAAAATCCTGAAAGTCCAGCCTCAATGAGTGTAGTATCGAGTATCAACCAATCTTCGGTCGGAACCAAATCCGGTTATCTCACTACTTCCTAATGGATAGGATGAGTTAATTAAAGGTTCTAAAGGGCAGTTAGCGCTTAGTGACACTATGAGGAAGCCTAATGTTATCCTTAACTTACTCAAGGAACATTAGTATAATCCAAAGTACCGTGCTAACGTAGCCACCACTTCGTTGGTATTGGTCTACGCCGTACAACTTCCATGGTTTATTGCTACTTACCTAATAAGGTGCCCCAGATCTGGGTGTAGGATATTTTAGTAACAACCCAAGAAAACCCTCAAAATTAAAGCAATCAAAGTACACAAAGCAGTTAAATAATGAACTAACTCTAAGGTAACCCCACTTTTCTATGTTTTCCCAGCAGAGTTGCCAGTTCTGTGATACGGTGGCAGAACTGACTGTTATATATTAGTTTTGCGTTTTTTATTCGCAAATATGCGGTAAGCAAGAGTCGCCACCGTCTTTTCTTTTATCCAACAAAGGAATGGGTGAAAAAAACATAAAAAGACCTTTTCAAGATGTTTCTGAGTAAGGGGGGATAGATTATGGAAAGGGAAGGTGTTAGCACCCTTTCCATCCATGGTTTTCCACGGGCTCTTAGAGGTTTGCTCATTTTTCAAGATGCTTTTGTGCTTTGTGTTTTTGAAAATGTTTTTGAAAAACTCCTTAGTACGGCGAACTTTGTAATGTTTCTCGGAATAGTAGAGAACGTATACAAAGTGTTTTGAAATTGTTTTTGAAAAAGTAGTTTTCTGTGTAAGTGCAAAAAAGTATTTTTTTTTAGCAAACTTCTAACAACTATCTACTTTTATACTCGAAAAGGGTCGTTCTTTTCCTCTTTTCCTTTAGACAGTGCTATCCTACTATTAGTGAGTAGGTAGCCTTGTCGCTGGATGTTTTTTAGGGACAATCGAAGGGACATTACAGTCACGAAGGCAATTACGAAGATGCTTTAGCAATTCTGTTTTAGGGACTAGATCATTTACCGAGAAGGCAACTGCAGGGTCATCGAGGGACTATGATCTTTTGATTTTACGGGTCTTTGCTAAAGAATTACTGCCTCGTGACTTTTTTTTAAAGGCAACCAAAGTTGGCGTACCTTAGAGGTGCTCGTGTGCAAGTGTGTTGTGTTCAATTCAGTTATTTTTTGTCTTTTTGTTAAGTTTGCTAGCATTGATTATTAGTCTTATCATACAAGCCTAATTACTAGCAGTCAATATGAAAAGTAGTAAAAATGTAGAAAATAGAGGTCCTGCGCTATTACAATGCTTCAGGGAGGGGATTTACATTATACAAGGATAATGGGGGATAAAGCAGTAAATATCCTAATTTTATCTATTACATCCGGTAGGCAGAAACAATAATAGTAAAAAATACAGAATTAAATAAACACGCATGAAAGTAAAAGAAAATCTTTTTGTTGTTTTTGGTATAAAAGAAAATAAGGCCTAAGTCTATTTAATTTTAATTTTAAGAAAAAAAAGATGTTAAAATAATTAATTTATTTATTTATAAAATTCATTTAGTTGGAAAAATAACTAGCCTAATATTTTTGTGATTCTTATTTTAATGTTAATTAAAAAAAGATAAACAGTCCACTAAAAAAATAAAGAAAAGAAAAAGAAAAATAAGAGTACAATGAGGCATCATTCGATTGGGGTGAAGAAGGGGAATCCGATCTAAAGGGGAAGAGTATGGCTTATTCGATTCACGAGAGAGGTCTTCTTTCGATTGGACTAGGGAGTGGGTGTCTCTTTCGATCCAGAAAGGAGTTGCCTTCTTCGATTCAGGAGGTAGTGGCTTCGATCCAGAGAAGGTATCTCCTTCGATCTGGAATGCTATACCTCCAAAAGTACGTTAGCGAAACAAAACGCAGGACCTAGGTATCGAAACCCAGGTCCTTCGATCCTGTGCGTGTTGGGTCTTTTCAGGCTAAATCTGCAGCAAATGTTAGAAAACGAAGAACATGACCTGGGTGTCAAACCCAAGCCTTTTGATCCTGTCTAGGATGGCAAATCAAAGGTAACAACCAGTATGGATGTATTATGAAAATACAAGGTTGGATAATTTACCCTTTCTTACCAATAGATTGGAACTTCGATTTGGGCACTCCCTGGACGTAGGCACCTTTAATTTGGGGCTTCTGGGTTTGGTTACTTTTGTTGAAGGGTGACTTTGGCTTGGAAAATTCTAACAACCTTTGATGCATTTTGGGACAACGTCTCTCCAATTTTTTGTTCTCCTCCCCCCTTTTACAGCACTTGTGATATCTTTATATATAGGGGGCAGAGGGGACAAGAAGGCAAAGGTTTAAACAACCTTGATTGTGTTTGAAAGCCATGAATAGGAATTTGTAACGTTGGCCAAACACATGGGATCTTGTCTCTTTTTTTTGAAATTTGAATGATATGCAACTGGCCTTTGAATGCTCCCTTTCGAATGGGCTGATGGCCTCCTTCGAATGCTCCCTTTCAAATAGCCTGATGGCCCCCTTCGAATGACCCTTTGAAAGCTTCTTCAAATGGACCTTTGCATGTTCTTCAAATGGACCCTTTGAATGCTCTTCGAATGGACCCTTTGAATGCTATTCGAATGGACCCTCTGAATACTCTTCGAATGGACCCTTTGAATACTCTTTGAATGGACCCTTTGAAAGCTTCTTCGAACAGACCTTTTGGAATTCCAATCGAAGGGCCTTTGTTGACATGCCAATTGAAGCTGACTTGACACAATTCCAAATCGAAGGATCACTTGCCATTCCAATCGAAAGGCTTGGCCTAGGGTCAAACGAATGAGTCTTTCAGAATGCCAATCAAAGTCCTTGACACCATGCCAATTAAAAGTCTTTTCATGAGGCCAATCGAAAGGCTTGTCATGAGGCCAATCAAAAGTCCTTGTATCCATGCCTAATCGAAGGGCTTGGCCATAATGCCAATCGAAGCACTTTCCATGCCAATCGAAAGGCTCCTTAAAAACACTACTCAAAAATTTTCCTTTCCTTTAGGCAAGGGTTTGTGACCAACCATGTAGGGGAAGACCTTGGAAAACATGAGAGGGAAAATTTTTGGGTACAATAGTGATGGTTCCTCTATGTTACTCACCTATGATCAACATAGCCATGTTTTGAAAATGTTTGTTGCTGCCAAAATGGAAAATATTTGTTGCCGAAAAAACAAAAATGTTATCGATAATATGCTTTTTTATGTGATGATGAAAATGTGAATATTTAGGTGGTTTTTATAGAGAGGTGTTGT
Source organism: Vicia faba (assembly GCA_948472305.1). Classification (NCBI taxonomy): domain Eukaryota; kingdom Viridiplantae; phylum Streptophyta; class Magnoliopsida; order Fabales; family Fabaceae; genus Vicia; species Vicia faba. The sequence continues at coordinate 27,000,309 of OX451738.1, forward strand.
ACCCCAAAATTTTCCCTCTCATATTCCTCAAGACATTGCAAGAAAAATCTCCAAGTGGCTCAAGGTTGCTCAAGAATTGGTCAGACAAGCTATTTCCTAAGGCAGTCTACCCCATATTAGGGTTTTGTGTTGCATAAAGATCTTTGAGTCCAAATGACCTCAAGTGCTTTCCAATGTCCTAATATGTTCTCAAGGTCATCCATGCCAAATTTCAATCCTTGCATAGGAAGTTTGCTCAGTCAATTGCTCAAAGGGTCCAAAAATCGACTGTGTTAGAGCAAAAGTCAATTGTGACCTATATACAGTCAAACTTCAAGATCTTTTGTCAACATTATCATTTTGAAGGATATTTCATCATTTTATCAAGGGTTGATCATGATTCATCAAGGATTGCTCAAAATTCATCAAGACTCAAAAGTTGCTAAATTAGGATTTTGTAGGAAAAGTCAACTCAACTTTGACCAAGCATAACTTTCTCATACTTTATGAGAAATGACCCATCCAAATCTCATTTTGAAGAGGATGAAATTTCCTACAATACATCTTCATACCCCAATATCAAAAAATGCACTCACAAGAAGTTATAAATTTGGACATTATAGGTCATTTTTGAAAGTCAACAAAAACACATTTTCTGCCAAAGCTTATAACTTGAGCATGCAATATCAAAATGCGATGAGACCAAAAGGTTTGGTTAGAGGACATCTCAAGATTTTTAAAAAGTCTAAGAACACCTCCAAAAGTTCAAAATTGAAGAAGTTATGCATTGTTGAAGTTGGACATTTTTGCAAAATTGCCAAAAGTCAACTATCCTCAAAACTTCAAATTTTGTCAAATGGGCCCATTCTTTTCCACTTGATTTGAGTTTGCATCATTGTCCACGTGTCCTAGATTCATCCATGAGCTTATTCATTTTAAATCAAATTAAATCATACAAAATCCAAAACTTTGATTACATGAGATTCTTTTGTTGTTTCAGGCTTTAATCATCATCATTAGCATCATCAAAATCGGATCACACCATATCATGTACAAAAAGATGGAGATTTGGCAAATTTGGAAAGGTTTAAAGGGTGAATCAAATCAAATTTCAATGCATTGATTTAGAGAGATTCAGTCCAAGTTTGTTACCCTAACACATTATACCATACATAAGCAAGCCAAAGGGACGTGAATAAGGGTTAGAGGCTGCAGAAAGAAGCAAAACAAAACTTGAAAAATATACAAAAAAAACTTGAATTCGAATTCATAGCTAGAGGTGTTTTCAGAAGCCAAGACCTATCCCAATCGATTCCTAGGTGTTCACTCAACCTTCCTGGATCAAAAGCAAGCTCGCTCATACGCCCAAACACCCTGTAAGTGTCACGATAATCCGCTCTGTACTTGAAATCATAACTCTCTATTCTTGCATCATTTGAACAAATTATTGCCATATTTGTGATCCTCATAACATTTCCAAGCTTTTGGCATTATTTAATTTTGTTTATCTGACTCATACTGCAAAATACCATAGTTAGGGTTTCGTGGATAGTTTTGGGTGTTTTTGTTTCGGGGATAATTGGCCATCAAGAAGGGTATAGTTGTGACCGGGATGATGAGATGAGCACAACCATGCCCTTAGAATTCATTTTCATGGCTTACAGAGGATTTTGGAGTATGCATGACTTGTAGTGACGGTCTGTGTCCGTGACTATAGGTTTTAGAGGTTTTTAGCCACGGACGAAGGTTGAAGACAATACGCGGCACTCAACCATTGCCCCATTCAAACTACGCACGCATATTTTTTTGTTCTGACCAATAATCTTTGTTTTGTTTTATAATCATTATTTTGCATAATATTAACAAATGGAACAGTTAGCGTAGTGGTAAGCATGTACATCCAATAGCCTACAGGACCTGGGTTCGAATCCCAGGTCCTCCAAATTTCTCTTTGATTTTTTCTTTCAGGCAATCGTGTGTGTAGTCCAAGCGCGCAGCATACCATACACTATCACCTATCCAATGGCCAGATGGCCAAAGGCCAAATCTGGTGATCCTGGAGTGAGGGTCTACCATAAGCAAAGTCAACACATGCCCACTGGATCTCACAAAGTCAGCAAAGGGCCAACTCGTTTGGGCCTCAACATTGCTATTCAGACACCCAATACAGGCCCAAACCCCTCTTCTCTTTATTTATTTTTAGTATTTGTTTTATTGATTTAATTGTTTTTTTATTATTTACTAACCATTTAAAATCCTTTTCTTCATAAAATAAAACCGATAAAAAAATATTTTTATGTTTAATCAAATTTTAAATTTTTATTTTTATTAATAAATACTAATAAATTAATTTAGGTATTAATTAGAATAACTCTAAACTATTTTTGTAAATAATTAAAATTAACTAGACTTAATTAGGTTTTTACTAATCCAATTAATTTTTATTTCTTTCTTAAAATACCAAAAACCCAAAAAAATAACTTATTATTATGATTAATTAATTAAATTATTAATTTAGTAATTAATTTAAGTTAATTTCCTTCTTAAAATAAAAAACAAAAAAAGATATTTCCTTTAACCAAAAAGGGTCAAAACCCTAAACTCGCGCTCGATTTAATTTCCCGCATGCGATTCATTTTCTTTTATCCTATTATGTATTTGATTCCGATTTGTAATAGCTTAATAGGACCTTTATTTATTTTTTATCGCTTTATTTATTTTTAAAGGGTTTGTCTTTGGGGATGTAAATACCCGACGCTTTGTAATTTAAATTTCGCAATTTATTTTCCGCAAATTATAACTGTTAGATGTTTGATAATAGGATGGCATGACAAGACTGAATGTTTTAACCTAAAATCAACATAGATCACCATTAACATGTACAAAGATAAAATAATTGAAAATAACACACTCGCACATGCGCACTCTTAGGGTACACCCCACTTGGTTGCCTTCGTACGCTGTCATTGAGTATAGGTCGTTTTAGATGTCGCCCTCTTGTCTAAAAGATCATAGTCGCCTCGAAATGGTTGTCTCGGATATTGTTGCTGCAAACAAATGATCTAAGACATTAGAGTTACGGCTAAAGCGTCCTAACATTGCTTTAGTGATCGTAAGTCCCTAATTCGAATTGACCCTTAAACTCCAACGACGATGCTACCTACTCATCAATAGTAGGATAGCATTGTCTAAAGGACATTATCATAGAATGATTCCTTTTTCGAGTAGGTAGATGGTTCTTAGATACTTTCTCTTTTAAAAACAAAAACTCTTCACACTTACACTTTTCGAACAAAGTTTTCAAAAACACTTCATACACTCTTGAGGACAGAAGCAAGAGTTAAATCGAAGTTTTCAAACAAAAACTTTTTTTCAAACCCACAAGCACAAAGAAAGCAATATTTTAAAAACAATTGAGCGAGTACCTAAGAGCCTGTGGATAACCACAGATAGAAAGGGTGCTAACACCTTCTCTTTCTATAATCTACCCCTCGAACCCGAGAAACATCTCGAAAAAGGAATTTTTCTGTGCTTTTTTCCTTTCCTTGTTGGATAAAATAAAAGTCGGTGGCGACTCTTGCTTACCGCGACATTTTGCGAATACAAAGCGCAAAACGCAAACCAGCATTCCAAAAAACAGTCAGTTCTTCCCAGCATATCACAGAACTGGCGACTCTACTGGGGACATTTTATAAGTGGGGTGTGCCTTAGGAATAGTTCATAATGTTTTCAATTGCTTGACTTGTATGCTTTATCTTTGTGGGTTTGAATCGGAGTTACTATAGATCCTAACCCGGATCTGAGGGATACCCTTTAGGTAAGTAGCAATAAACTGTGAGGGAACTGTACGGCGTAGACCGATACGGTTGAAGCAGTAGCTATGTTGGTATGGAACTTTAGTTTGTACCGACATCCCTTGTGGTGCAACGAGGAGAATATGGGTCTTCTAAGGGGTCATTAAGCACCAACTGACCTTAGAACCTATAATTGACCAACTCGGCCATAGAACAGTAGCAGTATGTTACACTCATTGAGACTAAACTCTCGCGATGATTTCGGCCGCAAGAAAAGGTTGCTAAAATGGAATTATGACCGATCGAGGGTAGTCAGTGATATTGAGATCCTCTAGAACCCGGTTACTATTTTTAGGACAGGTTTAAACCAACTGAACTGAAAGAGGGTAGTACCTAAGCTCCTTGCCATCTTGAAATCTAAGGGCTCTCTGTGTGACTTGTGTGCCTTTACCATGTTTTCTATTTATGGATACTTGTGGTGTGTTTTCTATCATGACATCATGACATTGCATGCACCTTGCATTGGACTAACCTATTTCAAAGACAGGAGGGATTCATCTTTGTTTTGTTTTGTAGGTTATGGCACCCATGCGTAGAAACACCATCCGGATCAACTTTGTCCAGGTTCCCACTCTACTTAAAGAATTGGTTGCAAAGATGCCAGATACTACCTCCTTCATCAGAAGACATGGGCACCTTCTTAGTTTGGTCACCTCCAAGATGGATGAATAGATGATGAGAGTCTTAGTCTAGTTCTTTGACCCACTATACCATTGCTTTACTTTTCCGGACTACCAGTTGGTCCCTACCTTGGAAGAGTCCTATGATCTATTGGGTATCTCTATTCTGGAGCAGATCTTATTTATAGGTTGGGAGAAGATCCTTAGGCCGGAAGAGATTGCTTCAGCCCTCCATCTGACAAAGGTTGAGGTAATGTCAAACTGGGAGACTAGAAGTGGTACAAAGGGCTTCTTGACTAAATTTTTGGTTGGTAAGGCTAATCAGTTCTGGGACAGTTTAGACTTTCAGGCGTTCGAGGACAGCCTGGCTCTTCTTATTTATGGTATGGTTCTGTTTCCAAACTCAGATGCTCTTGTTGACGTGAATGCGGTGAAGATCTTCATTTCCCGTAATCCGGTACCTACTCTCTTGGGTGACATTTTACACTCTCTTTATACTCGTACCGCTCGGAAACGGGGAACCCTTATGAGCTATGCGCCATTGTTGGCGAGGTGGTTTATTTCTCACCTCCCCAAACCAGTTTTAAAGAACAAAGAAGGCATGGGCTGGGCCTACAGGATTATGTCTCTCTCTCATAATGACATCATTTGGACTATCAAGAGTATGGAAGATGTGGCTATTATTGATCGATGTGGGGAATACCCCAATGTTCCACTGATAGGAACCAATGGAGGGATCACTTATAATCCATGCTTGGCCTTACGCCAGTTTGGGCGGGCTAGAAGAGAAGGACCTCATGAGCTGCTAATGCCTAGTATTGTCTTTGACTTCCAAGGGGATAGTGATGAGCAACGCCGCAGATTCATAAGAGCTTGGGATAGAGTACACAGGTCTGATCCGCACGAGTTGGGTGCAAAGACTTCTCTACCAATGGAACCATATCTCCGATGGGTTTGTATCTGTGCCCAAAAGATGGGAATGTCGTACGAAGCCGTCTTGCCTATAACTGTTGAGGTTGCTGATGAAGAAGGGGTTCCTCCTACCATCCTACACCGTTACATGCCTACTGGCATTGGGGCATTAAAGAGATCATGGATGCAGCTGAGAGAAGAGCGGGATACTTACCGAGAAAAGTATCACGAGCAAGAGCAGAAGATCTAGAAGTTGACAAGGCAGCTGGAGAACGAGCGGATCCTCAATGACTATGTTCGCACCGACAAGAAGCGACCATGGGAGCACTGATTGTTTTTTGATTATTTCTAGTTTACTTTTCAGTTTTTCGTTCTTGTAACGCCTTAAAGGCATTTGTTGAACAATTGATTTCAAAGTTTATCTAATAAAAGGGTGTTTCGTTTTGTTTACAAATTTGAATCTCTCGACGTCTTTGAAATCATATCATGCGCATATCATTCCCATGCACCTCATAACAGGTACCCCTACAGGTTTTCTCATCTTCTTCACTGTTTATTTCAGCATCATGTCTTCCAAACCATCAACTGAACAAGCAATCAAGGCTCTACAGGCTCAAAACGCCCAGTTCCAAGAATTGTTCATGAACCTGGCTAAGGGTCAGCAAGATCTGAAGGCCCTTATCCTGAAAGAGAAGAAGAAGAAGAAGAAGAAGAAGAAGAAGAAGAAGAAGAAGAAGAAGAAGAAGAAGACGGTCCTCCTGAACATGGGCCACAGGTTTGGAAACAGGTTGCGAGATGAAGTCAATCTATCCCACTCATCTAGAAGGGGGAGAAAACCAAGAAGAAAGGAGGGTGCCTAGCCCTGTGGTATCCGACCATGAGACTGACTTTGACGAAGACCAGTATCCTCCGGCTGAGGATAGGTATAATCAGCTCGAAGACCGGTTAAGTACCATGGAGATTCAGAAGGTCCCTGGGTTGGACTTTGGTGATCTAGGTTTGTCGTCTGGGGTGGTGATTCCCCACAAGTTCAAATCACCATCCTTTGCTAAATACGACGGAGTTTCCTGTCCGAAGCTGCATCTCCGGTCGTATGTTAGAAAGATTCAGCCGTACACCGCTGACAATAATCTCTGGATCCACTTCTTTCAAGACAGTCTCTCAGGGACTCAGCTTGAATGGTTTTACCAGCTAGAAGGAGCTAGCATCCGTAATTGGGAAGATTTGGCTGCTGCTTTCTACAAGCAGTACCAATACAATGCCGACCTTGCTCCTACGCGTACCCAACTCCAGGGTATGTCCATGGGTGCGGGAGAAGGTTTCAAAGATTATGCTTAGAAGTGGAGGGACCTTGATGGAAGAGTTCAACCTCCCTTGGCTGATAGGGAACTAGTGGATATGTTTCTGGGGACCCTGTCTGGTCCGTATTTCAACCATCTGATTGGAAGCTCGTCGTCCGAGTTTACATAGCTGATTATGACTGGGGAAAGAATTGAGGCCGGTATCAAATCCGGTAAAATACAGAAGGGGGCTTCATCAGGCACCGAGAAGAAGCCTTTTAAGAAAGAGTCGAGTGCTGTTTACAGTTCAAAAAGTCAGAATAGACCTGAACGCCGCCAAGTTGTTAATGTAGTGGTTATTTCAAGACCTGTTGTTGCTTCTCAGTGCAACAATCAGCCAAGGGCCGAGAGACCACGAAGATAATTCACTCAGCTCAACATGACTTTATCCCAGATTCTGCCGCAGTTATTAAAGATTAATCTAGTGATTCCAAGGGAGGCCCTGAAGAATCCAAATACAATATCACCGAAGTACGATCTGAATTCTCGCTGTGCTTTTCACTCTGATATCCTGGGGCATGATACGGATGATTGCTGGGTTTTGAAGAATAAGGTACAAGACCTGATTGATGCCAAGGAGATCGAGTTCGGAGCACCAGAAAAGCCTAAACATGACGCATGGGTGAATGCTATCGGGGATGACGATGATGAAGAGTTTGATATTGACAGCTGGATATACCCAACTGCCGGTGATGGATTAAGCAACTGGACAGCGAAGGATTTTATGCCCGTTTCTGTTATCACCCAGTAATGAGACTTTTGTTTTGAATTTGTAACAAACAATGTTTTAAACTTTATGGCCCGGTGTCTTACCCGGGGCACCGTGGCTTCATTTGTGAGGGCTTTATGCGTGTCATATACATATATCATTAATAAAAGCATTGGACGTTTCTTGCATTTCAAATTTTGCGCTCCTTGTTTTTCTTTTATTATACATTGCAAAACAGCTATTTTACACACACTCACATTTCATGATCCACATCCACTCCAGATCCTACTGATAACAACTCTACTACTGTCGATTATGACTTCGAAAGTCCGATCAACTTAGCCAAAGACGAAGGTGAAGACGATTGCAAAGTGCCTGGTGAACTTGCTAGACTGTTACTTCAGGAAGAGAGAGCCATACAACTTACAAAATCCACCCATTCTGATGTCGCCGGTTGAAGGGAGACCTCTGATCTTATAGTTGACAGTACTCGACAATTCAGTGGGGTGCGTGTTGGGGCAGCATGACGAGTCGGGCCGAAAAGAGCATGCTATTTACTACCTTAGCAAAAAATTTACCGACTGTGAGATCTGATACTCACTGCTCGAGAGAACTTGCTACGCTTTGGCATGGGATGTTCGCCGGCTAAGACAGTATATGCTGACTCACACTACCTTATTGATACCAAAAGATCTGAACGTCTTGACAACTCCTTGGCCTTTTGCAATGTGGGGCATTGACATGATCGGCGAGATCAGACCTACGGCATCCAACGGGCATCGTTTCATCTTGGTAGCTATTGATTACTTTACAAAGTGGGTTGAAGCAACTTCCTTTGCTACCGTAACCAAGAACGTCGAGGCAAGGTTCATTAGGAACAATCTGATTTGTCGATACGGTGTACCAGAAAGGATCATAACAGACAATGGTACAAACCTCAATAATAAGATGATCACCGAGCTCTGCAAGCAGTCCAAGATACAGCATCACAACTCTTCTCCTTACCGGCCGAAGATGAATGGGGCTGTTGAAGCGGCTAATAAAAACATTAATAAGATTGTGCAGAAGATGACGGTGACATACAAAGACTGGCACGAGATGTTACCATTTGCTCTTCATGGGTACCGTACCTCAGCACGGACGTCAACAGGGGTAACACCATATTCCTTGGTATATGGCATGGAGGCCGTCTTGCCCATTGAAGTTCAGATACCCTCTCTTCAGATTATGAATGATACAGGTTTGAGCGAAGATGACTGGATTCAGACCCGGCTTGATCAGCTGAACTTAATCGACGAAAAGAGACTTACTGCTATTTGTCATGGTCAGACATATAAAAAACGGATGATCAAGGCATTTAACAAGAAAGTTAGACGACAAGAGTATCAAGTTATGGATCTAGTGATCAAACGCATTATCCTACCTCAAGGTGATCCCAGGGGCAAATGGACCCCTACTTACGAAGGGCCATTTATGGTTAAGAACATTTTCTCAGGAGGAGTTATGATTCTAACTACCATGGATGGTGACGACCTTCCTCACCCCGTCAATGCAGACATAGTGAAAAGATACTATGCATAAACAAAGACCGACTAGGTTGACTGGCCTAGGCAAAAATAAGGGCTTCCCGGTGAACCAAAAGGGTTCGGGCAAAAGTAAGGGATGAAAATGAAAAATATTTACACCCGGCAACTCGAAAACCTGAAAAGGAGGCTTGGGCAAAAAAAAGGGTATCCTGGTGGACTGAAAACCCGAAAGGGCGGTCCAGGAAAAAATTAGGGATTAAAGCGTAATACTATGTCTCATTGAATCACCTTGCAACCAGATTTCAGTATCGAATATCAATCTCGGACGTCACTAATCAATATGATCTACCTTCAACCAAGTAGCAAAGTGATGAGACGCTCGAGGACATAAGGGCAATAGCAGAGTTGGAACCCAGTGGGATTATTCACATAGCTGTTTTATTTAGTTTTTCAAAATTGTGTAAATTCTATTTATTCGGCGGTGTTCCCTTACTAGGACGTCAGCCTCTTGTACAAAAACACCTATTTACAGGCCAAACTTCAAAATCAATACAACTCATTTTCAGAGAAATTTCAAACTGTTTTTTTATCTGTTTTGTTTTGCAAAGAACGTCCAATGTTCATTTTTGATATATGCACTTGACATTAATTGTTGCTCATAAATATTTACATGCGAAACAAAAGACGATTACTGGTAACATCATAAACAGGGGCAAATAAGAATTGTCCAAGCTGTACAGTTGTGTTGTCCACCAGGTACAAAATAAATTCAGCTGAAGAATATGGTTGAGATGCATTCACTCCCCGCAGAGTAAGACAATAATGTTATCGATAATATTCTCCCCAAGCAGAGTTTATCTACCATCAACACTGGAAAGGTTTAATATCCTCATCAGTTTATTCCCCAACGGAGTATAAGAACATTCCCCAGCAGAGTACAAGATATCCCTAGTGGAATTTGAAATTCTCCCCAGTGCAGTCTGAAAGAGCTTCCCTAGTGGAGTGTGGAGAATCATCCCCAGTAGACTTTAGAATATTGTCCCCAGCAAGTCCAAAGGATTATCCCCATAAGAGTCTAAAAGGTTATTCCTAGTGAAGTCGCGACTGAAAGATCATCCCCAGCGGAGTTCTTTCCTTTCACAAATAGGAATTCAATCCCCAACAGGATTCTGTATCATCAGCAACGATAATTTATCCCCAGCGGAATTTATTGGTGGAATCCTCAGCAGAGCATCTCTTCACCACAAAGTAATCTCCTCATTAGTTTATTCCCCAATGGAGTTATCCTCTCTTGCAGGTCTATTCTCACAATCATCTTCATTCGCTATCCCCAGCGGAAACGAAGAATTCAACTCTTTTCTCCAGCAACTATACGGGATTTATTTTCCCCAGCCAAAACATTACATTTCCATACATCATGATACATGCACATACGCATCATACAACACAATCTCATTTATTTTGAGAACATCATTGCCTGATACATATCATGCATTGCATACGACTGACCTTTACCTTTCAGGAAGGATGCAGTTAAGTTCTCAGCCATGTCGAAGACCTGACCGGTTCTTAAATCTCAACTAAATTATCCTCGGTTAAATTACAGATAAGGTTCTCAATCTCGACAATTTTCCTCCGTTATAGTGTGGACAAGTTCTTAAATCTCAACAGAATTATTCTCCGTTTGAAGTAAATAGACAGTCCTAGATCTTGATGAAGATGTTTCCCTCGGTCGAAGATCTGACCGGTTCTTAAATCTCAACAGAATTATTCTCGGTTGAATTACAGATAAGGTTCTCAATCTCGACAATTTTCCTCCGTCGTAGTGTGGACGAGTTCTTAAATCTCAACAGAATTATTCTCCGTTGAAGTAAACAAACAGTCCTAGATCTTGATGAAGATGTTTCCCTCAGTCGAAGACCTGACCGATTCTTAAATCTCAACTAAATTATTCTCGGTTGAATTACAGATAAGGTTCTCAATCTCGACAATTTTCCTCCGTCGTAGTGTGGACGAGTTCTTAAATCTCAACAGAATTATTCTCCGTTGAAGTAAACAGACAGTCCTAGATCTTGATGAAGATGTTTCCCTCAATCGAAGACTTGACCGGTTCTTAAATCTCAACTTAATTATCCTCGGTTGAATTACAGATAAGGTTCTCAATCTCGACAATTTTCCTCCGTCGTAGTGTGGACGAGTTCTTAAATCTCAACAGAATTATTCTCCGTTGAAGTAAACAAACAGTCCTAGATCTTGATGAAGATGTTTCCCTCAGTCGAAGACCTGACCGGTTCTTAAATATCAACTGAATTATTCTCGGTTGAATTACAGATAAGGTTCTCAATCTCGACAATTTTCCTCCGTCGTAGTGTGGACGAGTTCTTAAATCTCAACAGAATTATTCTCCGTTGAAGTAAACAGACAGTCCTAGATCTTGATGAAGATGTTTCCCTCAGTAGAAGACCTGACCGGTTCTTAAATCTCAACTGAATTATTCTCGGTTGAATTACAGATAAGGTTCTCAATCTCGACAATTTTCCTCCGTCGAAGTGTGGACGAGTTCTTAAATCTCAACAGAATTATTCTCCATTGAAGTAAACAGACAATCCTAGACCTTGATGAAGATGTTTCCCTCAGTCGAAGACCTGATCGGTTCTCAAATATCAACTGAATTATCCTCGGTTGAATTACAGATAAGGTTCTAAATCTCGATAGATTTCCCCCAGTTGAATTACGGATAAGTTCTTAAAACTCAGCAGAGGTATTCTCTAAGTTGAAGTACAGGCAAGCCCCTAAATCTCAACAAAGATCAGACTTCCCCAGCGGAATCTTCCACAATAACAGGTATGCCAGTTCTCGCTAAGGAATCTCTTATGTGATCGACACTCCTACAGATGGCATCTGTAAGCCCATCCTCCCACCATCAGTCTCCAAATGGCATCTGTAAGCCCATTCCCGACATCACCAGACTGATACCACTTCATGCGAGTACAAATTTCTGGGCACTCTAGTGTTCAATCATCTTCCACCTTCGGATCACTAAAGGCACGAAAGCCAATCTACATCCTAAGGTTTAAGAAGATTGAACAGAGGCAGCTGTTGTACCCCAAAATTTTCCCTCTCATATTCCTCAAGACATTGCAAGAAAAATCTCCAAGTGGCTCAAGGTTGCTCAAGAATTGGTCAAACAAGCTATCTCCTAAGGCAGTCTACCCCAAATTAGGGTTTTGTGTTGCATCAAGATATTTGAGTCCAAATGACCTAAAGTGCTTTCCAATGTCTTAATATGTTCTCAAGGTCATCCATGTCAAATTTAAAGCCTTGCAGAGGAAGTTTGCTCAATCAATTGCTCAAAGGGTCCAAAAATCGATTGTGCTAGGGCAAAAGTCAACTGTGACCTATATACAATCAAACTTCAATATCTTTTGTCAACATTCTAATTTTGAAGGATATTTCATCATTTGATCAAGGTTTGATCATGATTCATCAAGGATTGCTCAAAATTCATCAAGACTCAAAAGTTGCTAAATTAGGGTTTTGCAAGAAAAGTCAACTCAACTTTGACCAAGCATAACTTTCTCATACTTTATGAGAAATGACCCATCCAAAGCTCATTTTGAAGAGGATTCAGTTTCCTAAAATCCATATTCATACCCCAAGATAAAAAATTCACTCACAAGAAGTTATAAATTTGGAAATTATAGGTCATTTTTGAAAGTCAACAAAAACACCTTTTTTCCCAAAGCTTATAACTTGAGCATGGAATATCAAAATGAGATGAGACCAAAAGGGTTGGTTAGAGTACACCTCAATCTTTCTAAAACGTCCAATAACACCTCCAAAAGTTCAAAATTGAAGAAGTTATGCATTGTTGAAGTTGGACATTTTTGCAAAATTGCCAAAAGTCAACTATCCTCAAAACTTCAAATTTTGTCAAATGGGCCCATTCTTTTCCACTTGATTTGAGTTTTCATCATTGTCCACGTGTCCTAGATTCAGCCATGAGCTTATATTATATTTTTATTATTTTATTTGATTTTTATTTGAATTTATTCATTTTAAATCAAATTAAATCATACAAAATCCAAAACTTTAATTACATGAGATTCTTTTGTTGTTTCAGGCTTTAATCATCATCATTAGCATCATCAAAATCGGATCACACCATATCATGTAAAAAAAGATGGAGATTTGGAAAATTTGGAAAGGTTTAAAGGGTGAATCAAATCAAATTTCAATGCATTGATTTAGAGAGATTCAGTCCAAGTTTGTTACCCTAACACATTATACCATACATAAGCAAGCCAAAGGGACGTGAATAAGGGTTAGAGGCTGCAAAAAGAAGCAAAAAAAAAACTTGAAAAATATACCAAAAAAAAGCTTGAATTCGAATCCATAGCTAGAGGTGTTTTCAGAATCCAAGACTTATCCCAATCGACTCCTAGGTGTTCACTCAACCTTCCTGGATCAAAAGCAAGCTCGCTCATACGCCCAAACGCCCTGTAAGTGTCACGATAATCCACTCTGTACTTGAAATCATAACTCTCTATTCTTGCATCATTTGAACAAATCATTGCCATATTTGTGATCCTCAAAACATTTCCAAGCTTTTGGCATTATTTAATTTTGTTTATCTAACTCATACTGCAAAATACCATAGTTAGGGCTTTGTGGATAGTTTTGGGTGTTTTTGTTTCAGGGATAATTGGCCATCAATAAGGGTATGGTTGTGACCGGGATGATGAGACGAGCACAACCATGCCCTTAGAATTCATTTTCATGGCTTACAGAGGATTTTGGAGTATGCATGACTTGTAGTGACGGTTTGTATCCGTGGCTATAGGTTTTACAGGTTTTTAGCCACGGAAGAAGGTTGAAGATAATACGTGGCACTCAACCATTGCCCCACTGAAACCACGCGCGCATATTTTTTTGTTCTGACCAATAATCTTGGTTTTGTTTTATAATCATTGTTTTGCATAATATTAACAAATGGAACAGTTGGCGTTGTGGTAAGCGTGTACATCAAATAGCCTACAGGACCTGGTTTCGAATCCCAGGTCCTCCAAATTTCTCTTTAATTTTTTCTTTCAGGCAATCGTGTGTGTAGTCCAAGCGTGCAGCATACCATACACTATCACCTATCCAATGGCCAGATGGTCAAAGGCTAAATCTGGTGATTCTGGAGTGAGGGTCTACCATAAGCAAAGTCAACACACGCCCACTGGATCTCACAAATTCAGTAAAGGGCCAGCTCGTTTGGGCCCCATCATTTCTATTCAGACACCCAATACAGGCCCAAACCCCTCTTCTCTTTATTTATTTTTAGTATTTGTTTTATTGATTTAATTGTTTTTTTATTATTTACTAACCATTTAAAATCCTTTTCTTCATAAAATAAAACCGCAAAAAAATATTTTTATGTTTAATCAAATTTTAAAATTTATTTTTATTAATAAATACTAATAAATTAATTTAGGTATTAATTAGAATAACTCTAAACTATTTTTGTAAATAATTAAAATTAACTAGACTTAATTAGGTTTTTACTAATCCAATTAATTTTTATTTATTTCTTAAAATACCAAAAAGGGTCAAAACCCTAAACTCGCACTCGATTTAATTTCCCGCACGCGATTCATTTTCTTTTATTCTATTATGTATCTGATTTCGGTTTGTAATAGCTTAATAGGACCTTTATTTATTTTTTATCGCTTTATTTATTTTTAAAGGGTTTGTCTTTGGCGATGTAAATACCCGACGCCTTGTAATTTAAATTCCGAAATTTATTTTCCGCAAATTATAACTGTTAGATGTTTGATAATAGGATGGCATGACAAGACTGAATGTTTTAACCTAAAATCAACATAGATCACCATTAACATGTACACAGATAAAATAATTGAAAATAACACACTCGCACATGCGCACTCTTAGGGTACACCCCACTTGGTTGCCTTCGTACGCGGTCATTGAGTATAGGTCGTTTTAGATGTCGCCCTCTTGTCTAAAAGATCATAGTCGCCTCGAAATGGTTACCTTGGATATTGTTGCCACAAACAAATGATCTAAGACATTAGGGTTACCGCTAAAGCGTCCTAACATTGCTTTAGTGACCGTAAGTCCCTAATTCGAATTGACCCTTAAACTCCAACGATGATGCTACCTACTCATCAATAGTAGGATAACATTGTCTAAAGGATATTAGAATAGAATGATTCCTTTTTCGAGTAGGTAGATGGTTCTTAGATACTTGCTCTTTTAAAAACAAAAACTCTTCACACTTACACTTTTCGAACAAAGTTTTCAAAAACACTTCATACACTCTTGAGGACAGAAGTAAGAGTTAAATCGAAGTTTTCAAACAAAAACTTTTTTTCAAACCCACAAGCACAAAGAAAGCAATATTTTGAAAACAATTGAGAGAGTACCTAAGAGACCGTGGATAACCATGGATAGAAAGGGTGCTAACACCTTCCCTTTCTATAATCTACCCCCCGAACCCGAGAAACATCTCGAAAAAGGAATTTTTCTGTGCTTTTTTCCTTTCCTTGTTGGATAAAATAAAAGTCGGTGGAGACTCTTGCTTACCGCGACATTTTGCAAATACAAAACGCAAAACGCAAACCAGTATTCCAAAAAATAGTCAGTTCTTCCCACCGTATCACAAGAGGAAGCAATGTCGTGTGAAGATTATTTTCCATACAAAAAAGACACCCATGCGCCATGCTCTATGGCACATCCACTTTTTTTTCCTATCATGTGCCACTCTAAATGGCTTCTTTTGCTGCATGCATAACAGATTTGCAACTACGTTGGCATGTCTAGGGATGAGACAAGCTAATGACGTGCATGACAGGTTTGGTTTCACGTGAATGATTAGTAGCGTGCACCGTGGTGTATGAATCCTATGTTGTTTATGTAGTGCATGTGCCATACACTATGACGCCTTTGTATTATTTCTTAAACCCCTTTGTCATCTTAATTAAACTTAGATGACTTCCTATCTAAATCAATTCACACTGCTAGCAAACTAAATTTATCATATAATGGCTTATACACAACAATTTTACACTGTCAATGCTCATATAAATGGTGAGACATTGGACTGAGAGAAGTTCAGGTTTAATTTTCATAATACCGAATTTACTGGTTTAGAATAAAGAGCAGATCAGATTTTGCACATTTCAAAGAGAGACTAGATTCGAAGTTCCAGTCTGGTCCAATTTACCAAATTATTTACTAGAGTCCATTTGTGTTTGACAATAATCAAATTTGATATTTCCAACTAAAGGTGTGTGACGATGATGATGTTATAAATATGTTTCGTACGCAGATCAAATGACAAACTTTAACTTAGAAGAAGACGAACCAGCTTCAAATATATTTTCCAACCCGTATATGTAGACTGGGGGAGCGCTAAAAGTTTGAGACAAAT
The DNA here is from genome assembly GCA_948472305.1 of Vicia faba. Taxonomy (NCBI): domain Eukaryota; kingdom Viridiplantae; phylum Streptophyta; class Magnoliopsida; order Fabales; family Fabaceae; genus Vicia; species Vicia faba. The sequence continues at coordinate 27,016,687 of OX451738.1, forward strand.
TTCATACAATAGAAGATTGTGTGAGAGCAATAAAAAAGTTTCACAAGGAAATCTCAGCAAATTTCTCTATAGATCACACTAATTCAAGGAAGTGCATCATTATATATCGTCAAAAACCAATTTTATTATTTCATGTATTTGCATCTTAAAAGAAGATAAGTGATTCATAGGAAATAAGTTTTATTGATCCACCCAATACTTGCATCACCACCAATCCAACGCAGGATCATCGCAAGCTTATCTCTCAATTAATATGCCAAAAAATCTTTCCTCTCATTACCAAGGATCCATCATTGAAGGTGTTGCAACTAGTTTTTAAATTAGAGTCGTCACCCTTAATTTTTATCCTAAAGAAGGGAGTATAAAGGAATAACCCTAAAAGTCAGAGATTCTAGATTTAGACTCTGTTCTAGATGAGGGAAAGGTGTTAAAAACCCCTCCTATACCTTGTTTGCAAGGATACTAGGTTTAGAAGCGCTATGTTTAGAAAATAGGGTTTTTATTATTAAAAGGGGAAACGGGTTTGAATTTTAGTTAGAGGAATTCGCCATGATTTTGATCGTATGCCTACGTATCCTCCTAGAAGGAATCATAGTCCAATTTTGTAGTTCCCGGGGTTGTTTGTGTTTTTATGGATCGCGAAATATATTTGAATTTCTCGTATACGTGGTCTAAGAGTGTGAATAGAAAAGTTTGTTAGACCAAGTACGCAGTTAATTTAAATATATTCGCGTTCCTTTTCTAAAATTAATTGTTTAATTTACGAAAAAAGATTTGGTATTTGATTGAATATTTTTTATACGTAGAGCAAGGGAGTCTGATATAGTTTCCTCATCACGTGGCCAAATATTGGCCACGGGTCATTCACGGATGGTAAATTGGGTGAGTTGCATGGATTTTAATTGTTTGATCTTTGAATAATAAACCGGTAGATAATGTGTCGACCGATTTAATTACTCGAAGGTGGACATCTTATTATTTATAGAATGTTTGAATCAATTAATTAATTATAAAAATGTTTTGACTAGTACATGTTTAAAAAAATTATTTACAAGTTGATAATGAGATTAATCAGGAAAAATTAATATATGTACAAGTCGGGTGGAAATTTATTTACATGTGATATATTTTTGATTTAATCGGGAAATTATAACAATTATGCATAAATCCATGATTTGTCCTAATTAAAAGTTAATCTAACTAATTTAAATAATTTAGCCAAACTAATATATACAAATAAAATAACCTAATAAGATAAAATAAAAAGATTTTTTATTTTGTATTCTTATGATATCCCTAAGTCTAATAAATTAATATAAATAATTATACATTTAGAGCTCATTAAATCCCATTAAATAAATATATTGTAACTTAAAAATAATAAAAGGAAACATTATGCAAATGAAAGATGATAAACAATAATAAAGAAAACATGGAAATAAAAAAAATCCAAAATAGTGAAAACTAAAATTAGATATATCTTATTTCTTTCTCTCATGTATGTTTCCTTGTTTCTTTTAACAAAACTTATGATCTAAAGAACAAACAAAACAATATTAATAAATGAATAGACAGTGAGTTACCGATTAGGGCAGAAACGGTTGTTATCCTCTCTCTTTTCTGCACCAACAAAAGAATAATAATACACAGTTTTCCAGATCATTTTCTATTTGAATTTTTTGTAATTTGTAAATGTTGGTTTTGGAGATCTGGAAGCAGATTTTTGTATGAAAACTATTTGATACAATAGAATCTCTAATCAAGAATTATCTAAAATTTTGTAATGAATTTTCTTATGTGTAATTAGTGTACCAATAGGACTTGGATGAAAATTTTATGTTAGTTACTACTATAAACAAAACCAAAGCGTGAATAAAAAAAAAGGTTTGTTGAGACTGCTCTATCAGATTCCTGCTCCAAAGTTCATAAGAAAAGTTATAAAAAAGATTTGGTTAATGATCTAAAGTTTGCGTTTTATGCCAAAGTAGAAAGAAAGAAGAAAAAAAAGTGAAAGAAAGATGATCACATATTATATGGTTAGAAAAAAAATATGTAGATCGTTTAAAATATTAGCACCAAGTTAAACCAAAATAATATATATAAAAAAATAATAATGTTAGAGTTATTGTGTGTGTAAGTTAGCATTAAAATTGTGCGCATGTCGTGTTATTATGGATACTATGAGAAAATACTGTAAGTGTGAACATGATGATAACAACACAAACCCTTAGAATATCAAGAAAGACAAAAAATGAAAAGGATGGCCTCATGTTAAATTAGTTTAGACACATGTTTGTCTAACGATTAATTTGTTAATCATCGGCCAAAATAACAAAATAACACCAAATGTTTTAAAAAGAAAACTTCGAGAAGAAAGTGGGTGCAATTGTGAAATTCTTGATAAATTGTGTGTAGTGATATTATGAGAGATTATGGATGAATTGTATATATTCTGTATGATCTAGAAGTGTGAAAAACATGTCTTATTTATAGATTAAAAAAAACCATCCAAATTGAAAATAAAACAAAATTGACCTATCAAAAACAAAGTGTGACACAAATTGACATCAAATGGCAAATAAGAAACACCTATTTAAAAAGGAAAGAAAATTAGTGACAAAAAATAGGGGAAAATGTTAAAAGTGCGGCATAAGAGATTCAAACTTGTGATCTTATGCTTGTAAGCTTCATTCTTTACCAATTGTGCTATGTTACAAATTTGTAAATAAACTCAATTTGAAAGTATATGAAAGGGGTGCAGATATTTGCTATTTTAAAAATACAAATAATTTGGAATAAATTATTATATTTTTAAATAGGTTGGGAAGCGAATATTTATAAAAATCAAATAATATTATAAAAACAAAGTTTAAAATATTTTTGACGGGACTTGAGAATGAAAATCTATAAAAAAATCAAATAATATTATAAAAATAATGTTTAAAATATTTTTGACTGTAGAAATAAAAGGGCGGGAAAATTTGGGGTATGACAACTGCCCCTATTTAATCATATTTCGATTGAATAGTGCGAGAATACGTAGGTTTCGCACGTTTGATTGAAAGTTTATTAAATATTCGAAGACCCTAAGATTTGTCCGAGATAATAATAAGGATACGATGTACATCTTTCCTATGAGTATGAAGAATAGGCATAGAGGATGATGTATCATCCTACCTGCGTTTGTACCAAAGTTGACTTTGACTTTAGATATGACGATGCAGATGACTTATCAATATCTAAAAGAGATTGTAGAATTTTGTAAATGTACCGTAACCTAGGAGGTAAATGGTACAAGTTTGAAAAGCTGACCTACTAATGCTAGGAGACTAATATAGTAAGTTTGTGACACAGATTTTGTATATTCATCACAACCCAGGGGACGAATAAAACAAAATTTTGATAACACATTGCTTCTTGGAGATTGATGCAATGGATTATGCAAATCTCGTTGTGTTTACTATAACCTATGGAGTAAACAGTATGATGATGAACCTGTGCATTTATCACAACCTAGGGGATAAAAGATAACACGGGTGGGCTTACGTTATCCATCGCAAACTCGGGGATGAATAATATAACCTTGAAGATTTTCATATCTATCGTAACCTAGGGGATAGATAATTGAAACAAGCTTGAAACCAGATATTTGGAACTTGGAATGACAATGTTGGTTGTGTCATCTCAACCAAGATTCGATAACCAAACGAAATATAATAGATTTGAAGCGATGGAATCCAAAATTTACTGATGAGGTCAGTTGTGTCGTCTCAACCATAATCATCAACATGAAGAAAATAAAACCCAAACTCATGATGATATTGGTTGTGTCGTCTCAACCATAATTATCAACATGAATAAAATAAACCCCAAACTCATGATGATGTTGGTCGTGTTGACTCAACCATAACCACCAACATGAAGAAAATACCCCAAATTCATGATGATATTGGTCGTGTCGTCTCAACCATAAATATCAACATGAAGAAAATGAACCCCAAATTCATGATGATGGTGGTCGTGTCGTCTCAATCATAACCATCAACATGACGAAAAATACCCCGAACTTATGATGATGTTGGTCGTGTCATCTCAACCATCATCAATGTGAAGAAAATGAACCCCAAACTCATGATGATGTTGGTCGTGTCGTCTCAACCATAACCATTAACATAAAGAAAATAAACCCTAACCTCATGATGATATTGGTCGTGTCCTCTCAACCATAAATATCAACATGAAGAAAATAAAACCCAAATTCATGATGATATTGGTTGTGTCGTCTCAACCATAACCATCAGCATGAAGAAAATAAACCCAAAACTCATGATGATATTGGTCGTGTCGTCTCAACCATAAATATCAATATGAAGAAAATAAACCCCAAATTCATGATGATATTGGTTGTGTCGTCTCAACGATAAATATCAACATGAAGAAAATGAACCCAAAATTCATGATGATGTTAGCCATGTCGTCTTAACCATAACCATCAACATGAAGAAAAATACCCCAAACTTACGATGATGTTGATCATGTCGTCTCAACCATCATCAACATGAAGAAAATGAACCCCAAATTCATGATGATATTGGTCGTGTCGTCTCAACCATAACCATCAGCATGAAGAAAATAAACCCCAAACTCATGATGATATTGGTTGTGTCGTAACCATAAATATCAACATGAAGAAAATAAACCCCAAATTCATGATGATATTGGTCGTGTCGTCTCAACCATAAATATCAACATGAAGAAAATGAACCCCAAATTCATGATGATGTTGGTTGTGTCGTCTCAACCATAACCATCAACGTGAAGAAAAATACCCCAAACTCACGATGATGTTGGCCATGTCGTCTCAAACATCATCAACGTGAAGAAAATCAACCCTAAATTCATGATGATATTAGCCGTGTCATCTCAACCATAACCATCAGCATGAAGAAAATAAACCCCAAACTCATGATGATATTGGTCGTGTCCTATCAACCATAAATATCAACATGAAGAAAATAAACTCCAAATTCATGATGATATTGGTCGTGTCGTCTCAACCATAAATATCAGCATGAAGAAAATGAACCCCAAACTCATGATGATGTTGGTCGTGTCGTCTCAACATAATAATTAACATGAAGAAAAATACCCCGAACTCACGATGATGTTGGTCGTGTCGTCTCAACCATCATCAATGTGAAGAAAATGAATTCCAAATTTATTTTAAAGTTTGAACTATATAGTTCCCACGGATAAGCCTGCTAAAAATGAACCCCCAAGAGAATTTGTAATCTTAACCAGAGTAGCTTTGCAAGATGTCGTGTATGCATAATGCCCTAAATTGACGTGTTATCCAAGTGTGATGTATGGCCCAAATGTTTATATGTGTATGTACAAGATTTTGTATGTGTATTCCCCAATTATGCTTATGTGTTTATGCCCCAAATGCTTATGTGTTTATGACACAAATGTTTTTGATAATTCTCCTTTATTAAACCATCGGGTTCTTGTAGTCACCAACTTCCCAACGTTGTTTGTTTTCAATTATTGTATCTCCAAGTTGATTTGAATTTGGTGAAAGGTGTCAGCAAGATCTTAAGGTCTGTATTGTAGGTGTAGGCGTAGGTAATGGACGTAGACATGGACGTTGGTGTAGTCGTGGACGTAGGCATGTGTGTAGAAAAAGGCGTGGACATGGAAATAGGCGGGGTCATGGAAGTAGGCGTGGACTTGGTAATAGGCGTGGATTTTCCTTTGCTGTTCTTCTAACCATAATAAACCTTGATGCCTTATCAAACGCTCTTTGGTGTTTCTGTATGTTAGATGCACCAAATGTTGTAAATGATCTTGAGATTTTGATATGGTTATGCGTCCGTCATATTTTGATCTTGAGATTTTGATATGAAGGATTTTTAACGGGAAATTTACTACCGAGATTTCCAAATAATCTACTGCCGAGATTCTGTTGAGGTATTCTGGATAGTCAATTGTCGTGATCAACCAGGAGAATCTACTTCCGAGATTTAATTTGAATTACCTTCTGCCGAGGTCTTCCGGAGAATCAACTGTCGTGATCAACTAGGAGAATCTACTTCCAAGATTCAGTTGAAATAACTTCTACCGAGGTATTTTGGATAATCAACTGTCGTGATCAACCAGGAGAATCTACTACCGAGATCATGTTAAGAGGTTACCTCTTGCCAAGGTCTTCTTGGAAATCACCTGCTGTGATCAACCAAGGGAATTTACTGCTGAGATTATGTTGAAAGATTACCTCCTGCCAAGGTTTTCTAGAAAATCACCTGTCATGATCAACCAGGGGAGTATACTGCTGAGATTCTGTTGAAAGATTACCTCCTGCTGAGGTTTTCTAGAAAATTACCTGTTGTGATCAACCAGGGGAATCTAATGTCGAGATTCTATGTAGAATTGGTAGCTTGATTGCCGATGATGATTGCCTTCACATAAAACGAGGTTTCATGCTAGGCGTGCAAATTTTATTGGTGCATGAAATGTAATGATTGATTGATGCATGAAATGTGATGATTGATTGATGTATGTAATGATTGATTGACACATGAAATGTGATAATTGATTGATGTACATAATGATTGATTGATGCATGAAATGTGATGAATGACTTGGATATATGTAAATGGATGTTGGACTTTGAAATGCGAATGTGTAGTTGGGCTTTTTGAGGTATGCTCGACCCATGCTGTCGGATTTCATCAGATGGATGAGATGATAAGTAGCTTGATTTTGGATCGAGTAAATCTTAATGCATGATTTATGCATCCATATGCTTTATGATTATGACTTGAATGCTTTTGAATGGTGCCCCTGTGGTGCATCGTGCATGATTAGAATATGGAAGTTTTTTCATGGAACAAGGTTGCTTGTCACATGATGGTTGAGTGTTGTGCTTGTATGATTCCCTGATACTTGTTTCGACCTTAAAGATTGCTGACGTAGAAGAGAGGTCCCCTGGAGGATTATGAATGTATGAAGAGATCTTGCTTTTGTATGGACTGTTTTTCCCTAATTTTTTTTGGTAGGGTCTTGGAGGAGATGAGCTTGGAAATAGTTTGATCATAATGTGAATGACCCCACTATTTTGCATTATGTCCTTGATTAAAAGACTCTTAAAAAATGATTGGCTTTGATGAACCATTTTAAATCAACTCCTTTTGCTTGAGCCTTGTGGTAGTTTGCCCCAACATTCATATTTTGAAAGACATGCTCCTCAATCTCTAGGATCTGGAGGAAGTACCCTCAAAAAGAACTCAGACTTTACCATAAACTTGACATAGATTACCCCAATTATTAGAAGCTTGAAAAGTTTATACTTGAAGTTGCTTGAAGAATTTGGACCCTATGTGCAGTAGGATGAACTTGGTATGCACTTCCCCAACATTTGAATCTTGGAAAGTTGCCCCTGCTTCTAGGCCTTGAGAGGTTTATTAAAACAAGGAAACTGAGTCATATCCTGTGATGTCATGAATGCCTCTTCGAAAGGTATGCCCCTTGTTGAACAGTGCTTTGAAATTTGATCCAAGGTGATTGAACCTCAAAATGACCATCCCTTGTCAATAGTATGTGATATACGCCATAGTGCTACATTATGACACACAACTTGGTGGCCCATTCGAAGGGCTTGCCATAATTGGGGAATAATTGTTTTTGCTTACTTTGGAGTTTGGTCGAAGGTTGGGCCTAAGTGATCGAAAGCAATAGGACTCAAAGTGACATATTCAGTTGAAAAGGGCCATTCAAAGAACACACAGTTGGTCCATTCGAAGGACACACAACTGGTGGAAACGAATGTTATTTTGTTGAGTCTGGTCGAAGGTTATGGAAAGATGAAGGATTCGATTCAAAGGGTCAAGTTGTCCATAGGTAAGGCTACATAGGCCTGCAACTTGTGCCTCTCTCTATATTTAATTGTTTATGCAAGTTGAAATAGGCTTCTACCCATTTGTTGTCCAAGACCACTTGCCCTTAATAGTATAATACTACTTTTTAAAAGAGGTTTTTCTTGAGCCTTACGCCTGTTTTCCTTCTAAGGAAGCAATCCATCTGAACCATCCATCTTGCCATCATGACACAAGTGGGTGCTCACTTTCCAGCTGAGCCTTTATTTTATTATTTTTACTCCCAAACATTTCAAAATTCTTCCTCTATAAATAGAGAGTTCACTTGCACATCAAAATAAGGAGGAGGAAGAAGGGGGGAACGTATCTTCAAAATTCTTACACACCATAAAATTCTCAAACACTTAAACACTTTTGCAAATCTAAACCCAGAATCCAAGTACTTGTCCCTCTCAAATCTGGAAAAAATCCTTACATCTTACTATCCTTCGAATCCAGCAAAGAAGGACATTTCACTTGTTTTGCTCTTTCGAATCCGGTGTCAAAGGCCCACCCTTGGTCTTTTCCTTCGAATCCAGAGGCATTCAAGGAAACCACTCCAAAGTCCAGCACATGCTCCAGCCTCCAGCAAGGTAATTCATTCTTAACCTTTGACCCTTCGTTTCCAGCATAGCATGTAAATAAGTTTTCTTTTCGTTTCAAACATATATATATATATATATATATATATATATATATATATATATATATATATATATATATATATATATATATATATATATATATATATATACTATTTTCTTGTTTTCGTTTCCACTCTTTTAATGTCTGTCATGGTTAGCAATCTTCTTGGCTTTTGCTCTTTGTACATTTAAACATGCTTTAAGCACTAATCTAGCCTTAAGGTGATGTTGGCATGGCCTTGGGCCATGTTTCTATTCAAACTCAAACAAAAGAAACAGGAGACTGAAAGTTAGAAACGAAGCCTTTGGCTTCCATACTAACCTTCAAGCCAAACGAAAGAGGCAGCCAGAAGGCCCAACATGCTGGCCTCCAGGCCCTAATCGAAAGACACAACATGCTGGCCTCCAGGCCCCAATCGAAAGACACAACATGCTGGTCTCCAGACCCCAATCAAAAAGTCATGCCTTCACCCCTTTTCAGGCCCAATCGAAGGAAGCCAGAAAGTGCAGAATTGAAGGGTTTTCCGCCCTAAATCGAAAGATCCATTTTTCTTGCTTGTACTTTATTTTTGCCTTTATATTTACATTCAATTCAATATGGTTGTAATAGTGTAGGATTTTATCTTTCTGCACTTTTGAATTTACATAAAATGTTAGTAATTAGGGTCTATGGAAAGATAAAATCAACAAGTAGACCACCCTGATCAAAAGACAAAAATGCATGCAATTAAACACACCTTGAACACATGCACCTCTAGGGTTAACTCCACTTGTTGCCTTATGAAAAATAGTCATGTTATGCACGTGAGTCATCTTAGCAAAAACAATCAAAAATACAAGATCATAGTCCCTCGATGACGCTTCGAATGTTGCCTTACAAATGATCTTAGTCCCTCAAAAGAAATGCTAAGATATATCACAACATTACTATCGTGACTATACAATGACTCACGCTCGTCCCTTTTACATCCAAAGATAAGGCTTCTTACCAATCAATGGTAAGATAGCAATATCAAAGAAAGAGAGGAATGAACAAAATACTTTTGAGTAAGGTAGAATATTGCTAGTTGCTTGCTCAACTTCAAAACACAAACACCTTTTCAAATGCACCAACACTTTCCATTGAAATATTTTCAAAAGTTCAACACTTTGTATACATTCTTATAGAGACGAGAATCATTACAAAGTTTGTCTAAATGAAGGTGCTTTTCAAAAATACTTTTAAAAACCACCACAAACACACTTTCAAACAAAAGCAATGATCTAGCAAGAAACTAAGAGCCCATAGATAATTATGGATGAAAAGGGTGCTAACATCTTCCTTTTTCATAATCTACCCCCTGAACTCAAGAAATAATCTCGAAAGGTCTTTCCTGCTCTTTTCAGCCTTTCCTTATTGGATAAAAGAAAATTGATGGCGACTCTTGCTATCCGCAACAAATGCGATCAAACGCAAAACCTCCCAAGTCAGTTCTCCCACCGTATTACAGTAGTGATGTTATGAGAAATTATGGATGAATTGTGTATATTATGGATGATCTAGAAGTATGAAAAACATGTCCTATTTATAGATAAAAACCCATCCAAATTGGAAATAAAACAAAATTGACCAATCAAAAACAAAGTGTGACCCAAATTGACATCAAATGGCCAATAAGAAATACCTATTTAAAAAAGAAAGAAAATTAGTGACAAAAAATAGAAGAAAAAAAAGAAAATATTGAAGGTGCAGCACAAGATATTCAAACTCGTGACCTTATGCTTGCAAACTTCATTCTTTACCAATTGTGTTATGTTACTAATTTGTAAATAAACTCAATTTGAAAATATATAAAAGGGATGCAGATATTTGCTATTTTAAAAATACAAATAATTTAAAATAAATTATTATATTTTTAAATAGGTTGGAAAGCGAATATTTATAAAAATCAAATAATATTCTAAAAAAAAAGTTTAAAATATTTTTTACGGGACTTGAGAATGAACATCTATAAAAAATCAAATAATATTATAAAAACAATGTTTAAAATATTTTTGACTCTAGAAATAAAAGGGCGGACAAATTTGGGGTATGACAGAAGGCGAGTACAATTATCTCCCATATCCTTACACGATTCAATTACACTCCTCTTATAGGAAGGCATGGATAGCAAGAACTAAATTCGTTGAACTAGTATACGACAATTGGGAGGATTCGTACAATGAACTTCCAAGATTTTTGGTGGCACTCAAGTATTATGCTGCGGGAAATGTTGCAATTTTGGAGACTCTCCCCGCTTTTACCCCAGACAGAGCTTGTGTTAGTGGAAATAGAATATTCTATCGACTATTTTGGGCGTATGAGCCATGCACAAAAGGTTTTACATTATACAAACCTATTATATAAATTGATGAAATATAGTTGTACAGAAAATATAAAGTAACATTACTCATGGTAGTAGCACAAGATGACAAAACAACAAAAAATTTCCAATTGCCTTCTCTCTAGTTGAAGGTGAGACGACTTGTGACTGAAGTTTCTTTATCAAGCATCTATGATTACACGTTCCTCTTTAACCCAATCTATGTTTGATTTCAGACATACATTCATCTATTGAGAGTGCTTACTATAAACATGATAACGGTTGGAAAGATCCATCTTCTACACGTGTCTATTGCATTAGACATATTTCACAAAACTTCATGCGGAAGATCAAAGACAAGACACTTCAAAAAAATTGTGAATGCAGGGTATGCCTTAATATAACCATCGTTCTGGCACTACCGTGAAGAGACTAGGTTGATTAATGTGGATGAGTTAAGTTGGATCGATAATATTCTAGTGGAGAAGTAGACCAGGGAATTTGACAATGGTCAACGATGGGGCCACATGACAACAAATCTTATGAAATCAATTAACTTTATCTTTAAAGGAATCAAAAATCTACTGATAACCGTAATGGTTAGAGCAACCTATTTTAGATTGGGGTCACTGCCCGAGACCAACGATTCAAAATAGAGCTCAGTGTTACAATCGGGACAATTGTTTAGTGAAAGCTCTATGAAAAGTATTCAACATGAAACTGCCAAAGCGAACACACACGGGGTTACAATGATTAACCGTATTAAAGGTTGGTTCAGTGTACATAAGACAATGGACCATAATGAGGGGAGGCCAAGGGGATGTTATTGAGTCAAACTATATAAATGTTGATGCAATTGTATTCTTTCGTATGCCTTGCTCTCATGTCATAGCGGCATGTTCACATGCTCTTCTGGACCCTTCCAAACATCTATCCCCCGTTTACCATGTTAGGAACGTACTCACTGTGTAAAACAAATGCTTCACCGTGATAGAAAAGGAGGATTATTTTCCTACTTATCAGGGGATATTGTTTGGCACAATGAGCTAATGTGAAGGAAGAAAAAGGGACGCCCAAATAGCATGCATATTCGAACTGAAATGGATACGACAAACAAAATGGTAAGCTTATGCAGTACATGTCATAAACTCGGACACAATCGCAAAAAATATCTCAATATTGGGTCTTGCTCCACAACATAATTTTTATATGTCACTCTTGATATGTAATTTATTTGTTGTAACCATGAAATTTCATTTTAAATTCTACTTTCATTTTATATTCAAGATAACATTCAGGTACAACAAAATAAAGACGTCATGCATAAAACAACAATATAATAAACAAATAAAACGACTAACCACGTGAACATATCTAGGAGATTACAATCATCAAGACAATATTAGCTGGTCAATGCATCATTAAAATGACATCACTGTCGATTTTAATAGGCTTCCGGGAACGAGTTTCTCTATTTTGGTTGAACATTGTAACAAGTCTATCAATTCTTCTAATTTGTTCACCGTTAAGAATGTCTCCATCTAACCAACAGATCAAGCTCCTCTGAAAATGCTCGAAGGCCTCCGTATTCCAAAGTCGGATCTTCATTGGAGGCTTTGTTGGCGAAAAAAAATTTGAGCATTTCTTTTGATAATTGAAAACATTGAAAGAGTTCTTGAAGACATATTTATTTAAGAGTGAAATGAGAAGATGTGTGATAAATGATGGAGATGGATGATGTATTTATAAAAAAACAAAACAATTGAGTAGTCACATTGTGGTGCATATACATAATATTGTAGTGCATGCGTCATCCTCTATGCCACCTCTCTAGTGCATGCGCTATTATGCATGACGCCTCTTTATTATTTTTAGTGCATATGCCACATATGATGATAATACATCATCTATATTATAAATTTTTTTGTTTAAAAGGTGGTTAGTTGTAGAATTATTTTGAAAAAAATTTAAAAAAAATAATAATTATTTGAAAAAAAATTCTCAAAAATTTGGTTGTAGAACTCTTGATTTTTAAATAGGATTCCCTGCCCCGGAATTATGTCCTTGATATTATCGGAACTCTGACGGACCGAAAAGTTAAGAAAGAAATGATTAGTGTATTTATTGTACCATATATCATTCAACGAAGAAAACATGCTCTTTCTTTTTTTACTAAAAAGTCACCCTTAAAAGACAAAAATAAGTAAGTTGGAATATTATACTAATGAGTCGGTTTTGTTTTCCACATGTAAGATTCTCGGAAGCTTATACGATGACTTGACTTCTTTTTTTATATATATATTATATTAATTAATATGCTATTATAACTTGACTTCATTTCGAGGAAATTCATAAAATAAAAGGACTTGACTTCATTTCGAGGAAATTCATAAAATAAAAGGGCGTGGATATGAAAAGAAGAATGGGTAAAGAACTTTTTTTTAAAAGAAGTATAATTAATAGATTTTTTTTAAATTATTTTTTCAAAAAAATTATCAAACTAACCACTTTTTAAATTAAAAAAATTCGTTACATAGAGGAGTAGTCTCTGTATGACGCATGCATGTATTTTTAAGATGAGGTGCCACACTGCATGACTTGTCATCCTCTATAAAGTCATACAGTGTGGTACATGCATGTATTTTCAGAGAGGAGGCGTCACCCTCCTTGACTTGACAGTGTTATTGTATTTTTTGTAAATGCAACCACTCATTCTCTTTATTTTTTCACATTATTGTTACATAACTCTTAGAAAATGTCTTCAACTCCCTTGTCAAAGTTTTCACTGATCAAAAGAGATGCGCATGTTATTTTTTCGACGACAAAGCCTCATGTGAAGATCAAACTCTGAAACACGCAGACGTTCGAGCATTTTCAGAGGTACTTGATTCACTTGTTGAAAGGAGACATTCCTGAAGGTGAACAAATCAGAAAAATAGAAAGGCACATCACAGTGATGAACGAAAATGGAGTAAGCCGATCATAAAAAAGGTGAGATGCGTCGCTGATGTCATGATGATGATGCTTGGACCAGACGATATTGTGTTGATGGTTTTTATCTCTTAGATATTATGATTTGTTTAGTTGTTTTGTATGTTTATCATGTTGTTGTATTATTGTCCTGAGTATGTGGTACTGTAATTTTTTGTGTCATTATGTGAAAGTTATTGTAATCGAATGATAAATTGAATACGAAATGATAACTCAAATTTAAATTGAAATATATTACGTACAACAAATTAAACACTCCAGAAAGTTTGCTATAAAAAGTTAGGTTGCAGAGCTAGACCCAATATTGAGACAATTTTTCCGATTGTATCCGGGAAGACGACATGTACTGCATAATCTTATCATTTTGTTGACCGTATCCATTTCAGTTCTAATACGAGTGCTTTTCGGGAACCCCTTTTTCTTTCGTCGCATTTGTTCATTGTGCCAAACAATGTCCCCTTGATAAGAAGGCCAATAATCCTCATTTGCCAACACGGAGAAGGTATTGCTGTACACACTTAAAACGCTATTTACTGTGTACACGGGGATATATGTTGTATTGGGTCCAAGCGAACATGCCGCTATGACATGAGAGCAAGGCATGCAAAATGCTTGAAACTTTCCGCAATCACACAACCTCTATCTAGTTCAACCCGATAATATCCCCTCGGCCTCCCCTCATTATGATCTATTGTCTCTTGTACACTGGACCAACCTTTAATACGATCAAACACGGTGACACTATGGGTGTTTACTTTCGCAGCCTCCTCGTTAAATGTTTTCATCGTGCATTCACTAAACAACTGCCCTGATTGTAACACTGCCCTGAATTTTGAACTTCTTGTGTCAAACAATGACCTCATCCTGAAATATGTTGCTCTAACCAAAGCAGTAATTGGAACATTCCAGATGCCTTTGAATACAGAGTTCAATGATTCCGCCAAATTTGTTGTCATGTGGCCCCATCGTTGACCATTGTCAAATGCCCTAGTCCACTTCTCCACTAGAATGTTATCGATCCACCTTAATGCTTCTGAGTTTGCCAACCGGATTTCTTCGTGATAGTTTCGGAATGACGGTTATGTTAAGGCATATCCTGCATTAATAACTTTCTTTCAAAGTGTCTTGTCTTTGATATGGAGCATGAATTTTTGTGTGATATGTCTAATGCAATAGACATGTTTCGAAGGGGGATCATGCCAACTGTTATCAGGGTTATTGTATGCACTCACAATCGATGGATGTTTGTCTGAAATCAAAAAAAGGTTGGGTTAAGGAGCAACGTGTAATCAGAGATTCTTCAGAAAGAAATTCCACGCACCACTTGTCTCACCTTCAACTAAAGTGAAGGAAATCGGGAAAAAATTACTGTTCTCATCTTGTGCCACTGCCACGAGTAATGTTCCTTTATACTTCTCGTATAACCAAGTTCCATCAATCTGTATAATAGGTTTGTAAAATGCAAAACCCTTGATGCATGGTTCAAACGCCCAGAACAATCGATGAAATATTCCATTTCTACTAACACGAGTTCTGTCTGGGGTAAATGTCGGGAGTGTCTCCAAAATTATAACAGTTCCCAGAGCATAATATTTGAGTGCCACCAAAAATCTTGGAAATTCTTTGTACAATTCCTCCCAATTACCGTAGATAAGTTCAACTGCCTTAGTCCTCCCGATCCTTGCCTTCTTGTAAGAGGGAGTATAATTGAATCTTGTAGTGATATGAGAAATAATTGTACTCACCTTTAATGATGGATCCTTGCTAATAAGAGGCAAGATTTCTTGGCATATTAGTTGAGAACTAAGTTTCCGATTATCCTGTGTCGGAACGGTGGTGATGCAAGTGTTAAGTAGATCAATGGAACCAATTTCCCATGAATCACTTCTCTTCCTGTAAGATGCAGTTAACCGAAAAGGGAAAATTGGTTTTTGAAGACATAAAATAACGTACCTCCCTGAATTATTTTTATCTACAGTGAAGTCAGCAAAAATTTCCATGTGGTATTTTTTGATAGCTCTAAGACACTCTTCTTTTGTTCGAAATCTGTCTCCAACTTTCAGGGGCCCTTCGTTTTGCATATAAGGATTATGAAAGATATCTGAGGCCGGTTCATCTTCCCCCAAGTTCAAGTTCGTCATGTGAAACCGAGGGTCGTACGCATGACTTACAGGTACATGTTCATGCTCTTGATCTGCAACGTCATCATTGACCATAAAATCAATCATTCCCTCATAATCTTCTTCTTCTTGGTCAATAACATCGACTTCGGGATGGTTATCCTCGTCAGATTCATCCTTTTCTTCAAAGTCTTGATAAGGATCTACCACTTGAGATTAATCCGGTTTCTGTAATAAAACATACAACTCAATCTCATCGAACCCAGATTGTTCATGAGTTCGAAACATGTTTCGAACATCATCATTGTCGTGCACCTTAAGTTGATAAAATCTAACTTGGTTGTTGTCAAATGGAAATAGGGACTTGTAAAGAATTTGGTAAACTGGACCACACTGCAATTTGGCTTCTAGTCTATCTTTGAAGTGTGCAAAACTTGATTTCTTGTTTATCCAAAAGCGGATAAAATTGGTATTATAGAAATTAAAACCTAAGCTATCGCAGTTGAACGTCTCACGGTTAATATGGACAACAATAGTATAATTTTGTGAATGATCCATGTTGTTGAGGTATGTTTTTTGTGAGTTATGGATGTATACTAGTAATGCACCCTACATAGACGATTAAATAGACTGATGAAAATATCGGATATACTCTATATTCTGCATGCATGCGTCACCTAAAATGGCTTATCCTCCTATTTTTACATGCATGCGCCACCTAGGGTGGCTTATCCTCCTATTTTTACATGCATGCGCCACCTAGGGTGACTTGTCATTGTACAACAAAATTGCATGCATGCCATCTGATCCCTGCCACGCTGCAGATTCGCATGCATGCAAAAAACAACAAGCCATGTTGAATGGCGCCTATATGTATCATAGAGAGCATGTGCCACCTAGTGTGGCGCCTATGTGTATTAAGGAAGAGCATGTGCAACCTAGTGTGGCGCCTATGTGTATCTCTTGCATGTAAAGTGTTCTTCAAGATTTTCCTATAAATACATGTAACATTCGCCCTATATGTTCATCACAATCATAACTCACACACTATTTCTTTCTTGAAGTATCAACAACAACACGAGAGTAATCAAGAAAAAATGTCTCTCTTGACCATGGATGATCAACATAGAGGAACTCCGAATAACATTGAAACCTTTGTAAGTGTATTTTCCTCAATACCTATTTTTTACCGACAATTTTCCCCCTTATTTCTTATGATTGTTATACATAAATCTGGTATTTCTTATACGTAATTCATGTTTTTAATAGGATGTTAAAAGATCTTGTTGCCGTGTCCATGAGTATGTCCCTTACGACGTTAAAATTGAACCGTACTTACAACATGCCGGTTTTGGTCCGTTACTCAACATAGTCAATTACCATGTTGACTATAAAATTATTCTCACATTAGTGGAGAGATGGAGACCCGAAACTCACACCTTTCATCTTCCATATGGTGAATGTACAGTCACACTAGAGGACGTGTACATGTTATTCGGTCTACCGATCGATGGTAAGGCTGTCAATGGCCGAGTCAACCAAGACAACGCCATATGCGAGGAACTTTTGGGAGTCTCTTTATTTGAACAAGGGTCTATAGGCCAATGTATTAATCTCCTTCTTCTTAGAGAATATCATAGTAGTCTCGTAATAACCGAAAACTCTACCGAGCAAGAAAAAATTGTGAATGCTCAGTGTTACATAATGATATTATTTGTCCATTTTTTATTTCCTGAAACAACATGTAATACTGTTAATATCATGTATTTACCCTTGTTAAGACAAATTGATAAAATAAACACATATAGTTGGGATTCTTATGTTTTGGCCCATCTGTATAGTTCCTTGTGTAAAAATGCATCGAACGATAGTTGTTCTTTCTATTCTTGCGCCTTTTTGCTCCAGACATGGTGCTGGTCAAGAATGCTGACACTCATCCCCTGCAACACAAGGTCATTCGTCTCCCCCTTTGCTACAAAGTAAGATTACAAAACCATAAAATTTTACATATTATATACTGAGACATGCATTGTATTAATTTATTACCCATTTTTTCTATGTAGGTGGTCTGTTCCTGGGATGAATTACAACAAATACTCTAGAAACGCAATAGTAGTCTACCGAAATCTTATTGATCATGTTGAAACCGAAGAGGTATTAAACTTACATATTTTATACAACATATTCAATAGGTTAATTAAGTTTAATATTTTATATAACTTTTTTTCCTCTACAGTTTGTATGGAGGCCGTATAAGGATCTCGACCATGAGATTAACCCTCCTGATGCTGAAGTCTGGACTGCAAAAACAACACTCATCAGGTTCACTACTGTGGAGATGCACCACAGTGATCGTGTGAAGCTACAGTTTGGCATGCAACAGGGTATCCCCGACCCCCCAACATGTTTGGACCAATGACATCTACTCAGAGTTGACGACCAATGGGGATTTAACGATTTGAGAGACTTCGCTAAAAATCAATGTCGTCAATAGAGGAATAGACGTGAATTGGTCATAAGGGATTTGAGATGGTACACATCGGTTTCAACAAATTTGTTTCTGTCTCAAGAGACATATTTGATCGACCCACGTCATAGAGCTGCAACATACGCCCAACAACTCCAACAACCAACCCCTCAACAATACCAAACCCAACAACCAACCCCTCAACAATACCAAACCCAACCACAATGTCAACCCACTCAAACCCAACAACCATACACCACCTCATTCAACCAAACCCGTCATCAATTCATGCCACACGCAAACCCAATACCAAGAGCATGACCCGATCCACCACCAACAATATGCACCAGCCTCATCCTACCACAACACCCAAGTGTTGGCTGAAGATTTTGATAATGTTATTAGAGGCCAAATGAATTAAACGTTTTGATCGAAATGAGGTAAAGCGTCATGTTTCGAAGTTGCAGAAGCAGTGTTTCGAATAAGTATGTCAAAGCTTGGAGCTTCGAGTGGCAATTATGGGAACATATCTAAAGAAGTCTCGAAGTAACAACAAGGCTGTGTCTGGGAAGAGCGTTCGAAACGGAGAAGTGCCAAAGCATTTGAAATTCAAATGGAAGCGGGACTTTCGAAGTTTGAAAGTTATGTGCTGGAGCATTTTTGGACACATGGAAAGACGAAAGAGGCATTGTCTTGCATGTTCTAAACGTGGCATAATCCTATAGCAAGACCGTTATGGTCGAATTAGTATAAATAGAAGTCTTAGTATTAGGATTTCGTGTGTCATATCTATTATACAAAATACTCAGTAACATTCAAACTACCACATGGCAAGGGAAACGAATGCAAGAGAAATGTATGTATGATAGCACCATGTATTTCTGATTTAATGAAAACCTTTTACCATTTCCAGCACTTTCCTTTATCCTTTTGTCAAATAACATTTACAAGTTTTCTCATTTACAGTCTTTTTACTTCGAAATCTCTTCTTCAAAGTTTTACATTTTAATGTTTTCTTCATATTTCAAGCACTTTATATCTCAGAAAACTGTCATATTTTCCATACCTTTACCTTCAAGTCTTATCCTTCGAATGCATATTTTTACTTAAAGTCATTTAAAGATTTCTTGCATTAAACGCTTTCTTCACATTTCAAACCTTTTACGTTCCAGAAATCCTTTATATTAACTGTTTTGTAAGTCAAAACCATTTACTTCACTTTTATGCAATTTTACATGTCTTTACAATTAGCATTTATTCATGTAACTTAGTTTTCACACACACATTTTGATTACATCTTTAGACTTTTAGAGAGAGAAATCGAAATAAGCCAAACACATATACAATATCAACCATGAATATCTGTTCGATCGTGAGAGTAACCTTAATATCCAAGGAGTCCTAGGATCAATCTAGTCGATCCTGTGAGTTACCAGAGGAATTGAATAACAGTCAGAAAGATTATTCGATAGTTTGGAAGACTAGCGGTTGTTTACCAGAAATCACTGGAAACACCAAGACACATATGATACATCTCCTTTCTACCATACCACCCAACCTACATACAGTCAAACATCACACCATCGAAGTACCCATCCATCATACGAATTTCATACACCACAAGAACCGTTGCTTCATTTCTATCACGTTTCAACATCCCAATACTATCAACCACCCCACCCACATATATCTCAACCAACAAGACCAAACTTCAACAACATGGGCAACGATCTCTTTGGAAGCACAACACAGTGGGGAAAAATGATCGATGAGATGTATGATCCTGATGTACCAGGACCATCACATCAACTACCTCATAATCAAGCGAGTCAGAACAGACCACAAACACCTCAGGAAAATCAACAGAGAGGAGTGAGACAAGGGGAGAGGCAAAGGCACGACCTTTTATGTCATACCGGGACCCGCTTAGGTTGAGGGGACGTCCAAAAAAATGTATTCATGTGTTGTGTAATATTAAATATTAATATAACATTTTTTAGCTACTTTTATTTTATTTAAAAAAATTATGCAATAACATTGTCAAGCCAATGAGAGTGGCGTCTCTTCTCTGAAAATACATACATGCACCTGTTTACAGTGATTTCTGGTAAACAACCGCTAGTCCTCCAAACTATCAAATAATCTTAATGACTGTTATTTAATCTCTCTGGTAACTTGCAGGATCGACTAGATTGATCCTATGGGGTATTGGTCGTTTGGATAAATCTAATTGCAAAACTGATATTCATAGTTAGGATTTGTATTTAGAATGTTTTATAGACGTTCAATTCACTTCGATTACCATGTTAAAAGAATCTAATGACATGATCAAGTAAAGAAATACGAAAATGAATTGTATGAATAAAGATTCGATTGCAAAGAAATGTTTACATGCAGAAATAAGTAAATAACTTTGAATGTAAAGACTTTAATGTAAAAAGCATGAATATAAAAGCATGAAATGTGAAAGAGTTTCTGAATTGTAAAGGATTTGAATAGAAGAAAAGCGTTTAAATGCAAGAAATAAGTAAATGACTTTGAATGCAAAGGTGTTTGAATGACATTGACATGAAAATGGAAGATAAACTGGAAAAGATAAAGAGTTTTACTGAATTATAAATGTTTGGTGTTATCATACGTACATTGTTCGAGCATTCGTTTCCCTATCCATGTGGTATTTTGAATGTTTACTGAATTTTGTACAATAGATATGACACACGAAATCCTAATACTAAGACTTCTATTTATACTACTTCGACCATAACGGTCTTGCCTATAAGATTCGGCCATGTTCAGAACATGCAGAGCACTACTCCTCTCTAGCTTCCACGCGTCTTCGAACGCTCCAGCGCATATATATTTGAATTCCAACATCCCGCTCGCGTTTGAATTTCAAATGCCTTGGCAATCTTCGCTTCGAACTTATTTCACAGACACAGTCTCGATACCACTTCGAGGCTTCTTTTAAATATATCTTCACAATTGTCACTCGAAGCTCCGAGCTTTGACATGTCCGTTCGAAGAACCGCTTCTACCATTCCGAACTGTAACATTTTGCTTTATTCCAACGAAACATCCATATTGCTTCATTTCAAACTGTATCATCAAAATCTTCAGCCTACAAAATGCCCCTTTAAAATATGTATTTCGATCCTTTGAGAAACACTTATTTTAAATATATTTGCAAGATTTTGATGTGACTTTTGAGTAATCATAACATTTACTGTGTATGACTTCAATCACGTCAATCACGACGCCTCTTGGATTTCTTAACCGTCTTGAATCAGTATTTCACAGCATGGTGCAGTTATAAAACAATGATTATTATTAATCACGCTTATTACCAATATCAGCCTTTACACCACCTCCTCCTCAATCCAACCCACGACTCCCACGTATCATAGTCTCACTTAGTGGATGTTTAAGCTTCCACACTATAAAAACTAATCAACTTAGTCTTTTATTCTTTTTTCACATTCTGAAACTTTTTCTTCCTCTCCTCTTACTAAAACCCTAAAACTTCCAACAATCTTCAACAATGTCTTCAACAACATCATCCCAACTGAAGAAAACTTCCAAGAAGAAAAGCAAGAACACATGAACAATTATGGAAAGCAAGGTTGGTACTTATCAAGGTCAATCTGTGCTTATCCCTCAAATGATCTCCAAGGAAAAGGAAATGCTCTACGCCTCTCAGGTATTGATTCCAACTAACACTGCTGGAAAGAGGTTTGCTCTAATGGGTCCTCTTACAGTTTTTGAAATCTTGAAAGATACTAGAAAAATCTTCCCTGTCTGTTACAACTTTAAGCCCTTGTTTAATAAGATGGATATCCCTAAGATAGACGAGTCTTCTGATTCGACAACCATAGAAACTCCAACCGTTCCCCCAAAAGATCCCTTTGTGTTAGACTACGTGAAGAGCAACTTTAAACCATTTTGATCCTGCCCTACCTCTGACATAGCTTACCAAAACTGGCTTACCAAAGTAGAAGCCAAGAAATCCCAGCAATGGGAGGAATTAGGAATCTATAATCTGATTAAGTTATCGAAACCAGGCTTCACCTATAGTCATCCACTGTTATTTGCATCCTTATATTTCTGGGACAGCACCTATAACACCTTTCATCTCCCTGGGGGAATGATAACACCCACGTTTTTCGATATAGCAGCCATCACTGGTTTGTCACCAGTAGGAGAAACCTACATCCCTGATAATGAAGAACACTCCAGCATTATTGACTTCGATGTCAAATTAGCCAGTTTTTCCAAATTCATTAGCCATTACCACACTGAAGGAGATAGTGTGTCAGATGTGGAACATATTGCTTTTCTCACTTTATGGTTATCAAGATACGTATTCTGTAGCAGGTCCTTACAGGTAGCAAGCAGGTTCATCCCTCTAGCTAGAGACTTACATGAGAATAGTAGGGTATGTTTGAGCGAACTGTTACTTGTTGATCTTTACGAAAGCTTAAGATCAGCCGTTTCGAGTTTGAAATCCCATACTCCCAAAAACATCCTTCTAGCTGGCTCCTTCTGGTTACTCCAATTATGGCTTAATGCCATGTTTGAACCCTCATTATCAACTGCTGACACCGTTGTTGAACAAGATCCGAAGATAGCGGATAGAATTATTGAAGGTACAAGGCTGCGAAAACTCACCCCGAATGATGATAAAGATGACTTCAAGGTCCTTTTCTCAAACTACATCATGATTTTTTCCAAAAGACACAAATTTGAAGAGACCATGGCACCCTTTGCTTCAAGGACTCATGGACCATCATGGTTCACCATATCCCTTTCAGAAGCAGTTAAAAGTAAAGAAATTCAAGATATTTGGAAAGCCTTTTTGCTTCCTAGATTAATTTCCTCACGAATCACTCCTTCCAAGAATCAAATCTTCCTCTTTGCCTATCAACCTAACTTTGTTTCCAGACAATTTGGCCTGTGCCAATTAATCCCTGAACCTCTGTTCCAAACAGAGAATGCCATCACTTCTGGTCGAACCTTTAAAGCAAGAGAAGCCAAACTGCAACAGGAACAATATCAAGACTTCGCTCAATTCGAACTACTACCCTTTGAACCCACACACTTCACAGCGAAGGGTTTTCTGGAATGGTGGACTAAGTTCTACCAATCTTATATATTCGATACCCTCTCCATTCAACAGAAACTAACTGATGCATTCGATGTGCAGGTACACTCCAAGAAAGGTATGTTCACTCATGCCAAAGAGATTAGGGCTTTTCAAAATTATTTCGAAACCACTTATGATCCCACACACTTGGAAACCACTGTGCATCAAGCGGCTGAGACCTTGAAGGAAAAATTTAAAGAAAAAATTTCTAAGCTCAAACTTCCTTCAGGGTTGTCACCTGAGGATAGGTATAGGTTGGCACTCGAAATGCATCCACCTAAATTCCCTAGGTTTCCTACCTCATAACTGGCTCTGGCTTGGTTTCCTCCATATCCTTGGTGGTTCACTTGCAAAGAAATGTTCAAATACCTTCAAAAGAAACCAAAGCCATCTGAGACTGTGACATGGGCTCGTCATTGGCTCCATGATTTCCCAGGACATCTTCGCTATGACCTTTCTTCCATGTCGATTATATCTAATCAAGGCGCAGGTGCGAATGCTTGAGAAAATCCCAAATGTTTCTTACTTTCTTCATTTTTAACATTTACCTTAATTGTTTCGATTTTTAGCCATCAGGATAAAGTTCGTTGCTTCGAAGTCTAAAGAAGGAAGTACCTCCCAACAATCTGTCGAAACCACTGATGATGTGACCTTAGCCATACCAAAAACAACTACTGCAACAACAACTACTACAACAACAACAACACCAGCAATAACAACTGTTCCAACTCCACAGGTAATCAATTAGACCTGATGTTTCGAATAAACTGAAATTTATGATTTAGATCTAACTCATGTTTAAATCTTTTCAGACTAACAAACTCCCACCAACCACTCCGAAGAAAAGGACAACAAGCACTATTGGGAAGAATCCCAATGCTAGAGGGAATTCACCAACCGCTTCGAAGAAGAAGCAGAAGAAAGAAGTTTCCAAAGGCGCTGAACCAACTGGCATTTCTGGACTCGATTCCAGAGATGCTGCTCCCTCAATAAAATCCAAAAATCCACCTTCGACCTCCAACGTAATGTTGGAACATATAGATAGTAACCTTTCCTCTGAGAATCCACAGGTAAATTGAACTCGAATCTTTAACAAAAAATAGTTATTCATTACCTTGGTGCATGCTCTTAATATTCTTTGTCTTTGTAGGACATTTCGAATCCAACTCTTACTACTTCGACTTCTCCATCAAAGACTGCTGCTCCCATCAACTCTTCTCCTCATGGGGACTCCAGTAACCTGGTGCAAAACAAAGGATCCTCCAACATGGCGGTTCCGACTGGGGCTTCAGAGCAACAAGATGACCAAAGCACTTCTCCTCCTTTGAAAGAAACGAACGAAGCAACGCTTCATGAATCTGCAGAGATTTTACCAGAAACTTCTCTTCCAAAGTCTCCTCTCGAAACCCTTCAAGAGAACCCAAAGGACATTCATGCTGAAGAAGAGAAGGCTGATTCTGATCAAGAGAACGAAGAATCTGCAGAGGAAGGATCCGAGGAAGAAGATGCCCAGAATGGTTCGACTGATGGAACAAAGTCAGATGTCAATAGCAGTGAGAACAATGATATCGAAGTGGTGGATCTGGTTGATAATGAAGAAGGCAATGAGCAATAAAAAAGTGAAGGTGATGGTGACCAGACCAATGAGCCTATGGAAGTCGAGATGGATGTGACTCCCTTGCGTATGGAACTTCCTCAATCGTCTCAATCTCAAATGACTGAAGATGAGTTAGCTCTCCTAAGACGAAATGACCCAATTGGGTATATGAAGGCTAAACTAGCTCAAAGGGACAATCCTCTTGCTAGGGCTGGTACTAGTTCGACTAACGATCCATTGCCCTCAGATGATAGAGTTGTACTCCTTAACAAAATTAGGAGAACAATCCTTGATGTGGACTTGTTCGAAGTGCTCAAGAAGGATAGTACAGCTTGCTATACCATGAAGGAGCTACTTACGCAAGTTAACCTCGCCACCTGCTCTTTGCCAGTCAGCACCATATTATTCGATCTTCAAGCTTTGTTAGATAACGTGACTGGGTGTCTTCTTCAAGACGAATTTTCTACTAAAAAGGTCCAGGAGAAATGAACTGCCATGGACGCTGCTTATGAGCATGCTTCTAAGCTCTCTAAAGAAGCTGAAGACCAAGCCATGCATATAAAGCAAGCCAAAACTGACTATGAAGCTCGAGCTCAGTCTATTCTTCTCTGGGAAAAGCAAATTCAAGAGCTCCAACAAAAGGTTAAGGAGGCTCAACAACAACAATTGGCATATGAAACCAATACTACTGGCAATCAGTTCGAAGAGCTCCTCAACAAAGGACTTGCAGAAATGGAAGCAGCAGAGCAACTTAAGGGAGAAGTAGCTACCCTAGAAGGAGCAAGGCGTTTCACTCAACAAAGGCTTGAGTCCTTTTGGAGTACTTTTAATAGATTGAGGAACAATGCCTATTTTTAAATCTCAGTTTATTTAATTAGTTTTGAATCTTGGTTGAATTTTGGTCTGTAATATCCAAACAACGCCATTTTGGCAATCTATACTACCATTTTGGCATTCCTTTATGATGTTTCAATTATGTTGTTATTATTCGAATCTCCTGCAGGCGTGGCTTATATTTCTTTAAATATTTCCCATTAACCTTTAGGATTCGCTTATCATCAGCCAACTCTTCGATTTCATATGCATTGTTTGAAAATATCTTTACTATTCGAAAAGGTCCTCCCCAATGAGGTGACCATTTACCTAATGTTTTATTTTTCTTATCCATGGGCAATATGACTTTCCAGACTAAGTCATTAATAGTGAATGCTTTTCCTTTCACCCTTTTGTTATATGCCCTGGCTACCCTTTCCTTTTGTCTCATTAGGATTTCCAATGCATGCAATCTAACTTCATATAACTCAACTAACTCATTCATCATCATCTCCCAATATAATGCAGATGGGATCTCGTTTTGTCTTTGAATTCGAACTGATTGTAAATGAATTTCTACTGGTAGAACTGCATCATGACCAAATGTTAGTTGGAAAGGCGTGGTGTTAGTAGCTTCTTTAGGAGATGTTCTACAGGCCCATAGTATTTGGTCCAAAGTATTGTGCCAGTTCCTTGGCTTTTTACCAACATGTTTCTTAATTAACCCTATTATCACTTTATTGGCTGCTTCGACCTGACCATTTGCTTGAGCATAATATGCTGTTGATTTTAGTAATCTAAACCCCATCTCTTGAGAAAATTCTTGCATCTTCCTACCAGTAAACACAGAACCTTGGTCTGTGGTTATGCTCTCTGGCAATCCGAACCTATAGATAATTTGTTTCTGTATGAACTCAATAATAGCCTCTTGATCAGCAGCTATTAATGGTATTGCTTCGATCCACTTGGTAAAATAATCTATTCCTACCAAGATATATTTCTGTCCTTTAGAAGAAGCAGGATTAATTTCTCCTATTAAATATAATGCCCATCCTCTAAAGGGCCATGGTTTAATGATCGAATGTAACTCACTTGCAGGAGCATGTTGAATCCCTGCATGTTTCTGGAATTCTTCACACCCTTTAGCAAAGTCTATACAATCTTTGGGCATGCTGGGCCAATACATGCCATATCAAAATAGCAACCATTTCATTTTATGACCTGCTTGATGTGCCCCACATGCCCCATTGTGGACTTCTGACAATGCTAAGTATGACTCACTTTCTCCTAGGCATTTCAGTAATACGCCTTCCTGGGTCTTTTTGAACAATTCATTTCCCATGAGGACATATGATAATGCTCTATATTTTATCTTCCTATCAACATTCAATGTTGGATTTGTTAAATAACTCACAAGTGGACTTCGCCAATCTGCGTCTGATAAGGTGTCTATGGCTAGTACTTCGAATCCCTGTTTGTCAGCACAACCTAATTTTATATTCTCTAGATCTGATGGTATAAGTCTAGTAGCCATAACCCTACCTCTTAATTCGACCAAATCCTCAAAGTTTTTGGTAGAAACTTTATAACCTGAAGCCAACTGTGCTAAGTCATTTGCTTCTTGGTTTTTTATTCTTGGTATATGTTGAATATCCATGTATTCGAATTTTCTAAGTAGCCTGTTAACTATGACGAAGTATGTCATCAGATTTTTCTTTATGCATTTTACTCCTTTGTTATTTGCTTGACCACTAACTCTGAGTCTCCTTTAATTTCAACTCTAGTTGCCCCCAATTCCAACAAAGCTTCAAGTCCAACAATAAGCGCTTCGTACTCAGCTTCGTTGTTCGAGCAACGAGGACCATCTAACTTATACTTGAATTTTGTTGGAATTCCTTCAAGAGAAATTATAAGAACTCCAACACCACTACCATCCCTATGGGTTGAACCATCAAAGTATAATTTCCAAGGTTGCATTTCAACGTAACCCATGACAGTCTTTTCGACCAGTGAATGGTCCACAATAAAATCAGAAATTACTTGACCTTTCACAACTCTTAAAGGCATGAAAGTCAAAGAATATTTTGTTAAGGCTAAAGCCCATTTACCAACTCTGCTATGCATTATTGGTTTCGAAAGCATGTGTTTGATAACATCGAAATGAGATGAAACATAAACCTCAACAGGCTTTATATAATACTTAAGTTTCATACAAGAAAAGTACAAACAGAGACATAGCTTTTCTATAATGATATATCTAGTCTCTGCATCATTCAATACCCAACTTAAATAGTATATGGCTCTTTCGATGCCATTGCTATCTTCTTGTGCTAACATACTACCTATACTAACTTCAGAGGCGGATATGTACAATCTCATGGGCTTTCCCCATGAAGGTGGAGACAAGATGGGAGGCTGAGAGAGATATCTTTTTATCTTGTCAAATGCCTCCTGATGAGCTTCATTCCACTCGAAGGCTTGGCCTTGCTTCAAACGAAGCAACGGAGAGAAAGCTTGGGTTCTTCCACTTAGATTCGAAATGAACCTTCTGAGAAAGTTAATCTTCCCTAGCAAAGATTGCAGCTCCCTTTTTGATGTAGGTGCTTTCGTCTCCATTATGGCTTTGGTCTTATTTTGGTTGATCTCGATTCCTTTTTTATGAACCACAAAGCCAAGGAAATCTCCAGCCTGCACAAAAAATGCACATTTAAGGGGGTTCATTTTTAAGCCATGTTTTCTCATTCGTTCGAATGATTGGCTCAAATGATGCAAATGGGTTTCTGCAGATATAGATTTGATGACTATATCATCAATATACACCTGCATAAAGGTTTCAATGAAATCATGGAAAATCGAATTCATTGCCCTTTGATAAGTTGCCCCAACATTTTTTAAACCAAAAGGCATCACTACCCATTCGTAGGTGCCTAAGGCTCCTGGGCAACGAAATGCTGTATTGGCAACATCTTCTTCAGCAATAAAAATCTGATTGTACCCAGAGTATCGATCTAACATACTTAAATATTTGAATCCCGCAGCAGAGTCTATTAACATTTCTGCCACAGGCATGGAGTACTCATCTTTAGGGGTTGCAGTATTTAAATCCATAAAATCTATGCAAATTCTCAGAGAGCCATTTTTCTTAATAACAAGCACTATATTTGCTAACCATTCGACATACCTTGTGGTTCTGATGAATCTGCAGCGCAGTAACCTTTCGATCTCAGCTTTGATCTTTGTGAGAACCGCTGGTGCGAATCTTCTAGGAGTTTGCTTGATGGGCTTCTTGCCATCCTTGATTGGAAGTCTGTGTTCCACTAACTCCCTCTTTAAACCAGGCATTTCATCATAGTCCCACGCGAAGCAATCTTTGTTTCTCTTGAGGACTTCGATCACTTCCTGCTTGAGGCCTGGATTAAGTTTTGCGCTTATGTAGGTTATTCTTTTCGTGTTCTCATCCCCCAAATTCACTTCTTCGAGCGGATCCTGCGCCAACATTTTGGCACCTGAGTCTGAGGGGTCCTTCTCGAAGCCTAAGGGTTCTTTATCATAGATGGCATCTAGCCTTTGATCTATTTCGTGTTCTTCAAAGGGTGAGCCATTCGAACCATCCCCATTTATTTCGTTCACTTCTACAGCCAATTTATCTATTTCAGCCTCTAAGGCCGCTTTCCATTCGTTCTCATCCATATAGGCCGAAATCCTTTCGAAGAAGGAGGACTCAATCATGAGCAAGGTTGTCGAACTCCCAGCCTGCTGGCCGTCTTTGCGTAGTACCTTCGACTCCTTCATCTTCACTGACTATTCTTCTATCCCAATACATGCCATCACGGCGAAGGGTCATATAATAGTGTGCGTTCCTGGTTTCGTTGATTTCGTCGTTAGGGGCACAAGGAGCAATCTTGGCCAAGTGTTTGTCATAATTTCTCTTGTCAACTAAGTTGACTGCTGTCATGAAGTAACTCTGGTCCGCTTCGATGTTCTCCATAATCCCATCTTCTCTCCATAAAACCAACCTCTAATGCATTGATGAAGGAACTGCTCCTACGCCATGGATCCACTCTCTTCCCAATAACAAGTTGTAGTTGGCTTTGGCTTCGATCACCATGAACATGGTGGGCCTGCAGCTCGATCCTACCGTCAAGTCTAGTTGAACTACCCCCAATGTTTGACCTACTTTCCCTTCATAGTTGGATAGGACCATGTTGTGTGGTTTGATGTCACCCTCGTGTATTCCTAACTTTTTCAGCATGAAATGGGGTATTAAGTTAACTGCAGCGCCTCCATCCACTAAGACCTTATTTACGCCATGGGTACCAACCTTTGCTCGAATGAATAATGGCTTCAGATGATTTTTCACAGCTGGCTCTGGGCGCTCGAAGAAAGCATTATGCTCCTCGACAGCTCCGTTATCCATTACGTAGTAACACACTGGCATATGCTTCATCAGATCTATTGTATCATCCTCCTCATACTCTTCGATTTCAGTTTCCTGTCCAAACTCACAAGGTAGTACAGATACCACGTTGCAATTGATATTGAGTGAAGACTCCCCCTCTGATTCGAAGTTGTCCGTTAGCATATCCTCGTCTTCTTTTGGACCTGGTGTGTACTCCTTCGATTCATTTGGTTGTGTTTCAGAGAAGAGTCTCCTACTAACTGGGGGTTTGTCCTCAGGTTGATTATTTGGTGTAGGTTTGTTGGTGCTTGATTCTCCTTGGTTTTTGATCGAAGTTGCTCCTTTATCTGCCATAGCTTCCCTTTCAGCCTTTCGAATTCTTTGTTGCCTTCGCCATTGTGATCTTGACATAGGGTTTCTTCCTTTGTAGTTTTCTAACCTCACTTCTTCCCTCTTCGCCATATTGAACTGCCTTCTATATGTTATGGCGTGGCGTGCGTTTCGTTCATTGTTTCTCCATTTGTCTTTGCCCTTGTCAGTTCTGACTTGCAGCCATTTGTCTGTTGGTATTTCAGCAGGAATTTTGAACGTTACCCTTCGAGCGCCTTTGGGATGAGGACTATCAGGCCTTCGTTGAGTGTATTTGCTCTCGAAACGTTGGCTCATCTGACCAGTCTCTTTGTGGTTCCAGCATGGGGCGAAAGGGATTGTTTTGAAGGCTCCGGCCATGTTTTGATCGTACACTGCAGAACACCTTGGGCATACTAGGCATTTGGTTGCCCCTTTGTAACAGCGAACCAAAAACTCCAACAAACTTTCTCCAGCTTTAAGGTAACATCTGAATAACTGGTTATCCTGGCGCCAGTTGATGCCAGTTCGTGCCCTTTGTTTCCTCTCGAAGTTTGCAGCAATTCTCTGGTTGCAGATGATGCTGCATCTAGGGCATAGTATCATTTCGGCATCTCTTTTGTGGCACAACATGAGGTAGTCTTTAAGACTGGCATCCCTAGAATAATTATCCTCCATTTTGTATTTTTCTTTTTCTAAGTATCTCTCCATCTCCTCCATTTCAGAACGAGGTCTCTCCATATCCACCATGTTGACATCTACATCCTCCCCCTTTATGTCATCATCTCCCCATCCTGTAGGTTTGACATCTTCGATTTGGATTTTTGAACTTTCTGGGGCAGAATACTTCACCAAGTAGTCAAACTTTCCACTGGGCTCTCCCAAAGTATCCCATATTTCTTTCTGAGGGGAGGCTGGCTTTGTGATATGGACTTTCTCCAATTTTAGCCTCAGGCCTTCAGTAACCTGTGTAAACTCTTGCTTTTGGTCCTCCTGGCCTTCAGTAGCCTGGATCTCTTTCGAAACAGCCAAAGGTACTGCTTCGATCGAAGCCTCTAGTTGCTCGTGGACGTCCTCAGCAACCCCCTTGTTGATTTTGACTAACACAGTTTTTATTCTCAGTGCTTTTTTCTCCTAATGGAGTGTCATCTTGACCTGCTTCCACCATATTGATTTCTCCAATGCATGCAGGCTCGGAGTAATTGGTGTCTGCAACATCCAAAGGGTCTTCATCTACCTTCATTTTTGGTTTGTCAGCAAATTTCAATCTGCCATCCTTAATTGCATTTTGAATCAGATCCCTGAAAAGAAAACACTGTGAGGTTTTGTGGCCTAGGAAACTATAATACCTGCAAAATCCTCTTTTCTTTCTTTGATCTAAAGGAGGTATTTTGACATTCGATGACACAATTAGTTGGCCATCTTTGACAAGCAAATCAAAAATCTCGTCACACTTTGTTACATCGAAATTATACACCTTCTTTGGGAATTTGTCACTTTTCTCATTTTCAATAATTTCTTTCCCTTTTGTGGGAACTAGTAATTTACAGGAATAAGGGGGAGCCTATTTCAATTCAGCGAGATCAATTTCGACCTCTTCGAATTCAGGGTAATCTTCTGCTTCCTCAGTTCCAACATAGGAGACCCTTTCTTTCTTGTTATTTTTAAAAACTCTAGCCTTCTCGGCTTTTAGTCTTTCGACTTGTCGAACCCTGTCTGCTAGTTGGGCCATATCCCTCAAGTGTTGTGTATCTAATTTCTTTCGAATGGAGTAATCTAGGCCACCAGCAGCCATTTCGACTAACTCATGTTCAGGAACTACTGTGAAACATCTAGATTTCAAGAGTCTGAACCTATTCAGATAATCATCTATGGATTCAGTAAACTTCCTCTTGACACTGGCTAACTCTTTCAGGCTTATTTTAGATTGTCCCATGTAGAATTGTCATGAAATAACCTCTCCAACAGAGCCCAAGTATCTATGGACCCAGGAGGCAAAGTGGTGAACCATGTGAAAGCGTTCTTAGTTAGGGAACTTGGGAAATATTTAATCCTAAGGTCTTCATTATTTGCTATATCTCCTGCTTCGGTTAGATACTTGGCTATGTGTTCGACTGTTGATTCATTGGTGTCTCCAGCGAACTTTGTAAATTTAGGGACTTTATATCCCCTTGGTAAATCAGTGTGCATCACACAATCTATTATGGGAGAGGAATAGTTTGGCCTTCTAATACCTGTATTGAGACCGTTTTGAGCCATAATCCTTTCTATCATGGTGGTTAAATTATTTTCTGCCAAGATGTTGTCATTTCGAATTCTATGAACGACTTCATCAGCATCTTGGTGTCGTCCCACCATGACAACTCCTCTAGGTTGTTCTTCTCGAAACTCTGGGACTTCTAACCTTTCGACCCTTGCCCCTGGTTCCATAATTCCCCTTTGTGGATCTTGAATCACTGGGGCTTCTAACCTTTGTTCCCTTGCCCCTAAGTTAACCCCCTCTTTGGCTGGTCTATAGGGTGGGTCATCAGTAATTTGCTCTATGATGGGCATGTTCGCTCGAACCCCCACCTGATTCTGCCTACGCCTTTCTGGAGGAGCGAAAAAATCTGCTATTCGACTCATGTTATCCGCGTTTTCTCTGTTTGTCACAGTCACATTTTGTACTATTGGGGCAAAGATATCTTGCATAGTTTGTGCTAACACTCCTATCATATTATGGTTACTATCATCCATTAATTGCTTAAAAGCCATCTGATTTTCTGTGGTTAAGATAGGCAATGTACTATAACCTACTGACCCTTGGTTATTTGTCATAAATTGATTAGCCCCAGATCCAGACCCTACTTGTGGTGACGTATTCGATGTCGAAGTGTGCAGACCCGCCATAAAAGATGTTGGCATCCCATAAGAGGGATTTCTGTGTCTGTTACCATCGAAACCGGGTGGTCTAGTTAGTGGGGTGGAGAAATGGGTTTGTGTCCCTGATGGTGGGACGAATCCCCCAGGATAACCAGTGGTTCCTGTATTTCCTATGATCGAACTGTTAATCGACATGCCACTTGTTCCATTCGTGGCTACACTACTGGTAGAGGATGCAACAGACTGTGCGCTCGAAGGGATCGCATTAGACGTTCCCGTCGAAGCAGACATATTAGTGCCTGTTCCATGTGGGGAATTTTGTTCCCCTTGTTGATTGTTTGGATTAGACATCTTGTTATTACGTTTTCTTCTGGGTAAGGGTTGGTTGCTATTGGTTATTCTACCACTTCTAAGGTTCATATAACAACGAACTTATCACTCAGAAAGAACTTTTACAATGATTATATCCTAACAATCTTTACTTCGTTTTAAATTTCGTAACGACCAATGACGGTCCCACTGGGCGTGCCAATTTGTTTACAGTGATTTCTGGTAAACAACCACTAGTCCTCCAAACTATCAAATAATCTTAATGACTGTTATTTAATCTCTCTGGTAACTGCAAGATCGACTAGATTGATCCTATGGGGTATTGGTCGTTTGGATAAATCTAATTGCAAAACTGATATTCATAGTTAGGATTTGTATTTAGAATGTTTTATAGACGTTCAATTCACTTCGATTACCATGTTAAAAGAATCTAATGACATGATCAAGTAAAGAAATACGAAACTGAATTGTATGAATAAAGATTCGATTGCAAAGAAATGTTTACATGCAGAAATAAATAAATGACTTTGAATGTAAAGACTTTAATGTAAAAAGCATGAATATAAAAGCATGAAATGTGAAAGAGTTTCTGAAGTGTAAAGGATTCGAATAGAAGAAAAGCGTTTAAATGCAAGAAATAAGTAAATGACTTTGAATGCAAAGGTGTTTGAATGACATTGACATGAAAATGGAAGATAAACTGGAAAAGATAAAGAGTTTTACTGAATTATAAATGTTTGGTGTTATCATACGTACATTGTTCGAGCATTCGTTTCCCTATCCATGTGGTATTTTGAATGTTTACTGAATTTTGTACAATAGATATGACACACGAAATCCTAATACTAAGACTTCTATTTATACTACTTCGACCATAACGGTCTTGCCTATAAGATTCTGCCACGTTTAGAACATGCAGAGCACTGCTCCTCTCTAGCTTCCACGCGTCTTCGAACGCTCCAGCGCATATATATTTGAATTCCAACATCCCGCTCGCGTTTGAATTTCAAATGCCTTGGCAATCTTCGCTTCGAACTTATTTCACAAACACAGTCTCGATACCACTTTGAAGCTTCTTTTAAATATATCTTCACAACTGTCACTCGAAGCTCCGAGCTTTGACATGTCCGTTCGAAGAACCGCTTCTACCATTCCGAACTGTAACATTTTGCTTTATTCCAACGAAACATCCATATTGCTTCATTTCGAACTGTATCATCAAAATCTTCAGCCAACAGCACCACACTGCATGGCTTTACAGAGAAGGACAAGCCATGCAATGTGGCGCCTCCTCTTAAAAATGCATGCATGCGCCATACAGAGTGGCTACTCCTCTGTGTTGCGAAATTTTTTTGTTTGAAAAATGATTATTTTGATAAATTTTTTGAAAAAATGACTATTTATGATTTTTTATAAAAAAAATAGTTATTTGAAAAAAAAAATTAATAATAGATTTACATTTTTTATAAAATTTTAATATTTATATATTTACCGGATGTTTATTTCAAAAGGTTAGGAATGAAAATCAAATCCGCAATTTGTAAACATATATTTCTACATCTATCAACAGAACTTATTTAATAAAATTTTAACTTTAATCTTTTAATATACTCTTAATCACTATATTGACTGCATTTTTTCCTACAACTTCTACTTGTTTCCTATTATACTTTGATCAAGTGCAACTATTTTCAGTCAAATTTCCTCATTAATTACATGACTATTTTTATCGCAACTACATAGAAAGCAAGGCTTAGGTGCTAAATTTATGAGTATGGCGTAAAATATACTAATACTGTTTTAGAAATCAGATCGATTATTAAATTGGTGAAAAAATCTAATAATATTTTAAAAATTAGATTGATTGTTAAATTGATGAAGCTATTAAATTACGGGTCAAATGTTTCCTTATTAATTGGGTGGATTTTGATAGATTTAAAATCACATGGATTAATTTGTTTTATATTTACTTTTTTATTAAGTAGAAAGCTCATTATCTCTATCATTGAGTTTAACTAATAAAGCTTTCATCCTTCAATTATTTGGCATACACTCTGATCATTTTGCTGCTTTAACATCCAACTTGAAACCATCTGCAAACAAGTGAAGGCGTTGGAAACCATTAACAGCATTGTAAGAATACATTTGAAAGAAGTGATAATGTTTGAAGATATGATAATGTTTCTTAGTAATTTGATTTAATAATTTACTTTCAATAATTGTTCAGACTATTGTAGAGTTACGAGCATATTTCCAGCAAGTGAAAGAAAGGCATGGAATGTTGAGTATATGGGGCTGCTTTGAAATCAAAAATGGGCTTAAGCACAAATGATATTTTTTATAAGTTAAAAAGTAATTCATTAAAAATGATAATTAATAAAAATAATTTAAAATAATATAAAATAATTAATATAAAAAAGTTTAAATTTTTTTTTAAAAAAAACGTAAAAAAAATAATAATTAAGAAACATAATAAATAAATAAAATAAGAAAACTAAAAAAATAAATAAATCATAATTTAAAAAATACCACAAAAATATGACATACAATTTAAAAATTAAATTAAAAATTAAATAAAAATTTAAATAGACGTCTTATTAGTCAAACATGGAATACGGTTCTCAAAACAGAATATTTGTTTTCATATATTTTGATAAGTTAAAAAATAATTCATTAAAAATTTATTAAAAATGTTAATTAATAAAATAATTTAAGAAAATATAAAATGATTAATATGAAAAAGTAAAAAAAAAAATTAAAAAGCGTAAAAATAATAATAATTAAGAAACGTAAAAAATAAATAAAATAAGAAAACTAAGAAAATAAATAAATTATAATTTAAAAAATGTCACAAAAATATGACATAAAATTTAAAAATTAAATCAAAAATAAAATAAAAATTTAAATGAACGTGTCAGTCAAACATGGAACAGGAGATTCTAAAAACAAAATTTTTGTTTTATAAGGGTCGGTTCACAAACAAAATATCTCAAGGGAAAAAATTAAAATGCGTCCTATTAACATAGGAGCATTGTATATTTAATCTTTAAATTATTGATTTATTAGTTGAATTATTTGTTATTAGTCGAACCGTATGATTAAATAAAAATAAAGTAAAAGACTTGATTGAATAAACCAATATATATATATATATATATATATATATATATATATATATATATATATATATATATATATATATATATATATATATATATATATATATATATATATATATATATATATATATATATATATATATATATATATATATATATATATATATATATATATATATATATATATATATATATATATATATATATATATATATATATATATATATATATATATATATATATATATATATATATATATATATATATATATATATATATATATATATATATATATATAACAAAACTATATAATTATTAAATTGATTGAACTTTATAATTCGGTCTAAAAAAAAATCACGTTATCAATAAATTTTTAAAATATCATAACTTTATAAATGCATCTTTAAATTTAAATTCTAAAACATAGTCATCATATACAATAAAATAGATTAAAATACAAATCTAAATAAATTCTAATCGTAACATAAACTGAATAACAATAAAATTACTGCATTGTCTAATAAATCTATTTCAAATGAAAGAAAGTTGTTTTGAATAAGTTTTAAACAAAGTATATTCATATTTTAGTTATAATATTTTAATTTTTTAAATCAAAATAGCGTCGTTTTATATGAGAAAAAAACAAGTATTTAACCAATTGATTTTTCAAAATTGTTGGTTCAGCATTTTTATCACTTCTGATCAGTTTTTACTGGTTCAATAGCTTACCCAATCCCACAATCAACCAAACCGATGATTTCTCTGATTTTTGGTTCGACTGACCGGCCCGATCCAGTTTTTAAAACACTGAATACTAGTTACTAGCACATTAATTAAAAAAGAGTGTTTACAATGTTGTTTTCTATTTCATCATAAAAAAAAATTAGAATTTAGAACCACAAGGTTGGTGAAAATTTGAGTAATTGAGAGAGATAGAGATAGAGATTGAGAGAGGGTGAAAATATACATTCATCATTGTCATTAAATTGATACATCAAAGATATAAACACAAGTACAATTGATTGGGATACAAGCAATTAACTTAAAATATTAGAAAAATTGAAAACACACTGGCATCCAGTTACCAAAATGCAGTAACTGGTTACAGTTGTTTTAAAAACCAATAAACAATACAGTGGTAACCGGTTACCAAAATGCAGTATGTGAGTAAAATTTTACCATTAGAAGTTTTGCATGATGTCAAAACTAGGAAATTTTAGCATTTCAGTATATTGGACGGTATGTCTATGTCATATGGTGCACCCTTGCATTAGAGGTCTTAGGAATCATTCAAAACCATCTTGAAATTAGCCAAAAACATCAAAATTTGTTTTTTAGCACAAAAATCACCTCCACGTGCCGACACATAAGATTTTCAGGCCGACACATGTA
Organism: Vicia faba; assembly: GCA_948472305.1. Taxonomy (NCBI): domain Eukaryota; kingdom Viridiplantae; phylum Streptophyta; class Magnoliopsida; order Fabales; family Fabaceae; genus Vicia; species Vicia faba. The sequence continues at coordinate 27,055,164 of OX451738.1, forward strand.
ACTCAATAATGAAGCTTGTAGCTTCTATTCTGTACAGGCCGACACATGCAGTCTTCAGGACGACACATACCGCAAGTTTTAATTTAATATGCTGGCACATACAATTTTCAGGCTGACACATCTGCTTCACTATTAAAGGTTGTAGCCTCTGTTTCTCATAGGCCGACACGTAAGATTTTTTAGGCTAGTACATACTATTATTTTTATCTTTATGTGCCAGCACATTCGTATTTCATGTCGACACATACTATTTGATTAGTTCAATTTTCAATTCTTTTTAATTCCGAAAATGACCCCTTTGCATACAAACTTCAAAAACTATACATACATAATTCATACATCATTCTAACTTGATGGAACTATAAACACTTACCACCATTGATCTTTACCTTCAACCTCCCACCTACGCATACACACTGATAAATCACACATAATCATCTTTTGTCGGGGTGCCAGCTAGGAGAGGTTTTTGTGTAACCGAGAATATTGGATTGAGAATTATGGGGAGTTTCATCCGGAAAACCTAGGGTTTATCCTCAAAGATCTTTGGTAGATTTAGGGGTTTTGTTCAAGACTTTCAAAAGAGGATTGCAGCCAAGTGAAAGCCTTCGGGGTTTGGTACCCAAGGGAGTAGCGAGAGAAGGGTGAATCAAATTGAAAGTGCTTCTATTCAATAGTTACAATTGATCATGCAAGAAAGAGTTTCCAAGTTTGGTACCCAAAGGAGTAGTAAGATTTGATAAATCAATTGGTGGCTATTATGTCTTGGTCTTGCTCAAGATCAAAGGAAGAGAAGGGGTTGAATCAACAAGAAACAGTTAGGGTTTGTAGGGTTGCTCTTAGAACACTTCTTTTATAATCAACTTTTTGCATAGTAAGAAATTATCCTAATTCCAAAATGGAATTGGGGGGACACGTAGCCATAGCAAGGACGATTAGTGAACTTCCTAAGCGAATCATCGTGCAGCTCTCTCTTATCTCTTTACTTACTTTACTTATCATTAAACAATTTGTTGAATTTTATTGATTGATCGATTAACTCGTAAGAATTTTTGTGTGACTATTTTTATTTTAAATTGATTGTTGATTAGCTTACAATCATTTTAATTATATGTGCTTTTTCATATCAACAATACTCAAGGAAAATTTCTAAAAATTCGGTCGCACACCAAGTGTTTGATAAATTGCATTGTTCATTATTTATGGTTAATTTCATTGGAAATAGATTGCTAGTAAATTTCTATAAACGAATAATAAAGTGTTACTTTTTTCAAGTGTATAAATTCATCTTATTGATTCATTATTTTCATAAGGCTTGTTGCATATCCGAGTTCCAATAACTAGGTTCGTATAGATGACTTTTATCGATCTATATTAAAACTTTCCGCTTGTATTCTTTTTAAATAATTTTTAAACTCCAATTTTGATTGGCACTTTTGGCTTGGTGACCTATTCACACCCTCTAAATAAGTCTTCATCGTCTAACACATTAATTAGTTACAACACTTTAATTATGTTATTTTCACAACACACCACCTCGGTTCAAGTGCTCTAAGTCTTCCATGCCCATATTCTTCTTCAACCTCTTAAAGACTTCACTTTACACTCATTTTGTCAGAAATTGGAGACTTGGTCTTCACTTCTGCAATATCTTAATCCCAACCTTCCTTCACAAACAAGTTCTCTTAAGTACTGAATATTTATCTCAATATGCTTGCTTCTCCCATATGCAATAGGATTCTTAGCAAGGTTTATAGCGGAAACATTATCAATCATGAGCGTTAGAGCGTCACCCTCTTTGTTGCCAAACTCCTTCAACATACTCATTAACCACACAACATGGCATGCACTCAAAGAAGAGCCAATGTACTCTGCCTTACAAGAAGAGAGTGCTACTACTGATTATTTTCAAGGACCTAAGGCCAATTATGTGTGGAAGGTTATAAAAGTTTTGAAAAGATTATAGGTCATCTATGGAATCTTCAAGTGATTTTTACCAACTTCCAAGAACCATAACTCCCTCAATTTTTGACATTTTTGAGTGATCTCAAAGCCCCATTTCTATTCAAGGAGTCTACTTCAATTCATCTTCAAGGGCTAAGACCTAAAAATGCTTGGAAGATTATGGAATTAAGAGAGCCATTATAGGTCATTTTATTACTCTTAAGAACTTGAATTTTTTCTAAGTCCATAAGGCTTATTTTCAGTCAACTTTGAAGCATCACAAATTTCACCTCAAGTTGCAAAATCCATTCTTTCTCTGCACATTATGAAGCTAGCAATTTTGTCAATCTATCCTAAAAAGAATCATGTGATAATGTGTTGTACCCCAAAATTTTCCCTATTCATTGTGATCCTAATTGGTTTATATTTCATTATCATATGCATACATGCATTCCATGGGATCAAGGTATTTTTGTCAACACAACAAAGGTCTCGTATTTGTTCAACGCATGTCGAATTGCGGAATATTTGGGTGTTTTCGGTGAATTTTAAGCAGTGCGAATAGGAAACAGTTTTTCAACTGATTTGAGTTTTGAAATTCATATCTCCCGTTTGGAACGGTTTTTTGGATTAATTCTCGAGGTTTTGAAACTGTCTCGACATTCTCTTTAACTTTCGTGTTTGGACCAAAAGCTAAATCTCAAAGTAAAGGTCTCAGAATACGCCATTCTTTTGGAAGTTATACAATGAAAAAATACAAAGGAAGTGGGTTGAACCGTTATTTCATGTGCACTAAAAAATTCATAACTCTTAGATGGAATATCGTATGTGCGCGGTTCTGATTGCCAAAATTCTGTCTCGATGTCATCTTGATGTCGTATTTGGAGGCTAAAATCTTATTCACGAAGGAAGGACCCATGAATTTTGAGTTTCTGAAAGTATCTTCCCTGGATCTCACCCAGATGAAGAGCAAGGTACCTGCTCTGATACCAAATTAAATTCTGGTATCAAATATTGTATGCCGAAGAAGATGTCACGACACAAATATTTGAGGACAAAGTAAAGTGCAACAATAATAAAAGCAGTAAAAACACAAGGGATTGTTAACTCAGTTCAGTCTACAACAACGCCTATTCTGGGGGCTACCAAGCCAGGAACAAGTCCACTAAATAATATCAATTCATAAACCCCTAGTAAACAACCAGTTTATGATCTAATCACTTAATCACTACACATGCTATAATTCTACCTAAAACACTCCTAGGTATGAGGCCCTCCTCCTCAAATCCCTTCAATCACTTACAGTGAAGAAACAACAGAATTAATAAGTTTTAAAGACTTCAATCATTCAATGCTTAAAAGCTTATGAATGATACACAATTAACAACTCAAATAACAACACAAGTATTAAATCAATACTAGAGTGTTTGACAATTAAAAGACTTAGACTTCTAAAACAGAAAGAAAGTATTCTTCTTCAAAAGTTACAGTTGAATGAATAAGGAAGCAGGTCCTTATGTATGCGCAACAGTGGGCTTGGGCTGAAACTCAAATATTTCAATCTTTTTAATATTTCCATGAAAATAGGCCAAGATATATTCCATAAAGATAATTCAAATAGAAAAATATTCCTCCATATTTTTTACAGCCTATGAGTCACAAATCCTGAATTATGGCGCGCATGAAAATAGGAATTAGAAAACTTAAACTGATATTTGGGCTGAGTTCAGTTCAGGAGGCAGATATCAAGACATCTGCTTTGACATCATTCAAAACAATTTTCTTCAAATGTTAAGACATTTAGCAAAACATTATCAGGTCATTGTTTTACCAAAATTGCTTCCAACAAACACTTACAAGATTGTTCTTGATAAAACACACTACTACATGCTTAGTAACATTGACATATGAAGCTGCTTCCACCATTTGGTAAAGTAGTCTATCGCTACCAAGATAAAACAATGTCCATTCAACGACTTAGGTTCAATCATTCCAATTATGTCACTACCCCCACATAGAGAAAGGCCAGGGGGAAGAAATAACATTGAGAAGCGTCGGAGGAACATGAATTTTGTCAGCATAAATCTAGCATTTATGGCACTTCTTTGCAAATTTGTAATAGACAGATTCCATTGTCAGCCAATAGTAACCTGCTCTAAGCATCTTATTTTCCATAGAGTGCCCATTGGCATGAGTGCCAAAGGAACCTTCATGGGTTTCATGCATCAATATGTCTTCGTGTCTATCCACGCATCTGAGCAAGACCATGTCATAATTTCTTTTGTATAAATCTTCATTGAGGAAGAAGCTTCCTGCCAACCTTCTCAATGTTTCTATCTTTGTTTGACGCAACAAACGCGTATTCTTGAGCCTGGAGAAAATGCTCGATATCATAATACCAAGGTTTTTTGTCTGATGTTTCCTCTGTTGCAAACATATGAGCTGGCCTATCCAAAAGTCGCACTATGATACAAGGCACATAGTTCAAGGTATTTACTTGATACATAGAAGCCAAAGTGGCTAAAGCATCCACCATTTGATTTTCATCTTTGGGAATATGATGGAATTCAAATTTATTAATGAAACGTAATAATATTCTAGCATAATCTTTGTAAGGAATCAAGCCAGGGTGACGAGTATCCCATTCTCCTTTAATATGATTTATTACCAAAGTTGAATCACCATATACATCTAGAATTTTGATTCTGAGATCAATAGCCTCTTTGAGTCCCATGATACAAGCTTCATACTCTCCATGTTATTGGTGGAATCAAATGCCAACCTTGTAGTAAATGAGATATGTGATCCATATGGAGTGATAATCAGAACACCAATTCCTTTCCTATAAGTGTTCACAGCTCAATCAAATACCATGCCCCAATGAGATTCAGGATCAGGACCTTCCCCAGGCAACAATTCATTACAATCTTTTATTTTCAGAAACATAACATCCTCATCAAGGAAATCATATTTAACAGACTAGTGATCATCAACCGGTTGGTGAGCAAGATAATATGCCAACACACTGCTATTTATAGCCTTCTGAGTAAGATATTCAATATCATATTCAGACAATATCATCTGTCAACGGGCAATTCTTCTAGTAAGAGCAGGCTTTTCAAAAATATACTTAATCAGATCCATATTGGAAATCAACCAAGTAGTATGATTCGACATATATTGCCGTAACCGCTTTTCCGCCCAGGCCAGAGCACAACATGTCTTTTCCAGTATAGAATACCATGACTCACAGTCAGTAAACTTCTTGCTGAGATGATAATGGCATATTCTTTCTTCCCTATTTCATCTTGTTGTCCCAAAATGCAGCCCATAGAATTATCTAACACTATCAGATACATGATCAATGATCTTCCTTCAACAGGCGGGAGCAAGATAGGAGGTTTCAGCAAATACTCTTTAATACTGTCAAATGCCCTTTGGCAATCATCAGTCCATACACAACTCTGATCTTTCTTCAACAACTTAAAGATCGGCTCACATGTTACAGTCATATGGGAAATAAATCTGGAAATGTAATTCAAACGCCCAAGGAAGCCTCTAACTTGCTTTTCAGTTCTTGGTGCTGGCATTTCTTGAATTTCTTTGACTTTATTAGGGTCAACTTCAATTCCTTTTTGGCTGACAATGAAACTTAATAATTTTCCTGATCGAACACCAAAGGTGCATTTATTTGGATTCAAGCAGAGACGATACTTCCTCAAACGTTGAAACAATTTCAATAAATCTTCTATATTCCCTTCTTCAGTCTGGGACTTGGCAATCATATCATCAACGTATACCTTAATTCCCTTGTGCATCAGATCATGAAATAGGGTTGTCATAGCCCTCTAGTACGTTGCACCAGCGTTCTTCAACCCGAAGGGCATCACTCTAACAGAATGTTCCCCAGGGTGTGATAAACGTTGTTTTTTCCATGTCCTCAGGGGCCATTCTGATTTGATTATATTCAGAAAATCCATCCATGAACGAGAATAGTTTGAATTTTGTTATACTGTCAACCAATATATCAATATGTGGCAATGGAAAGTCATCTTTTGGACTAACTTTGTTTAAATCTCCATAATCAACGCACATACAAACTTTTCCATCTTTCTTTGGTACTGGGACCATATTGGCAATACACTGAGGGTACACCGATGTCACAAGAAAATCTGCATTAATCTGCTTTAAAATATCTTTTTTAATTTTCACTGCCATATCAAGGTGAGTTCTTCACAATTTCTGCTTGATTGGCGGGCATTCTGGCTTTAGCGGCAAATGATGTTCCATAATATCAGTATCCAAACCAGGCATGTCTTGGTATGACCAAACAAATATTTCCATATATTCTTTTAACAATTCAATAAACCTGCTCTTCACGTCGGGATGCAGCAATTCTCCAATCTTGACTTCTTTTGGATCTTCCTCTGAACCCAAATTAATTGTCTCTTATGGCTCTTTATACGGCTGAGTGGAACTTTCCTCACGCTTAAGCAACCGTGAAACCTCTACTGGGATTTCATCATATTCTTCTTCTTTGGCCACATACGCCGGATATACAAAGTTGGGAGAGGGTGCAGAGTCATTGTATTCAACGGGTTCTTTTAATTAATCTGCACATATGATTTATGATTGCTTTTAGAAACTGACCCATATAATAAGTGATTATGCATATTACAGTTATTATTTATTTTGAAAAGGATTTTTCTGATTTCCATTTTCCAAGAAAAAGATGAAAATAAAGACACAATTTGGGAATCAAAGACAACTTTTATTATTGATTTTAAAGATCAAAGTAACAAATATGCCCATACAATATCAATACTTTCACCATGGGCAGAGAGAAAGATTTTTGAAAAGATTAACAAAAAAAAAACAAATTACTTTGAAATATGAATGCAAGAGGGAATATCAATAGTGATCCGTTTTTGGACTCTAACTCCATACGTCACGTAGTTCGGCATTTCCTGCTCCACTTCATCTTCCACAATAGCATTGATCCTAGGAACAGTTGGATGAAGATAACCCCCGCAGTGAAAGATATCCTGATATTTTCCCAAAGTAGACTTCAACATCATGTTCTCACCTTTACCATTCTTCACAAAGAATCCCAAACCAACTCTATTCTTATTCACAGGTGGATCCACAATCTGCCCCCATACTTTACTAGGGCCATTACACACAACCTGCTGAGCATCCTTAAACGAAGCTATAGAATTATCATTTTCCCTTACATTATCAATGGATAAAGCTTGGAACTGAGTTCCAACTTTAGCTTCATCTGCTTCCACAACACTGAAAGAGGATAAATGATATATTAATAAAGCATGATCTCTGTTGTACCCCAAAATTTGCCCTCCCATATTCTTCAAAGTTCTGACAAGCATCATCTCAATTTGCTCAAGGGCTACACAGTCAAACCATCCTCCTAAGCCAGTCAAAATTAGGGTTTTGGTTCTTGCAAGGAAGTTGAGGTTTTCAAGGGCTCAATCAAGTCACATATGCCTATACACATTGTCAAGCATCTACATGCCAAGTTTCAAGGCTCACAAGGTCAAGTTGCACAGTCAAAAACCCTAATTGCTTCACAATCAACTGTAGGGGTAAAATGGTCATTTGGTAGTCAAAAGTCAAAATTTTTGGTCAACATCTTATTTTGAAGCCACAATCATCATTTGATCAAGTCTTGATCATGATTTCACAAGAATGGCTCAAAAATCATCAAGGTGTCAAAAGTTTCTATTTTTGGACAGCTGAAAAGTCAACTGTAACTTGACCAAGGCATAACTTCTTCATGGTTCATCAGAAAAATCCCATCCAATGCTCATCTTGAAGGGGAGGACATTTCCTACAATTCATCTTCACATTCCAAGTCCAAGAAATGCTCTCACAAAAATTTATCAATTTCAACATTATAGGTCATTTTCAAAAGTCAACAAAAAGGCATTTTAAGTCAAAGACCATAACTTGATATTGGTAAGTCAAAATGACATGGGACCAAAGGCATTGGTTAGAGGACTTCAAGACCTTTCCAAAATGTCAAAGAACATGTTCATAGCTTCAAAATTGAGCAAGATATGCATTGGAGAAGTTGGGAAATTTTTGTGAAATGGCCAAAGTCAACTATCCATGAAACTTCATTTTTTGACAAAAAGGGCCCACTTTTTCCACTTGGTCAGCTTTGCCATGCCTCCCACGTGTCCTATGATTTATGTCAAGATTAAAAATTAATTTTTCTATTTTTATTTAATTTTATTTGATTTAATTCATTTTAAATCTTTAAAATTCAAATAAAAATCAAAGAAATTAATTAAGGGATATCTTTGAGTTTGAATAGCCTTGATACATCATAATTCACATGCCAATTTCGTGTACAGCCTATTTCAAGCATAAAATTCAAATTTGGAGCAAATATGGCAAGTTGTTTCAATGGTGATTATGGAGAAAATCAAAACTTCATTACAAGGCTTTAAGGCTCATGATATGGATTGATTATCATTCAGAAACATATATGCAATTGGTCCATACATAATTCACGACCTAGAACACTCTCAAACGACCAAAGCAATTTCCAAAATTCCAAGGAAAAGTGTGAAACTGAAAACCACTTTGCAGCATAATTCAGACCTCCCTTTTGATCCAAACACACTCCTTACATTGCCAGGAACCTTTTGCAAGCACAAACAAGTCCTCACACTCAAGAAATCGCGCTACACAACTCATACGGTTTACATTCTTTTTCCAAAATCACAATCATCCATTTATGCATTTTTAACATTTTTTATTGATTGCATTGTACTCACAGGATCCATACGAAGCTTTCCATATGACTTAATTTGATTATGGTGCCTTAAAAGGCAAAATGCCATTGTTGAGTTCTAGGTTTTTCAGAGTTTGTAATTTGGGGTTTTTCACATAGTGTAAAATTAAGCCTCAAGACTTACATGGCCAAACCCAGCAGGATGAGACGAAGCTAAAGCACACCTCGCGCCCAATTTATATTTCACGAGCGTCTAATCGCTATTTTTTACATGCTTGCATTTTGTGGGGGTTTAAAACCCCCGCTATGTGTTTTATTTTTTACAGGAAAGGTTGAAGACGAAGGCCGTGGCAGCATGGGATTGGCCAGTTCAAATAAACGCGCGGATTTTTTGATTTCCAGAATAACGTTTGTTTTTCACATTTAATTTTCTTTGTTTATTATGTGTACAAACTAACGCGCTTGGTGTAGTGGTTGGCCAAGTGCCTTGCAAGCGTTGGGACCTGGGTTCGATTCCCAGGTCCCCCCATAATTTCATAATGTTTTTTCTAACGCTTTCCTGTGCAGCATTCCAAAGAAGGCATATCATAAGCCTCACATCTCAGCCTGCCAAATGTCCATCAGTGCAAATCCAAGGGCCAAGCATGAGGACCACTGGAGTCAACATGGGCGTAGGCAACCAGAAAGAGTCAACGTGGCTGAAGATTCAAATGGGCCACAATTCAATTCAGAACCCCCCTTTTTGGCCCATACCCCTTGGGTTTGCTCCTTTTTATTATTATTTTGTCATTTTTTTTTCATTTCTTATTCTTTTTTATTGACAATTAACATAATTAACCTTTTTTTTGACAAAAAAATAAAAAAAAATAGAATTAACATTATTATTATTATTATTATTTTATTTTTGTAAATAAATATTAAATAATTGAATTAGCTTTAATTAGGCAATTTTAACTTTTTTAAATAACTAAAATAATTTAGAATTAGGTTAACTTAGAATTTTAATTCTTTTATTTTATTTCATAAAAACATAAAAACACAAAAAAATATTTTCTTTTAATAAATTAATTAATTAGATTAGGCTTTATTTAGTTAATTGCATTTAATTCAAAAAAGACAAAAAAATTCAATTTCCTTTCTTAAAAGGGTCAAAACCCTTAGAACGTTCCCGATTAATTTTTATTCGCGCGCATTTACTTAATTTTGATTATTATGTAATTGCTTTCAAAAATGTAATAGTAAATAGGTTTACCGCTTTATTTAATTTCTCGTACTTTTTTACCAAAACGGGTCTTTGTATTTTTGGCGATGTATAGACCCGCGCCTTGTAATAGCGTAGAATTTATATTTCCACAATTTACTTTCCGCACCCCCTAACTGTTAAATGCATGAAAGAATGTATGTAAATAAAATTAACCCGTAGCTCACAAATAACATGTACAAAAACATTAACTGAAAACAACACACAAAGCACATGCCACTCCTAGGGTACGCTTCACTCGTTGCCTCGAAACGTGGTCATCAAGTATATGACGTCTTAGAGGTCGCCCTTTGTCCAAGAGATCCAGTTGCCTCGAAACGGTTGCCTCGGATAAAAGGATCTAGGAAATTAGGGTTACTTCTAAGGTGTCATACCATTGCTTTGGTGACCACACTGTCCCGATAATCGAATTGACCCGAATACCTCCAACGATGGTGCTACCTACCTCTCAATGGTAGGATATCACTATCTAAAGGACTCTTACACAACTTAATTCCTTAGAGTAGGTAGATCTCATGGATACTTGCTCTTTTCAAAACAAAACAAAAACATCTTTTCACACCTCACACTTTCTAAAAGTTTTCAAACAAATTTTTCATACAATCTTGAGGACAGATACAAGAGTTACTTAGAAATTTTTCAAACGAAACTTTTTCAAAACCCACACACACTTGAAAAGCAAACAAATTTTGAAAACATAAGAGCAAGTACCTAAGAGCCCGTGGATAACCACGGATAAAAAGGGTGCTAACACCTTCCCTTTCTATAAATCTACCTCCCGAACCGAGAAACATCTCGAATAAGGAATTTTGCTGTGCTTTTGTCCTTTCCATATTGGAGAACATAAAAGACGGTGGCGACTCTTGCTTACCGCGACATTTCGCGAAACCAGCTAAAAAACAGTCAGTTATATTTCCACCGATCACAGAACTGGCGACTCTGCTGGGGAATTAATAAAGTGAGGTGTACCTTAGGAATAGTTCATCATCATGTTTTCAATTGCTTGATGTGTTTGCTTTAAAATTGCGGGCCTGTTTTGGGAGTTTCATAGATCCTAACCCGGATCTGGGGGATACCTCTTAGAAAGTAGCAACAAACTGTGAGGGAACTGTGTGGGGTATACCGACACGGTTGAAGCAGTTTGCTACGTTGATGTGGCACTTTGGTGAGTAACAGTAACCCTTGAGTCAAGTCAAGGAGAGTACGGGGCCGCCGTGTGGTGTCGTGAAGCATCAACTGACCTTAGGAACCTTACTTGACCATCCTGGCCTCTTTAGGGGTAGTGAGATGACTGACTTTGGTGCAGTCCGAAGTTGGTTGATACTCGATACTACACTCATTGAGGGTTGTTTTCTTGGAATATTTTGATCGCCAGTTCAGTGGCTAAATCAAAAAATGAACATAGAAAACAACCCTATGATATTGAGCTCCTTAGAACCCGGTTACTTTTGATAGGACAAGTTTTGAGCCCACCAACTTCAAGAGGGTAGTATCCCAAACTTCATGCTGGCCTAAACTCTAAGGGCTCTTTGTGTGACTTGTGTGCCTTCAAACTTGACTACTTGCATACTTGTTATCTGACACTTGAGTTTCTTGTAGGTTTTGTTTACAGTCCTTAATCTGGACTCATAACAGGGTTTACCTACATTACTCCACGCATAGCATAACATCATACCATCATACCATTGCATGCATCCTACATAAGGACTAATCCATTTCAAGGACCTCAAGGGTTTTATGATGCAGGTCATGATGAATCAAATGTCCAACAAGGGGTAAAGGGGATTTATTTTCCTCTAGCCAAGGTTAATGACTTGAGTCAGGGGCTATGACCCACTCGATATGGTGAGCCTTGACTCTTGAAGAAGGACTCTCAACAACATGAAGTTCCTTCAATCAAGCTACCCAAATTCAAATTCTAACAAGTTTCTCTGTTTACCCCGCGAGATCCTTGAAAACATCACACGCATACATACATATCATTGCACTACAGGTACTCTGTTCTACAGGTTGCTTAATCTTCTTCGCCGTGTATTTCAGCCATCATCATAAATCCTGAATCATCCAATGAACAAGCTATCAAGGCCCTCCAGGCGCAGAACGCCCAATTCCAGGAGCTGGTCATGAGCTTAGCCCAGGGTCAGCAGGAATTGAAGACGACTCTGATTCAGAAGAAGAAGAAGAAGAAGAAGAGGACGGTTTTGTTTAACCCTAGACGCAGATCTGGGAATGGACCACAAAATGAGGCTGATCAGGCTACTTCCTCTGTAGGGAAAGACAACCCACAAGGGAGAGAGGTTCCTAGTCCCATGGTCTCCGACACCGAGACAGATTTCAAGGATGAACAGTACCCTCCTGCTGAGGACAGGTACAAACAGCTGGAGGACCGGTTAAACGCTATGGAGATTCAACGTGTGCCTGGGTTGGACTTTGGAGACCTAGGCTTATCTTCTGGGGTGGTGATCCCTCACAAGTTCAAGGCACCTGCCTTTGCAAAATATGACGGGGCATCTTGTCCTAAGCTGCATCTCAGATCATACATAAGGAGGATCCAGCCCTACACGGCTGACAAGAATTTGTGGATTCACTTCTTTCAGGATAGTCTGTGAGGGACTCAACTCGAGTGGTTCTATCAGCTGGATGGAGCCAGTATCCACAACTGGGAGGACCTTGCTACTGCCTTTTACAAGCAATACCAGTATAATGCTGACCTCGCTCCTACGCGTACCCAACTCCAGGGTATGTCACTAGGGACGGGCGAAGGATTCAAAGATTATGGGCAAAAGTGGAGAGACCTTGCTGGAAGGGTGCAACCACCTCTGACTGACCGTGAACTCGTTGATATATTCTTGGGGACCCTGTTTGGTCCATTCTTCAACCATCTGATTGGAAATTCCTCTGTTGGGTTTACAGATCTGATCTTGACTGGTGAAAGGATAGAAGCTGGTATCAAGTCTGGAAAGATACAAACCGGTGACTCCTCGAACAATGAGAAGAAGCCATTCAAGAAAGAATCCAGTGCTGAACACCTCCAAGCTGTCAACGTGGTGGTTATTTCAAAACCGGCCGGTGCTCCTCAACATCGCAACCAACAAAGGGAAGAGAGACCTAAAAGGCAATTAACTCCCCTCAGCATGACCTTGGCCCAGATATTGCCACCGTTGCTGGATACCAACTTGGTAACTCTAAGGGACCCTCCTAAGAATCCCAACAGGACACCTTCAAGGTATAACCCCAACGTTCGCTGCGCCTATCATTCTGACAGCCCGGGGCATGCTACAGATGATTGTTGGACTTTGAGAAACCAGGTTCAGGATCTGATCGACGCAAGGGAAGTCCAGTTCGACTCTCCAGAGACTCCCAATGTGATCACTGCTCCCTTGCCAAAACATGGCTAGGATTAGAAATTTTTTTTGTTCATTCGAATGTTCAAGTTGTATTTTTCTTTGATTGTTCAAACATTGTATTCATGGCAAACGATGTTATTTCATTAATGCATTACACCTGTCTGTTTTGAAGTAATTATTTCGTATCTACTATATGCAAACTGTTTTCATATTTTTGTGATGATCAACTCTCAATTAATAATTCTAGGCCTCTTGAGGGAGGATGACGAAAACGATACCACAATCTACAGTATGCTTTTGAACAGACCCCACTGATGAGGTACATGCATTGTTTGAATTCCTAAACACTGGAGTTATAAGGAAGATAATCCCTCGTCAACCCCTTTGAGCCAAAGAAGTAGGAGTTTTTCTTTTTGAAAATTAAAACCCTTAATCATAACCTGGGGCAGGGTAGTTCTCTCAGCTGATCCAGGTGCACAACGAATGGCACCAAAGAAGTCCTTACGAAACAAAAGACAGTGATGATCCTGAATAATCATAAAGACAGGCAGTCATTACCAAAAAAAAAACACTAAAGCCCGATAAATCTAAACCTATGAAGGAGACTTGCAAAACTGGGGCATCCCGCTGACTGTAATTCCTAAAAGAAACAGTTCAGGCAAAAACAGGGATAACACAATCAAAAAGAGAGAGGACCAACAAACCCTCAAAAACAAAAATGACTGCCTATTCAAAATAAACTGTCAATATCCGAACCATCACAGGTATATCAGAGCAAAAGACTCAAACAAGGTCTAACGCATGATCAGCTGAGTTTAGGTTTGAAGAACATCACGAAGAACAGGTGGGTACAAATAAAATTTGAGCCTTTATCCTTTGTTTCTTAAACCGTGAACCAGGCTACGCTACAACCCTTAAAAGTCCTAGCTGAAGCATGGGTTAGTTCGAAAGCATACTGTTACCAAAGGTATCCTGACTCCTTAAGGCTCGCTGTAAAATCCTGAGTTGACACCACATTTTACAAAATTTGCTTGTTTTACTGAAAAATGCATTTTCGAAAAAACTTCAAGACAGACATAAGCTTTGCATTTTTAATATAACATTGCTTGCATGTGACTATTTGTTTGAACAACATAGAAGTTCGCACGACGAATGTCTAATGAACAAAAGCACCTCCAATTAAGGGGCATGGCATGATCATTGTCCATCATCTGGGGCAGTCCAGTCAAGATTCAGAGAATCTCTCAAATGCCTAATAGCCTGGGGCAAATCTCTGCCTGAGTCACCTGGGGCATTGGACATGAGTTCCAACTACGAATCTTTCCTGATCAAACATCTTCTGGTCGCATGGCAACACAACAACAGGGGCATCTCCCTACATTCTGAGAGCATGGACATAGTCGAAAAAATACTACGCATAATCAAAGACCCACTAGGTTGACACACCTAGGCAAAAATAAGGGCTTCCCGGCGAACCAAAAGGGTTCGGGCAAAAACAAGGGATGAAATGAAAAAATCTGTACACCCAGCAAGTCGAAAACCTGAAAAGGCGGCTTGGGCAAAAAAGGGTATCCCGATGGACTGAAAACCCGAAAGGGCGGTCCAGGCAAAAGTTAGGGATCAAAAGCATACGACTATGTCCCGTTATCTCGTCACTTGCCTACCAGAAGAAGATTTATCGAATCGGCAGTTGTCTAACACCTCACAAGGTATCTTCTTCTCTCACGTCAGAAATAGGGGCAATAATGAGTTGTCCAAGCGATCTAGTTGCTCTGTCAACCAAGGTACTAAGGTAGGTTCGGCTGAAGAACATAACCAAGAGGCCTCCACTCCCTGGGAGTAAGACAAGGTTCATCAATACTCTCCCCCGAGCAGAGTTGGTCTCCCATCAGCCCTAAAAAGGCACAATATCTCCAGCAAGTCAGCGACACTCTCCCCAAGCAGAGTTAGCCTACAGTCAACCTTAAGGAAGTTGGATATCCCCCAGAAGATCTCAATATTCTCTAACGGAGTATACAGATGTTCCTAAGCAAGCATCCCCGGCAATCTTGATCTAAGATTGTTCCCCGGCAGAATACAAGACACCCTGGTGGAGCCATTCCCCAGTGCAGTCCAAAATCTCCCCAGGAGAGTTGAACAATCTCCCCAGTAGGAAGCTTATCCCCAGTAGATTCTGGAAGCTTATCCCCCACAGAGTACAGACGCGTCTCCCCGGCTTTATTCAAAGGTTATTCTTCACCAGAGCTTATAACTGGGTTATCCTCAGCCAATAACCACGGAAAGATCGTCCTCGGTGAAGCTCTTCCTATCCCCCAGCGGAGTTCATCGAATATTCCAACATAACATATCAACGGTATCCCCAGCGGAGTTATCATCAAACCTCAGCGAAGTATCTACTCCCACAGAGTAATTCCCCGCAGAGTAATCTCTCCAACAAGTTTATTACCCCAACAGAGTCATCTTCTCCTACCGGTTTATTCTTGCAACCATCATCCCCAGCGGAAACGAAGAACTCTACTCTTCAAACATCAAGCCCAGGATTCAATAAGCTCCCGACATCCGTCAAGGATTTATTTTCTTAGACGAGAATACATTCATAAACATCGCATCGTCATGATGCATGCATATACACATCATACAATCTCATTTTATGTTGAGAACATCATCGCTTGATCCATGTCATGCATTGCATGTGACTGACCTTACCTTTCAGGAAGGATACAGTTAAATGATCAGCTATGTCAAAGAAGACATATACAGTCGAAAGAGACCAATCCAGTCAAAGAAGACAGATTCAGTAAAAAAAGACAAGTCCAGTTAAATCCCAAAGGTTTTTCTGATGCTCATCCAGTCAAAGAAGACAGATTCAGTCAAAAAAGACAAGTCCAGTTAAATCCCAAAGGTTTTTCTGATGCTCATCCAGTCAAAGAAGACAAGTCCAGTTAAATCCCAAAGGTTTTTCTGATGCTCATCCAGTCAAAGAAGACAAGTCCAGCTAAATCCCAAAGGTTTTTCTGATGCTCATCCAGTCAAAGAAGACAAGTCCAGTTAAAATTAATTCCTAAAGTCATTGAAGACAGCCCGTCAATATAGACACCCGTCAATATAGACACTCGTCATTGAAGACAACCCGTCATTGAAGACAACTCGTCATTGAAGACAACCCGTTAGTGAAGACAACCCGTCATTGAAGAAAACCCGTCATTGAAGACAACCCGTCAATATAGACACCCGTCAATATAGACACCCGTCAGTGAAGACAACCCGTCATTGAAGACAACCCGTCATTGAAGACAACCCGTCAGTGAAGACAACCCGTCAGTGAAGACAACCCGTCATTGAAGACAACCCGTCATTGAAGACAACCCGTCATTGAAGACAAATCGTCATTGAAGACAACCCTTCATTGAAGACAACCCGTCATTGAAGACAACCCGTCATTGAAGACAACCCGTTAGTGAAGACAACCCATAATTGAAGACAACCCGTCATTGAAGACAACCCGTCATTGAAGACAACCCGTCATTGAAGACAACCCGTTAGTGAAGACAACCCGTCATTGAAGACAACCCGTCATTGAAGACAACCCGTCGTTGAAGACAACCCGTCATTTAAGACAACCCGTCATTGAAGACAACTCGTCATTTAAGACAACTCGTCATTGAAGATAACTCGTCATTGAAGACAACTCGTCATTATAGACGTCCGTCATTATAGACACCCGTCATTGAAGACAACTCGTCATTGAAGACAACTCGTCATTGAAGACAACTCGTCATTGAAGACAACTCGTCATTGAAGACAACTCGTCATTGAAGATAACCCGTCATTGAAGATAACCTGTCAATAAAGACCACCCGTCCATGAAGACAACTCGTCCAAAAGAGACAACTTGTCAAAGAAGACAAAACCTCCCTTGGTTCAGTTAAATCGATCCTTAAAGATTTTCTGAGATAGCCTGTCAGTAGAGACAACTCATCAACCTTCTGAAGTTCCAGATTTGATTCCTGTATCTAGCCAGGGCACGTCTGAAGAGTTTGAAGATTCGATTCCTGTATCCAGCCAGGGCACATCTATTGACGACTAATTCCAAATTCAATTCCTGTATCTAGCCAGGGAATATCTGAAGAGTTTAGAGATTCAATACCTGTATCCAGCCAGGGCACGTCTGTAAGCAACCTTTTGAAGTTCCGGACTCGATTCCTGTATCTAGCCAGGGCATGTCTGTGAGCGATTGTTTATAGATCCGATTCCTGTATCCAGCCAGGGCATATCTACATAAAGAGTTTGAAGATCAACCCCTGTAATAGGCCATGTAATTATCTTTCTTTCTCAGGTACGCAAGTTCTCGCTAAGGAATCTCTTACGCGATCGACACCTAGATGGCATCTATAAGCCCATCCTCCCATTACAGTTCCAAATGGCATCTATAAGCCCATTCCCTACAAGGTTCTGTCACATCTCCAGATGGCATCTATAAGCCCATCCTCCTATCCACCATCTCTCCAAATGGCATCTGTAAGCCCATTCCCGCCATCACACTGCTGATACTCTACTATGTGAGTGCAAATTTCTGGGCACTTTAGTGTTCAATCATCTTCCACCCTCGGATCACGAAAGGCACACAAGCCAATCTACATCCTCAGGTCTAAGAAGATTGAACAGGGGCAACTGTTGTACCCCAAAATTTTCCCTCCCATATTCTTCAAAGTTCTGACAAGCATCATCTCAATTTGCTCAAGGGCTACACAGTCAAACCATCCTCCTAAGCCAGTCAAAATTAGGGTTTTGGTTCTTGCAAGGAAGTTGAGGTTTTCAAGGGCTCAATCAAGTCACATATGCCTATACACATTGTCAAGCATCTACATGCCAAGTTTCAAGGCTCACAAGGTCAAGTTGCACAGTCAAAAACCCTAATTGCTTCACAATCAACTGTAGGGGTAAAATGGTCATTTGGCAGTCAAAAGTCAAAATTTTTGGTCAACATCTTATTTTGAAGCCACAATCATCATTTGATCAAGTCTTGATCATGATTTCAAAAGAATGGCTCAAAAATCATCAAGGTGTCAAAAGTTTCTATTTTTGGACAGTTGAAAAGTCAACTGTAACTTGACCAAGGCATAACTTCTTCATGGTTCATCAGAAAAATCCCATCCAATGCTCATATTGAAGGGGAGGACATTTCCTACAATTCATCTTCACATTCCAAGTCCAAGAAATGCTCTCACAAAAAGTTATCAATTTCAACATTATAGGTCATTTTCAAAAGTCAACAAAAAGGCATTTTAAGTCAAAGACCATAACTTGAGATTGGTAAGTCAAAATGACATGGGACCAAAGGCATTGGTTAGAGGACTTCAAGACCTTTCCAAAATGTCCAAGAACATGTTCATAGCTTCATAATTGAGCAAGATATGCATTGGAGAAGTTGGGAAATTTTTGTGAAATGGCCAAAGTCAACTATCCATGAAACTTCATTTTTTGACAAAAAGGGCCCACTTTTTCCACTTGGTCAGCTTTGCCATGCCTCCCACGTGTCCCATGATTTATTTCAAGATTAAAAATTAATTTTTCTATTTTTATTTAATTTTATTTGATTTAATTCATTTTAAATCTTTAAAATTCAAATAAAAATCAAAGAAATTAATTAAGGGATATCTTTGAGTTTGAATAGCCTTGATACATCATAATTCACATGCCAATTTCGTGTACAGCCTATTTCAAGCATAAAATTCAAATTTGGAGCAAATATGGCAAGTTGTTTCAATGGTGATTATGGAGAAAATCAAAACTTCATTACAAGGCTTTAAGGCTCATGATATGGATTGATTATCATTCAGAAACATATATGCAATTGGTCCATACATAATTCACGACCTAGAACACTCTCAAACGTCCAAAGCAATTTCCAAAATTCCAAGGAAAAGTGTGAAACTGAAAACCACTTTGCAGCATAATTCAGACCTCCCTTTTGATCCAAACACACTCCTTACATTGCCAGGAACCTTTTGCAAGCATAAACAAGTCCTCACACTCAAGAAATCGCGCTACACAACTCATACGGTTTACATTCTTTTTCCAAAATCACAATCATCCATTTATGCATTTTTAACACTTTTTATTGATTGCATTGTACTCACAGGATCCATACGAAGCTTTCCATATGACTTAATTTGATTATGGTGCCTTAAAATGCAAAATGCCATTGTTGAGTTCTAGGTTTTTCAGAGTTTGTAATTTGGGGTTTTTCACATAGTGTAAAATTAAGCCTCAAGACTTACATGGCCAAACCCAACAGGATGAGACGAAGCTAAAGCACACCTCGCGCCCAATTTATATTTCACGAGCGTCTAATCGCTATTTTTTACATGCTTGCATTTTGTGGGGGTTTAAAACCCCCGCTATGTGTTTTATGTTTTACAGGAAACGTTGAAGACGAAGGCCGTGGCAGCATGGGATTGGCCAGTTCAAATAAACGCGCGGATTTTTTGATTTCCAGAATAACGTTTGTTTTTCACATTTAATTTTCTTTGTTTATTATGTGTACAAACTAACGCGCTTGGTGTAGTGGTTGGCCAGGTGCCTTGCAAGCGTTGGGACCTGGGTTCGATTCCCAGGTCCCCCCATAATTTCATAATGTTTTTTCTAACGCTTTCCTGTGCAGCATTCCAAAGAAGGCATATCATAAGCCTCACATCTCAGCCTGCCAAATGTCCATCAGTGCAAATCCAAGGGCCAAGCATGAGGACCACTGGAGTCAACATGGGCGTAGGCAACCAGAAAGAGTCAACGTGGCTGAAGATTCAAATGGGCCACAATTCAATTCAGAACCCCCCTTTTTGGCCCATACCCCTTGGGTTTGCTCCTTTTTATTATTATTTTGTCTTTTTTTTTTTCATTTCTTATTCTTTTTTATTGACAATTAACATAATTAACCTTTTTTTTCACAAAAAAATAAAAAAAATAGAATTAACATTATTATTATTATTATTATTTTATTTTTGTAAATAAATATTAAATAATTGAATTAGCTTTAATTAGGCAATTTTAACTTTTTTAAATAACTAAAATAATTTAGAATTAGGTTAACTTAGAATTTTAATTCTTTTATTTTATTTCATAAAAACATAAAATCACAAAAAAATATTTTCTTTTAATAAATTAATTAATTAGATTAGGATTTATTTAGTTAATTGCATTTAATTCAAAAAAGACAAAAAAAATTCAATTTCCTTTCTTAAAATGGTCAAAACCCTTAGAACGTTCCCGATTAATTTTTATTCGTGCGCATTTACTTTATTTTGATTATTATGTAATTGCTTTCAAGAATGTAATAGTAAATAGGTTTACCGCTTTATTTAATTTCTCGTACTTATTTACCAAAACGGGTCTTTGTATTTTTGGCGATGTATAGACCCGCGCCTTGTAATAGCGTAGAATTTATATTTCCGCATTTTACTTTCCGCACCCCCTAACTGTTAAATGCATGAAAGAATGTATGTAAATAAAATTAACCCGTAGCTCACAAATAACATGTACAAAAACATTAACTGAAAACAACACACAAAGCACATGCCACTCCTAGGGTACGCTTCACTCGTTGCCTCGAAACGTGGTCATCAAGTATAGGACGTCTTAGAGGTCGCCCTTTGTCCAAGAGATCCAGTTGCCTCGAAACGGTTGCCTCGGATAAAAGGATCTAGGACATTAGGGTTACTTCTAAGGTGTCCTACCATTGCTTTGGTGACCACACTGTCCCGATAATTGAATTGACCCGAATACCTCCAACGATGGTGCTACCTACCTCTCAATGGTAGGATAACACTATCTAAAGGACTCTTACACAGCTTAATTCCTTAGAGTAGGTAGATCTCATGGGTACTTGCTCTTTTCAAAACAAAACAAAAACATCTTTTCACACCTCACACTTTCTAAAAGTTTTCAAACAAATTTTTCATACACTCTTGAGGACAGATACAAGAGTTACTTAGAAATTTTTCAAACGAAACTTTTTCAAAACCCACACACACTTGAAAAGCAAACAAATTTTGAAAACATAAGAGCAAGTACCTAAGAGCCCATGGATAACCACGGATAGAAAGGGTGCTAACACCTTCCCTTTCTATAAATCTACCTCCCGAACCGAGAAACATCTCGAATAAGGAATTTTGCTATGCTTTTGTCCTTTCCATATTGGAGAACATAAAAGACGGTGGCGACTCTTGCTTACCGCGACATTTCACGAAACCAGCTAAAAAACAGTCAGTTCTATTTCCACCGATCACACTCTCCATTTATGATGACCACCTTTCCTTCCCGAACAAAATTCAGCTTCTGGTGCAACGTTGAAGTAACAAATCCCGCTTCGTGTATCCATGGTCGTCCCAATAAACAAATGTAAGCGGGAACAATATCCATGACCTGGAAAGTAATCTGAAATAAGTAAGGGCCTATGTGAATAGGCAAATATACTTCCTCGATAACAGACTTCCTCGATCCATCAAAAGCTTTCACAATTATGCCACTCCGGCGCATGGGAGTTCCTTAGCACTTCAGCTTCATAAGTGTGCTCCTCGGTATGCCATTTAAAGCAGATCCATTGTCAATCAGCACATTGGAAAATGAATCGTTCTTATAATTTATGGAGATATGGAGAGCTAAGTTATAATTCTTTCCTTCATCGTTCAACTCGTCATCACAGGAACTCAGGTTATAAGAACGATTTTTGCTTCTAAACACAAAATTGCTGCACATTTTTTCTTCTTTCCTTGTTTTGGATTCTAAACACAAAATTGATGCATGTTTTTGCTTCTAATCACATTTAGTGAACCTCCAGAAGTGATTAGCATGACAAAACGCAAAGTTTGGATGAGTTTTGATCATATTACAAGTCATACTTTTCTTGTTTGCAACTTCACACGATTTTCCTCCAAACTTCATCAATTTGCACGCTTGAGCATTCAATCAGCTCCCCTATAAATAGAGGATCATTCTCATTCATTTTCTCAAGCTTGGAAAGCCAGAATCACCCTGCCAAACTCTCTCTTGAACACAATTTTCTGTAACTTCGAATTTGCTCTTACAACCTTTCTCAATCATTTTTCTTTGTCAATTCACCTTCCTTGATCCTCATTGAAACTAACTGAAGAAGAATTAAGCTCTAAAACTCCCTAAATTATGCTAGCCAAGTCTAGTTTCAGAGCTCTATAACTTAACTTCAATAGGTAGATTCCTTCACCAATTCTCTCAAACTTTGATACTATTAAGAAGCTCTCATCATCCTGATTCTAGTCGCAACATTTTTTTTCAACTGCAAACACGTTGTGACCATGAATTTTCAAATCCCTTTTTAAAACTTCTCTTCCAAAATGACTGAACTACAATTTATATAAATTTTTCGCAAAGGTGTGGTTGTCTTCGTCTTGATGAGACAAAGCGAATGGTAACAGTATTGAGCTCTAATTTTACAGTTTGAGGAACCTGGTTTCGAGACTGGCTGGAGGTTGAAGATGACTAACGTATCATCCTTCAACAAATGAAAGCGTGCCATTTGGAATTTTCAAAAATCTGATTTAATATTTGATTCAATGCTTTATTCAATAATGACCATGATATGCACATCACGTCTGATCCATTGGATTAGCTTACTAATGCGTTTGGAGTCTCATCCATTGGTCCACATTTTTTTTACCTTTATTTTATTTTCTGATTTTTATATTTAAATTGTTTTAAACTTCAAAAAATCATAAAAAAATTCATTTCTACTTCAAAAAATCTGAAAAAATTATGAAAAATACTTTTGATTTTTCTCTTTCTGATTTTTAGTTTTTCACAATTTTATATTTTGTTTTGATATTTTTTATAATTTTTCACTTTATTTGAACTGTTTTAATTATAAAAAAAAAATACTTTTCTTCATTTTTAAATTTTGGAAAAATTAGTGAAGGATCCAATGATCTTTTGACAAATATTGGTGACCTCATTTATTTTTTATTTCTGACTTTACTATTTTCCCCATTTTTGGTTTATTTTGTCTATTTCTTTTAATTTTAAAAAATTGTTTATGACTTTAAAAAATTACCAAAAATTTTATTTAAATTTTTGAGCTCATTTATGATTTTTCTATGGTCTTATTTAATTTTTTTTGATTATTTTGAATATAATTGCTATTTTGCCTCTTTATTTCATTTTTAAATCATTTTTAAAATCTTATTTTCTTATTTTAAATACAATTTTGTTTTTTATATATATTCTGGTTGATCTTGGACTATGAAATTTGGATCATGAACTTTATTAACATCATTAGAACCATGGTGTTGAGTCTAACTCCATAAAAATGGATGAATGATTTTGATAATAGTTTGATTAAATTTTTAGTTCAAATGTGGTTATTTCTCACCCCATACCTCTTCATCTTATCCCATTCTTATTGTACTAAATGTTATTGGAGCATGATTCCTATATCATGTCTCAAAACATATGATACATAGATTGCTATTGACCGGCCTCAAAATAGGTACGACTTCTATATAAGTCCACTTATGATTGCTTAACATAGCGCAAAATTTTATCCCGATTCGAGAAATGATCATTCGTGGCCCAAACCCATGTTTTCAAGCCCAAGTATGTTAATTTGAACCCTTTGATCCAATAACCTTGAGATTCATTGTTAGGAGGCTTTGGTTCTACCAATCCTCTAATGAATCTTCATCAATTTTGGTCAAAGTGGACCATTGAAACATCATTGATCATTTAATGTTGCCTTAAGAATTCTTAAATGGATGATATACTTGACAAAAAGCAAATGCAACTTATTGTTGAGAGGCTTTGGTTCTACCAATCCTCTAATGAGTTCCAAATGCAAGTTTCAAGATGGTCATTCAACTATCCACTAATTTTAAACAATTGACTTAATTTTATGTCTTTTACCTTATGCTTTTTACTTTATGTATCATTTACTTTAGCATTTACATTTCATTCTATTTTCATCTTTGCTCATTTGAGCATTTATCTTTTATGTCTTTCTTATTTTGCTCACTTGAGCTTTTCATCTCTTTTTGCAGATACTTAATAATCAACTTGAACCCTAAAAAACATTAAAGTTACTTGGACTACATGGTTACTATCCTTTGCATTTTGGAGACATGGACCTCTTAGACTTAGGATTAGAGACCTCAACCTATCTTGGAGACCTTGTGACCTTAACCGTTATGTTGTCTAGAGCTCTCGGGGTTTACCCCAAGACATTGGGTTGTTTGTTTGCTTTATTTGTAGGTTATTGTGATTACATACTTTGTCTGTGATCGGGAATTCATCTATATACAGCCGTTACTCGGCCTAATTTTTGTGAAGACTTAATGCAATTGAAGCTTGGTTTTCTTAAGATATTTATTATCTTTGCTTGTGTGGTTTCAAATCCAAAGGATGGGAATTTTACATTGACTCATTATGTCAAATGTTGGCTTCTTGTTGGTTAGACAGTTCTTTTCCATGGCTTTTATCTTGTGCTTTAGGATAGTCCCTTCATCTCCTCCCATCTTCTTTAATTTCAAAAATCTTCCCCCTCCTTTTGAAAACTCTTCTTGTTTCTAAACTTGAACTACTTTCATAATAAACTTGGACTTAGGTCCATGCATTTTCAAAAATATTTTCTTAATCAAACTTTAATCAACTTAACAATACCTTGACATTTTTGTGAGAAGATTAAAAGTCAATCAATCTCATTCAAACAATTTTGCCATTTTGGCTTTTTACTTTAAAACTTTTCTCAAAAGATTAGACTCTTGTCAATCCTTATAGTGATGCGACCTACTATACTTCTACAATATATAGTGATGTGAGATATTTTCCACATGGGTGTTGAGCGAGGCTTTGTTGATTTTAAAATACAAGCTATATCCTCCACTTTGAGATGACGCAAATTCTCCTTTCTCATAATCGTGGGTAGTAAGTATGTTCTTCTACTCGGATATGACGATGATATCCCGTCTCTTAAAATTAACCAACACACATGTGTTTTAAATTTTTAAAGGTGAACTACGAGTACCCTGATCCCCTATTGCATGGAAGGTGGTAGGTAGGAACTAAAAGTTC
Organism: Vicia faba; assembly: GCA_948472305.1. Lineage (NCBI taxonomy): Eukaryota > Viridiplantae > Streptophyta > Magnoliopsida > Fabales > Fabaceae > Vicia > Vicia faba. The sequence goes on from OX451738.1 coordinate 27,080,569, forward strand.
GCAACCGTGGCGGGTGCAAAAATCATAAAAAATATACTTCTTCTCTCATCTTCACAATCTATTTTTATACAATATTTTATAGCAAAAATATACAGATTTTCAAAGAGGTTTATGCGGAGTATCGTAGATGTTCAGGGTGCTAATACCTTCCATTTGCATAACCAACCCCATTACCTAGATTCTTTCCCCATCTTTTTTGGGTTATTCTCTCTTTTCCCATTCCTTTGGAAACAATAAAGCGCGGCGGAAATTTTTATTTTTGATTTGTGCGAGTTAAGTCAATCCAATGGCTTTGTCTCAACATTTCTACCGCTACAGAAAAGATGGCGACTTCACTAGGGAAAGGTTGACCTTTTGCTGGTCCATCCCTAAGTGGGTTGAGTCTATCTTTGTTTATATTTGTATATGTGCCATTGTTTGTTGTATATTATGTGCTATATATGTTTGTCTAAATTTTCATGGTTTTCAGGGCGCTTGGTGATTTCTCATAAGTCCTATACCCGGACTTGGGAGAACTTAAGATAGGACGGGCGGTACAGTCATGTTAACTTTGAGGCAGTAATCCCAAAAAAGGAGACATGGGATCCCCCACTCAGTGGAGGCCCCTTTGACTGTAGTGTCGTTTACTGAGTAATCGAGAAGACGTGCTGATTTTGACCTGGGAGCCCGTTGAGACTGAGGACTGTAGAACCTTTAACCCATATTGGCCTTTTAGGTGTAGTTCAAAATTTATGATGGAGTAATCTGGAAATAGTTGTCACGCGATACTTCGCTCGGATGTTATTCTTGAGAATATTACCAATCACCGAGTTAATCGGAAAGTTGGCAATATTCGAAGGAAGGATGTCGACTCTGGGAACCTCTAAAACCTTGTTCGGCATGTGATAACTTTTATACCATACCTTATAGGTAGTAACTTCTACCCCATGCTCGTGAGATTGAACCTATGAATCTTGTGTTTGTGATCTTGTGTGTGATTGTTACATCATTCGTACATGCATCCATGAGCATCTACTAAAGGAATTTTGTTTCAAGGGACTTAAAAGTTGACTCTTTGTGAATATCTCAGGTACTTTTAAACTATGGTTTCTGGGAAAAGAAAGACCAAGAAATATAGTTTCAAAGATCCCAAGATAGATGAGTTGATGAGTCTGATTCCCGAGATCGAGAGTCCTACAGATTTTTGGAGGAAGTATGGGTCCATCATTTCTCTTATGAAGCTCAGGATGAAGGAGGGTATTCTCTCGACTTTGGTCCAATTCTATGATCAGATGTATCAGTGCTTTACTTTCCCTGATTATCAGTTGATGTCTGCATTAGAGGAGTATTCTTATCTGCTAGGTTTACCTATTACCGACTGTGTTCCTTTTACTGGTTTGGAGGGTGAGCAAAAATATCATGAGATTGCTGCTTTGATCCATCTGGGAAAGTCTAAGGTTGAATCCCACATGACTACCAAAGTAGGTATTAGAGGATTACTAGCTCAGTTCTTATTGGAAAGCTTGCTACTTTGCTAGGATGAAGAGTACTGTTGCTTTTGAGGCTACCTTTTCTCTACTTACTTATGGATTGTTCTTATTTCCCAATGTCAAAAAATTTATGGATATCAATGCCATCAGCATATTTATGATTGGGAACCCAGTCCCTACATTATTGGGTGATGCTTATTACTCCATTCATCTTCGGGATTCTTATCATGGAGGGATGATCATTTGCTGCACGCCTTTGTTGTATCAAAGGTTTATTTCTCACTTACCTAGATCTGATGATTTCTGGGATGTCAGAAAGGAACCTCGTTGGGATCCAAAGATTATGGCCCTCATTTATTCAATATTGTTTGGTATCATCAGGAATACTGTGATGTAGATATTATCGACAGTTTTGGTAGTTTCCCCAACGTACCTCTTCTTGGTACAAAGGGAGGAATTAATTACAATTTTGTTCTTGCACGACGACAGCTTGGATATCCAATGAGGGATAAGCCAAATAGTATTCATGTTAGCGATTTCTTCCTTAAATAGGGAGATGTTAATAAGGAAGTTAAAGAGGATATTGCAAAGGCTTAGAGTCATATTCACATGAAGAGTAGGAAGGATTTGGGACCTAGATGGGCTATTTCTTTGGAGCCTTATCTTCAGTGGGTACAATCAAGAGCCATCCAGTTGAAGATGTCGTATTCCCGTGAAGCACCCATGCCTGATATGTTTGTGAAGACCAATCCTCCCATATTAGACACCTTAGAAGAGCTTCAGCTTGCTTTAGTCAGGATGCAACAAGAAAAGGAAGCTTGGAAGAATAAGTGCCAGACTTTAGAGGTATCCTACCGAGCAGACCTGAAGGAAAAATACGACTTGATCGAGATTCTTGAGAGTCGGGATGTAGAAGCAACAGAGAGGCAAGAGGATTTATTTTCCTCTAAGCCTCAGTCAAGCATTAGTTGTTTACTTCCTGACTTTGATGATTGGAAGGAGGTCGCCACGAGGTATGCGGAAGAAAACCAGAGGTTGAAGGCTCAGGTTACCAGACTCACAAGGAAGCGTCAGCGTGTAGAGTGATCGCCGTCACCATTTTTTTAGGGTTTTCGACTTTCATCTTGTACTTGGGATTATTGAAACTTGTACTAAAAAGTGTAACCTATTTTGAGATTATTATAATGAGATTTTTCAGTATTTCAAATGTGTTATTAGTTTGACATTTGCAAACTGTCTATAAATATTTGAGTCCCTTGAAATGTTAATAATAAAATAAATCATGTGCATTGAATATCATGCATCATATTGCACATACTTCTTGCATTTTTTGTACATATCCAGGTGTCTTACTGAGCTTCTTTACTTCGTTCAGCAAGTTGTCTCATTAGTACAATACTCGGGCCAATTTCAGAAGGAAGATGGATAATCTAGAATAAGAAAATCATGATCTACGAGAGGAAGTTTTTGCTCTGATGGCCGATATGGCCAATCTCACTGCTCTAATTGAATCTTTGGTGGTTTCTCAAAATCAGCCACAAATTGCTCAGCCTCAACAAACAATTGTTTCTACTGAAGCTCCGACTGTTCCTGTTTCTACTACTCCACCTGTTGTTGTTCAGAATCGTATTCCTCTGGGATACCCTTGGGGAATGCCAGAGAACTTTATGCCAGAAGTTTATAATCAGGATGCTCAAGTTGCTCCACTTTCTCAGACTTCTTCCGCTCTTGCACCTCCTGTGGTGCATATCACCCATACTACTAGAAATGAGACTCACTATGTTGCACCTCCCTTTGTGAATGTGGTCCTATTTGCTAACGATGAAGTATATCGCCCTATTCCTCCACCAAGTGAAAGCTTGGGTTTCTATGATCGAATGGATGATTTTCAAGACCAGTTTGATAAGATGCAGAAAGAGTTGAGGGCCCTCGGAGGAAAAGAGCTGTTTGTGCAGAATGTGAATGATATGTGTTTGGTGCCAAATGTGAAGATACCTGCAAATTTCAAAGTGTCAGAGTTCGAAAAGTACAAGGGCAACACTTGTCCTCGTGCTCACTTAGTCATGTATATAAGGAGAATTTCTACCCATACAGATGATCAATGCCTGTTAATTCATTTCTTTCAAGACAGTTTGACCAATGCAACGTTGAAATGGTACATGAGCCTGGACAGTGCCAATATTCATTCTTTCAACGACTTAGGTGAAGCGTTTATCAGAAAGTACAAATACAATGTGGACATGGCACCTGACTGTGATCAACTTATGGCCATGGTCCAGAAGGACAAGGAGTCATTTAAGGAATATGCACAGAGATGGTGTGAAGTAGTCGCCCAGGTGATTCCTCAAATGAAAGAAAAAGAGATGACAAAGATTTTTCTGAAGACACTAGGTGCATTCTATTATGAAAGAATGGTGGCGAGTTCACCCAGTTATTTTACCGAAATGTTGGGAATGGGCGTCCGTTTAGAAGAAGCTGTAAGAGAAGGTCGTCTGACACATAGTGAAAATTCAGGCAATACGAAAAAAATCATCATTTGGATTTTTTAAGAAGAAATAGGGAGAAACAAATGATGTTATTCAAGAAATAAGGGTTAATCCTCCTAGAAGAAATCATCAACGCCACCAACAGGTTGCTTTAGTAACTCCAGTTGTAAATGCTGCTCCAACTACAGTCGCTTATCAAAGACCACCCCCTTAAGGAAGTCAAGGGAAAAATCAGAGAAGAGAGAATTTTGACGCTATCCCTATGAGTTATACGGAGCTACTCCCAGCATTGATCCAGAAAAAGTTGGTCCAGACTAGGCCACCCCCTGCTATACCATCCTCTTTGCCTTGGTACTATAAGGCAGATCAGACGTGCGCTTTCCATCAGGGTGCACCAGTGCATAATATGGAAAATTGTTATCCTCTAAAATTTGAGGTACATAAAATGGTTAGATATGGACTTTTGTCCTTCAAAGATGTCAGCCCCAATGTAAAAGATAATCCTCTGCCAAAGCATGGAGGAACGAATGCTATCAACATGGTTGCTAGTTGTCTAGGGGATTTCCACATTTATGATATTAATTTGGTCAGAGGAGACTTGGTAAAGATGCATGCATACCTTTGCGAGTTTAGCTACTATACTCATGAATATGCTGGTTGTGGTAACTGTAGTACTAATATACAAGGTTGTGACAATATAAAGGTTGATTTGCAGGAGATGATAGATGAAGGCCTCATCCATATAATCAGACCTAGGGCAGAATATGAGGAGGAAGTGAACATGGTCTTTGGGTGTCCTGGAGAGTTCAGGATCTTTGATATGGACCATATGAATGGTGATCTCGTGCAATTGCATGTTACTTTCTTCCACGTGGATGGTTAGGTAGAGCACCACTATGGATCTTGTCGGGTTTGCTACAGGCATTCCCAAGGATGTTTGTAAGAACATGTATTCAATTGTTATTGGATAATGGAACAATCAAGGTGTCAGGCCAAAGAGATGATTACCATGAGGTTAATATGATCGAGGTTTGCTTGGCTGGGGATGAATCAGATAATGAATATGCTTTTGCGGATGAATTATTTTCCTCAGATGAGGATATGTTCTCCATAGGTGATTCTTTGATGACCAAATTTTCCGAATAAGGTGTGAATGTAATTGTGCCTTGTTTCATTGATTCAGCCCCTGTTGAAATTGAATATTATAGTAAGCCAGTTGTTTCCCCTTTGGTGATTTGCTTGCCAGGGCTCATTCCTTACAAGTCAGATAAAGCTGTACCATACAAGTACAATGCTACTATTTTAGAGGATGGTGTGGAAGTTTCCATCCATCCTTTGTCTAGTATTGAGAATATTGTTGAAACTAGCAGGATGACCCGCAACGGTCGTGTATTTGCACTAGTTATTAGGGGAAATGTCAGTGATGAAAAGAAAGTTACAGAAGGTGTTGAGAATAAGAAAGATATAGGAGAGTCCAATGGTGCTACCCTGGAAAAAAGATGTGGATGCTATTTTGAAGATTATAAAAATGAGCTATTACAGAATTGTAGATCAGCTATTGCATACTCCTCCAAAGATATCTATCCTAGCATTTTTGATAAATTCTACTGCCTATAGGGAATCTTTAATGCGGGTGTTGGATCAAGCCTCCGTGGAGTGTGATATGTCGTTAGATCAATTCAGCAGTGTGGTAGGTAATATTACATCTTGTAATAACCTAAAATTTTGCAATGATGAATTTCCTGGCGAAGGGAGGAATCACAACCTAGCTCTCCAAATATCCATGAACTGTAAAAATGATTCATTATCAAATGTGCCGATTGATAATGGATCCGCCTTAAATGTTATACCGAGGAGTACACTGATGAAGTTGAAATATCAAGGGGCTCCCATTCGCCTAAGTGGTATTATTGTTAAAGCTTTCGATGGATCAAGGAAGTAAGTTATTGGGGAAGTCAATCTGCCTATTCACAAAGGCACGCACTTGTTCCAAATCACTTTCCAAGTCATGGATATTGTGCCCGTGTACAGTTGTCTACTAGGAAAGCCATGGATACATGAAGAAGGAGCTTTCACTTCCACTCTACACCAAAATCTGAAGTTCGTGCGCGAAGGCAAAGTGGTCATTATAAATGGAGAGCAAGCATTACTGATATCTCATCTATCGTATTTCAGTGTTGTAGAGGCAGATGAAGCTGCTGTGGGGAGACAGTTCCAAGCTCTGTTCGTTTATAATGTAAGAGAGAATGAGAATTCTATGGCTTTGTTCAAAGATGCTCAGCAGGTTGTGCTCAATGGTCCAAGTAAAGTATGAGGGAAGATTGTTGATCCTCCAGTAAACAAGAACATGGCTGGTTTGGGATTCTCTGCAAAGAGTGGAAAAGTTGAGAGTTTAAAGTCAAAGTCTACTGAGAGCAGCTATCAGGATATTTTCTGCAGCCGAGGCTACCTCCATCCAACTGCTTCTGGAGTTAATGCCATTGTAGAGGATGGAGAATAACAAGAGATGCCAAATTATGTGACGCCTGAAGTCAAAATCCAGAATTGGGTCACTTATGATGTTCCCTCTTACATCCATTTCTCAAAGTAATTTGTTTTGTTCATATTTTCAAAAAGCTTTCACCCTGCCCAAGGTGAAAGTTAATATTGTATGGGCTTATCTGTTTGCTTTGCTCATTAAAATCATGAATAAAAGTTGTCTTTGATTCCCAAATTGTGTCTTTATTTTCTTCTTTTTTTTTGGAAAATAGTAATTAGAAAAAATCCTTTTTGCTATAAATAATAACTGTGAATAAATTTGCATGATCACTTGATATATGTGTCAGTTTCTAAAAAGCAATCATAAATCACATGTGCAGATTAATTAATAAACCTAATGAATACAATGACCCTGCACCCTCTCCCAACTTTGAATACCCTGTGTTTGGGACGGAAGAAGAAGAATATGATGAGATTCCAGAAGAGGTTTCACGGTTACTCGAGCGCGAGGAAAATGCCATTCAGCTGTATAAAGAGTCGTCGGAGACCATCAATTTGGATTCAGAGGAGGAGCCAAAGGAAGTCAAAATTGGAGAATTATTGCATTATGATGTGATAAGCAAGTTGATTGAACTATTGAAAGAGTATGTGGACATCTTTGCTTGGTCGTACCAAGATATGCCTGGTCTAGATACTAATATTGTGGAGCATCATTTGCCTTTGAAGCCAGAGTGCCCGCCAGTCAAGCAGCAGTTGAGAAGTACTCACCCTGATATGGCAGTAAAAATTAAATAAGAAGTGTTAAAGAATATAAATGCCGGTTTTCTTATGACATCAGTGTATCCTCAGTGGATTGCTAATATTGTCCCTGTACCAAAGAAACACGAAAAAGTTCACATGTGCGTAGATTACAAAGATCTAAATAAAGCTAGTCCAAAAGATGATTTTCCATTACCACATATTGATATGTTGGTTGATAGCATTGCAAAATTCAAAGTATTCTTGTTCATGGATGGATTTTTCGGATATAATCAAATCAGAATGGCTCCCGAGGACATGGAAAAAACAATGTTTATCACACACTGGGGAACATTCTGTTACAGAGTGATGCCCTTCGGGTTGAAGAACACTGGTGCAATGTACCAGAGGGCTATGACAACCCTATTCCATGATCTGATGCACCATAAAATTGAGGTATATGTTGATGACATGATTGCCAAACCATAGACTGAACAAGGCATATGGAAGATTTGTTGAAATTGTTTCAGCGTTTACGAAAGTATCGTCTCCGTTTGAATCCAAACAAATGCACCTTCAGTGTCCGATCAGGGAAGTTGTTGGGTTTTATTATCAGACAGAAAGGGATTGGAGTTGACCCAGATAAATTCAAAGAAATTCAAGAAATGCCTGCGCCAAGGACTGAAAAGCAACTTTGAGGCTTCCTTGGGTGTTTGAATTACATTTCTAGATTCATTTCCCACATGACTGCAGTGTGTGAACCAATCTTTAAGTTGTTAAACAAAGATCAGAGTTGTGTGTGGACAGATGATTGCCAAAGGGAATTTGAAAGTATCAAAGAATATCTGCTTGAACCTCTCATCTTTCTCCCTCCCGTTGAAGGAAGACCATTAACCATGTATCTAACAGTGTCAGATAGTTTTATGGGTTGTATTTTGGGATAGCATAATGAAAGAGGAAAGAAGGAATATGCCATTTATCATGTTAGTAAGAAGGTTACTGTCTGCGAGTCACGGTATTCTATGCTGGAAAAGACATGTTATGCTCTGGCCTGGGCGACAGAGCGGTTGCGGCAATATATGTTGAGTCATACTACTTGGTTGATTTCCAAAATGGATCCAATAAAGTATATTTTTGAGAAGCCTTCTCTTACTAGGAGAATTTCCCGTTGGCAGATGCTGTTGTCTGAATATGATATTGAATACCGCACTCATAAGGCTATAAAAAGCAGTATGTTGGCGGATTATCTGGCTCACCAACCGGTTGATGATTATCAGTCTGTTAAGTATGATTTCCCTGATGAGGATGTTATGTTTCTAAAAGCAAAAGATTATGATGAACTGTTATCCGGGGAAGGTCTTGATCCAGAATCCCGGTGGGGTATGGTATTTGATGGAGCTGTGAATGCTTACAGAAAAGGGATTGGTGCTGTGATTATCACTCCCCATGGATCACACATCCCTTTTACTGCAAGGCTAAAATTTGATTGTACCAATAATATGGCGGATTATGAGGCTTGTATCACGGGGCTCGAGGAAGCCATTAATCTCAGACTCAATGTTTTAGATGTTTATGATGATTCGACTTTGGTAGTGAATCATATTAAAAGATAATGGGATACTCGTCACCCTGGCTTGATCCCTTACAAAGATCATGCTAGAAGACTATTACCCTTCTATAACAAAGTTGAATTCCATCATATTCCTAGAGATGAAAATCATATGGAGGGTGCTTTGGCAACTCTGGCTTCTATGTATCAAGTGAATACTTGGAATGATGTGCCTCGTATCACAGTGCAACGTTTGGATAGACCGGCTCATTTGTTTGCGGCGGAGGAAATAGTAGATGAAAAGCCTTGGTATTATGATATCAAGCACTTCCTCCAGACTCAGGAGTACCATGATGGCATCAAATAAATATAGAAAGACATTGAGAAGGTTGAAAGGCAGCTTTTTCCTCAATGAAGATATGTTGTATAAAAGAAATTATGACATGGTCTTGCTCATATGTGTGGAGATACACGAAGAAGACATGTTGATGCATGAAGTCTATGAAGGTTCCTTCGGTACTCATGCCAATGGACATTTGATGGCGAAGAAGATGCTTAGGGAGGGTTACTATTGGCTGACAATGGAATCATACTGTTACAAATTTGCAAAGAAGTGCCATAAATGCTAGATATATGCCGACAAAATTCATGTGCCTCTAATGCTTCTCAATTTTATTTCTTCCCCATGGCCTTTCTCTATGTGGGGTATTGACATGATTGGAATGATTGAACCAAAGGTGTCAAATGGACATCATTTTATTTTCGTGGCAATTGACTACTTCCCCAAATGGGTGGAAGCAGCTTCATATGCTAATGTCACTAAGCAAGTGGTGGTGCGCTTTATCAAGAATAATTTAATTTGTCGGTATGGTGTGCCCAGCAGGATTATCACTGACAACGGCTCAAACTTGAATAACAAGATGATGACAGAACTTTGCAAAGAATTCAAGATTATCCACCATAATTCATCTCCCTACAGGGCAAAGATGAATGGGGCTGTTGAAGCTGCTAATAAGAACATCAAGAAGATCATCCAGAAAATGGTTGTCACTTATAAATACTGGCATGAGATGCTTCCTTTCTCTTTGCATGGGTATCGAACATATGTGCGCACTTCAACAGGGGAAACCCCGTTCTCTCTTGTGTATGGCATGGAAGCAGTGCTCCCCATTGAGGTTGACATTCCTTCTTTGCGCATGGTGTAACACCCCAATTCTACCCCTCGTAATTAATAATAAAATAAGAGTTTCAAAATTTCATCCAAACATAAATTGAGGTATCACATATTCGTGTTTTTCATCACTTTGCATTATAATGCACATCACAAAATCAAAAGTTGGATATACTGATTCATAACATAAATCATTATATAAACATATGACTAATCACAACACAACGGGTGTGTTCACAAAATGTATGTATCATCATGTTATCATTAATACATAAAGTCATAAGATAGTATACATAAACTATCCTATCAAAGTAATAACGTCGCCCAAATCTCGAGTGTTACTACTATCAGAGCAGAGCGACTCAAAATAAAGAGACTCGAGCTAATCCTCATCATCCTCATGGATCACCTGCACGTTACCAATATAAAGGCAACAGCGAAACAAGTAAAGGGTGAGATACTCCAAAACATATAATTAAAGGCAAGATAAAATATATAAATAGTTTTGGAATCATAAATGATATAGGTTAATAAGAATATGTCAACAAATATCAAATCTCACATACTTTAAAATCATCATTTAGTGTATGAGATCAATACTTTAATATCATCACATAATCACCATGATCATGTCAAAACAAGACATAAACTCCATTTCCATAAACTCATATCATCGCTTTACCATCATGTTATATCCATCGCATAATTTTCATAAAATCATCACATCATAATCACTTTATGTTCAACACAAAAATCATCACAAAACAAAGTATCATATAACATCACAATTCATTATAAGTCATCAAATAAAACTCAACGCCAAAAGACTCAAAAATAAACATAACTGACTCCATGAGACACAACTATGTTATGCATGTGGTACCCGTCACTTTGTCCATAATTAGGGACATTCAGCATAAAAGCCCATCGTCGCTTTGGCATAAAGCCCTCGTCGCTTGGAATAAAAGCCCTCGTCGCCAATGCAATGTATGTGACTCGACAACACGATAACACGACATCACAAACACGACACAACAAAACATCATCATCACACATCAAAATTGGTATAAAACCCACGTCGCCATATTTATCCACATCAAGATAAACATATCATCGCATCGCATATCATCAAGTATTCATTATAAATAAACCGTCGCAAACATCATATTTAATCACACCACATCATTATCAAATAATTCACTAAATTTCAAATACGGAAAAATAGTCAAACATCAATAATCGTCGCAAAAGTCATTCACAATAATCAGCATCAATCATAAACATTAACGTTGCAATCGGATTGTCCATACGCGACTTAAACCGACTAAAATGCAACCCGTTTCAAATTAACCGTAAATTGACTTATTTCGGGTCGCTTCGTAAAAACTCAAAATCTCGAAAAACTAACCTCACCACGATGTTTTACACGTCAAAATTAGCTAGCACGTCAATTTTCGTTCAATTCAGAGCAACTAGCTTCGTCGCCGAAATTGCCGAAATCGAGAAATCGGACATAATCGGGTTCCAAATTAAATCGGCTAACTTATGTCATATTGTATTTAGTTAATATAAATATTTAATATATTAAATTAAGAAAAGAAAAACAAAACATAAATTAATTAATTTTCTAAACTTAATGTAATAAACATACTGTTAGTTTTTTAGTCTGCTAAGCTTTTAGTTTCTAAAATATACTGTATGAATGTACTGCTATTTTTTTCTTCTAAACTTCATATCAATTACTAACCTTCATTATGAATATACTGCTATTTCTTTTTGTTTTTTTTTTTCTAAACTTCATATCAATTACTAACCTTCATTATGAATGTACTGCTATTTCTTGTTTTTTTTTATAAACTATATATAAACTAAACTATGCTGCTGGTTTTATCATAAACTTTATTTAAATAATGCTACTACTTAGTCTTAGCTTCTAAACTTAATACAATGAATATACTGCAAGTTAGTTTCTTGTTTCATTCCAATTTCAATTAACCTAATACTAATTCAACAACAACAACACCTAATTAACTCTTCTAATTTCTATCTCAACAAAACTCAAGAACCCTAACATCAATTTTTCCCCAAATCAAAAATATATCAAATCAAACCCTAACTATAAGCATTGGAAAATCAAACCCCTTACCTTAGATACTTGAAATGATTCTTGATGATTTCAACCAACCCAAAACCCAAGCTAGCTCTTGTGTTCTTGCTACTCTTCTTCTCTTCTCCAAGACCTCTAACTCTCTCTATGCCTCTAAGTGTATTTTTATGTGTTATGTCAAAACAAGTAGTGTTGTGTTTAGTTTTGGTCTTGCAAGACATAAGCTAGCAAAATACCCAAAAAGTCCTTCTTGTAAAATATACTACTAATTAACACTAAATAATATTATTAACCCAAATAATTAAAATAACTCCAAATAATTAAATATTGGTCCGAATAATATTTTACCGAACCAAACAGAATAAAAACCAGACCGAACTAAATAATTACCGGTCCCCCAAAACAAATACCGGACCGAATAAAATAATTACCGGTCCCTCAAAATAAATACCGGACCGAATAAAATAATTACCTGTACCTCAAAATAAATACCAGACCGAATAAAATAATTACCGGTCCCTCAAAATAAATACCGGACTGAATAAAATAATTACGATCCGAATAAAACATCGCCGAATATATTAATAGATATACCAGTTAATTTAAATATTCTCGTCGCAAAAATAAACGTCAAACGGTAATTCGAAAATATTAATATAATATAATATTAAATAAAACGAGGCGTTACACATGATAATGGAAACCAAGTTGTCAGAGGCTGAATGGGTCAAGAACAAGTTTGACCAGCTGAGTCTAATTGAAGAGAAAAGAATGACAGCCTTGTGTCATGGTCAGTTATATCAGAAGATAATGAAGAAAGCTTTTGATAAGAAGTTCAAACCTCGTGAATTAAGAGAAGGCGACCTCGTGCTCATGAAGATCATGTCCTTTAACGCTGATTCTAGGGGAAAATGGACTCCTAATTTTGAAGGCACATATATTGTCAAGAAAGCCTTCTCTTGCAGTGCATTGATTCTTGAAACAATGGATGGCGAGGAGTTCCCACGTCCTGCGAATGCTGATGTAGTCAAGAAATACTTCACCTAGAAAAATAAAAGAATAGCTCGCTAAGACGAAAACGCCAAAGGGTGGCTTAGGAAAAAAGGAACTTCTCGGTAGGCCGAAAACCCGAAAGGGCGGTCTAGGAAAAAATTACAGACATAAACAGAATAAATTTTTCCCGATAGGTTGAAAACCCACAAGGGAAACCTAGGCACAAGTTAGGGATTTTCTGGGAAGTAACTGTATCAGACAAGACTTGATCATTGAAGCAACAATCTTCTTGCATTTTCATTACTCTTCAACCGAAGTCTCTACTTAGGAATTCAAAGTTGTTAGGGAGAATAGTGGTCATTGTAACTCAATGTATCTTTTCCAATGTATATTACCATTTTCAAAACTTTATAATCATTTATGGAGTCTCGCCATTCGCAGACTACCATCCTATTAATAAAGTTTGGGCTTTTATCCAATGCCTTGCAATTATTATTTTATTCAGCTTACAAAGACTTTATTTATTATTAATAGTAATGATCAAAGCAAACAAATTAAATAACAAAATTATTTTTTGAAAAGAATTTACAAATTACTTATTGCTTTAGATTTTGTGACTCAAGGAGAACAAAAATAGTGACTCCAGTGACGGGTAAATTCAGAAATTTTTGAAAGTCTGAATTCCCTAAGAAAATTCTCCCAAGGCACTTCTGCTGGAATGAGTATGATCTTCACATGTTTCCCATTTAGTCAAAGACGAGACCAATTGGTGTATGTTTCGATGTTGGGTTTGTGATCCCATTTTCACCAGTCAAGTCTTGGTACATTGTGATCTCGGGTTTTCCTGATGTGAAGTCTTTATCTTTGATTTCCCAGTAAGGTCTTCACTCATGTAATGAAAGTCTCTTCTCTCTGTGCATGCTGAGTTGGAATCACTTGCAAAACATCACCCTTTTGCAGTGCTAGCATTTTTTGTTGTCTTCCCAGTAACCAGGCAAGGGCAATTCCCTTATTAAGAAGTGTCGAAATAGTTTTCGACCTTTTGGGTTTTCTCCTGCCAAGTGCTGGTTTTGAATTAAAATCGCTATAAGTTTAATTTCATGCTATAATGTTTGACCTCTTGAATCCCTAAGTAAAGCTGACGCGATATCTTTCCCTGGAATCTGTTTTTCCCTTAAGGTTTTATATTCTCTCCCCAAAGGTTGGTTCAGTCATCACTCTGAGTTTTGAAGGATGTATTCTGGTTTCCTCTTGACGAGTTGGTTTTTCTCTCCCTAATGAATTCAATATGTCATTCCCAACAGAAATACAGACCATGAAACTTTTGTTTTCTCTATTGAAGTATGTGTGTTATTCCCCGGTGGAGCCGGGAGGGAGATGTTATATCATTATGTTTGTGTTGATTTACTATTATGATTTTTTCCCTTCCCAATAAAGTTAAGCTATGAAATAGGAATTTGTTTCCTCAGTTGGTGCTTACTTTCTCATGAAAATTCCATCTTGGATGTGATTCAGCCGAGTATTAACTGTACCTACTTGTTTTTGCCCGTTTGTCCCCAGTGTTATATGTTTGTTTTGTCAGCATATACATAATAACATTTATGCATTCATACATACATCATGCCTATCTAAATTTAGAAAATCATCACTCATTCACATTCATTAATATCTTGTTGGCATATTACCCTATCTTGTAGAGTTGTGTTATCCTCTCTCCAATAGAGTGTCAACCTCAAGCAGAAAGTGTATATTCTTTCAATTTCCCCATTGAGTTTGGCTCTCATGGAAGAATTCTGCTTTAGCCTTCCCGTTCTGCTCTTTGTCTGGATAGAACATGTTTCCCTCTTGAGTTTATTTCTCATGAGGATTTATTTTGGTTGACTGTTCAACTCTAGTTTATTTCTGGTTTGAATGGGCGGTTGCCTGAAATATTATTATTTTGATTTCTCCAAGCTTTAAGCCCTAGTTTGAGAATGTTCATTCATTTTGCATAAGAAGATTTTACTTCCTCAACAGGAATATGTTGGCATTTCCCCAAGAGGTCCTACTTCTTTCCCCAGGAATCCATATTTCTTTCCTCGGGGAATCATTATTGCAATTCCTACTCATAACAGCAAATATCAGGTCTCTTTATTTGAGCAACCTGTATTTCACCAATAAATCTGATAGCTCCCGGATAATATTCAGATTTGTCACGCCAATGAATGGTATCCTTGTCATTATGGAAGGTAGTTTGTTGTTGAGATTTGTTACTCCAATGAATGGTAGCCTTGTCATTATGGAAGGTAGTTCATTGTTAAGATTTGTTACTCAAATAAATGGTAGCCTTGTCATTATGGAAGGTAGTTTTTTGTTGAGATTTGTTACTCCAATGAATGGTAGCATTGCCATTATGGAAGGTAGTTTGTTGTTGAGATTTGTTACTCCAATGAATGGTATCCTTGTCATTATGGAAGGTAGTTTGTTTTTGAGATTTGTTACTCCAATGAATGGTAGCCATGTCATTATGGAAGGTAGTTCATTATTGAGATTTATTACTCCAACAAATGGTAGCCTTGTCATTATGGAAAGTATTTTGTTGTTGATATTTATTACTCCAATGAATGGTAGACTTGTAATTATGGAAGGTAGTTTGTTGTTGATATTTGTTACTCCAATGAATAGTATCCTTGTCATTATAGAAGGTAGTTCATTGTTGAGATTTGTTACTCTAATGAATGGTAGCCTTGTCATTACAGAAGGTAGTTGGTTGTTGAGATCTTTTTTCGATGAATGGTAACCTTGTCATTATGGAAGGAAGTTCGTCATTGATATTCTATTGCTCCAAAGAAGTTAATTTGTTTTCAGTTATGAGTACTGACTACGTATTGAAACTTACTGGTACTATCTTACAATTTCTTTTCACGGTGGGTCGATGTTACTTTTTCTTGTTATCTCCTCAGTGAGTGGATGGTTTGTAGTCATCTGTTGGTCACCATTATCCTTCACTTTCTCTCCTCAATTTTTTGAGTTGACGATGCTTTATCTCCTCTTAGGTTTCTACCTCAATAGAGTTTTGTCTTTTGTTCACCAGTGATTTATTTTCCTGGTTGGGTTTCTCTTTTGATCCCAGTTTTATGTGCTACATCCTCAATGAAGTTTTGAGTCCTTTTTAGATTTTTTTCATCTTCATTCATAATCATAAGCATTGCATGGCATCTTAGGGCAAAAAATAAGGCTTGTTTTATATTTAAGTGTCTTCAATCACGTCGACACAAAGATTTTTAACCTTCACATCTCCGAATAGAAGACACTTAAATAAGGGCAACTGGTTTACCCCAATTTTTGACCCTAAGATCCCTCTATCACATCATATCAATTTAATCACAACAAGATCACACACTAGGGTTTGGTTCTTCTCCCTATCATTAGCTTTGCTCTATGGGGAATCACCAAGCATCTTGACTTATATTTTGTGATCATCTATGTTTTGATTATTCTTTAACTAATGAATACAATAAGTGTTTTCCCTAATTCATGATGTTGTAGGAGAAAGCACAACACATTCCATCAAGATTGATCCATGGGTTTATGAGTTCATTTCTATTCCTTCCTCAACAAAGCTTCATTTAGACTCAAGCCTCAACATTAAAGATACTTTGAATCAATATCATTAAAAAGTATATTATAATTCATCACACTTCAAGTTAGCAAAGATGGTTCAAAGGCACAAGGATTGATTGAAGAATTTTGACTCAATTGGGCAGATCCTTGATTCATTGATCACAAGTGCATATTTCCTTCAATTCACAAGATTTGAAAGTGGTTTTGGTTGCTATGGTTTCTCCTTATCATCCTCAACAACTCATATTCACATGACAAAAGTATTTGTCTAAGAAGGTAGGTCAAAATTGCAAAGGTTTCCCAAGGAATTTTCTTGCTCTAGAAGCTAGGGTTTTAAACTTCAAAAGGGTATATCTTACTCTTATTTTTGTATTTTTGAGTGAGTCAAAAGCCATGATTCTCTTCAAAGGGTTGTTAACAAATTACTTTAAAAGTTTCAAGGAAATTTTGTATGGATGAAACTTGATGATGAAGAAAGATTACAAGTCCTCCAGATGAACCCTCAAATTCCATTAAGTGATTTCAAATGATCATAACTTGTTCAATTTTTATCACTTTGAGCCCATTATTTTTCCAAAGTTATCTTAAAGATGTGAAATTCAACCCATATTTTAAGTGCAAAGTGTGAAAATGGATGGAACATGCCCTAAGGAGATTTTGAATGATTCAAGTCTCAAAATGTCATTCAAGAGACCTACTTCATGCCATCTTTTTTTATCAAGAGAAAATTTCAAGTGGAAGGCCATGTTTGGATGCAAGATATTACAAGTCATTTTTAAAAAAAAACTTAGAAATTTTCTAAGTATAGAAAGTCAACCTTTTCTTCTCAACTTTGACTCATCATAACTTTCAGCTCAAGCATCCATTTGATCCCATTTTTTTCACATTTTAAAGCTTGTAATCTCATCTTTCTAAAGCTTCAAGAATCATGTCCTAAGACCCCTTGAGTTGAGAATTCCATTAATTTGAATTTGGTAACTTGAAACTGAAGTTTCTCCAAAAGTCAGAATTTGAAATCCTTATTTTGGATTCTAAACACAAAATTGCTGCGTGTTTTTGCTTCTAATCATGTTTAGTGAACCTCCAGAAGTGATTAGCATGATAAAATACAAAGTTTGGATGAGTTTTGATCAAATTACAAGTCACAATTTTTTGTTTGCAACTTCACACGATTTCCCTCCAAACTTCATCATTTCGCACGCTTGAGCATTCAATCAACTTCCCTATAAATAGAGGATCATCCCTCATTCATTTTCTCAAGCTTGGAATGCCAGAATCACCCAGCCAAACTCTCTCTTGAACACAATTTTTTGTAACTTTGAATTTGCTCTTACAACTTTTCTTAATAATTTTCCTTTGTCAATTCACCTTCTTTGATCCTCACTGAAGCTAACAGAAGAAGAATTAAGCTCCAAAACTCCCAGAATCGTGCTAGTCAAGTCCAGTTTCAGAGCCCTGCAACCTAACTTCAATAGGTAGATTCCTTCACCAATTCTCTAAAACTTTGATACTATTGTGAAGCTATCATCATCTTGATTCTAGTCGCAACATTTGTTTTCAATTGGAAACACATTTTGACCATGAAATTTCAAATCCCTTTTCAAAACATCTCTTCCTTAAAGACTGAGCTACAATTTATATAAATTTTTCGCGAATGTGTGGTTGTCTTCGCCTTGATGAGATGAAGCGAATGGTACCGGTCTCGAGCTCTAACTTTATAGTTTGAGGAACCTGGTTTCGAGACTGGATGGAGGTTGAATATGTCCAACGTGTCATCCTTCAACCAATGAAAGCGTGCCATTTGGAATTTTCAAAAATCTGATTTAATATTTGATTCAGTTCTTTATTCAATAATGACCATGATATGCACAACGCGTCTGATCCATTGGATTAGCTTACTAACATGTTTTGACTCTTATCCATTGGTCCACATTTTTTAAACTTTATTTTATTTTCTGATTTTTATATTTAAATTGTTTTAAACTTCAAAAAATCATAAAAAAATCCATTTCAACTTCAAAAAATCTGAAAAAATTATGAAAAATACTTTTGATTTTTCTCTTTCTGATTTTTAATTTTTCACAAACTTATTTTGTGTTTTGATATCTTTTATAATTTTTGACTTTATTTGAACTGTTTTAATTGTAAAAAAAATAAAATACTTTTCCTCATTTTTAAATTCTGGAAAAATTAGGGAAGGATCCAATGATCTTTTGACAAATATTGGTGACCTCATTTATTTTTTATTTCTGACTTTACTATTTTTATTCATTTTTGGTTTATTTTGTCTATTTGTTTTAATTTTAAAAAATAGTTTCTGACTTTAAAAAATTACCTTAAATTTTATATAAATATTTGAGCTCATTTCTGATTTTTTTCTATGGTCGTGTTTAATTTTCTTGATTATTTTGAATATAATTGCTATTTTGCCTCTTTATTTCATTTTTAAAATCTTATTTTTTATATTTTAAATACAATTTTATTTTTTATATATATTCTAGTTGATCTTGGACTATGAAATTTGGATCATGAACTTTATTAACATCATTGGATTCATGGTGTTGAGTCTAACTCCATAAAAATGGATGAATGATTTTAATAATAGTTTGATTAAATTTTTAGTTCAAATGTGGTTTATTTCTCACCTCATCCCTCTTCATGTTATCCCAATCTTATTGTACTAAATGTTATTGGAGCATGATTCCTATATCATGTCTCAAAACATATGGTACATAGATTGCTATTGACCGACCTCAACATAGGTGCGACTTCTATATAAGTCCACTTACGATTACTTAACTTAACGCTAAATTTTGTTCCGATTCGAGAAATGACCATTCGTGGCCCAAACCCATGTTTGCAAGCCCAAGTATGTTAATACGAACCCTTTGATCCAATAACCTTGAGATTCATTGTTAGGATGCTTTGGTTCTACCAATCCTCTAATGAATCTTCATCAATTTTGGTCAAAGTGGACCACTTAAACATCATTGATCATTTAATGTTGCCTTAAGAATTCTTAAATGGATGATATACTTGACAAAAATCAAATGCAACTTATCGTTGAGAGGCTTTGGTTCTACCAATCCTCTAATGAGTTCCAAATGCAAGTTTTAAGATACTCGTTCAACTAACCACTAATTTCTAACAATTGACTTTATTTTTATGTCTTTTACCTTATGCTTTTTTTATGTATCATTTAATTTATCATTTACATTTCATGCTATTTTCATCTTTGCTCATTTAAGCATTTATCTTTTATGTCTTTCTTATTTTGCTCACTTGAGCTTTTCATCTCTTTTTGAAGATACTTAATAATCAACTTGAACCCTAAAAAACATTAATGTTACTTGGACTACTAGGTTTCTATCCTTTGCATTTTAGAGACATGGACCTCTTGGACTTAGGATTAGAGACCTTAACCTATCTTGGAGACCTTGTGACCTTAACTGTTACTTTTTCTGGAGTTCAAGGGGTTTACCCCAAAATATTGGGTTGTTTGTTTGCTATGTTTGCAAGTTATTCTGATTACATGATTTGTCTGTGATCGGGAATTCATCTGTATACAACCATTACTATGCCCAATTTTTAAGAATACTTAATGCAATTGAAGCTTGGTTTTCTTAAGAGGTTTATTATCTTTGCTTGTGTGGTTTCAAATCCAAAGTATGGGAATTCTACATTGACTCATTATGTCAAGTGTTGGCTTCTTGTTGGTTAGACAGTTCTTTTACCTAGCTTTTATCTTATGCTTTAGGATAGTCTCTTCATCTCCTCCCATCTTCTTTAATTTCAAAAATATTCTCCCCCCTTTTAAAAACTCTTCTTGTTTATAAACTTGAACCTCTTTCATAATAAACTTGGACTTAGGTCCATGCATTTTCAAAATATTTTCTTAATTAAACTTTAAACAACTTAATAATACTTTGACATTTTTGTGAGAAGACTAAAATTCAATCTATCTCATTTAAACTATTTTGCCACTTTGGCTATTTATTTTAAAAACTTTTCTCAAAAGATTAGACTCTTGTAAATCCTTGTAGTGATCCGAGCTACTAGACTTCTATGATATGTAGTGAAGTGAGATATTTTCCACTTGGGTGTTGAGCGAGGATTTGTTTATTTTAAAATCCAAGCTATATCCTCCACTTTGAGATGACGCAAATTCTCCTTTCTCATAATTGTGGGTAGTAAGTATGTTCTTCCAATCGGATAAGACGATGATGTCTCGTATCTTAAAATTAACCAACACACATGTGTTTTAACATTTTTAAAGGTGAACTACGAGTACCCTGACCCCCTATTGCATGAAAGGTGGCACGTAGGCACTAAAGGTTCACAACTGCGGCGGGTTCCAAAATCATAAAAAATACTTCTTCTCTCATCTCCACATTCTATTTTTATACAACATTTTATAGCCAAAATATACAGATTTCCAAAGAGGTTCATGTGGAGTACCGTAGATGTTTAGGGTGTTAATACCTTCCCTTTACATAACCAACCCCCTTAACTAGATTCTTTCCCCTCTTTTCTGGTTTATTCTCTCTTTTCCCATTCCTTTGGAAACAATAAAGCGTGATGGCAATTTTTATTTTTGATCTATGCGAGTTAAGTCAATCCAATGGCTTAGTCTCAACATTTCTACCGCTACACATTGTCCAATAAAAACTGAACACCCTTTCTCACTATGGAACAACCACGAAAATCTCTGCAACAGATCCGACAAGACCCATTATGGTGTTCTTCTTGACCATCCATGTGAAAAAAGGCAGCGTGCAACTGCACCAAATCATCATTCATATAATTCACATAAAAAATCAGAAAATCACCAGGACATCCAAATACCATATTCACATCTTCTTCATGCTCTTACTTTGGCCTGATTATATGAACGAGGCCTTCATCCATCATTTCATGAAGATCAACTTTTATCTTATCACATCGTTGGATATCGGTACTGCAAATATCACATCCATCGCAGTCATGCGTATAGTAACTAAACTCACAGAGGTCAGCATGCATCTTTACCAAATCCCCTCTAACCATGTTTATATCAAAAATGCGGAAGTCGCCAGGACAACCAACAACCATATTTATAGCATTTTCTCCTCCATCCTATGGCAAATGATTATCTTTCACGTTAGGACCAACATCTTTAAAGGATAAAAGGCCAGATCTCACCATCTTTTGTACTTCAGATATCAAAGGATAACAGTTCTCAATATTGGGCCCTGGTGCTCCTTGATGAAAAGGACATGTCTGTTCTGCCTTATAATACCAAGGCAAAGGTGATGGTATAGCATGGGGTGGCTTGGTCTGAACCAACTTCTTCTAAATCAAAGCCGGGAATAACTCTACATAGCTCATTAGAATTGAGTCAAAGGCTTCTCTTTTCTGACTTTTCCCTTGATTCCCATGAGGAGATGGTCTCTGATAGGAAATTATGGTTGGAGCTGCATTGATGACTTGAGTCACAGCAGCAACCTGTTGCTAGTACCATTGATTCCTTCTAGTTGGTCTAATCTTCCTTTCTCCAATAACAACATTTGTTTCACTTTCTTTCTTCTGATAGAAACCGTACGATGACTTCTTTGTCCCTTCATCTCTTGTCAAACACCCTTCTCTAATAGACACTTCCAAACGAACACCCATGCTTACCATTACGGTAGAATCACCCGACGCACTGGCGACCATCCTTTCGTAATAAAATGATCCAAGGGTTTTCAGGAAGACCTTGGTCATTTCTTGTTCTCCCATAGGTGGCACTACCTGCGCAAAAATCTCGCACCATCTCTGTGTATATTCTTCTAATGACTCCTTGTCTCTCTTTGCCATTGCCCTCAACTGGTCACAGTCCGGCGCTATGAACATATTGTACTTGTACTGTTTGATGAAGGCTTCTCCCAGATCATTGAAGGTACGAATACTACTACTGTCCAGACTCATATACCACTTCAGAGCAGCACCAGTTAAACTATCTTAGAAGAAATGAATAAGTAAATGCTGATCATTAGTATGGGTAGAAATTTTCCTGATATACATCACAAGGTGGTCATGAGGGCAAGAGTTTCCCTTGTACCTATAAAATTTAGGTACTTTAAACTTGGCTGGCACCTTTACATTGGGAACCAGGCAGAGCTCACTGACGTTTTGTCCAAACAATTCTTTTCCTCGAAGGGCCTTCATTTCCCTTAGCATCTCATTGAACTGGTCCTGAAAGTCATCCAACCGGTCATAGAAACCCACACTTTCACTTGGTGAAGGAACAGGATGATAAACTTCATCATTAAGAAATGGCATAGCATTCACTGAAGAAGGTGCAGTATAGTGTATCTCATTCCTAGCAGCAAGAGTAATATGCACCATAGAAGGTGCAAGAGTAGCAGAAACTGGCACAATTGGAGCAGCTTGAGTGTCAATATTAAAACCTTCTGGCATGAAGTTTTTAGATATTCCCCACGGGTAACCCTGAGGCATTTGATTATGAGCAACATTAACTGGGGTAACAGAAACGGGAACTGATATACCTTCAGAAGCATTTGTTGTTTGTTGATGCTGAGAAAGTGGTGGCTAATTCTGAGCAGCCACCAATGATTCCATAAAAGCAGTCATATTAGACATACCGGCCTTCAAAGCAGTAAGTTGTTCACCCAGCTCACGATTCTCTTGTTCAAGATTCTCCATTATCTTCCTGGAATTAGCTCGAGTATTGTACCAGTGAGACAGCTTGCTGAACAAAGTAGAGAAACACAGCAAGACACCAGGGTATGAGCGGAAATGCAAGAAATATGTACAAGATCATGCATGATATGCAATGAACATGATTTATTGATTATTATTAATATTTCAAGGGACTCAGAATTATAGACAATTTTTGAAAATATTAAAGTACCAACATATTTTGAAATACTGAAAGACTCATTATAATAACTTCAAAATGGATTACAACTTTTAGTACAAGTTTCAACAATCCTAAGTACAAGAAGAGATATAATCTAAAATCCTAAAAAATCAAAGTTTATGAAGATCACTCCACACACTGACACTTTCCTGTGAGTCTGGCAATCTGAGCCTTTAATTACTTGTTCTCTTTTGGACACCTGTCAGCAACCACTTTCCAATCACCAGAGTCGGGAAGTGAATGACTAAGTCCTAACTGAGCTCTAGATGAAAATAAACCCTCTTGCCTCTCCATCATCTATACAACACGACTCTCAATAATCTCAATTAGGTCATCCTTCTCTTTCATGTCTGCTCGATTGGACGTCTCTAAAGTATGACACTTATTCTTCCAAGCCTCCTTCTCCTGCTGCATCCTGACTAGGGCAAGCTAAAGCTCATCCACGTCATCTAAAAGGGGAGGTGTGGTCTTCACAAACATATCAGGAATATGTGCTTCACGGGAATACGCAATCTTCAACTAGATTGCCCTTGCCCGTGCCTACCGGAGATAAGGTTAAAAAGAAACAGCTCCTCTAGGTCCCATGTTCTTTCTACTCTTCCCGTGACTATGGAACCAAGCCTTTGCGATATCCTCCTTAGCTTTCTTATGATCCTCTCCCTCTTTGAGAAGAAACCACTCAGATGAATACTATTTTTCTTATCTCTCATCGAATATCCAAGCTTCCGTCGTGCAAGAACGAGATTGTAGTTAACTCCTCCCTTTGTACCAAGAAGAGGTACATTGGGGAAACTACCACAACTATCGACAATCTCTACATCATGATAAGCCTGGTGATACCAAACAATATTTGAATGAGTGAGGGCCATAATATTTGGAGCCCAACGTGGTTCCTTCTTGACACTGATACAACAAAGGCATGCAACAAATGATCATCCCGAAGGTTAATAGAGTAATAAGCATCTCCTAATAATGTAGGGACTAGATTCCCTATCAAAAATATTTTGATGACATTAATATCCACAAAAGTTGTCGATGTTAGCAAATAAGAACAACCCATAGGCAAGTAGAGCAAAGATGGCCTCAAAAGCAACTATACTCTTCATCCTAGCAAAGTAACAAGCTTTCTCTAATAAAAGCTGAGTGGGTAAGCCTCTGATTCCTCCTTTGGTAGTCATGTGGGTCTCAATCTCAGACTTCCCCAAATGAACCGTAGCATTAATCTCATGAGATTTTGAATCCCCCTCCAAACCAGTGAAAGGAACACAATCGGTAATAGGTAAACCCAGTAGATAAGAATATTCCTCCAATGTAGGCATCAACTGATAATTAGGGAAAGTGAAACATTGATACATCCGATTATAGAGCTGGACCAAAGTCGAGAGAATACCCTCCTTCATGCTGAGCTTCATAAGAGACACAATGGATCCATACTTCTTCCAAAAGTCTGTAGAACTATCGATCTCAGGAATCAGACTCATCAATTTACCTATCTTGGGATCCTTGAAACTGTACTTCCGAGTCTTTCTTTTTCCAA
This sequence comes from Vicia faba, assembly GCA_948472305.1. NCBI lineage: Eukaryota > Viridiplantae > Streptophyta > Magnoliopsida > Fabales > Fabaceae > Vicia > Vicia faba. The sequence goes on from OX451738.1 coordinate 27,105,601, forward strand.
AATCATGGTCTAAAAGTACTGGAGATATTCACAAAGAGTCAACTTTAAGTCCCTTAAAACAAAATGTTTTAAAGGATGCTCATGGGTGCATGAATGCATGATGCAACAATTACACACAAGATCACAAACTTGGGGGGTTCATAGGTTTGACGTCATGAGCATGAGGTCAAAGGTACTACCCACAAGGTATGATCTAATAGTTTATCACCTGCCAAAAAGGTTCTAAGAGGTTCCCAGAGTCTACATCCTTCCTTAGGATATTACCAACGTCCCGATTGACTCAATAATTAATAATATTCTTAGGAAAAAATTGTCTGAGTGTAGTATCACGTGACAACCACTTTTGAATTACTCAGTCATAGCTTCTGTACTACACCTAAAAGGCCAAGATGGGTTAAAGGTTCTACGGTCCTCAGTTTCAGCAGGCTCCCAGGTCGAAAGCAGCAATTCTTCTTGGTTACTCGGTAAACGACACTACAGTAAAAGGGGCCTCCACTGAGTGGGGAATCTCATGTCTCCTTTTTTGGGATTACTCCCTCAAAGTTAACATGACTATACCGCCCACCCTATGTTATGTTTTCCCAAGTCCGGGTAGAGGACTTTATGAGAAATCACCAAGCCCCCTGAAAACCAGGAAAATCCAGACAAACATATATACAAAACATAATATACAACAAATAATAGCATATACACAGATAAACAAAGATAGGCTCAATCCACTTAGGGATGGACCAGCAATTGGTCGATTTGTCCCCAGTGAAGTCGCCATTTTTTCTGTAGCGGTAGAAATGTCGAGACAAAGCCATTTGATTGATTTGACTCGCACAGATCAAATAAAAATCGCCACCACGCTTTATTGTTTCCATAGGAATGGGAAAAGAGTGAATAACCCAATAAAAGAGGGAGAGAATCTAAGTTCGGGGATTGGTTATGCAAAGGGAAGATATTAGCACCCTAAACATCTACGGTACTCCATAGGAACCTCTTTGAAGATTTGCGTATTTTGGCCATAAGTGTTATATACAAAGAATAGATGGTGGAGGTGAGAAACAATTTTTTTTAAATAATTTTTGCACATGCCGCAGTTACAAAACTTTAGTGCTTACATACCACCTTTCGTGCAATAGGGGATCAGGGAACTCGTAGTTCACCTTTAAAAATTTTAAAGCACAAGTGTGTTGGTTAATTTTAAGAGATGAGATATCATCGTCATCTCCGAGTGGAAGAACATACTTACTACCCACGATGATGAGAAAGGAGAATTTGTGTCATCTCAAAGTGGAGTATATGGCTTGGATTTTAAAATCAACAAAGCCTCTCTCAACACCCAAGTGGAAAATATCTCGCTTCACTATACATCGTAGAAGTATAATAGTTTGCATCACTACAAGGATTGGAAAGATTCTAATATTTTGAGAAAATATTAAAGTAAAAAGTCGAAATGGCAAAAATGGTTTGAATGAGATTGATTGACTTTTAGTCTTCTCACACAAAATGTCAAAGTATGATTAAGTTGTTTAAAGTTTGATGAAAAAAAGATTTTTGAATATGCATGGACCTAAGTCCATGTTTATTGTGAAATCAGTTCAAGTTTAAAAACAAGAATAGTTTTGAAAAGGAGGGAGAAGATTTTTTGAAATTAAAGAAAATGGGAGGAGACGAAGGGACTATCCTAAAGTGTAAGGTAAAAGCTAGGGAAAAGAACCAACTGACTAACAAGAAGCCAAGACTTGATACAATGAGTCAATGTATAATTCCCATCCTTTATATTTGAAACCAAACAAGCAAAAGATAATAAAACCTCTTAAGAAAACAAACTTCAAAGGCATTAAGTCTTCACAAAAATTGGGCAGAGTAACGACTATATACAAATGAATTCCTAATCACAGACAAAGCACATAATCAAAATAACCTGCACACAAAGAAAACAAACAACCCAATGTCTTGGGGTAAACCCCAAGAACTCTAGACAAAATTGCAATAGAAGTCACAAGGCCTTAAGGTAGGTCAAGGTCTCTAGTCTTAAGTCCAAGAAGTCCATAACTCGAAAATGCCAAGGATAGTAACCAAATAGTTCAAGTAACATTAAAGTTTTTTATGGTTCAAGTTGATTATTAGGTATCTTCGAAAAGAAATGAAAAGCTCAAGTGAGCAAAATAAAAATGACATAAAGATAAATTCTCAAATGAGAAAAGATGAAAATAACATGAAATGAAAATGCTAAAATAAATGTGCTTAAAGTAAAAAGCATAAAGTAAAAGCATAAAATAAAGTCAATTGTTAGAAATTAGAGGTTAGTTGAATGACAATCTTGAAACTTCCATTTGAAAACTCGTTAGAAGATTGATAGAATCAAATCCTCTCAACAACAAGTTTCATTTGCTTTTTGTCAAGTATATCATTCATTTCAAAATCTCAAGGCAACAATAAATGATCAACGATGTTTAAATGATTCACTTAGTTCCAAAATTTATGAAGATTCATTAGAGGATTGATAAGACCAAAGCCTCCTAACAATGAACCTCAAGATTATTGGATCAAAGGTTTCAAATTAAATATGCTTGGGCTTGCAAACATAAGTTCGGGCCACGAATGATCATTTCTCGAATTGAGACAAAATTTAGTGCTATGTTAAGCAATCGTAAGTGGATTTATGTAGAAGTCGCACCTATTTTGAGGCCGGTCAATAGCAATCTATGTACCATATGTTTGGAAAAATAATATGTAGATTATTCTCCAATAACATGTAGCATAAATGAGAAGAGAATGAGATGAAAAGGGAAGGGATACATTTGAATCAAAAATTTAATCAAACTATCATTAAAATCATCCATCTATTTTAGTGGAGTTAAACTCATCACTCAAGATCCAATGATGTTAATGAAGTTTATGATCAAGAATCACATAGGTAGAATATATTCAAAAAATAAATTATAATTAATAAACAAAATAAAAAAAGAAAATTATTTTTAAAAGTTTTTTTAAAATAAAAATAAAAGGTAAAATAGTAAACTATGTTCAAAGTATCAAAGAAAAACTTAAAGAGACCATAGAAAAATAAAAAATGATCTCAAATATTTTTATAAAATTTTTGATAATTTTTTAAAACAGAAAAGTATTTTTAAACTAATTAAAATCATACAAATTAGTGAAAAAAGATCAAAAATAGTAAAAGTCAAGATGAAATTCTAAAACAATTTCAGAAAAGTCAGAAATGAGTAAAATGATTTTTATAATTTTTTTTTAGAATTGAAAAACATCAAAAAGTATTTTAAATAATTAAAAACAAGCCAAGATAAGGGAAAAATTATATAAAATATCAAATATGAAAATAAGATTATGAAAAAATAAAAATCAGAAAGAGAATATTTGAAAATATTTTTGTGAATTTTTTCATAATTTTTGAGTCAGAAATGAATTTTCTATGATTTTTCCAAGTTTGGTGTAAAAAACAGAAAATAAAATAAAGTTTTAAGAGAATTTGTCCCATTGGATGAGAGTCAAAACACGCTAGTAATCAGATCCAAAGGACCAGGCACGCTGTGCATATCATGGTCAGCTTTGGAAATTGCACTAGATCACCTTTTAAATATTAAAAACAACTAAAATTCTGACGCGTTAGATGGAGTCTGACTAATGAAAGCAATCAGATCCAAGGACTCTCAAAGCGCGCGTATGATAAAGCAAACACAATGGACTGAATTCAAAAAAATTACATGTCACACCTTTATTGGTTGAGCACGACACGTAGGTCGTCTTCAACCTCCAGACGCCCTAGATTGGGGTTCCTCAAATTGTAAAATTAGAGGACCAGACTGATACCATTACATTCGTCTCTTCAAGACGATTCTAATGGTACCCTCGTGCTAAATTTATATAAACTGAGCAAGGATTGAAATGAGAAAATGTAGAAATAATAGCGAGCATGAAATTATGGAATATCTAACTCAAATCTCAATAAAATCACAAATTGTAAAAAGCATGAGAATCAGAAGGATGCAAAGAGTAGATTAGTCTTTTATTTGGATCGATTTGACCAAGAAATCTACCTAAACGAAGTAGCATAAGGTGGCTTTGAAACAGGACTTCTGTAGATCAGTATAGGTTATAATTCTTGAACATAAGAGTGTAGTTAGCTTCAGAGAAGTTCAATGAAGCTAACATAATGGAGCTTTGGGTGTTTTGGAGTGAGAAAGCAAGAAATAAGAAATTCAAATTCACAGTCCGTGTGGGATCTGAACCGAGGTCAATTGTCTATCAAAAGCTTGTGTAAATGAGTGAGATATAACCCTCTATTTATAGGGAAGCAAATTGGATGCTCAAGCGTGTGGAATGATGAAGTTTGGAGGAAATTCATGTGAAGTTGCAAGCATGAAAAATGTGACTCGTATTTTGCTCAAAACTCAACAAAAACTTATGTTTCAAGGTGCAAATCACTTCTAGAATATGGTTAAACATGATTATAAGTAAAAACACGCAAAAATTTAGTGATTAGAAGCTGAATTATGCATTTCAAATTCTGACTTGGAGGAAAAAGTCAGTTTCAAGGTACCAACTTTGAATCAATGGCATTCACAACACAAGGAGTCTTAGGGAATGATTCTTGAAGCAATTGAAAGATAAAGTCACAAATTTTACAATGTGCAAAGAATGAGATCAAATGGATACTTGAGCTAGGAGTTGTGATGAGTCAAAGTTGAGAAAAAGATGCTAACTTTTTGTACTCAGAAAAAATTCTAAGTTTTTCTCAAAAAATGTCCTATAATGTTTTAACTCGAAACAAGGCCTTCCTACAAAATTGAGCTTTGACCAATGATATTAACTTGAAGTAGACTTCCCAAAGAGAATTTTGAAACTTGAATCGCTCGAAAATACCAAGAGATGAAAAGTTATGGTCTTGCAAAATTAGTGAAAATCCATGAGATGACGTATAATCTCTTGCATCCTTAAGACATCTTCCATCCATTTCAAAATTTGCACATAAAAGAAGAGTTGAAGTTCACATCCTTAAGATCATTATGGAAAAATAATGGGATCAAGGAGATAAAAATTTACCAATTTATGATCTTTTGAAGTCACATAAGGGAATTTGATGGCCTACCTAGAGAACTTGTAATTTTTCTTCATCATTAGGCATCTTCCACACCAAATTTTCTTGAAACTCTTGAAGTGATTAGTTGATAACCCCTTAAATAAAAGCATGTCTTTGGAATCACTCAAAAACACTAAAATATGAGAAAGATATAACCCTTAGAAGTTCAAAACCCTAGCTCCTAAAGCACCAAAATGACTTAGAAAACCCTTTCAATTTTGACAATCTTCCTTGCATAATAACTATTTCCATGTGAATAGAAGTTGCTGTGGATGATAATAAGAACCCATAGAAAAACAACCACCTCCAAATATTAATAATTGAGAGAGTTATGCACTTTTGACCAAGAAATCAAGAACATGTCCAATTAGGTCAAACTTTTTCAGTCAACTCTTGCATATTTTGACTTTCTTTGACAAATTTAGGAATGATGAATCATAGTAGACCTTTTCATGATTTACTTTAAAGCATCCTCAATGATGAAGCTTGAATCTTAATGAAATTTTGTTGAAGAAGGCATGGGAATAAACTCATGAACCTATGAATCAACCTGAGGGAGTATGTTGTGTCCTCACCTATAATATCATCAATTAGAGCAAACATTCATTGTATTTATTAGTTAAAAATTAATCAATACAAAACATAGATAATCATAATATATAAGTCAAGGTGCTTGGTGATTCCTCATGAGCCAACCTAAAGATAGGGAGAAGAACCAAACCCTAATGTGATCTTGTTGTGATTGATTTGATATGAGATGATAGAGGAATCTTAGGGGAAAAAGTTGGGGTACAACAACATTATTATTATTTATTTTAATTATCAGAATTTTGACTTAGTCATAATTAGGGTTTTACCCTTGTGCAACTGCACCCGAGGAAGTTGTATTCAACCCTAATACAAACACAAAAAGCCCAAAAGTCAAATTTGGTAGCAGATCAAATCAAATATTTGATTGAAGGTTGATTTTATTATTGAATACATACATACATACATACATACATACATACATACATACATACATACATACATACATACATACATACATACATACATACATACATACATACATACATACATACATACATACATACATACATATATATATACATATATATATATATATATATATATATATATATATATATATATATATATATATATATATATATATATATATATATATATATATATATATATATATATATATATATATATATATATATATATATATATATATATATATATATATATATATATACACAGAAAAACGTCCACATGCATACAAGATACATAAACCCTAATTTTAATTTACAAACAAATCTATACTGATTTCAACCTAAATCTAATCAATCACAACAAATTGAATCAATTTAACCTATAACTGTAAATCAAACGTAAAACTATTTCCTAATTCACATATCCTAAACAACTATAAGTACCCTAATTCTAAACCTAAGAGAGTACCGAAGCTTGAAGATTGGAGAGGAGAAGAAGATATTGAAGCCCTCACGCCCTCATTTCTTCCATTCACCATTGTACTTGCAAACAGAATAAGCGAAGGGATTAGAAGGAGGAATCAGATAGAAGAGAACACAGAGATTCATGATAAAGAGGAAGTAAGCCTGGAACACTTAGGTTAGGGATTTGTTATTTTTGCTATGATTGTGTGAATTTCTGAAATTTTGGGGTATTTATGGGAAAATAGAGTTAGGGTTCTTATTGTTTAGAGTTAGGGTTCTTTAGAGTTAAGGGTTAAGGTTCTAATAGCTTAGAGTTCTTAGGGGTTAGGGTTTAAATTGATAGGGTTCTTGTGATTTCCAAAAATAGATGAAGTCCCTGGAAGACTTGCATCTGAGACGACATCCTCAATAGCCACCCACGATGGTGCTACCTAGGATTCTTGGGGTTATTGTATGGATGTATAAGGTTTTAAGGTTTTCTGGGTTGGTTGATTGAATGTATGAAGATCCCAGTTGAAGATCAACTAGAGATCTGGGTTTGTGTTGTGGTTCAGGGTGGTTATGCGGGCATCGATGATTTCCGGTGAAGGAAATCCTAGAGAAAAGCTAGAGCTTTCTCTCTCTAAGTTTTTGTAGAGAGAGGGAGTGAACGATTGTAGAGAGAAGGAGAAGAAATAAAAATTGAGCTATGTGAGAGAAAAATGAATAAATGCTCTCTTTGTCCATTCCATATGCGCTTCCCCACCATACTCCCTAGTCAACACGTGATCTCTATCCTCCGCTCATCATACTTCTAATCAGCATACTAGGATTGACTTCTTGTGACCCTCTGATTAGAATTGGATGCTCCTGATCATGTTATCACACTGTAGTGCATGAGCTTACCCATACATAGTCCAAACAGACTCAAACTTTCATCTGGGCTTGGCCCAATAATTTTTGCATCCTCCCTATTGCTTAGTAGAACAAAATACACCTCCCTTCGTACTTGGGATCCAAACAATATCCGGGCATGACCCTTTTCTATTAAAACCCCTTTAATTAATGCGCTGATTAAAAATACACCCCCTATTATTTATTTATAATTTCATTCTTTTATTATTTGTTTTTTTTTTCATTTATTTGTTTATTCACTTATTTTACTTTTCTAAATTATTTTTCTTCTTTTTTTTGCATTAAAATGACATTTTTTTGATTATTATAAATATTTAATTAATTTTGGTAAATAAATATTTTATAACAAACTTTCATAATAATATTGTTTCTAAATTACTAACCCATCTTTATTAATTAATTCAAATTATTTTTCTACTAACTTTAACATCATTTTCTTTAAATATTTTTATCGATCAAGCATTTAAAGTACCTAACCAACTTCAAAATTATTTTTTTTCTTCTAACTTATCAAAATTTCAATATATTTAAAAAAAAGAGAATTAAATAGAATTACTTTCAAAATTTACTACGAACTGCGTCTACGATCACACATTTTTCTAACCCAGACAAGGTTCAAGGATAAATTCGAAAGTAATTTTATGTAATCCTATAAATAAAACTAACCAAATACATAACTAACTATGAAATGGAATCTAATTTCTTCGCAAGGAGAGGATACATAGACACACGTGTAAAACCAAGGCGAGTTACATAACTAAAAAATTAAACCTTTTCATATACACATGGAAATAACGCTGTTAAGTAGAAAATCCTGATTTACCACGAAAACCTACATAGGGAGCCCCGTGAGAACAAGGCAGATAAAGGGTGCCTAACACCTTCCGTTTATCTAACCAACTCACGAACCTAGCAATCTCTAAACGATTAGGGTTTTCTGTTCCTTTCCCGTCCTTAGGACAAAAAGTAGTGGTGGAGACTCTCTTATTTTTTGCTGGTTACCACAGCAGACGACTCTGCCGGAGACACGACCCTAGGGTTAGAGTTCATACCTTCTTATAGATCTAGGGTTTTTGGATTTTCTATTTATAGCATTTTATTTGTTTCCATATTTGTTTTTTTATTTGTTTATTTATTGTTATTTTATTCATTATCATAATGTTTAATTGTTGGTGGGATTTCATTGCTAAGTAAATATCAAACCTTAGAAGAAGGATTGTCAATTGGCCAAATGGGGTTTAACATCCCTATGAATGAGTTTTTGCGAGAACTTCGCCTAGAGTCGGCCGAGTTCTAAGAAATATCTTTTAGAGGGCTAAACTCTCTTGGAGATAGGACTTTGGATTTAACCAATGACTCTTTGTATAACCAAAAACAAAATCTCATGGTGAGACCTTGTATGACCTACAAGACGAAAGTCTCGATCTACAAAGAGGCTCCGCTTAAGGGAGGCCCTTGTGCCTTTTCCATATAGGGTTATCCATGATACCCTTAAGGAAGCCATCCTTATGGGAAAGGATAAAATATCCGTAGAACGAACCTATGAACCTACCCACTAAGGATACCCTTATTATCCCACCACCAAAATTACATCACCATGCATACGTACATCTTGCTTTCAAAAATATTCATTTTTGCATTTTTTATGTTTTATTCACAAGATTTCCTTGAAAAAAATATTTAAAAAAGGGAGAAATGTTTTTTGGCAAGCATCTCAAAATGAATACGAATAAGAAACCAACCATCTGCGTTAGTACTACAATGCTAGATATCAAGAAAATGTAGCTGATAAGAGGGGAATTACCTAAAAAAGCTGTCACGGGTTTTGTTCGTCGCTATGGAGATATTTTGAATATAATTAAAATGACTGTGCAAGTGGAAGCCATTACTGCCCTGGCTCAATTCTGTGACCCTCCACTAAGGTGTTTTACTTTCCAAAATTTTCAATTGACACCTACTTTGGAGGAATTTGATAGGATTTTGGGATTCTCTCAAATCAAGGATGAAGCTTACATATGAATTGGGAATACCATCAAAGTCTGAGACTTGGATAAAGATCTAGGGATACCCTTCACTGAAATAGTGCTCAACTACAAGAAAGATGGTGAACTGCAAGGTATCAAAAGACAATACTTATAATCTAAGGCTCTTTCTTTTGCTGATAAGAAAAAATGGGAGGCTTATGGAGATTGTTTGGCATTGCTTATCTTTGGTTTGATTCTGTTTCCAAATACTATGGACTATATAGACTTTACAGTTATTAATGTGTTTTGGGCCGTGAAAGTATTAAATGCTGATCTTACCCCTACTTTACTTGTGGATGTGTATTACTCTCTTCATACGCGTTATGAAAAACAGAGAGGTGTGCTACTTTGTTGTATTCCTCTATTGTACTCTTGGCTCATTACTCATCTATACAAAGAAAGTTACATGGTAAAGGATTTGACCAAAAATGAATGATCTCAAAAGTTAAGGGCTTTTAGTGTTGATTCTATCTTGTGGTATGATAGAAAACTAAACATATAAGAAATTGTCTATAGTTGTGGAGAGTTTACACATGTTTCTTTGATTGGGATAAGAGGGTACATTAATTATAACCCAAGTTTAGCTTTACATGAACTTGGGTACCCTTTGGAAGATAAACCTTCCGACAAGCAAATTCAACAATTAGTCCTTCATGATATGGGCAAAAGTAACCCTGAGTTACTCAAGAAAGTCATACAAGCTTGGGGTAGAATTCACAAGAAAGGGGCTGAATTTGGAAGGAAGAATGTCGTGGTAAGAGAGCCTTATACTCAGTGGGTTTTGGATAGAGTCAAAATCAAGAAGCTCTTGTTCGACATTGATCCTTCGTACAAGCTAGACATACCAGATCCTCTGCCAATATTGGTAGAAGATGTAGAAGAACTAAGGGATTCCCTTGAGCAAGCCCAAAGAGAAAAGGATGGGTGAGAGCATGAATTTATGAGATTTCTTATGAGAGGAATCATTTGCAACAAGTGCTTGAGATGAAAAATTAACAGATTAAAAAAGATAGTGAATTAGCTAACAAAGAAAGGCTTAAACGAAAGCGTACGACTGAAGGGTTGCTAAGTGTTACTTTCAATCTTAATGCTGCTAGAGAAATTGAAAGACTAAAAGGTTGGTACAATCAAGTATTGCAAGACAAAAGGGAGTTGGAAAAGGTTCTGAGAATTCAAATCCAAGGATTAGAGGAAGGTTCTCAAGATCAAGAGGGTCATATCCAAAACCTTGTCATAAGTCTCCAAGAAAGCCAAGATTCAGAGGTGAGGGAACGTCTTAGAAAGATGAGAGAAGAAAGACTCATTTCCCAACGAGTAAAGGAGTATGAAGAAGTCTTTCAAGAGTTGGAGGGTCTCCAAAAAGACTTCCTTATGAAAAGGGAACTCTATTAGGAGATGAGAGATGAAAATAAATATTGGGAAGAACAATATACCAAGATTTTCCAAGCGGGAGAAGACAACAAGAACATAATCCCAACATTATATAAGGAGTATCAGATGTAAAAGGACAAGCATAAAGCTCACCATATTAGAAAGCAATCTCATCGAAGATATTCTTAGGAGCTTGAAGGATGCAGAAGCTACAATGGTCCCTCTTATAAAGGATGTTAAAGACTTCCTCAAGCTTTGTAGGGACATGGTTGATGGTTTTAGGGCATAAATTCACAAGCATTCTTAGGAGTTTTATTTTCCCATTATGTTATTGTTTCAAGTATTTGGCATTTGTTTTGATTTCCCGTATTCAGTATTTACTTCCGTTCAATTGGTATTTCCCTTGTGAGGATTATTGTTTTTTATTTCAATAAAAGCACTTTAATACAATATTTATCTGTGTATTTTTGGGATGCTAACCAATAAAAAATAAAAACCTGAAAAATAAATATAATGAATAAATAAGGGTTATGGACTGGCACAATGACTAGAATTGGTCCAATCCACTTCTGCCTCAGCATGGCCTAAACAACTTTGGCCCACTAACTCTGATCTTATGTCTAGCATACTTGATCGACCACACCATCGGAATATCAGGGACTATGATGCCATGGTCATGCACTTGGCCACATCAATGACTGATTCAATGTTTTCTTGCCTCTCGTCGAACAAAAAACCAGGAGGGCGCTCGTAATGCCTCTTCCTGTCGTCTCATATTTTCTTGAAGAAACGACTAGTTACAGGAACAACTGCTTGTTTTGACCAAGTCCTGATAGTTAGCTATTTTTGCGGACCCGAATATCTAGGCCCAAAAATAGGAACTAATAGCTATGTGCTGGGGGAATTATATAAAGCCTCACACTTGTGAGGGCCAGATATCCAATATTCACTCATAAACCCTAATCTATTTCTTGTATCTCTTTGCGCTCTTTCTCACTAGATCGTCAGAGTTCCTTGCAGGTACACTCCCGTCCTCTCAAAAAATTTCCAGCATAGTAGACATCATCAATTCGGCCCACTATTAGGTTCTGAACAACCAGTAAGATTAAAACGAATTTCTAAGCGAATAAGACATTAAACAAATTCTTAGCATATTCATATGCATTCATACAACCAAAAGCATCCATTTCGAATTTCATACAAAAAAAAATCTTCTTTTTCACATCATGTAAAATTAACTCACTGTGCAAGACAAACTGATTTCCTAACCTCTACATCAAACAAGAGCTCACCAAAAAAAGTAATGGAACAAATTGAGGAAAAGCAAGCCCTCTTCCAATAAGATTTGGAACAAGTGAAAGGAAGTATCGACTCAATGAAAGGAGATATGATTCAAGTTTTTCTCTCCTTGAAGAACATCATAGCAAGACAAGACGGTATTCCCAAGGTAGCCTTAAAGAAGTAGCCCAAACTATTGGTGCATCGAGTGGTCACCAACTAAGACATGAGCTAGAATATGGTGCCGTCAAGATAACTGCTTCCCAACAAGAAACCATCATGACTGAAGGTTTCGTTCCACCTCCTCCAAAGGTGGGGGCATCCCAAACTTTGTAAATTCCAGTTAACAATATTCCCAACATGGATAATTATTTTGACTTACAATATGGAGACCATGACTTGGAGGGTATAACTCAAGTACCTCAATAAAAGGCACTCCATACCAATGCTATTAAAGATTTTGTGGAGATTAATCAATTTAAAACTATTGAAGAAAGATTAAAGGCTATAAAAGTTTATGATGCTTTTGACGTTGTTGCTCTAGAAATGTGTTTGGTTCCAGATGTAGTGATTCCTCCCAAATTCAAGGTACCTAAATTTGGAAAGTATAAGGGACTCACATGACCAAGGAATCATTTACACGTGTTCTGAAGGAAAATACATGTCTATGCTCACGATCAGAAGCCGATGATCCACTTTTTCCAAAACAATCTAAGTGGGGAATCTCTAGATTGGTATATACAGTTGGAGTGAGCACACATCCGATCATGTGCAGACCTTGCTAACGCCTTCTTAGGTCAATACAAATACAACACGAACATGGTTCCTAAACGCATGAAACTTAAAAATTTATCTTAAAAGAAGGATGAATCCTTTAAAGAATATGCTCAACGGTGGAGAGAAATGGCAGCCCATGTACAACCGCCACTCCTTGAAAGAGAATTGGTAGACATGTTCATGAGTACTCTACAAAGTCTATAATATGAGAAGATAGTAGGAAACATCTCTTCAGGTTTATCCGAGTTGGTAATATTTGGGGAACAAATTAAAGCTGGTTTGAAAAGTGGCAAGATACAAGGGAATTCGGTGCTCCTTACAATCCAAAGAAGCATGTTCCTAACTTCTCGAAAAAGAAGGAAGGAGAAACTCATGTTGTCGCAACACTCCAGAAGGCACATCAACCATTGGTGATTCCACGAGAACAACAACAAAATGGGTTCGAAAAACCTCTGAGAATACTTGATCATCTCCCTATGACACATAACCAACTACTACAACACTTGCTCAAGGCATCCTTGGTAGAGTTGAAACCACTTGCTCCTCTAATTGGGGCACTCCCTCCAAAATATGATGAGAATGCATGGTGCGAATATCATGATAATTATCCAAGGCATACCATTGAGAAATGTTGGGCCTTCAAGCACAAGGTTAAAGATATAATAAACTCCCAAGATATCACCTTTAATAAACCAAATATCAAGACAAATCCCATGCCTCAGCATGGTGGTCCGTTTGAGAATGCAATTGAAATAGTCACCATTTATGGAGAGAATAAACTAGTAAAAGCTCTGATAGATATACTGAAGGAGCATTTATTGGAACATGGTTTTCTCTTGGAACACAAAGATGCTTTCAAGAACTCTTTACAGAAATTGGTGGATCAAGGGATAGTCCAATTTGGGTATTACCCCGAGGAAGAATATGTAGCTGCGATTAATGGGAATACAAGAAGTTCGTTGGTGATTCCTTTCCAAGGTCCGAGCTCTGTCAAGAAAACTCTTGTAATTCCTTGTGGGGAACCAAGCACAACAAAAATACCAGTAACAATACCATGCCAAGGTCAAACTTTGGAGATACCGGTGCCTCCGAAGAGTACAATGGTGATCAGATGGCCATCTCCCACTCCTTATCAAAGAGATAAAGATGTGTTATGGAGGTACAACACTACTATTCATGTTAGTGGGTTGAAACAAGAATGTGAGCCCTCAACAAGTCAAGGGAATTCCATTACAAAATAGCAGGAATAGGGGGCATGACTCGCAGTGTTTGCATATATGCTCCAGATCAACACAAGAAGGATTATACTTTGGCTAAGGACAAAGGAAAAGTTGTGGCTGAAACTATCCAGAGGCAAGAACCCCAAGAAAAGCCTTCACTGACCGAGAAGCTGGTGAGTTCTTGATGATTATCAAGAAGAGTGACTATAAGGTGGTAGATCAACTTCACCAAACCCCTACCAATATTTCAATACTCTCATTAATATTTAATTCACAAGCGCATCAATATTCTCTGATGAAAATTCTGAGTACAACTCATCTAACAAAGGAGATCACAGTGGATCAATTTGATGGAGTCATTGCTAATCTAACATCAGGATCATGCCTAGGATTCAAAGACAGTGAGTTTTCTCCACAAGGCAGAGCTCAAAACAAGGAACTTCATATTTCAATCCAATATGGACACACTAGTATGTCAAGAGTACTCACCAATATTGGCTCTTCCATGAACATACGACGAAAGACTAGCCTGATGAAACTAACAATGGATGGTATAGTTATAGGACCAAGTTATATGGTAGTTAAAGCTTTAGATGGCTCTAAATATACAGTGTAGCATTAGAAATGTTGATACTAGGCCATTGGATTGAATTAACTCACACATATCAAATAAAAATCGCCACCGCGCTTTATTGTTTCCAAAGGAAATGGGAAAACAGCGAATAAAACCAAAAAGGAGGGGAGAAAATATAGGCACAGGGGTTGGTTATGCAAAGGGAAGGTATTAGCACCATAAACATCTATGATAATCTGTAGGAACCTCTTTGAAAATTTGTTTATTTTGGCTATAAAAAGTGTATACAAAAATAGATGGTGGAGATGAGAAAAGAGTATTTTTCTACAATTTTACACCTGTCGCGGTTGTGAACCATTAGTGCCTACGTATCACTTTCTATGAAATTGGTACTCGTAGTTCACCTCAAAAAATATTAAACACATTTGTGTTGGTTAATTTTAAGAGAAAAGACATCATCATCATATCCGAGTGGAAAACATACTTACTACCCACGATTATGAGAAAGTAGAATTTGCATCATCTAAAAGTGGAGGATATAGCTTTGATTTTAAAATCAACAAAGCCTCACTTAACACCCAAATGGAAAATATCTCACTTCACTACATATCGTAGAAGTATAATAGCTCACATCACTAAAAGAATTGACAAGAGTCTAATCATTTGAGAAATGTTTTAAAGTGAAAAGCCAAAGTCGCAAAATTGTTTGAATGAGGGTAATGACTTTTAGTATTGAAAAAGATGTCAAAGTATGGTGAAATTGATTAATGTTTGATTAATAAAACATTTTTGAAAATGCATGGAGGAGGGAGAAGATTAATGTCCAAGTTTATTATGAAAGCAGTTCAAGTTAGAAAACAATAAGAGTTTTGAAAAGGAGGAAGAAGATTTTTTAAATTAAAGAAGATAGGAGGAGATGAAGGGACTATCCTAAATGATAAAGTAAAAGCTAAAGAAAAGAAGGATCTACCAAACAAGAAGCCAACACTTGACATAATAAGTCAATGTAGAATTCCCATCCTTTGGATTAAAACCAAGCAAGCAAATATAATAAACCTCAGAGGAACACCAAGCTTCAGATGAATTAAGTCTTCACAAAAAATAGGCAAAGCAACGGTTGTATACAGAGGAATTCTCAATCACAAATAAAGCATAAACTCAGAATAACATGTACACAGAAAAAATCAACCCAATGTCTTATAGTAAACCCTAAGAACTTCAGACAAAATAACAATAGAGCAAAAAGGTCCCCAAGTATAAAGGCTTTTATCCTAAGTTCGAGAGATCCACAAATCCATAATGCCAAGGATAGTAACCAAGTAGTCCATAAAGAAATAAGTCTTCTAAGGTTCAAGTTGATTATTAAGTGTCTTTAAAAGAAAATAAAAGCTCAAATGAGTAAAGATAAAATGACATAAAGATAAATTCCCAAGTGAACAAAAGGAAAATAGCATAAAGGCATAAAGGAAAGTTAATTGTTAGTGAAATATAAGTTAAAAGGTTAGTTGAATGACCATCCTGAAGCTTGCATTTGAAAACTCATTAGAAGATTGATAAAATGAAAGCTTCTCAACAACAAGTTTCATTTGCTTTTTTTCAAGTATATCATTCATTTCAAGTACTCAAAGCAATCACATATGATCAACAATGTTCAAATGATTCACTTAGACCATAATTTGAGAAGCTCATTAGAGGATTGATAGAATCAAAGCCTCCTAACAATGAAATTCAAAGTTATTGGATCCAAGGTTTTAAATTAAACATACCTGGGCTTGCAAACATAGGTTTGGACCACGAATGATCTTTTTTTTTTTAAATTGGGACAAATTTAGCGCTATGTCAAGCAATCGTAAGTGGACTTTTGTAGAAGCCACACCTATTTTGAGTCCGGTCAATAGCAATCTATATCTATACATGTTAGAGAAATGATATGTAAATCATTCTCAAAAAACATGTAGCACAAGTAAAAACAAGAAAAGGATAAGATAAAGAGGGAGGGGAATGATAGTGTAACCAATGTATTAGATGAAATTAGGGTTTCACATATCATCGACATCATTCATTCATTTTGGTGGATTTGGTTTCTCAACATATCAACACCCAAGATCCAATGAGATTGAGGAACTTGTCCCAAAATAATACTCAAGTGTCTCCAAATCAGGACCAATAAAAAATAATAAAAAATATTTAATATAAAACAAAATTTAAATGATTAAAAAAGAAAATAATTGGTAAAATACACAACATGTATTAACACACCAAATAAAAATCCTAAAAAAATATCAGAGGTCAAACTTGAGTCAAAAAAATGTTGACAAATTATTCAGAATTTTTTAAAGTCATAAATTATTTTAAAAATATAAAGATATAAGAAAAATAAGCCAAAATTTGTGAAAAATAGTAAAATCAAAAATAAAAATAAAATGAGGTCACCAGTATTTGTCAATAGGTCATTGGATCCTTCCATATTTTTTCAGAATTTAAAAACCAAGAAAAGTATTTTTAAACAATTAAAAAAAATCAAATAAAGTGAGAAATCATAAAAAATACCAAATCACAAAATAAAATTGTGAAATCATGAAAATCATAAACAAAAAAATCAAAAGTATTTTTGATAATTTTTTCATATTTTTAGAAGTTGAAATGAATTTTTGAAGTTTAAAACAATTAAATCAAAAATCATAAAATAAAAATAAAACTTAAATAATGTGATGTGTTGGATTCAACTCACTTATCCACTGTGTTTGATCGAAAGGTGCTGAATCTAGGATGTATGGTGATCATCACTAAAACGCATGCAGGCAACATAAAATGCTCCAACCAATCAAATTAAAACGCTTGGTTGTGTATCATGGGTTGAAGAACGACACATATGTCATCTTCAACCTCCAGCCTTCTGCAACTAGGGAAAAACGCATATCCACAAATCTGTAAATGTACGCGTTCATAGTGTACCATTGGATGCGTCTACTTCATACGATCACAACCACATGCTCGTGGAAAATTTATTTAAAGTGTAGCTCACTCGATTTAGAAAAAACTAGAGAACTTTTGAAAATTTTGAATTTGAAAATAGATGCATCAAATGCATTAATTAATCAAAAATGCAGGATGGACAGAGTTTGGAAGGGTGATTTTGGCTGTGAAAGCTTGTTCAAATGAGTGGAATATGCCCCTTATTTATAGATGAGCATGATGGAAACAATAAGTGACAGAAATGATCATGTATGAGTGAAATTCATGTGTTTCATCATGAGCAAGGTGTGACTTGTAATCCATCAAAACTCACTAAATTCTTGCGTTTTGATACTTAAACAAGTATAAGAAAGTTTTTTAAACATGTTTAAGTGAAAAACATGCACAAAATTGGTGATTAGAATGCATATTAGAAAAATCAAATTTTGACTTCAAGCAAAAACTCAATTTCATGGAAGCAACTTCAAGAGCATGAGGACCCAATGTAGGAGGCTTTATGATCTCATTCTTTTTGCAATGGAAAGATATTACAACAAACTTCACAATGTGCCAAGAAATTTATCATTTTGATGTTTGATCAAAAAGTTATTCAAGTTTGAAATCAGGAAAAACACATGGGTACTTTGTACTTAGAAAAATTCTAAGTGTTGAGCTTCAAAATGACCTATAATGTCTTGTAAACTTACAAGCCTTTCCACTCAAATTTTGATCTTGATCCTTGAAGATGATATGAAGTAGACCCCTTGAATTGAATTGTGGAATTGAGATCACTAAAATATCATAAAAATTGAAAGAGTTATAGTCTTTGGAAGATGGTGAACAAATTTGGGGAAATTCACAAAAGACTTATAATCTTTTCAATTCTTAAACAATTTTCCAAGCATTTTCAAGTCTTTCATATAAAACCAAAGTTGTAGTATACATCCAAAATATTATTGTAGAAAAATAATAAGCTCAAGGAGATAAAAATTTACCAAGTTATGATCATTTGAAGTCAAACCCTAAGATTCAAAGGATTTTCAAAGAGACTTGTAATATTCTTTAAACTTAAATAATCCTCCATGCCAAATGAACCTTTGATCCTTGAAGATAACTTTTTAAGGACTCTTCAAAGAGAATCACGACTTTGGAATCAATAAAAAATCTCAAAAAATTAGCAAGATAAGGTTCTTAGAAGTCAGCAAACCCTAGCTCAGAGAGTGTCAAAATGACTTGAAATCCCTTTCAACTTTTGATGATTTTCCTTGCACAGTTGGATCTTTTCATGTGAAGAGAAGTTATTTTAGATGATGATAATAATACATATAAAAAGTGACCAACACAAAATGTTTAAAATTGAGAGAGTTATACACTTGTGATAAGTTAATCAAGCACTTTCTCAATTAGGTCAAACTTGTTGAATCAACCTTGAATCTTTTGAACTTTATTTGAAAAATAGAGCATGATAAATCATATTAAAGCTTGAAATGATGTTATCTTGAAGCAAACTCAAAGATGGAGCTTGAGTCATAATGAAACTTGTTGAAGAAGGCAAGGAAATAACCACACGAACCTATGAATCTTGATGAATACCACCACCAACTTTGAGGAAAACTTGACCTAAATAAGGTGAGAGAGCTCTTTGAACCATAAAACTTTGGTATCATAGACATAGACTTGAAGCTTAAGCTCTTGAAATCCATTGAAGAATCATTTGACTGAGGACCATCCCTAAAAACCCTAGGTTAGATGGTGAGATGAATGCAATTTCTATCACCTACAATATGAACATTCAAAGAAACATAAATACATATCTTGATGTTAGTAAAAAAAAACATGATCAAGATACACAACTCAAGGTGCTTGGTGATCCCTCAAGAGAAAACTTAAAGATAGGTTGAAGTAGAAAGAGAGAACTAACCCTAAATAGATAAATCCAAAATGAAGATAAAGAATTAAAATGCATAGTAAAATTTCAACATCGAAAATTCTTAACAATGCAAGCAAAAAGCTAACAAGAGGTAACCATTGTAGCGGTAGAAATGTTCAAGACTAAGCCATTGGACTGACTAGACTTATACAAATTAAAATAAAAATCTCCCCCGCGCTTTATTGTTTCCAAAGGAATGGGAAAATAACGAATAAACCAAAAAGAGGGGGAAAGATTCTAGGTAAGGGGATTGGTTATTCAAAGAGAAGGTATTAGCACTCTAAACATCTACAGTACTCCGCAGGAACCTCTTTGTAAAATTTGTATATTTTGGCTATACAAAAATGTTGTATAAAAATAGATGGTGGAGGTGAGAAAATAAATATATTTTTTTTATGATTTTTTCACCCTCCGCGGTTACGAAACTTTAGTGCCTACGTACCACCTTTTCATGCAATATGGGATTAGGGTACACGTAGTTCCTCTTTTAAAAATTTTAAAATACAAATGTGTTGGTTAATTTTATGAGATAAGACATCATCGTCATTGTCTATGTGGAAAACATACTTACTACCCACAATCATGAGAAAGGATAATTTGCATCATCTCAAAGTGGAGGACATGGCTTGGATTTTAAAATCAACAATGCCTCACTCAACACCCAAGTGGAAAATCTCTCTCTTCATTACATATTATAGAAGTATAACTGTTTGCATCACTACAAGGATTGACAAGAGTCCAATATTTATAAGAAAAGTTTAAAGATAAAAGCCAAAGTGACAAAATGGTTTGAAATGAGATTGATTTACTTTTAGTCTTCTCACAAAAAGGATGTCAAAGTATTATTAAGTTGATTGAAGTTTATTTATGAAAATGTTTGAAAATGCATGGACCTAAGTCCAAGTTTATTATGAAAGTGGTTCAAGTTTAAAACAAGAAGAGTTTTCAAAAGGAGGGAGAAGATTTTTGAAATTAAAGAAGATGGGAGGAGAAGAAGAGGCTATCCTAAAGCATAAGGTAAAAGCTAGGGATAAGAACCATCTAACCAACAAGAAGCCAATACTTGACACTATGAGCCAAGATAGAATTCCTATTCTTTGGATTGAAACCAAACAAGCAAAAATACTAGACCTCTTGAGAGAATCAAACTTAAAGTGTATTAAGTCTTCACAAAAATTAGGCAGAGTAACGGTTGTATACGGGTGAATTCTGGATTACAAACAAAGGGTGTAATCACAATAACCTGCACACAAAACAAACAAACAACCCAATGTCTTGAGGTAAACCTCAAGAGCTCTAGACAAAATAATAAGATAAGATCACAAGGTCTCCAATCATAGGCCAAGGTTTCTAATCCTAAGTCCAAAAAGTCCAATGCTCCATAATGCCAAGGATAGTAACCAAATAGTCCAAGTATCATTAAAGATTTTATGGGTTTGTGTTGATTATTAGGTGTCTTCAAAAGAAAAGAAAATCTCAAGTGAGCAAAATAAAAAATGACAAGAATATAAAGGGGCTCAAGTGAGCAAAGATGAAAAATAGCATGAAATGTAAATGCTAAAAGTAAATGGTGCATAAAGTAAAGAGCATAAAATAAAAACACAAAATAAAATCAATTATTAGTGACTAGTGGTTAGTTGGATGATCATCTTGAAACTTGCATTTGGAACTCATTAGAGGATTGGTAGAACCAAAGCCTCCACACAATGAATCTCAAGGTTATTGGATCAAAGAACTTAAATTAACATACTTGGGCTTGCAAACATAAGTTTGGGCCACGAATGATCATTTATTCGAATCGGGACAATATTTAGCGCTATGTTAATCAATCGTAAGTGGACTTATATAGAAGTCGCACCTATTTTGAGGCCGGTCAATAGCAATCTATGCACCATTTGTTTTGAGACATGATATAGAGATCATGCTCCAACAATATTTAGTGCAATAAGAAGAGGATGAGATGAAGAGGGGTGAGAGAGAATATACAAACCACTTTTGGATTAAATTTAATCACAAAATAATATTAAATTTTAATATATATACAAATAGTATTAAAAATAATGTTTAAAAATAGAAATAAAAGAGAAAAATGTCAACTATGTTCAAATTAATCAAGAAATAAAAAGTAAGACCATAGAAAAATCTGAAATGAACTAAAATAATTTTATAAATTTTTTGGTAATTTTATAAAGTCAGAAACTATTTTAAAATTAAAAGAAATGGGTGAAATAAACCAAAAATGATAAAAAAGCAAAGTCAGAAACAAAAATAAAATAAGGTCACCAATATTTGTCACAATATCATTCGATCATTCCATAATTATTTCAGAATTTAAAAATACATAAAAGTATTTTTAAACATTTAAAACAATTCAAATAAAGTGTAAATTTATAAAAAATACCAAACAAAAAATTAAATTGTGAAAAAAAAATCAGAAAGAGAATAATCAAAAATATTTTTCATAATTTTTTCATATTTTTTGGACTTAAAATGAATTTTCTATGATTTTTTGAAGTTTAAAACAATTAAATATAAAAAATCAGAAAATAAAATAAAAGTAAAAAATATGTGGACCATTGGGTGAGAGTCAACACGCGTTAGTAGTCAAATCCAAGGGATCTGGCGCGCTGTGCATATCATGGTCATTAGTGAATAAAGCATAGAATCAGAAATAAAATCAGAATTCAAAAATAATAAGTGGCGTGCCATCATTGGTTGGAAGATGACACGTTGGTCATCTTCAACCTCCAACCAACTTGAATTGTAGGTCTCTCAAACTGTAAAATCAAAAGCTCAGACCTATGCCATCCGCTTCATCTCTTCAAGATGAAGACAACCACACCCTCGCGCCAAATTTATATAAACTGTAGCTCAAGCAATTTGGAAGGAAATTTTTGAAAAGGGATTTGAAATTTCATGGTCAAAACGTGTTTCCAGTAAAAGGTAAGTGTTTCTATTAGAACCAGGGTGTGATCGGTGGAAGTAAAACTGACTGTTTTGGAATGCTGGTTTGCGAAATGTCGCGGTAAGCAAGAGTCGCCACTGTCTTTTATTTTCTCCAACAAGGAAAGGACAAAAGCACAACAAAATTCCTTTTCGAGATGTTTCTCGGGTTCGGGAGGTAGATTATAGAAAGGGAAGGTGTTAGCACCCTTTCTATCCGTGGTTATCCACGGGCTCTTAGGTACTTGCTCACTATGTTTTCAAAAATTGTTTGCTTTTCAAGTGTTTGTGGGTTTTGAAAAAGTTTAGTTTGAAAAACTTCTAGGTAACTCTTGTATCTGTCCTCAAGAGTGTATGAAGTAGGTGCGAAAAGATGTTTTTGTTTTTTGAAAGAGCAAGTACCCAGGAGAAATCTACCTACTCTAAGGAATTAAGCTGTGTAAGAATCCTTTAGACAATACTATCCCATTATTGAGAAGTAGGTAGCACCGTCGTTAGAGTTATTCGGGTCAATTCGATTATCGGGACAATGTGGTCACCAAAGCAATAGTAGGACGCCTTAGCGGTAACCCTAATGCCCTAGATCCTTTTTATCCGAGGCAACCGTTTCGAGGCAACTGGATCTTTAGACAGGAGGGCGACCTCTAAAACACCCTATACTTGACGACCACGTCGAGGCAACCAGTGAGGCGTACCCTAGGAATGGCATGTGCACGTGTGTCTAATTTCAGTTAAGATTATCTTGTACATGTTATTTGTGAGCTACGGGTTGATTTTATTTTTCAAACAAGTCTTGCATGCATCGTTAACAGTTAATAAGTGCGGAAAGTAAATTGCGGAAAATTGAATCTACGCTATTACAAGGCGCGGGTATATACATCGCCAAAAACAAAACCCATTTTGGAAAATAAAATGCGAGAAAATAAATAAAGCGATAAAGGCCCTAATTAACTATTACATCCTCGGAAACAGTTACATAAATATAATCAAAAAGAATTAAAGCGCGAAAGAAATTAAATCGGGAACGTCCTTAGGGTTTTGACCCTTTTTGAGAAAAGAAAGTAATTTGTCCTTTTTTGCAATTTAATTAAATATTAAACCTAATTTATTAATTAATTAATTACTTACAAGAAAAAGTATTTTTGTGGTTTTATAAGTCTTTAATAAAAAAGTAAAAGAAATTAAAAGTCAAATGAAAAACCCTAATTCTAAGTTTGTTTTATTTATTGTAAAAAAGATTAAAATTAAACCTAATTAACAAAAAGACTAAATTAATTAATTTGCATTTATTTACAAAATAATAATTGAAATTAATAAATAATAATAATATAATAAAAAATATGGTTTTCTGAATTAATTATAAAAAATAATTATTTATTAGTTAATAATAATAATGATAATAATTATAATTAAAAGAAAATAAAAAGAAAGAAAATAAAAGAGAAAATAGAAACCAGGGGGGGTGCTGGCCCATGTATGGAGGTGTTGATTGCAGTTTATGGCCCACTAAGCTCAGGCCTGCGTTGACTTTCTGAATGGTCTACGTGCATGTTGACTGAGGAACACCATGATCCTCCATCTCTGGCCTTTGGATTCACATTTGTGGCCACTTGGCACGCTGATCATTGAAGGTTCATGGTGGAATATATTGGCAAGGCCTGCATAGGAACATGTTATGAAAAAATAGAAACAATATTTGGGGGACCTGGGAATCGAACCCATGTCCCAATGGTTATTGGACAGATCACCAACCACCACACCACGCTGCATGCTGTATTCACATAGTGATGATTAATTATAATATATAAAACAAATAACGTCCTGAAGGACAAACAAATTGCGCGCCATCTTTTTGAATCCACCAATAGCATATCAACGCGTCATCGTCTTCTTCAATTACCTGCATAAAAACATATCAAATAGCGGGGGTTTTTAACCCCCACAACCTACAAGCACGATTAATAGCGATTAGGCGTACGTTAAATAGAAATTGTTCACGAGCATGGGGTTTGATTCGTCTGGCCTTGACGAATTCAACCATAGGCATGAGAGGTTCTGATTTTACTGGATGTGGAAAGCCCTAATTTAGGAACTCATGAACCCTAGAATCCTTCCATGGCAACTTGCGTTTCAGGGCGTCTTAATGCAATTAAATCACACCAATAGCTTCGTATGAGTCCTATTAACACAAAACAACCACAAGAATATGTTAAATGTGCATGAATCAATATATACAATTTTGGAAAAAAACTTCAAACCGTAAAACTGTTTGCCACGATTTCTTGAGCTATGAAGCTTGGTTTTGATGGCAAATCATTCCTGGGAGGCCTATCAATGTATTAGAAACAAGAACAAGCTTTGAATCACGTTAAGTTATGGAATTCAGTTTTGAGTTTTCTTTGATTTTTTTGGAATTGATTATGGCGTTTTGCAGCAGCTTTTCACGTTAATGGCATTAGGGTTTGGTTATGCATATGTAATGGAATGAAACTAGGGTAAATCTTGCAGATGAAATCCCTTGCATTGATGTTTCAATATTTGATTGAAAATCAAATATTTTTCAATCTTTTTGATTGAGAAAACTTGCCAAACATGGAGATTTTTGTCTCTTTGATTGATACACGAATTTTCCAGCTTTCCCTGAGCTTATTTGCTTCACAAAAGATTTGAAAAAACATATCTTTGAATTTCCTACATTTTAAATCAATTAAAGGAATTAAAATCAATTAAAAATCCAATTAATTAATAAAAAATAAGAAAATAATTTCAAATGATCTTAATGGGTCGTGCATAAGCCTTGGACAATGTTTCAAGAAGAAATTTGAGGCCCATTAGCGAAAATGACATGTTTTGAGCAAAGTTGACTTTTGCAAATTCACAAAAATTTCCCAACTTCTCCAATGCATATCTTGCTCAATTTTGATCATATGAACATGTTCTTTGACATTTTGGAAAGGTCTTGAAGTCCTCTAACCAATGCCTTTGGTCCCATGTCATTTGGATTTACCAATATCAAGTTATGGTCTTTGACTTAAAGTGCATTTTTGTTGACTTTTGAAATTGACCTATAATGTAGAAATTGATAACTTTTTGTGAGAGCATTTCTTGGACTTGGAATGTGAAGATGAGTTGTAGGAAATTTCATCCCCTTAAAAATTATCATTGGATGGGATTTTTATGATGAACTATGAAAAAGTTATGCCCTGGTCAAATTACAGTTGACTTTTCTACTGTAAAAAAATAGTAACTTTTGCATCTTTGATGATTTTTGAGCTATCCTTGAAGAATCATGATAAAGACTTGATCAAATGATGATTGTGAGCTCAAAATAAGATGTTGACCAAAATTTTTGACTTTTGACTGCCAAATGACCATTTTACCCCTACAGTTAATTGTGAAGCAAATGAAGCTTTTGACTATGCAACTTGACCCTGTGAGTCTTGAAACTTGACATGTAGATGCTTGGAAATGTATATAGGCCTATGGGACTTGATTGAGCCCTTGAAAACCTCAAATTCCTTGCAAGAACCTAAACCCTAATTTGGATTGGCTTAGGAGATGGTTTGACTGTGCAACCCTTGAGTAATCTTGAACCTTTTGAGGATGATTCTTGATAAACCTAGAAGAATATGGGAGGGAAAATTTTGGGGTACAACACAGGGCAATGAGAGCATCACAATGATATCAAAGTTTTGAAGAATTGATGAAGGAATCTACCTATTGAAGTTGAGTTGCAGAGCTCTGAAACTGGACTTCTATGGAGCAATATATGGCACGATTGTTGAATGTAAGTATATGGTTAGCTTCAGGGAAGATTAAGGAAGGTGAATTGATGAAGAAATTGGATTGACAAAGGCTTGTGTATGGATTTCGAAGTTGCTGAATTCTGAGTTATGGAACAAGTTTGGCAGGGTGATTCTGGCTATCCAAGCTTGAGAAAATGAATGGGATAGTTCATGTATTTATAGGAGAAGAAAATGGGACCGAAAGGAATAATGAATGATGCATTTTGGAGGGAATTCATGCAAACTTGATGCACGAGTGAAGAGTGATCTAATTTTCACCAAAACTCATCCAATCCTTGTGTTTTGAGGTGCTAAACAAATCTGGAACTTCACTAAACATGTTTAGAGGCAAAAACGCGTGGAAAACTTTTGATTAGAGGCCACATTATGGATTTCAAAATTCTGACTTGGTGAGAAATTCAGTTTCAAAGTGCCAACTTCTGACCAATGGCATTTTCAACTCAAGGGGTCTTAGGGCATGATTCTTGATGCTTCAGAAATATGAGGTTACAAGCTTTGCAATGGAAAAATAAAGGAATCAAATGGATGCTTGAG
The DNA here is from genome assembly GCA_948472305.1 of Vicia faba. Lineage (NCBI taxonomy): Eukaryota > Viridiplantae > Streptophyta > Magnoliopsida > Fabales > Fabaceae > Vicia > Vicia faba. Next base: position 27,132,462 of record OX451738.1, read on the forward strand.
CTGAAAGTTGTATTGAGTCAAAGTTGGAGAAAAAATGTTGACTTTCCATACTTAGAAATATTTCAAATTTTTCTTCAAAAGTGATCTATAATGTCTTGCATCCAAACATAGCCTTCCACTTGGAATTAAATTTTGACCAAAAAAGATGGAATGAAGTAGATCTCTTAAATGACATTTTGAAACTTGAACCATTCAAAATCTCAAAAAATTGAGAAAGTTATGACTTGTTGAAGTTGGCAAAATTTCACAAAATGAGCTATAATCTTTTGTATCCTTAAGGAAACTTCAATCCATTTTATCACTTTGAACATAAAAGAAGGCATAAAGTTCACATTTTCAATATCATTATGGAAAAATAATGGGCTCAAGGTGATAAAAATTGACCAAGTTATGCTCATTTAAAGTCACACATGAAAAATTGGGGATTCATCTAGAGGACTTGTAATCTTTCTTCCTCATCAAGTTTCTTCCACATGAAAACTCCTTGGAACTTTTGAAGTGATTTGGTAATGCTCCTTTGAAGATAATTATGTATTTGGAATCACTTAAAAATACCAAAAGATGGGCAAGATATACTCCTTTGAAGTTCAAAACCCTAGCTCCTAGATTAAGAAACATGCTTTGAAGAACTTTGACAATTTTGAACAAACTTCTTGTACCAAAACAAATGCTTTGTAAATATAAGTTGTTGAGGATGATAATGAGAAATCGTATCAACCACAACCACTTCCATATCTTGAGAATTGAGAGAAATATGCATTTGTGACCAATGGGAACAAAGCCTTGTCCAAGCATGACAACTTCTCCAATCAATACCTTGTGCTTTTCAACCAAATTTGATAACCTTGAAATGTGGTGAACCAAAATAACCTTGCCATGCCATTTCTTCCAAAATAAATCCAATGGTGAGGTTTGAACTTCTCAAGCTTTACTGACTAGGGCATGGAAATAAACTCATGAACCTATGGAGCAACTTGTTGAATGTTATTTCTTCTACCTACATGAGTAACAAGCAAGACAAACCAACATTGAATTTCATTAATTAAAAGAAGAAATCAAGACAAAAATATTCATGATCATAAAATAACACAAGTTAAGGTGCTTGGTGATTCCTCAAAGAGCAAAGCTAAATATAGGGAGGGGAACCAAGAATCCTAATGTGATCTTGTTGTGAATGAATTAACATGGTATGATGAAGGGATCTTAGGGGAAAAAATTGGGGTACAACTGCTGCCCTTATTTAAGTTTCTTCTATCCGAAGATACGAAGGTTTAAAATCTTCGTGTCGACGCGATCGAAGATACTTAAATATAAAACAAACCCTATTTTTGGCCCTAAGATGCCATGCAAATGTTTATAATCATGAATGCATATGAACAAGACCAAAGAGGCGCAGAACACCATTGGGGATGTAACAATAATAAAGAAACAAGAGAGCGACCCGACTAGGAAAATAAATCACTGGTGGATCAAAAGGCCCGACTCAGAGAGGATGGTAAAAATGGTCAAAGGATACACCAACTTGTATTGGAGGTAAAGCTACCAACTTTCACTGAAGGTAGACAGAGAAAAGAAATAACAACATCGACGTTCACTGACAGTGTGCTACCAACATTCACTTAGGGTAGCAGGAAAAGAAATACCATAGCATCACCGTTCACTGATGATGAACTACCAACATTCATTGAAGGTAGAAAAAAGATAGCAAACACCAACTTTCACTGATGGTGATCTACCAACTTTCACTGAAGGTAGAAAGAGAATATATCATAGCACCACCATTAACTGACTATGAACTACCAACATTCACTGAGGGTAGCAAAAAGATAACAATCACCAACTTTCACTAATGGTGATCTACCAACTTTCACTGAAGATAGAAACAAAATATATCATAACACCGCCGTTCACTGACGGTGAACTACCAACGTTCACTGAAGGTAGCAAAAAGATAACAAACACCAACTTTCACTGAAGGTAGAAAGAGAATATATCATAACACCTCCGTTCATTGACGATGAACTACCAACGTTCACTGAGGGTAGCAAAAAGATGACAAACACCAACTTTCACTGTTGGTGATCTACCAACTTTCACTGAAGGTAGAAAGAGAATATATCATAGCATCGTTGTTCACTGATGATGAACTACCAACGTTCACTGAGGGTAGCAAGAAGATAACAAACACCAAATTTCACTGATGGTGATTGTGATCGGTGGATCTGGAACTGACTGTTTAACGCTGGTTCGCGAAATGTCGCGGAAGCAAGAGTCGCCACCGTCTTTTATTTTCTCCAAATGGAAAGGACAAAAGCACAGAAAAATTCCTTAAAAGAGATTGCTCTCGGTTCGGGAGGTAGGTTATAGAAAGGGAAGGTGTTAGCACCCTTTCTATCCATGGTTATCCATGGGCTCTTAGATACTTGCTCATTGTGTTTTCAAAATTGTTTGTTTGCTTTTCAATGTGGGTTTAAAAAAAGTTTCTTTGAAAAATTTCAGTTCGACTCGTACGTCAGAGTGTTTGAAAAATTTGCTTTGAAAGCTTTTGAAAAGTGTCGGTGTGAAAAGATTTTTTTGTTTGTTTTTTGAAGAGAGCAAGTATCCTTGAGAACCTACCTACCCTAAGGAATTCGTCTGTGTAGATGTCCTTTAAAATAGTGCCATCCCACCATTGAGAGGTAGGTAGCACCACCGTTGGAGGTGTTCGGGTCAATTCGATGTTCGGGACATGGTGATCACCAGAGCAATAGGAAGACACCTTAGAAGCTACCCTCATGCCAGGTTCCCGGATCATGAGGACTTACTAAGACGTCCTCTACTCGACGATCACCTTTCGAAAGGCAACAGTGAGGCGTACCCTAGGGGTGGTGTGTGCGATTCGTGTGTCGTTTTCATTGATAATTTGTCTTGTCATGTTTGTTGTGATCTACGCTTGACTTCATTATGTCCATTCATTCTTTCATGCTTATTATTAACAGTTAATATTTGCGAGGAAAATAAATCTAAACTATTACAAATGGCGCGGGTCCACATCGCCAAAATTAAACCGGACCCGATTTGACGGAAAATAAATAAAGCAAAGTAAAAGTGCGAAAAGTATAAAATGTTACAACGCTTTGGGAGAGATACATAATTATAATAAACGATATAAAGTAAATATGCGAAATAAAGGAATTAAAAATATGGGCATTGGACCCTTTTGCAAAAAATTCAAAGTTAATAAGGCATTAAAAATTAAAATTAAATGTTTTTGGTATTTTATGTTTTTCATGATTTAAGAGAAAAAAGAATTAATTAAAACAAAAAATTGGATGTAAACCCTAATTCTAATTGTTTTTTTAAATTTATTAAAAATGTTGAAGTTTTTTAACCTAATTTAACCTAAGTTATTTATGTACAATTAATTATGAAAATCAATAAATAATAATATTATGATCAAAAGGAAAAATTAAAAGGAATGAAAATTGTCAATTAGCCTAATTCTACCTTTTTTATATTTAATATGAAAAGAATTAAAATTGCAAAAATCCTAATTAAAATTAAATTCATTATATGTTAATTTATTTACAAGAACATATTAAAATAGAATATTTATTTTATTTTTTGGGTCTTTTCTGATTTTTAGGAAGTTTTTGTATTTTGTAAAAAAAATAATTAATTAAATTAATAAAGTAAAAACAAATAAAACAATAATTAAACAATAAAAGGTGAAGAAGATTGCAAACCAAAGGGGGGGTTCAGGCCCCAATTGTGAGGTTTTGATGGTGAAATTTTGGCCCAGTAAGACATGGCCTGTTTGACTTTTGTCCAAGCGTATGGAACAGTTGACCTGAATGTAGCGTGTTCTTTAGCTGTGAGCCCTTGATCTGGATTCATTAAGCACGTGGCTGGCTGGATGAAGTGGAACATGGTACGTCTTAATGCCTGTATTACATGAGAACATAGTTTGCAAAATATTATAGGAAATAAGATAGACCTGGGATTCGAACCCAGGTCACTAACATCACCAAGCAATACCTGCACCACTGAGCCAATTAACGCGTTTGGTATATTAACAACAAACAAATAACAAAAAGAAAAAACAAATGCCTTAGTGGTTAAACGCGCGAAATTTAAAACCAGCCTATCGTTGATGGACAACACATCGTCTTCTTCATTGTTTTTATTTTTTTCTGAAACAAAAGCCTATGGAAACGGTTTTGAACGCATGGTCTTAGGCTAGCTTCAAGAAAATAGCGACTAGCGCTATGATGTCAATAAATTGATCGCGAGGGTCAAGATCTCTTCGTCTAAGCCTCCTGAATCCATCCATGGCACTGTGGTGGTTGGATTTTACGTGATTAAGAAACCCCTAATTGGGAGCTCTGCAAACCCTAGACGGCATCAATGGCCAAATCACATATATAGCACAAAAACGAAATTAATTGGCATGGTTAGCATCAGGACAAGATAACAATCATGAATTAACAAATAAAACTTAAGAAAGATGCTTAAATCATGATGCACGACTCCAAGTTTTCCTCTGTACAGTTTTGAGTCATCATACCAATTCCTTGCGTTTGGATGGACGATTTTGATTGGGATGCGTTCAGGAATTGCCAAGGAAGCTTTTGGAATGGGTTTGGTGTCTTGAATCAACCTAAAAAGTTGATTTCAGTTTTTGAGTTTTCAAGCAATTTCTCAAGTTTGTAATGGACTCTTATGCGCAGCTTTTTGTCTAATGCCATTAGGTTTGTGTTCCTGGTTATGTATAGAAGCAATTAGGTTCACAAAATTCATAGAAATCTCTTGCAATTATGGATTGAATATTTGATTTTCTTCCATTATGTTTTCAATCTTTTTCTATGCAATTTGATACCAAATCTTGCCAAAACTTTCCCTAATTGGCTAAGCACGAAATATCAAGTCTAAACATGTATAAAAAGATTCATTTGGTTCATTTAGATATTTTCCACATATTTAATTGAATTAATATGAATAAAAATTCAAATAAATAAATAAAAAATGAGAAAATACTTCCCTTTGGGCCAAGTGGTCGTGCACATGCTTGGAATGAGGAATCTTGGAAGAAAAATGGGCCCATTAGCATTTTTAGGTCATTTGAACCATTGTTGACTTTTCAAAATTCCTAAAAATTTCCCAACTTCCACAAGGCATAACTTGCTCAATTTTTAAGCTTTTCACATGTTCTTGGACATTTTGGAAAGGTCTTTGAGTCCTCTAACCAATGCCTTTGGTCCCATGTCATTTTGATTTACCAATCTCAAGTTATGGTCTTTGACTCAAAGTCCCTTTTTGTTGACTTTTGAAAATGACCTATAATGTTGAAATTGATAACTTTTTGTGAGAGCATTTCTTGGACTTGGAATATGAAGATGAATTGTAGGAAATGTCTTTCTCTTCAAAATGAGCTTTGGATGGAATTTTTCTGATAATCCATGTGAAAGTTATGCCCTGGTCAATTTCAGTTGACTTTTTCAGCTGTCCAAATATAGTAACTTTTGTATCTTTGATGATTTCTGAGCCAAATTTTGAGAATCATGATCAAGCATTGATCAAATGATGTTTGTGGCTTCAAAATGATATGTTGACCAAAAATTTGAACTTTTGACTGCCAAATGACCATTTTGCCCCTACAGTTGACTGTAGTGCAATTTAGGGTTTTGACTGTGCAATTTTGAGCTGAATGCCTTGAAACTTGATATGAAGATACTTGACCATCTTTGTAGGCATGTGAGACTTGATTGGGCCTTTGAAAACTTCCTTTTCTTGATCAGAACACAAACCCTAGTTTTGACTGTATAGGAGACTCTTTGACTGTGCAACCCTTGGGGAATTTTGAAGCTTGGCTTGGCAATTTCTTGAAGAATATGGGAGGGCAAATTTTGGGGTACAACAGTTGCCCCTGTTCAATCTTCTTGGACCTGAGGATGCAGATTGGCTGACGTGCCTTTCGTAATCCGAGAGTAGAAGATGATTGGACACTAGAGTGCCCAGAAATTTGCGCTCACATAGTAGTAGTGACGGTGGAATGGGCTTATAGATGCCATTTAGAGGTTGCTGGATAGGGTGATGGGCTTATAGATGCCATCTGGACGTTGATCGCGTAGGAGATTCCTTAGCGAGTACCTGCATACCTGCAAAAGAACAAATGAGTACCTGACACGTTGCAGGAGCTGATTTTTGAGATGCTTAGTATAGATGTGTCCTGACTGGTTACAGGAGCTGAGTCTGGAGCTTCAAACGGAGATGAATGAACCAGGGATGGTTACTACCTTAGCATGAATGGTAAGAGAACCTTGGATGACTTTAACTTCAACAACGCTCGTTGAGAAAGATCTTGGTGGAAATTACCATCTTTGCAATATCGGAACGAGAACCATAGGCTATTATAATCTGAAAGGGAATCACCTCACTCGCTGTCGGAGAGGGATTCATAGGAAAAGGAATTATCACCTCACACACCGTCGGAGAGGGAACCATAAGGGACTATCACCTCACACTCATCGTCGGAGAGGGAAACATCTGAAAAGGAATTACCACCTCACGCACTTGTCGGAGAGGGGACCATAGGAGACTGCTGAGTTTTTATCAGAAAAATCTGTTGGGAGTCGATTTAGCTGGACTAGAGAAGGCTTTTTTGTTTGATAAGGATGTGATGAAGGAATCTGAGACGATTGCTACTCCAAATCTATGACGAAGGAATCTGGGACGATTACTACCTCGGCAGAATGATGAAGGAATCTGGGACGATTACTACCTCAGCAGGATGATGAAGGAATCTGGGACGATTACTACCTCAATAGGATGATGAAGGAATCTGGGACGATTGCTACTCCAAATATATGATGAAGGAATCTGGGACGATTACTACCTCAGCAGGACGATGAAGGAATCTGAGACGATTACTACCTCAGCAGGATGATGAAGGAATCTGGGACGATTGCTACTCCAAATATATGATGAAGGAATCTGGGACGATTACTACCTCAGCAGGGCGATGAAGGAATCTGGGACGATTACTACCTCAGCGGGATGATGAAGGAATCTGGGACGATTACTACCTCAGCAGGATGATGAAGGAATCTGGGACGATTACTACCTCAACGGGATGATGAAGGAATCTGGGACGATTACTACCTCAGCGGGATGATGAAGGAATCTGGGACGATTACTACCTCAACGGGATGATGAAGGAATCTGGGACGATTACTACCTCAACGGGATGATGAAGGAATCTGGGACGATTACTACCTCAGCGGGATGATGAAGGAATCTGGGACGATTACTACCTCAACGGGATGATGAAGGAATCTGGGACGATTACTACCTCAGCAGAATGATGAAGGAATCTGGGACGATTACTACCTCAGCGGGATGATGAAGGAATCTGGGACGATTACTACCTCAACGGGATGATGAAGGAATCTGGGACGATTACTACCTCAGCAAAATGATGAAGGAATCTGGGACGATTACTACCTCAACGGGTAAAGATTTTTATCTGTTGATCGTTCTTTCCTGAAAAAGTAATGAATTAGTTGCATGCAATGTCATAATGCGTGAATTGCATGATTTTAAGATGTTCTCAAAAATAAATGAGATTGGGGTGATATGATGCGTCTATGCATGCTATAATGATGTATGTGACGTTTTATGAATGTGTTTTTCGTCTGGGAAAGTAAATCCTTGACGGGTGCCGGGAAGTCGTATCCTGGGCTGATGTTGAAGAATGGATTTTGCTTCCGCTGGGGATGATAACTGCAAGAATACCGGTAGGAGAAGAGGACTCCGTTGCGGGATAAACTTGGCAAATGGAAGATTCTGCGGGGAGAAAAGATATTCTAGCGACCATGCTGAGAAGCAATACTCTGTGGGAAGAGGGATGCCTTGCTGAATGTTGACAGTAGTTTGCTGAGGATACCCTTGTTGTTGGAAGTGTTGATAGACTTCGCTGGGGATAGGAAGACTTTGTCGACGACGCTCTTTCCGTGGCTTTTGGCTGAGGATAACCCAGTTATATCCTGTTAAGGAAATAACTCTTTAAATAAAGCCGGGCGACGCGTTCGTGCTCTACGAGGGGAAGCTTCCAGAATTTACTGGGGATAAGCTTACTGCCTGGGGATATGAATTCCAACTTTCCTGGGGAAACGGGGTTGGACTCTTCTGGGGAAGTATTGAACTGTATTGGTCATGTTCTTCAACGGAACCTACCCTGACGCCTTGGAGGATAGAACAATCAGATTGCTTAGACCACCCCTTATTGCCCCAGTTTCTATGGGGGAGGCACATGTGGGATACTGATAATTGTTGGGGGTCAAACCTTCTTCTAGCAGGCAGGTGACAAGGAGACGGGACATAGTCGTATGCTTTAATCCCTAACTTTTGCCTGGACCGCCCTTTCGGGTTTTCAGTCCATCGGGATACCCATTTTTGCCCAAGCCGCCTTTTCAGGTTTTCGACTTGCCGGGTGTACAGATTTTTATTTTATCCCTTCATTTTTGCCCGAACCCTTTTGGTTCGCCGGGAAGCCCTTATTTTTGCCTAGGTGTGTCAACCTAGCGGGTCTTTGGTTTTGCGTAGTATCTTTTCGACTATGTCCATGTTCTCAGAATGTAGGGAGTTGCCCCTGTTATTGTGTTGCCACGCTACCAGAAGATGTTTGGTCATGTAAGATTTGTTGCTGGGAATTCATGTCCAATGCCCTAAGTGGCTCAGGCGGAGGTTTGCCCCTGGCTGTTTGGCATCTTGAGAGATTCCTTGAATCTTGACTGGACTGCCCCAAATGATGGACAATGATCAGGCCATGCCCCTTGATTGGAAGTACTTTTGTTCATTAGGCATTCCTCGTGCGAATTTCTATGCTGTTCAAACAAAAAGTCATATGCAAACAAAGTTATGTTAAAATGCAAAGCTTATGTCTGTCTTGAATTTTGAAAATGTATTCTTTTTCATAAAACAAGCAAATGTTTGTAAAACGTGATGTCAACTCCGTATTTACCGTAGGCCTTCAGGAGTCAGGATACCTTTCGCAACAGTATGCTTTCGAATTAACCCATGCTTCAGCTAGGACTTTTACGGGTTATAACGTGGCCTGGTTCACGGTTTAAGAAACAAAGGATAAAGGCTCAAATTATTTGTACCCACCCGCTCTTCGTGATGTTCTCCAAACCTAAACTCGGTTGATCATACGTTAGACCTTGTTTGAGTCTTTGCTCTGATTTTCCGGTGATGATTCAGATGTTGATAACTTATTTTGAATAGGCAGTCATCTCCTTTTTTGCTGAGGTTTTGTAGGACCTCTTTTTTGATTTTGTTATCCCTTTCTTTTTTTTTGCCTGAACTGTTTCCTTTTTTGGAATTACAGTCAGCGGGATGCCCCCGTTTTGCAAGTCTCCTTCGTGGGTTTTGACTTAATGGGTTTTTCATTTTTTGAGATAATGACTGCCTTTCTTTATTGATTATTTGGAACCATCACTATTTTTCTTTGCTTTGTAAGGACCTCTTTGGTGCCATTCGTTATGCACTTGGATCAACTGAGAGACTACCCTGCCCCAGGTTATGATTAAGGGTTTTAAATTTCGAAAAGAAAAACTCCTACTTCTTTGGCTCAGATGGGTTGACGAGGGATTATCATCCTTATAACTCCAGTGTTTAGGGATTGAAACAATGCCTGTACCTCATCAGCGGGGTTTGTTCAAAAGCATACTGTAATGATTGCGGTATCGTTTTCGTCATCCTCCCTCAAGAGGCTTAGAATTAAAGAGAGTTGACATCAGAAAAAATATGAAAATAATTTGCGTTTAGTGAATACGAATATATTGATTCAAAATAGACATAAGCGATGCATTAATGTGATAACAATGTTTAACATGAATAAATGTTTGATCAATCAAAGAAAAATACAACTTGAACATTTGAATGAACAAAAGACATTCTCGATGATTTGGTGTAGGATCAGTGTTCAAACTCGACCTCCTTGGCGTCAATCAAATCCTGGATCTTGTTCTTCAAGGTCCAACAGTCGTCGGTGTCATGTCCAGGACTGTCAGAATGGTAGGCACATCTCACACCCGGATTGTACTTGGGAGAGGAAGTGTCAGGATTTTGAGGAGGATCCTTTAGTGTGATCATTTTCGCCTTTAGCAATTGCTGTAATGCCTGAGACAAAGACATGTTGATGTCAGTATACTTCCTATCTTGATGCTTTATCCTACGCCTATTGCTCTTTCTTGGTTGAACAGGCGTGGGATCAGAAATCTGGATTGCCCCTACATCATGACGACCCTTTTTACCATGTATAGCATTGGACTCTTTCTTTCCACTGTGGGGCTTTTTCTGAGTATCAGCAGGTGCGGTTTCTTGAATCTTCCCTGACTTGATACCAGCTTCGATTCTCTCCCCAATCAAGACAAGATCTGTAAACCCAGCAGCAGAATTCCCAATTAGGTGGTTGAAGAATGGACCAGACAGGGTTCCCAAGAACATGTCGACGAGCTCGCGGTCAGTCAGAGGTGGTTGTACCCTTCCCGCAAGGTCCCTCCATTTCTGCGCATATTCTTTAAAACCTTCACTTGATCCTAACGACATACCCTGGAGTTGGGTACGCGTAGGAGCAAGGTCGACATTATATTGATACTGCTTGTAGAAAGCAGTAGCCAACTCCTCCCAGTTACGAACCTTGGTCCCATCCAGCTGATAGAACCATTCGAGATGAGTCCCTGAAAGACTCTCCTGGAAGAAGTGGATCCACAAATTCTTGTCCACCGTATATGGTTGAATTTTCCGAACATAGGACCTTAGATGCAGCTTGGGGCAAGACGCCCCGTCATACTTAGTAAAGGATGGTGCTTTGAACTTCCGAGGAATAACCACACCAGTTGACAAACCCAAATCTCCAAGATCCAGCCCAGGTACCTGTTGGATCTCCATAGCATTCAGCCTATCCTCCAACTGTTTGTACTTGTCCTCAGCCGGAGGGTACTGTTCGTCGTCAAAATCTGTTTCATTGTCAGAGACCTCTGGACTGGGCACCCTTTCCTCTTGGTGACTGCTTTTTCCCACAGATGGGGTTGTCCTCTCAGTTTCAATTTGCGGGGTATTCCCAGATCTGCGTCTAGGGCTGAACAAAACAGTCCTCTTCTTCTTCTTGTCCTTCTTCAAGAGCAGAGCTTTCAGATCTTGTTGCCCCTGCGTCAAATTCATGATCAACTCTTGGAACTGGGCGTTCTGAGCCTGGAGGGCCTTGATGGACTGCTCAGCTGATGATTCAGGATTCATGACGATCGGCTGAAATAAACAGCGAAGAAGGTAAGTAACCTGCAGAGAAAGGGTACCTGTTATGCAATGATATGTATGACATGCATGCAATGATTTCAAGGACCTCGCGGGGTAAACAGATAAACTTTGTTAGCATTTGGAACCGGTAGCTTGATTGTAAGAACTTCATTTTGTTGAGAGTCCTTCGTCAAGGGTCAAAGGCTCACCATATCCAGTGGGTCATAGCCTCTGACAACCTTGGCTAGAGGAAAATAAATCCTCTTTGCCCCGGGCTAGATGTTTGATTTATCATGACCTGCATCACAAGCCCTTGAGATCCTTGAAATGAGTTAGGATGTATGCAATGGTATGCAATGGTATGATGTCATGCTATGCATGGGGTAATGTGAGTAACCCTGTTATGAGTCCCAATTAAGGACTATAAACAACCCTGCAAGAAATTTAGTACCCTGTTATGAGTCCCAACTAAGGACTATAAACAAACCTGCAAGAAACTTAGTACCCTGTTATGAGTCCCAATTAAGGACTATAAACAAGACCTGCAAGAAACAAGTGTCAGGTAACAAGCACGCAGATAGTCAAGTACGAAGGCACACAAGTCACACAAAAGAGCCCTTAGGGTTCAGGCCAGCATGAGGTCTAGGTATTACCCTCTTGGAGTTGGTGGGTTCAACCTGTCCTAATCAAAGTAACCGGGTTCTAAGGTTCCCAATATCACAGGATTGCTTTCATTGTTCATCGTTTCGATTTAGCCACTGAACTGGCGACCGAAATATTCCAGGAAAGCAACCCTCAATTGAGCGTAGTATCGAGTATCAACCAACCTCGGACTGCACCAAAGTCAGTTATCTCACTACCCTAAAGAGGCCAAGATAGTTCAATTAAGGTTCCTAAGGTCTGTTGATGCTTCACGACACCACGCGGAGGCCCCGTACTCTCCTTGACTGAACTCAAGGGTTACCGGTACACACCAAAGTGCCACATCAACGTAGCAGACTGTTTCAACCATGTCGGTATACCCCGCACAGTTCCCTCACAGCCTTGTTGCTACTTTCTAAGAAGGTATCCCCAGATCCGGGTTAGGATCTATAGAACTCCCAAGCAACCCACAATTTAAAGCACACAAGGAAAACAATTGAAAACATAGTTATGAGCTAGCCCTAAGGTACACCTCACTTTAAGCTTAAGTCCCCAGCAGAGTCGCCAGTTCTGTGATCGGTGGATCTGGAACTGACTGTTTAACGCTGGTTCGCGAAATGTCGCGGAAGCAAGAGTCGCCACCGTCTTTTATTTTCTCCAAATGGAAAGGACAAAAGCACAGAAAAATTCCTTAAAAGAGATTGCTCTCGGTTCGGGAGGTAGGTTATAGAAAGGGAAGGTGTTAGCACCCTTTCTATCCATGGTTATCCATGGGCTCTTAGATACTTGCTCATTGTGTTTTCAAAATTGTTTGTTTGCTTTTCAATGTGGGTTTAAAAAAAGTTTCTTTGAAAAATTTCAGTTCGACTCGTACGTCAGAGTGTTTGAAAAATTTGCTTTGAAAGCTTTTGAAAAGTGTCGGTGTGAAAAGATTTTTTTGTTTGTTTTTTGAAGAGAGCAAGTATCCTTGAGAACCTACCTACCCTAAGGAATTCGTCTGTGTAGATGTCCTTTAAAATAGTGCCATCCCACCATTGAGAGGTAGGTAGCACCACCGTTGGAGGTGTTCGGGTCAATTCGATGTTCGGGACATGGTGATCACCAGAGCAATAGGAAGACACCTTAGAAGCTACCCTCATGCCAGGTTCCCGGATCATGAGGACTTACTAAGACGTCCTCTACTCGACGATCACCTTTCGAAAGGCAACAGTGAGGCGTACCCTAGGGGTGGTGTGTGCGATTCGTGTGTCGTTTTCATTGATAATTTGTCTTGTCATGTTTGTTGTGATCTACGCTTGACTTCATTATGTCCATTCATTCTTTCATGCTTATTATTAACAGTTAATATTTGCGAGGAAAATAAATCTAAACTATTACAAATGGCGCGGGTCCACATCGCCAAAATTAAACCGGACCCGATTTGACGGAAAATAAATAAAGCAAAGTAAAAGTGCGAAAAGTATAAAATGTTACAACGCTTTGGGAGAGATACATAATTATAATAAACGATATAAAGTAAATATGCGAAATAAAGGAATTAAAAATATGGGCATTGGACCCTTTTGCAAAAAATTCAAAGTTAATAAGGCATTAAAAATTAAAATTAAATGTTTTTGGTATTTTATGTTTTTCATGATTTAAGAGAAAAAAGAATTAATTAAAACAAAAAATTGGATGTAAACCCTAATTCTAATTGTTTTTTTAAATTTATTAAAAATGTTGAAGTTTTTTAACCTAATTTAACCTAAGTTATTTATGTACAATTAATTATGAAAATCAATAAATAATAATATTATGATCAAAAGGAAAAATTAAAAGGAATGAAAATTGTCAATTAGCCTAATTCTACCTTTTTTATATTTAATATGAAAAGAATTAAAATTGCAAAAATCCTAATTAAAATTAAATTCATTATATGTTAATTTATTTACAAGAACATATTAAAATAGAATATTTATTTTATTTTTTGGGTCTTTTCTGATTTTTAGGAAGTTTTTGTATTTTGTAAAAAAAATAATTAATTAAATTAATAAAGTAAAAACAAATAAAACAATAATTAAACAATAAAAGGTGAAGAAGATTGCAAACCAAAGGGGGGGTTCAGGCCCCAATTGTGAGGTTTTGATGGTGAAATTTTGGCCCAGTAAGACATGGCCTGTTTGACTTTTGTCCAAGCGTATGGAACAGTTGACCTGAATGTAGCGTGTTCTTTAGCTGTGAGCCCTTGATCTGGATTCATTAAGCACGTGGCTGGCTGGATGAAGTGGAACATGGTACGTCTTAATGCCTGTATTACATGAGAACATAGTTTGCAAAATATTATAGGAAATAAGATAGACCTGGGATTCGAACCCAGGTCACTAACATCACCAAGCAATACCTGCACCACTGAGCCAATTAACGCGTTTGGTATATTAACAACAAACAAATAACAAAAAGAAAAAACAAATGCCTTAGTGGTTAAACGCGCGAAATTTAAAACCAGCCTATCGTTGATGGACAACACATCGTCTTCTTCATTGTTTTTATTTTTTTCTGAAACAAAAGCCTATGGAAACGGTTTTGAACGCATGGTCTTAGGCTAGCTTCAAGAAAATAGCGACTAGCGCTATGATGTCAATAAATTGATCGCGAGGGTCAAGATCTCTTCGTCTAAGCCTCCTGAATCCATCCATGGCACTGTGGTGGTTGGATTTTACGTGATTAAGAAACCCCTAATTGGGAGCTCTGCAAACCCTAGACGGCATCAATGGCCAAATCACATATATAGCACAAAAACGAAATTAATTGGCATGGTTAGCATCAGGACAAGATAACAATCATGAATTAACAAATAAAACTTAAGAAAGATGCTTAAATCATGATGCACGACTCCAAGTTTTCCTCTGTACAGTTTTGAGTCATCATACCAATTCCTTGCGTTTGGATGGACGATTTTGATTGGGATGCGTTCAGGAATTGCCAAGGAAGCTTTTGGAATGGGTTTGGTGTCTTGAATCAACCTAAAAAGTTGATTTCAGTTTTTGAGTTTTCAAGCAATTTCTCAAGTTTGTAATGGACTCTTATGCGCAGCTTTTTGTCTAATGCCATTAGGTTTGTGTTCCTGGTTATGTATAGAAGCAATTAGGTTCACAAAATTCATAGAAATCTCTTGCAATTATGGATTGAATATTTGATTTTCTTCCATTATGTTTTCAATCTTTTTCTATGCAATTTGATACCAAATCTTGCCAAAACTTTCCCTAATTGGCTAAGCACGAAATATCAAGTCTAAACATGTATAAAAAGATTCATTTGGTTCATTTAGATATTTTCCACATATTTAATTGATTTAATTGAATTAATATGAATAAAAATTCAAATAAATAAATAAAAAATGAGAAAATACTTCCCTTTGGGCCAAGTGGTCGTGCACATGCTTGGAATGAGGAATCTTGGAAGAAAAATGGGCCCATTAGCATTTTTAGGTCATTTGAACCATTGTTGACTTTTCAAAATTCCTAAAAAGTTCCCAACTTCCACAAGCCATAACTTGCTCAATATTTAAGCTTTTCACATGTTCTTGGACATTTTGGAAAGGTCTTTGAGTCCTCTAACCAATGCCTTTGGTCCCATGTCATTTTGATTTACCAATCTCAAGTTATGGTCTTTGACTCAAAGTCCCTTTTTGTTGACTTTTGAAAATGACCTATAATGTTGAAATTGATAACTTTTTGTGAGAGCATTTCTTGGACTTGGAATATGAAGATGAATTGTAGGAAATGTCTTTATCTTCAAAATGAGCTTTGGATGGAATTTTTCTGATAATCCATGTGAAAGTTATGCCCTGGTCAATTTCAGTTGACTTTTTCAGCTGTCCAAATATAGTAACTTTTGTATCTTTGATGATTTCTGAGCCAAATTTTGAGAATCATGATCAAGCATTGATCAAATGATGTTTGTGGCTTCAAAATGATATGTTGACCAAAAATTTGAACTTTTGACTGCCAAATGACCATTTTGCCCCTACAGTTGACTGTAGTGCAATTTAGGGTTTTGACTGTGCAATTTTGAGCTGAATGCCTTGAAACTTGATATGAAGATACTTGACCATCTTTGTAGGCATGTGAGACTTGATTGGGCCTTTGAAAACTTCCTTTTCTTGATCAGAACACAAACCCTAGTTTTGACTGTATAGGAGACTCTTTGACTGTGCAACCCTTGGGGAATTTTGAAGCTTGGCTTTGCAATTTCTTGAAGAATATGGGAGGGAAAATTTTGGGGTACAACAGTGATCTACCAACTTTCAATGAAGGTAGAAAAAGAATATATCATAGCACCACCGTTCACTGACGATGAACTACCAACGTTCACTAAAGGTATAAAAAAGATAACAATCATCGAAGTTCAATGCCAATGACCTACCAACTTTCACTGAAGGTAGAAAGAGAATATCATAGCACTGCCATTCACTGACGATGAACTACCAACATTCACTAAAGGTAGCAAAAAGATAACAAGTTTCCATAAAATTCTGGCATTTCGCCTAGAATGGGTCTCAACTTCTTCTTTAACCGAGGCACTTTACCCGAAAAAAGGGTAATATGTAAACTGTCTCGAATAAAGAGACTTCCACTTGCAAAGATTTCATATCGAGTTGTTTCTGTGAATTTGAAAGTCTTGCCATCCACTGGCGTAATATGACGACAGACTACAAACTATCCACTCATAGAGGAGATAGCAAAAAAAAGTTACGTTGACTTTTACAGGGAAGCACAAGTTGCTCAAATAAAGAGACCTGCTACTTGTGGTCATGGAGGATTGTAAAAAGAAATGACTTTCTGGGGGTAGAAATATGACTTCCTGGGGAAATAAATATGACTTCCTAGGGAAAGAAATATGACTTCCTGGGGGAATAAATATGACTTCCTAGGGGAAGAAATATGACTTCCTGCTGAGGAGATAAAGTCTTCTCGTGCAAAATAAATGCACCAACCAAAACTCGAAGTTTTCAGAAATCCAAAGTAAATAATATTGTTGTGGAACCACAAATTCAAACCAGAAATAAACTGGAATGAAACAGTCAACCAAAATACATCCTTTGAGAAATAAACTCAAGAGGGAAAACCAAATCCATCCAATCAAGGAGCTGCACAGGAAGGCTAAAGCAAAAATCTTCGACGAGGGACAACTCAGTGAGGACATTGAAAGAATATATGCTTTTTACTTAAGGCCAACACTCTATTGAAGAGAGGACAACGTAACTCTATAAAACAGGGTGATATGTCAACAAAAATATTAAAAAATGTCAATGAACAATGATTTTCCAATTTTAGCTATGCATGATGTATGTATGAATGTATGAGTGTTGTTGTACCCCAAAATTTTCCCTCCCATATTCTCCAAGGTTTATCAAGAATCACCTTCAAATGGTTCAAGACCACTCAAGGGTTGCACAGTCAAACATCCTCCTAAGCCAGTCAAGATTAGGGTTTTGGTTCTTCCAAAGAAGTTGAGGTTTTCAGTGGCTCAATCAAGTCCCATAGGCCCATATACATTGTCAAGCATCTACATGTCAAGTTTCAAGGCTCACAGGGTCAAGTTGCACAGTCAAAAGCCCTACTTGGTTCACAATCAACTGCAGGGGCAAAATGGTCATTTTACAGTCAAAAGTCAAAATTTTTGGTCAACATCTTATTTTGAGCACAAAATCATCATTTGATCAAGTCTTGATCATGATTCCTCAAGCATGGCTCAAAAATCATCAAGATGCAAAAGTTGCTATTTTTGGACAGCTGAAAAGTCAACTATAACTTGACCAGGGCATAACTTTTTCATGGTTCATCAGAAAAATCCCATCCAATGCTCATTTTGAAGGGGATGACATTTCCTACAACTCATATTCACATTCCAAGTCCAAGAAATGCTCTCACAAAAAGTTACCAATTTCTACATTATAGGTCAATTTCAAAAGTCAACAAAAATGCACTTTAAGTCAAAGACCATAACTTGAGATTGGTAAATCCAAATGACATGGGACCAAAGGAATTGGTTAGAGGACTTCAAGACCTTTCCAAAATGTCCAAGAACATGTTCATAGGATCAAAATTTAGCAAGATATGCATTGGAGAAGTTGGGAAATATTTGGGAATTTGCAAAAGTCAACTTTGCCTAAAACATCTTGTTTTTGCTAATGGGCCTCAAATTTATTCTTGAATCTTTATCCAAAGCATATGCACGACCCATTGAGCTCAAATTGATTTATTTTATTATTTTTAATTAATTAATTGAATTTTTTATTAATATTAATTCATTTAATTGATTTAAAATGTAGAAAATATAAAGATATGGTTTTCAAATCTTTTTAGGATGCAAATAAGCTCAAGACAAGCTGGAGATTTCGTGTACACATCAAGGGGACAAAATCTCCCAATTTGGAAAGGTTTTCCAATCAAAAAAATATGCAAAAAGATTTGATTGAAATCAAATATTGAAAACATGAATTCCATGGATTCTTGGCCAAGATTGTAACCTAAATCCATTATACTATATATGTTGAACCTAACCCTAATGCCATTCAGGGACTCCCAGAAACGCATTGCAATTAAAACCAAGCGCTTAACCTCAAGAAACCGCTCTACATAGTCGCACGGTTTAGCTTTCTTTCTCATAATCGAAATTCATAATTCATGCATTATTAATATGATTTTTTGTTTGCTTTGCATTGCTAGAACCTCTCTGAAGCTAATGGTACAGGTTAATTTGATTATGGAGCCCTGAATCAAAAGATGCCATTAACAAGTATTAGGGTTCCGAAGCTTTAATTTTGGGGCTTTCCACATCCAGCAAAATTAGGCCTTCTCATGCACATGGTTGGATTCATTGCAACCAAACGAATCTAGAACCACCCTCGCGATGAATTTATGTACAACATACGCCTAATCGCTATTTTCTGTGGATACAGGTTGTGGGGTTAAAAACCCCCGCTATCGAACTCTTTTTTTTGCAGGCAATTGAAGAAGACGAAGGACGTGTTCAATCATGAGTGGTCCGTTCAAATAAAAAGGCGCGCTGTGTTTGCTTTACCACATATGCATTAACCTTTTTATATTATGTTCATTAACCATCATTATAACAAATGCGTTCAGTTGGCTTGGTGGATAGTGAGGTGTCTGGCAATCGTTGGGACCTGGGTTCGATTCCCAGGTCCACCCAAATTCCTTGTATTATTTTTCATAACATGATCCTATGCAGATTCACAACAACATTCCACCATGGACCTCATGCATCAGCCTTCCATGTGCCCACAGCCACCAATCCAGCAAAACCTCCATCTGGGCCAGCATACCCCCCCTGGTTTATTGTTTTTCTTTCATATTTTCTATTTCAATTATTCTTAATTACTATTATTATTATTTAATTAACAAATTAATATTTTTCATAATAAATTCAGAGAATTAAAAAATGCAAATATTTTTATTATTTATTAATTTCACTATTAGTTATTTTTTGTAAATAAATGCAAATGAATTAATTTAGTCTTTTGGTTAATTAGGTTTAATTTTAATCTTTTTTACAATAAATAAAATCAAGCTTAGAATTAGGTTTTTTTCTTTTGACTTTTAATTCCCTTTTTTTATTATTTTCATTAAAAACATAAAAAACACAAAAACATTTTTTTCTTGTAATAATTAATTAATTAGTTATTAGGTTTAATATTTTAATTAATTGCAAAAAAAGGACCAATTTCAATTCTTTTCTCAAAAAAGGGTCAAAACCCTAAGACGTTCCCGATTTAATTTCTTTCGCGCTTTAATTCTTTTTGATTATATTGATGTAACTGTTTCTGAGGATGTAATAGTTAATTAGGTCTTTACCTCTTTCTTTACTTTTCTCGCATTTACTTTCCAAACGGGTTTTATTTTTGGCGATGTATAGACCCGCGCCTTGTAATAGCGTAGATTTACCTTTCCGCACTTTATTTTCTGCACTCTTAACTGTTAATATGCATGAAAGACTTGTATGAAAAATAAAATCAATCCGTAGCTCACAAATGCATGTTCAAAGATAAACATAAACTGAAACAACACACATGCACATGCCACTCCTAGGGTACGCCTCACTGGTTGCCTCGACGTGGTCGTCAAGTATAGGGTGCTTTAGAGGTCGCCCTCCTGTCTAAGATCCAGTTGCCTCGAAACGGTTGCCTCGGATAAAAAGGATCTAGGACATTAGGGTTACCGCTAAGGCGTCCTACCATTGCTTTGGTGACCACACATGTCCCTGATAATCGAATTGACCCGAATAACTCCAACGACGGTGCTACCTACTTCTCAATAGTGGGATAGTACTGTCTAAAGGACTCTTACACAGCCTA
Organism: Vicia faba; assembly: GCA_948472305.1. Taxonomy (NCBI): domain Eukaryota; kingdom Viridiplantae; phylum Streptophyta; class Magnoliopsida; order Fabales; family Fabaceae; genus Vicia; species Vicia faba. The sequence continues at coordinate 27,152,737 of OX451738.1, forward strand.
ATTCCTTAGAGTAGGTAGATTTCTCTTGGGTACTTGCTCTTTCTAAAAACAAAAACAACTTTTCGCACTTACACTTTCAAAAAGTTTTCAAACAAACACTTCATACACTCTTGAGGACTGATACAAGAGTTACCTAGAAGTTTTTCAAACTAAACTTTTTCAAAACCCACACACACTTGAAAAGAAAACAATCTTTTAAAAACATAGAGCAAGTACCTAAGAGCCCGTGGATAACCACAGATAGAAAGGGTGCTAACACCTTCCCTTTCTATAAATCTACCTCCCGAATCGAGAAACATTCTCAAAGAAGGAATTTTGCTGTGCTTTTGTCCTTTCCATATTGGAGAACATAAAAGACGGTGGCGACTCTTGCTTACCGCGACATTTCGCGAACCAACATTAAAAAACAGTCAGTTCTATTTCCACCGATCACAAGTGTTATCGTGCGTATGCTGACAAAACAGATATAGAACACTGGGAGTGACGAAGCAAAACCACCTCGAGCACAAAAAACACTCGGCTAAATCACATCCAAGATGATCATTCCAAGAAAAAGTAAATGCCAACTGAGGAAACAAAACCTACAGCATGCCTCAGCTTTACTGGGGAGAAACACAATCCGGAAATAAACAAAATAAAGTGACAGAATAGTATAGATACAGGGATAGAACATGCTTCTCTAGGCTTCACTGGGGAAATGAATGTTTTCAAAAGTAACACTTCTACTGGAGATTGCAAAACCAATCTCAAGTAAAGCAGATGGACACCAAATCATCAAAACATTCACTGGGGAATTCAGGCATACTTCATTGGGTAGGTTAACACCACATCCTCAAAGGGAAAACCACAATACGTTCTTCACTAGAGAAACCAGGGACCTGCGTTCTTCAAGAGTGATTATGGTACCAACTTATCGGGAGAAAGAACTTCCATTAGACTGAACGAAAACTTCACTGGAGAAATCTCGGATTGAAACTTCACATCATGAAAACTCAAAAAAGAGGAGAAATGAATCTAAACTTGACCTAGGATACTGGAGTCACGAACCCAATATGGCGAATCATCCTGAGTAAACCTTCCCGAGGGGAACAAAAACTTCTTAAAACAAACTGGAGTTTGTCCATTCCTGGGATCACCATTTTGTTGTTGTTGTTTTTTTTTCACATCACAAATTCCAAAGTAAGAGCAAATTGTAAATTCTTTTTTTGAAAAATTAGATTTTGTTATTTAATATTTTTGCTTTGTAACTTACTGTCAATAATAAATGGAGTCTTTGCAAGCTAAATAAAATAAGAAATACAAAGAATTGGGTAAAAGCTCAAATTCACTAATAGAATGGTATTCTGCGAATGGCGAGACTTCGTAGATGATTAAAAAGTTTGGAAAATGGTAATATATAATGGAAAAGATACATTAAGATACAATGACCACTATCCCCTCTAACAACTTTTGAAATCACGAGCAACAACTTTTGTTGAAGTGTGATGAGAATCCGAGAAGATTGTTACTCCAATGATCAAGTCTTGTCTGATGTAGTTACTTGCCAAGAAAGTCCCTAACTTTTGCCTAAGCTGCCCTTGTGGGTTTTCAACTTAGAGGGAAATTTTATTCTGTTTATGTCTCTAATTTTTTCCTAGGCCACCCTTTCGGGTTTTCGGCCTACCGAGACGCTCTCTTTTGCCTAAGCCACCCTTTCGGGTTTTCAACTTAGCGAGCTGTTCTTTTATTTCTTTAGGCGAAGTATTTCTTGACTGCATCAGCATTCATGGGACGTGGGAACTCCTCGCCATCCATAGTTTCAAGAATTAATGCACCGCCAGAGAAGGCTTTCTTAACAACATATAGGCCTTCGAAATTGGGAGTCCACTTGCCCCTAGAATCAGTTTTGAAAGACATGATCTTCCTGAGCACGAGGTTGCCTTCTCTGAATTTATGAGGTTTGACCTTATTATCAAAAGCTTTCTTTATTCTTTTCTGATATAACTGTCCATGACATAAAGCTGTCATCCTCTTCTCTTTGATCAGATTCAATTGGTCAAACCGATTCTGGACCCATTTAGCCTCTGACAACTTAGTTTCCATTATCACACGCAAAGAGGGAATCTCAACCTCGACTGGGAGTACAACTTCCATTCCATACACCAGGGAGAACGGGGTTGCTCTTGTTGAAGTGAGGATAGATTTTTGATATCCATGCAGAGCAAAAGGGAGCATTTCATGCCAATCTTTATAAGTAACAACCATTTTCTGGATAATTTTCTTGATATTCTTATTAGCAGCTTCAACAGCCCCATTCATCTTCGGCCTGTACGAAGATGAATTATGATGGACAATCTTGAATTCTTCGCATAGTTCTGTCATTATTTTATTGTTCAGATTCGAACCATTGTCGGTGATGATTCTACTTGGCACACCATACCGACATATAAGATTATTCTTGATGAAACACACAACCACCTGCTTAGTAACATTGGCATATGAAGCAGCCTCCACCCATTTGGTGAAGTAATCAATTGCTACCAAGATGAAAAGGTGTCCATTCGAAGCTTTGGGTTCTATCATCCCAATCATGTCAATATCCCACATAGAGAAAGGCCACAGGGAGGAAATCACATTGAGAAGTGTCAGAGGCACATGGACCTTATCTGCATAAATCTGACATTTATGACACTTCTTTGCAAATTTGTAACAGTCGGATTCCATTGTCAGCCAATAGTAACCTTCCCTTAGCATTCTTTTAGCCATCGAATGTCCATTAGCACGAGTGCCAAATGAACCTTCGTGAACCTCATGCATCAACATGTTTGCTTCGTGTCTATCCACGCATCTGAGTAAGACCATGTCATAATTTCTTTTATATAACACATTTTCACTAAGGAAGAAACTTCCAACCAATCTTCTCAGTGTCTTTCTATCTTTCTTTGATGCACCGATCGAGTATTCTTGAGTCTGAAGAAAATGCTTGATATCATGATACCAAGGTTTTCATCTGCTACCTCCTCTGTTATAAACATATGAGCGGGCCTATCCAGTCGCCGAACCATAATTCGAGGTATACCATTCCAAGTATTCACTTGGAAAATAGAAGCCAGAGTTGCCAGAGCATCTGCCATCTGATTTTCATCTCTAGGAATGTGATGGAATTCAACTTTATTGAAAAAGGGTAACAATCTTCTAGCATAATCTTTGTAAGGGATCAAGCCAGGGTGACGAGTATCCCATTATCCTTTAATCTGATTTATTACCAAAGCTGAATCACCATACACATCTAGAATTTTAATTCTGAGATCAATAGCTTCTTCGAGACCCATGATGCAAGCCTCGTATTCTGCCATATTATTAGTACAATCAAATGTCAACCTTGCAGTAAAAGGAATGTGCGATCCATGTGGAGTGATAATCATAGCACCAATTCCTTTACCATGAGCATTCACAGCTCCATAAAATATCATACTCCAACGAGATTCAAGGTCAGGACCTTCCTCGGGAAATGGTTCATCACAATCCTTCACTTTCAGGAACATCACATCCTCATCGGGGAATTCATATTCTACTGACTAATGATCCTCCACTGATTGGTGAGCAAGATAATATGCAAACACACTTCTTTTAATAGCTTTTTGAGTGCGGTATTCGATATCATATTCAGATAGTAACATCTGCTAGCGGGTAATTCTCCCAGTAAGAGCAGGCTTTTCAAAAATGTACTTGATTGGATCCATTTTGGAGATCAACCAAGTAGTGTGATTCAACATATACTTGTTGCAACTGGTTTTTTAATTAGAGTCGCCACCCTTAATTTTTATCCTAAAGGAAGGGAGTATAAAGGAATAACCCTAAAGTTCAGAGATTCTAGATTTGGACTCGGTTCTAGACGAGGGGAAGGTGTTAGGCACCCCTTATCTACCTTGTTCATAAGGATACTAGGTTTAGAAGCATTATTTTTAAGAAATAGGGTAATTATTAATAATAATGGAAAAGGGTTTGCATTTTAGTTAGGGGGACTCGCCACGATTTTTGATCGTATGCCTATGTATCCTCTTTGGAGGAATCAGAGTCTCATTTCGTAGTTCGCGGATTGTTTTGTATTTTTTATGGATTACTAAATATATTTGAGTTTCCCGCGTACGTAGTCTAAGAGTGTGAATGGTGGAGTTTGTTAGACCAAGTGCGCAGTTAATTTAAATATATTCGTATTCCTTTCCGAAAATTAATTATTCGAATTAATTCGATTTGCAAAAAAAAGATTTGATGTTTGGTTGAATATTTTTTATACGTAGAGCGAGGGCGCATGATATAGTCTCCTTATCACGTGGTCAGATATTGACCACGTGTCATTCGCGGATGATGAATTTGGCGAGTTGCGTGGATTTTAATATCTTTGTAAAAATATCGAATTAATTTAATTGAAAAAATAAGTTTGAAATTATGTGCAAACTAATTTTATCCAACAATATATATATATATATATATATATATATATATATATATATATATATATATATATATATATATATATATATATATATATATATATATATATATATATATATATATATATATATATATATATATATATATATATATATATATATATATATATATATATATATATATATATATATATATATATATATATATATATATATATAGTGTTTTGGGTTAATGATTATAATAATCAAATCTAATTAACAAAATTAATCTAACTAATAAAATCTAAATAATAGAGAGACTAACGTAAATAATTAAATTAAATTAGTTAAGCTAAAGGGTGTAATAGAAGTATGGAGGTGTGATTAGTAATTAGAAATTATGGTCATAAGCCCAAAAAGCCTGATTACAAAATCCTAATTTCCAAACTAATAATAAATAAAATAATATAATATAAAAATAGGAAAAAAGAAAACAACAACAAGAATGAAAAATAACGTTACAGTGATATAGGGCGCTGCATAAATTGTTTCATCAATGGTCTCTTTGACTTTTCATAATTATGTATCCACCAAATATGTCTTGACATTTAGCATTTGAAATATTAAGAATAAAAAATAAAACACACATAATAGAAGCTATAACCTGGGACCAAAAATAAAACGCATAAGGGAGTATTTCTATCTCTCTTCGTTCATTTTCTTCTTCTCGCTTATTTCACAGTTTTGCTTCATCTTTATCCTTTTCCATCTTAATCTCCTTCTCTCTCACTTTTACCTATTCAAATCTTCAAAATAAAACCCACAAATAAGAATATCAAAAATATAAAATCAAGAGGAAAGCTTGTGGTGGTGTTCGAAAATAAAAGGGCGGGCGGAGGTCGCCAGGAGGAGGGCCGGCAAAGAGACTAGAGATTGCGAGTTCTAAGGCAATGATGGATGAGATCTGAGCGGTTGTTATTGGTGTGTCGTTGTTGGTGGCTCGGATCGCGTGAACAGGGGTTTCACACGATTTGGAGAGGTAGCTCTGACGGTAGAGGTTACAAATGGTGGCGGTGGAGTGAAGTACAGAGAAAAGATAGTGAAGCAGTAATTATTTTTTCTTTTTGTACTGTAATTGTTTTTCTCCCTCTCTCTCTCTGGTACTTGTCCCTGTACTATTTTTGTCCGTCCCTTTTCCTCCCATTTTGTTTTGATTTTATAGCTCTTAGGTGTTGTAAATTAGGAAGTAGATAAATTTGTCTGTAAATTAGTTTTGGAAACAATGAAATGTGTCTGCAAATTAATTCTTAGAATTGATTGAGTTTTATGCCTTAGGAAATATTTTGAATCTTTTGTCTGTAATTTAAGAGCTTTGCAAAAATGTTTCTGTTTCTCTAATTGATTTTTTTTTCGCAGGTACAAACATGAGTTCATTACTTACGATTCATACAGCAAAAAAAAACCCTACGTTGCTTGCTTTTTTTTTATTCATACAGAACCTGTTATAAAAATAAACAACAGGTGTTCCTTATTGAATTGGGCTATACGATTAATCTATCGTTTTTAAAAAAAAATCATGAATACAACTTCAAATAATAATAATAATGATAATAATTGATTAAAATGATAATAATAATAATTACTAATGATAATAGCATCAATAGTATTAATAATAATTATAGACTTAAAGTCTGACTTTAGTTTAATTAATACAATAAAAATAATTTTAACAACATAATTTAATTATATAGCTACACAAATATTAATAAGAACTATAATACTGATTTATTGTACAACAAATAATGATAATAGCAACAAATATTTTTAAAAAAATGGGCTTCAAACCCTCTTATTGGGCCATAGAATTAATTCAGATTTTGTAAAGCCCGCACACCCATTCTTCTTATAATACACCCCTCTCTTAAACTTGAAACAAATTTTAAGACTTAATGGACCATCAGATATTGATGGTCTATTTTACATCAACATACCCCTTTGACTTTAAATACCCCTATAAAGGTGAAAACTAAATAATAAAATTTATTTGAAGAAAACCCTAGATTAGGGTAGGACAAATTTGGGGTATGACAGCTGCCCCTATTTAATCATCTTTCGATTGAATAGTGCGAGAATACGCAGGTCTCGCGCGTTTAATCAGAAGTTTATTAAATATTAGAAAACCCCAAGATTTGTCTGAGCTAATATAAGAATACGTTGTACAACATTCTTATGAGTGTGAATAATAGGCATAGATGATGATGTATCATCTTACCAGTGTTTGGACCAAAGTGGGTTAGAATCAAGACTCGACAACGCAGATAACTCGTCGGTATCTGAGAGATTGTAAGATTTTGCTTATTTACCATAACCTAGGAGGTAAATGGTACGAGTTTAAAAAGCTGATTTACTAATGTTGGGAGACTACTATAGTAAATTTGTGACGTAAATTTCGTATATTCATCGCAACCTAGGGGATGAATAACATAAAGCTTGATAACACATTGCTGCATGGAGACTGATGCAATGGATTTACACAAATTTAGTTATGTTTACTACAACCTAGGGAGTAAACACTACGAGGATGAACCTGTGCATTTATCACAACCTAGGGGATAAAAGACAACAGGGATGGGCTTACGTTATCCACCGCAACCTAGGGGGTGAATAATATAACCTTGAAGATTCGCGTATCTATCACAAACTAGGGGATAGATAATTGAAAAAGTTTAAAACCAGATATTTGGAACTTGGAATGACGATGTTAATTGTGTCAGCCCTCAACCAAGATTCGATAACCAAATGCAATATGCTAGATTTGAAGCGATGGAACCCAAAGTTCACTGATGAGGTTAGTTGTGTCGTCTCAACCATGATCGTCAACGTAAAGAAAATAAACCCCAAATTCATGATGATATTGGTCGTGTCGTCTCAACCATTATCAACATGAAGGAAATGAACCCAAAATTCATGATGATATTGGTCGTGTCGTCTCAACCATTATCAACATGAAGAAAATGAACCCCAAATTCATGATGATATTGGTCGTGTCGTCTCAACCATTATCAACATGAAGAAAATGAACCCCAAATTCATGATGATATTGGTCGTGTCGTCTCAACCATTATCGTCATCGTAAAGAAAATAAACCCCAAATTTATGATGATATTGGTCGTGTCGTCTTAACCATTATCAACATGAAGGAAATGAACCCTAAATTCATGATGATATTGTTCGTGTCGTCTCAACCATTATTAACATGAAGAAAATGAACCCCAAATTCATGATGATATTGGTCGTGTCGTCTCTACCATTATCAACATGAAGAAAATGAACCCTAAATTCATGATGATATTGGTCGTGTCGTCTCGACCATTATCAACATGAAGAAAATGAACCCCAAAAGAATTTGCCATCTTAACCAGAGTAGCTTTGTAAGATGCAATGTATGCATAATGTCTTAAACTGATATGTTATTTGAGTGTGATGTATACCCCAAATGTTTGTATGTGTATGCTTTTGATCGATATTTTTTTTGGTAAACCAATTGGGTTCTCGTAGTCACCAACTCCTCGACAATGTTGTCTGCCCTTATTGTATCTCCAAGTGGATTTGGATTTGGATTTGATGAAATATGTTTGCGAGATCTTAATGTCTGTATCGTAGACGCATGCGTAGATATGGACGTGGACGTTGGTGTAGTCATGGACATAGGCATGTGCGTATAAATAGTCGTGGAAGTAGGTGTGGACGTGGAAATAGGCTTGGTCATGGACGGGGACAAGGACATAGACATAGTCGTAGACGTAGGCATGTGCATAGAAATTGGCGTGGACATGGGTGTAGGCATGGATTTTCCTTCACTGTTCTTCTAACCAGAATAAACTTTGATGATTTATCAAATGCTCTTTGGTGTTTCTGTATGTTAGATGCACCAAATGTTGCAAATGATCTTGAGATTTTGCGTACATCATGCTTGATGTGAGGCTCTTAGTGGGAAATCTGCTGCCAAGATTTCCAAGGAATATACTGCCGAGATTCTGTCGAAAGATTACCTCCTGCCGAGGTTTTCTTGAAAATCACCTTTCGTGATCAACCGGGGTGTGATCGGTGGGAATGAGAACTGACTATTTTGGAATGCTGGTTCGCGTTTGCGTTTGTTTTCGGAAAATGTCGCGGTAAGCAAGAGTCGCCACCGTCTTTTATTTTATCCAACACGGAAAGGACAAAAGCACCGAAAAATTCCTTTTCGAGATGTTTCTCAGGTTCGGGAGGTAGATTATAGAAAGGGAAGGTGTTAGTACCCTTTCTATCCGTGGTTATCCACGAGCTCTTAGGTACTTGCTCACTATGTTTTCAAAAGTTTGCTTTTCTTTATGTTTGTGGGTTTTGAAAAGAGTTTTGTTTTTGAAGAGAGTGTAAGTGCGAAAAGTTTTGTTTTGTTTTTAAAAGGAGAAAGTACTTAAGAACCTCTACCTACTCAAAAAGGAATTAAACTGTGCAAATGTCCTTTAGACAGTGCTATCCCACTATTGAGGAGTAGGTAGCACCGTCGTTGGAGTTTTCGGGTCAATTCGATTAAGGGACGTGTGGTCACTAAAGCAATGTTAGGACGCCTTAGCGGTAACCCTAATGTCTTAGATCATTTTTATCGAGGCAACCGTTTCGAGGCCACTTTGATCTTTGGACAGGAGGTCGATCTCTAAAACATCCTATACTCAATGACCACGTTCGAGGCAACCAAGTGAGGCGTACCCTAAGAGTGGCATGTGCGAGTGTGTCAATTTTCAGTTTATATTATCTTTGTATATTTAGGTGTTCTACCGTTTGTTTTCAGATCTTGTCATGAAATCCTAGTTAGCATATATCTAAACAATTAATATATGTATATGAATTTAAAGTGCGGGAATTGTAAATCCTACGCTATTACAAGGCTTCGGGGAGGGGGATTATTTACATGTTCAAAATTGGGGGAATAAAGCAGTAAAGTGTAAAAGTCTTAGTTAAGCTATTACAAACCAGTAGGCAGTTACAATGAAATAAACGCGCGCGAATCTGAAAATAACCTCTAAAAATCCTAAGAATAAAATCTTTTTGTTGTTTTATTTTATTTTGGGAAAATGATCTAAATCTTCTTAATTTTAGTTTTTGAGAAAATGTTAAGATAATTAAATGATTAATTAACAAAGTTAATTTAATAGAAAAACTAGCCTAATGTTTTTGTGGTTTTTTTTATTTTATTGATTTTATGTTGATTAAAAAAAAGAAATAAAATAGTCAAAACAAAGATGAAATTGAAGGAACAGGCAGTAAATCAAGAAAGGTATAATTCTGGAGGCCTGGATCGAAAGAGGTGTGGGTTGTCTTTCGATCCAGTGAAGAGGCTTGATCGAAGGTGCGTGAGGGGCTGCACTTTGGGGGTGTTCGATCTGGATATGTCATCCTTCGATCTGGGAACTCTGGATCCAGTTCGAAGCTAAGCTACCAAGCTTCGAAGCTCTGAACAAGATTTTGAGAAGATATTTCCTGCAAAACTAGACAAACGTTAAAGATCCAGGGGGGATTTTACCCCCTGATTCAAATCTCCTCCCAATTCGAATCCTTCCTCAATTTGAATCTGCTGAATCTGGGTCTGGGTTTGTTTTATCCTGAGATTCGAAGGAGAAACTTAGATCGTGCCCAAGCAATGGCATGATCTCATCTTTGCGCTGTAGCTTACATGCAACATAATCAATAATAACAAGAATATATATGCAATGTGTGTTTAAATGTCATGAAGGTGCAATTTTGGTTTTGCAAACCCTTACCAATTAAAGATGTATAATCTGTGGCTCTAGGTGTGGAGATGTTTGCTGAATGGCTGCTTTGGCTTGGATTACTTATGAAAATGCTGACAACCTTTGGTGGGTTTGTGGGCAGCGTATCTCCAAATCCTCCCTGTTTCTTTTTCTCCTTTTTTTCCGTTCCCCCCTTTGTTCTATAATTCTAGTTTTCTCCCTTTACTATAATTTTTGTAATGTTTTTGCTCCCCCTTGGCACTGTATGCTGGCCCTTGTATTTATAGGAGTATGATGGTCTAGTAACGGCAAGAGACAACAAATTAAACAGGCCTTTAAAGCCATGAGACAAGAATCATACATATTAAAATATTTCCTTTTTTGAAATATTCATGTCTCTTTGGAATCTTGAATGAACCTGGACACCTTTGATTTTCGAATGCCCCCAAGCCATGCTCTTCGATTGGTCTTGAGTTGCCTCCTTCGAATGGACTTCTTATGTGCCCTTCAAATGGACCTTCTGAATGATTCTTCAAATGGACCTTTTGAATGTTCTTCGAATGACCCTTTGAATGCTTCTCTTTGATAGCTTCATAGTCCCAAATCGAATTACTCCAGCTTCAATTGCATAGCCCCTTCGATTGAGCCTCCCTCTGCTTTGATTGCTTGATTCGAAAAGGATCACCCTGGTCGAATCAACTCTTGTAGGGTTGGGAGCAGAAAAGGCAAGAATCTGGCCTTTAATTCAAATAATTGAGTCCACAATCAGCATTTAATTATTTCTATATTTGCAAGGGACACATGCCATTATGAACTTTGGGTGAACCTGGACAGGTTAGGATATGTGTTTTTGCTTAGTCATGCCAGCCTACTTCATTCCTTAGAATCTGCCTTCTTTGCCAGCTTCAAAGTCCAATTCGAATCTATTTAGAACATTCCCTATTAGACAACTTCGACCAGCCCTATGCCTTGTGATGAGTCTAAGTTCTGATTTGAAGTGTCCAGAACTTCCTTCATCAGAGCATCTTAGATTAAGAGAAACTCTACACTGAAATGCCATTCGAAGGTCATTTCATTCTGATGTTCTGATTGAGGTAAAGTATGAAGTTCCAGTCGAAGGACCCTCTGAAGTACTAGTTGAAGCATTGTGAAATTGACTTGATTGAAGGGGTCCAGCGCTCAATCGAAGACTTGCACACCAAAGCTTGATCGAAGGGTTCAAAACACCTAATCGAAGCTTACTAATTAAAGCCTGATCGAAGAGTGCCAAATTCCCAATCGGAGACTGGTGAGTCAGGCCTGTATCAAAGTATTTTGGATATCCAATCGAAGACTTTTCCCAGATGCCAATCGAAAGACACTTTGTTCATCTTCAAAAAACTTTATTTTCGTTAGGCAAATGTTTATGACCAACCATGTAAGGGAAGACCTTTGAAAACATGAGAGGGAAAACTTTGGGGTATAATAGTTTCCCCTGTTCGATTTTCTTAAACCTGAGGATATAGATTGGCTTTCGAGCCTTTCGTGATCCGAAGGTGGAAGATAATTGAACACTAGAGTGCCCAGAAATTTGCACTCACATGGTGTAATATCAGGATTGTGACGTCGGGAATGGGCTTACAGATGCCATGTGGAGATTGTTGGTAGGAGGATGGGCTTATAGATGCCATCTGCAGGAGTGTCGATCGCATAAGAGATTCCTTAGCGAGAACTTGCATACCTGTTGTTTGTAGAAGATTCCGCTGGGGAAGTCTAACTTTTGTTGAGATTTAGGAACTAACTCGTGCTCAGCGGGAGTATACCATTGAGGTTATAGAACTTGTCCTGTCGGGTTCCAAGTATTAATCGCTGACCTGAGAAAGAAAAATAGTTTTCCTGGCTTGTTACAGGTATTAATCTTCAATATCTTCATGTAGATAATTTTCCTGGCTTGTTACAGGTATTAATCTACAATTAGTCGTCCACAGATAGTTTTCCTGGCTTGCTACAGGTATTAAACTGGGACTTGAAAAGGTTGGTCGAGGAGATAGCTGTCCTGGCTGGTTTCAGGTATTAATCTCTGACCTGTGAAAGAAAGATAGTCTTCCTGGCTTGTTACAGGTATTAATCTTCAATCTCTTCATGTAGATAATTTTCCTGGCTTGTTACAGGTATTAATCTACAATCAGCCGTCCACAGATAGTTTTCCTGGCTTGCTACAGGTATTCAACTGGGACTTAAAAAGGTTGGTCGATGAGAAAGTTGTCCTGGCTGGTTTCAGGTATTAATCTCTGACCTGAGAAAGAAAGGTCTTCATGGCTTGTTACAGGTATTAATCTTCAATCTCTTCATGTAGATAATTTTCCTGGCTTGTTACAGGTATTAATCTACAATCAATCGTCCACAGATAGTTTTCCTGGCTTGCTACAGGTATTCAACTGGGACTTAAAAAGGCTGGTCGATGAGAAAGTTGTCCTGGCTGGTTTTAGGTATTAATCTCTGACCTGAGAAAGAAAGGTCTTCCTGGCTTGTTACAGGTATTAATCTTCAATCTCTTCATGTAGATAATTTTCCTGGCTTGTTACAGGTATTAATCTACAATCAGTCGGCCACAGATATTTTCCTGGCTTGCTACAGGTATTAAACTGGGACTTAAAAAGGTTGGTCGATGAGAAAGTTGTCCTGGCTGGTTTCAGGTATTAATCTCTGACCTGAGAAAGAAAGGTCTTCCTGGCTTGTTACATGTATTAATCTTCAATCTCTTCATGTAGATAATTTTCCTGGCTTGTTACAGGTATTAATCTACAATCAGTCGTCCACAGATAGTTTTCCTGGCATGCTACAGGTATTCAACTGGGACTTAAAAAGGTTGGTCGATGAGAAAGTTATCCTGGTTGGTTTCAGGTATTAATCTCTGACCTGAGAAAGAAAGGTCTTCCTGGCTCGTTACAGGTATTAATCTTCAATCTCTTCATGTAGATAATTTTCCTGGCTTGTTACAGGTATTAATCTACAATCAGTCGTCCACAGATAATTTTCCTGGCTTGCTACAGGTATTCAACTGGGACTTAAAAAGGTTGGTCGATGAGAAAGTTGTCCTGGCTGGTTTCAGGTATTAATCTCTGTCCTGAGAAAGAAAGGTCTTCCTGGCTTGTTATAGGTATTAATCTTCAATCTCTTCATGTAGATAATTTTCCTGGCTTGTTACAGGTATTAATCTACAATCAGTCGTCCACAGATATTTTTCCTGGCTTGCTACAGGTATTAAACTGGGACTTGAAAAGGTTGGCCGATGAGAAAGTTGTCCTGTCTGGTTTCAGGTATTAATCTCTGACCTGAGAAAGAAAGGTCTTCCTGGCTTGTTACAGTTATTAATCTTCAATCTCTTCATATAGACAATTTTCCTGGCTTGTTACAGGTATTAATCTACAATCAGTCGTTGTGATACGGTGGGAGAACTGACTATGGTTTCGCGTTTGTTTTCGCAAATGTTTCAGTTGAGCAAGAGTCGCCACCGACTTTTTATTTTATCCTAAGGAAAGGTTTAAAAAGCACAGCAAAAACCTTTGAGATTTTTCTTGGGTTCGGGGAGTAGATTATAGAAAGGGAAGGTATTAGCACCCTTTCTATCCATGGTTATCGATGGGCTCTTAGGTACTTGCTTAGATCAACTTGCCTTGGTTTTCAATTGTTTGAAATGGTGCTTGGTGTGTGGTTTTGAAAATGTTTTGAAAAGATGCCTTGTATAGGCTACCCTTGTAACAATTCTTTACTCGAATGTTTTACAAAAGGTGTTTTGTCTTTTGAAAAGATGTTTCAAGGTTTTTTGAAAGTTGGTTTTGAAGGTGTTTGTGAGGTGTGATTTGGAAATAGGCAAGTGTTTTCTTTGTAAATTGACAAGTACTTAAGAGTTATCTACCCTAAAGTTTTCTCAAAGATTTTTGTTATGTTTTAAACCTTTTGACAATTTTGTTCCACCATTGCATTTGGTGGACAATCTTGTATTAGGAGGTGAAAGGGACGGGCGTGGGTCATCGTTTAGACCATAATTGCAATAGTGTTAAATGTCTTTGGGCAATTTTTCTTTGAAAGGGATTTGATCATTTTAGGCAACTTTTAGGAGGCGTCATCGAGGGACTTATGATCATTTGATTGTTTTACCCAAAGAAACCCAACATGCAATATGGCCCAAGTATTTGAAGGCAACAAAGGGGAATACCCTAGGGGTGCAAGTGTGAGATGTGTTGTCCATTTTCATGCTTGTTTATCTTGAGATTAGGTCCAACTATTTTGTTCGTTTTAGTCGCATACAAACCCTAACTCTAGCATGGTATGTTTAGAAAGCATTAAAGTACGAAATTTAAATTCCTACACTATTACAACACAATAATATGGGGAGGGGGTACAAATGTTTCAAATGGGGGGTATTTAGACAAGAAATTAAACCTAGCTATTACATCATTTTCTTTGAATATTTACAATATAATTAAAGGGCATAAATTAAATGAAAATAAAACAAATATGCAAGAATGCAAAAAAGGTTTTTATATGCATGAAAAAAAGTATTATATATGTCACAAAAATAAAAATAAAAGTATTTTTTGGAGTATTTTCATTTTTAGGTCAAAACCCTAGTTTACAAAATAAAATGCATTATTTATTCAATACACATAATATTTATTATTTACATACAAAAATAAAATAAAAATATAGTATATTTGTAAAAATGTATTTTTAATGTTAAATATTAATAAAATAAAATATGTATATTTTTTGGTATTTTATTCCAAGTATACTAATGTATAAGTATATTTATTTATATTATTTACAAAATATGTATTATATATACTAATTAATAATATTTAATATTTAATAAAAAAAGTATTTTTTCTATAAAATATTTTCAGAGAGTAGAACAAAATAAAAGTGTATAAAAATGTATTTGCACTATTTTAGTATTTTAAATAAAAAGTATATGTATTTATTTATTTATGTACAAACTAAAAGAAAAATCAAATAAATACCTAATAAATTCAAAAATGGTGAGAACAAATATTTTTATATTTTTAATATCATGAGAAAAAATAAATGAGTCAATTAAAAAAAGAAAAAGTCAAAAAACATTAAAAATAAACCAAATGGGCTCAGGGGGTTCAGAAGCAATTGTATGGTGCAAAAAGAAAAGTCAACACAAGCCCAGCCTATAAAGACCTTTCTTCAACCTCCAGCTTTCTGTTTGAACAAAAACACGCGCCACTTTCTTCCATTGCAAGGTCCTGATTCCTTGAGTTTTAGCAAAAACTTCCAACATCAAAACTGTTAAGCATCTTCTCACGAATTCACACATATAAAAAACATGTTTTAACTCTCAGAAATGAGAGAGAATTTCTTCTCTCCCAATTCTTAACCTAATTTTTGTTCAAAGTTCAGACATCAAATTCTCTAAGCATACATAATATAAATGAAATCTAATTTATGGGCATGTTCAGGGCAATGATTATGACATATTCTCTTCACAAACCTAAAGCTAACAATGCCTAATAAGAGAGATACGAATTCAAAAACTTACCTGTTCAGTTGAAGTTCTATCTGGCAATGGAGAAGCTTTCAATTCCAGGTGATGATTGGGATAGTTTCCTTGAGGTCCAGGGATGCTGTTCCAAGCTTTACTTTGTCTTGAAAGCTTTTGAATCGTGCTAGAGCACTTCAACTGCAAAATGAAAAAGTGAAAATGGTGGAACTTGTTAGAGGGATTACAGGTTGTGTTTCAGGTCTTGGTTAGCTTGCACTGGTGCTAGGGAATGTGTGTGAACTGGTTTGGGCAAGAAAGCTTGAGAGGAATGAAAGATGGCACTCAAACTGCAGGCCTTGCCCTGTTCTTGCAGTTTGAAGGTGATTCTGAGATTGGGAGTGTATGAGGGATGTTAGGGTCGTGTACTAGCTTGGTTGGGATGTCCTGGATGTGCTTTACAAGTTTGCTTAAGTGTTTGTAAGCTGATATGAGAGTTGTCTTACAAAATGCCAAGTTACTTACACTTTAAGCAACAAATGCCCAAGTTGTGTTCTAGGTCAGTAGAGGCCCCCTAATGTGCTGCATAATCTCTCCTTGATCAGAGTGTTTTGCTCATAATCTTGTGCCAATTAGATTTCATTTGTACTTGTGGATTTGCATCATGACATAAAGTGAAACTTTTGCAAAAATGGATATTATGCTTTATCTATAAATGGATTAATCTTCTAGGCAATGCTTGAACACACAAAACATAGTCTTGGCACAAAGGTTTGGCATTAAATTTATGAGTGTAATTGAGATAAAAGGCCTGTAATCAAGTGGCATGCTGAGTTTTGAAAATGCATAGTGTTATGAACATGTAACTTGGCCTAATCAAAAGTGAGTTTTTGCTATATTGTGAAATTCGATTCTCCCTAACCATGAGGTTGTTTGGGAAGTTCTTGGACATTTTGGAAAGCTTGGAATTAGTACTACAATCCATCTTTGAAATGAAAATTGAAATTCCAAGTGGAAGTGTATGGAAAATAGCCTTGAAGTTAGGTAGAAAACCTTGTCAAAATAGGTTAAAATTTCACTAAGTTAAGAATGGTTTAGTGCCCTTATTCAAAAATTTGTAACTTGAGATACAAGCCTCATTTGGGAAAACTTTGTGAATCAAAGTTGTAGATTATGCAACAAGCTACAACTTTCATGTTTTGACTTTTGTTTGAATCCAAATGAATCTTGGTGAGAAAGTGGGGCAACGTTGGGAAAAAATTAGGGTTTTTCATAACTTAGAAAAATTCTAAGTTATGAAAAATTCTCATTTCTAACCCTAAATTGCATTTTTTTGATTTCTTGGTGAACAAGTTTCATGATTTGGCATGTTTTGATGAAAAATGAATCTTGACTCTTGATTTTGACCAAAAAGTCAAAGTTTGACTTTTCAGCATACAGTCAAAATTGATCAATTGACTGGGAAATTCAAATGTCAATCTTGTGTACTTGGGGTCTTTTGAGTTTTCTAAGCATGTCAAGATAATTCCATGGGGTCCTTGAGTCCATATGTGAACTTGGTTTGCCATTGGCTAGGTCAAACAGTCAAAAATTGCCTTTGTGCAGTCAAAACCCTAAAAATGACCATTTTGCCCTTTTGGTGATCTGATCAAATTTCTTGTGGAATTGTGATCCAAAATTGATCAAATGATTCATATGAGTTCATTATGTTGATGTGGGTAAAAATTCATGAGGTTTGACTGTCAATTGGCCAAAGTTGACTTTTTCCCCAATACAGTTGATTTCTAGGTCAACTGTCCAATTGACTGGGCAAAAATTTGAATCAAGGGTTGAAACTTGGTATGGGCAAACTTGTGGGTCCAACATGGAGTATGAAAGTCACTTTGGGCATTGTAGGTCAAAATATCCCTGTGCAAACTCAAACCCTAATTTGGGTCAACAGTGCAAGGAGAAGTCTTGAGCAGATGAAACCCTAACTGGATCTTGATCTTCAAAGGCTTTGTGATGAGAAATCAATGAGAAATGGGAGGGCAAATTTTGGGGTACAACAGTTGCCCCTGTTCAATCTTCTTGAATCCGAAGAGTTAGATTGGCAAGTTTGCCTTTCGTGACTCGAGGGTAAAAGGAGATTGGACACTAGAGTGCCCGGAAATATGCACTCGTCAAAGCAATGGATGCGAGAATGGGCTTAGAGATGCCATTTGGAGATGGGCTTAGAGATGCCATCTTGAGGGGTGACAGAAACTTGTCGGGGATGGGCTTAAAGATGCCATCTGGAATGAGTATCAGGAAGGCGTCCATGCTTTGGACCATCTTCGAACTGGGGCTCTGAATAAGCAATAGATTGACATCCGTTGTTGGGAGGAATCCGTAAACTGTTTTCAAAGGTTGCATCTGAACCAGTGATAGATTAACATCCGTTGTTGGGAAGAATCCATGAACTGTTTTCAGAAGTCTTGAGAAGAAACTGAACAAGTGATAGGTTAACATCCGTTACTTGGAGAACCCGTAAACTGTTTTCAGAAGTCTTGAATTTGAATAAGCAATAGAGCAGCATCCGTTGTTGGGAAGCGTCCGTAAACTGTTTTCAAAAGGTTGTATCTGAAAAAGTGATAGATTAACATCCGTTGTTGGGAAGAATCCATAGACTGTTTTCAGAAGTCTTGAGAAGAAACTGAACAAGCGATAGGTTAACATCCGTTACTTGGAGAACCCGTAAACTGTTTTCAGAAGTCTTGAATTTGAATAAGAAATAGAGCAGAATCCGTTGTTGGGAAGCGTCCGTAAACTGTTTTCAAAAGGTTGTATCTGAACAAGTGATAGATTAACATCCGTTGTTGGGAAGAATCCATAGACTGTTTTCAGAAGTCTTGAGAAGAAACTGAACAAGCGATAGGTTAACATCTGTTACTTGGAGAACCCGTAAACTATTTTCAGAAAATCTTGAATTTGAATAGGAACCGGTGTAGGTTTGCTTGATGATGAGTCCGTGTAAAACTGCATCTGAAGCTGTTAAGGATAGCTTTTTATTCTTATCCTGAAAAGGACAAAATGTTAGCTAAACACAAAATTATGTTGCATGAAATGTATGATGCAATATACGTTGTATCAATGTTTATGATATGAATGTAATGAATGCGCATGTAAGCTGATGAGCCGTCTTGCTTGGGATAGATGAATCCTGGATGGCTGAAGATAAAAGCATCCTGACTGCTGCCGGGAAGAATAATTCCTTGGCTGTTACTGGGGGAATAAGGAGCTTGGGTTGTATACCAAACCTCTGGGGAATTCCTGGTGACTTCTACTGGGGAGTACTAATCTAGTAGACTCATGCTGGGGATACAAGACTGGGAATCTTCAGTTCGGCGGGAAGTATTTCTGGCGACTTCACTGGGGAACCCAAGATTTGTTTTCCTAAAACTCCGCGGGGAGAAGGTTCATTAGTCTGGCTTCGCTGGGGATTCTGAAACTTAAACTCTGGGGGGAATTGAATTCCTGAGGATCCTCTGGCTGGGGGATTGTAAAGATAAGTTACTGCCGGGTAACTTTGATGAACTCCGCTGGGGATAGGAAGAATTTTGGCGAGTGCGACCTTCCGTGATTGTTAGCTGAGGATAACCCAGTTATAAGCCCTTGTGAGGAATAACTTTGAATAAAACTCGGGAGAGACGTCCGTACTCCGTAGGGGATAAGCTTTCAGAATCTACTGGGGATTTCCTTTGAAGGGGTATCAAGATATCCAATTGTACCTTTGACTTATCAGTAATCCTCTTTCTTGGTTCATAAGGAAATGATTATGTTCAAATGCATATGCCTATTTAACAAAACATTGTACGTTTCTCAAAATAAAACAAACGGTGCAAGAGAAAAAGAAAAGGGAATGACACAAATTTCTGGGAAAAGTATTTGTATTTAATTTCTATGAGTATATTTGTACAAAGGAGACAATCATCCTAGTAAGAGGATTTTGTCGCAAATATTGAAAGATTTATACAAAATAAAGATGGCTATGTGAAACAATTCCATGGGACTCCATTCCGCTATAGCTTTCTCAACTCTGAATATCTGTCCATTCAATGCTTCGTTTGACGATGACTGGATTGATCAGAAGCCTGGAACCGGTTGGTGAAGAGATTGTCCTTGAAGTGATCCGACGAGACATAGTCATACGCTTTAATTCCCTAACTTTTGCCTGAATCGCCCTTTCGGGTTTTCGATCCACCGGGAAACCCCTTTTTGCCCAAGCCGCCCTTTCGGGTTTTCAACTTGCCGGGTGTACAGATTTTTTTTGTTTTTATCCCTAATTTTTGCCTGAACCGCCCTTTCGGGTTTTCGATCCACCGGGATTCCCATTTTTGCCCAAGCCGCCCTTTCGGGTTTTCGACTTGTCGGGTTATTTTATGCGTAGTATCTTTTGACTATGTCTGCGTTCGCAGGGTGCGGCAAATCGTCGCCGTCCATGGTGGTCAGAATCATTGCACCACCAGAAAATATGCTCTTGATCACAAATGGTCCTTCATATGTAGGAGTCCATTTGCCCCTGGGATCACTTTGCGGAAAGATAATCCGCTTGATTACGAGATCTCCGACTTGATACACTTGACGTCTGACTTTCTTATTGAAGGCCTTGATCATCCGCTTTTGATACGTCTGACCATGGCACATAGCAGCAAGTCGCTTTTCGTCGATCAGATTAAGTTGATCAAGTCAGGTCTGCATCCAATCATCTTCATTCAAACCTGCATCCTTCATAATCCTTAGAGAAGGGATCTGGACTTCCATAGGCAAAACAGCTTCCATGCCATAAACCAAAGAAAATGGGGTTGCCCCAGTTGAAGTACGTGTCGTCGTACGGTATCCATGCAGAGCAAACGGTAAGATCTCGTGCCAGTCCTTGTAAGTGACTGTCATTTTCTGAATGATCTTCTTAATGTTTTTGTTCGTAGCTTCAACAACACCGTTCATCTTCGACCGATAGGGAGATGAATTGTGATGATAAATCTTGAACTGTTCGCACAAAGTGGTGATCATTATGTTATTCAGATTTGTACCGTTGTCTGGGATGATCCGGTCTGGAACACCATATCGACATATGAGATTTTGCTTGATAAAGCGGGCAACCACATTTTTAGTAACAGAGGCGAAGGAAGCTGCTTCGACCCATTTGGTGAAATAGTCAATGGCAACCAGGATGAAGCGATGTCCGTTGGAAGCCGTGGGCTTGATCTCTCCAATCATATCAATGCCCCACATTGCAAAGGGCCACGGAGCAGTCAGGACGTTGAGAGGAACCGGGGGGATATGAACTTTGTCAGCATAGACTTGACACTTGTGGCAAGTACGGGAATGTTGATGGCAGTCAGCTTCCATGGTAGACCAGTAATAGCCTGCCCTTAGGATCTTCTTAGCCATTGTATGCCCGCTCAAGTGAGTGCCATATGTACCGCTGTGTATGTCAGTCATAATCAACTCTGCTTCAGCTTTATCTACGCATCGGAGTAATACATAATCATGGCTTCGTTTGTAAAGGATGCCGTTGCTCAGGAAGAATTTAGCAGCGAATTTCCTTAAGAACTTCTTGTCATTTACGGAAGCTCCTTCAGGATAATCTCTGGTCTCGAGATACCTTTTAATTTCATGAAACCAAGGTTGTTCCACTACTTCTTCGGTATTAATCTCGTGACAATGCGCAGGTTCATCCATTCGCTCGATGGTGATTTGGGGAGCCTCGTTATCCCAGTTGAGTTTAAACATGGAGGACATTGTGGCTAGAGCATCTGCTAGCTGATTCTCTTCTCGCGGGAAATGTTCGAAAGTAATTTGCTCGAAATGAGGCAACAATGTCAGGACATGTTCTTTGTATGGGATAAGATTAGGATGCTTGGTATCCCACTCTCCTTTGATTTGACTGATAACCAAGGCCGAGTCCCCAAATACGATCAAAGATTTGATCCCCAAGTCTATAGCAGCCTTGAGACCAAAGATGCAAGCTTCATATTCGGCCATGTTGTTTGTGCAGCTGAAGCAAGTCGGGCCGTGAAAGGTGTGTGACAACCTTCCGGAGAAATGAGTACCGCGCCGATACCGTTTCCAAGTGCATTTGAAGCACCATCAAAGTACAGGGTCCATCGGGATCCCTTTTCGGGTCCGTCATACGGTCCATTACCTTCAATGTTGTCCAAACTCATGATATCCTCGTCTGGGAAGTCAAATCTCATGGGTTGATAATCTTCGATAGCTTGATGAGCCATATGGTCAGCTAGTACACTCCCTTTTATAGCTTTTTGGGTGGTGTACTGGATGTCATACTCAGTTAAGATCATTTTCCATCTAGCTATCCTTCCAGATAAAGCGGGCTTTTCGAAGATATATTTGATAGGATCCATTTTGGAAATCAACAAGGTAGTATGAGTCAACATATACTGTCTTATCCGGCGAGCAGCCCATACCAAAGTGCAGCAAGTTTTCTCGAGCAGTGAATAGCGAGTCTCACAGTCGGTAAACTTTTTGCTAAGGTAATAAATAGCATGCTCTTTTCGACCAGACTCGTCATGCTGGCCCAAAACATACCCCATTGAGTTATCCAAGACGGTCAAATACATGATCAATGGTCTTCCTTCGACAGGTGGCATCAGAATAGGAGGTTCTAGCAAATACTCCTTGATTCTATCAAAAGCAGCTTGACAATCGTCGTTCCACTCGACTACCTGATCCTTTTTCAAGAGTTTGAAAATTGGCTCACAGGTAGAAGTCAGATGTGAGATGAATCTGACAATATAGTTTAAGCGCCCCAAGAATCCTCTAACTTCCTTCTCAGTACGGGGAGCAGGCATTTCTTGTATTGCTTTTACTTTTGCGGGATCGACTTCAATGCCTTTGTTGCTTACAATGAATCCTAGGAGTTTACCAGACCTAACTCCAAAAGTGCATTTACTTGGATTCAGCCTGAGTTTGTATTCTTTTAACCTGGCAAACAGCTTCTCCAGATGTTCAAGGTGCTCTTCCTCTGTTTGTGACCGAGCTATCATATCGTCTACGTAAACTTCAATCTCATGATGTATCATATCATGAAATAAAGCTACCATGGCGCGTTGATAAGTTGCCCCTGCGTTCTTCAGCCCGAACGGCATCACCTTGTAACAGAAAGTGCCCCATTGTGTGACAAAAGTTGTTTTCTCCATATCCTCGGGGGCCATTTTGATTTGATTGTAGCCCGAGAATCCATCCATGAAGGAAAACACTTTATGCTGAGCTGTATTGTCGATCAAGATGTCAATATGAGGTAGCGGGAAATCATCTTTAGGGCTGGCCCTATTCAAGTCCCGGTAGTCCACACACATCCTGACTTTGCCATCTTTCTTAGGTACTGGCACAATGTTAGCGATCCATTGAGGATAGGACGTAACAGCCAGAAAGCCAGCATCGAATTGCTTCATTACTTCTGCTTTGATCTTTTTGGACATGTCAGGCCTTATTCGGCGAACTTTTTGCTTGATCGGTGGACAGTCTTCTCTTGTGGGGAGACGGTGAACCACGATGTTCGTGTCTAAACCCGGCATGTCTTCATAAGACCAAGCGAAGATTTCAACATACTCATTCAACAACTGTATCAGGCTTTCCTTGACATTCGGTTTCAAATTGGCACCCACTTGAACCTCCTTCCGGTCTTCCTCGGTCCCTAAGTTGACAGTTTCTAATGACTCTTCATGCGGTAAGATGGCCCTTTCCTCTTATTGCAGAAGTCTGGCTAGTTCCCCGGGTACTTCACAACCTTCGTCATCTTCATACTCGGCTAGATTGACCAAATCTTCAGAGTTATTAAAAGATATAGCAGAGTCGTCACCCATGGAATCCGGAGTGGATGGGTACCTGCATTGGTGAGTGTGGGTGTGTGTAAGGGATAGCCATCTTTAAACAAAAAATGCAAGAGGAAAGAAAATGAACACAAACAGTTTATCAAATGAAAAACGTCCAATGAATCATTAAACATGGCATATGGATATGAAAAATAATCAAAACCCTTACAAATGGACCTACATGCCCCGGGCAAGGCATGAGGTGAAAAGATAGTGTACGGATTGTTTGAGAGTAAATATTACAGACCAAATAAGAAATGTTTAACAGATAAATTACTGATGAATAAAAGTGATGGGGACAAAGTCTTTTGCCTCCCAGTTGCTCAATCCTCCTTTGACAGTTGGATAAATCCACTCTCCAATGTTGCTCTCCTTGTCTTCATCTTCCAAAGCGTTGATTCTGTAGGGAGAAATTTTGACTGGCGCCCTTTTAATCTTCGACCGGCGCATGGCTTTCTAGCCAGCGGCTGTGAACCCTAATCCAAATTTGTCTGTCTTATGCGGAAAGTCAGGTAACTGCCCCCATGCTGAATTCTTCCCTTCTTTTATTGCGGCCCTTGCGTCCTCCAGAGATGCCATCCTGGCCATCTGTCTCGGTGTCTCAGCTGCCAACTTTGCTACTGCTATTTCAGGAAGGACTTCTTCGAAATGTTGAAACGGTGTCTCAATGAACTCTCCTTCAACCTCCACATACCGGAAAGAATTTAAGTGACTAATCATGTACTCTTCTTTGCCATGGACAGTGATGATCTTTCCCTTGACAGGATACTTCAACATCTGATGTAAGGAGGAGGTGACTGCCCCAGCATGATGTATCCAAGGCCTACCCAGCAAGCAAGAGTATGACGGACGAATGTCCATCACCTAGAAAGTGGATTTAAACACCTCAGTGCCTATCTTGATGGGAATTTCAACCTCCCCATGGACCATTCTCTTCGAACCATCGAAAGCTCTGACAACAATATCACTCGGCTTCAACTCCAACCCTTCACAATCTAGTCGGTCCAAGGCCTTCTTAGGTAAAACATTCAGCGACGAACCAGTGTCGACCAAGACGTGTGCGAGAGTAGTTCTGCGACACTCAATTGAAATGTGCAAAGCATCATTGTGATTTCTTCCTTTAGGAGTTAGGTCGGCAACGGAAAACCCTAACCCATTGTCCGCAGTCAGGATAGCCACGCAATTTTGAAATTGATCCGCAGAGGTTTCTTGGGGCACATGGGCTACCTTCAGGAATTTTATCAGAGCTTTAGCGTGCGCTTCCGAGCAAAGTAGCAGTGCCAGCATGGAGATCTTGGAGGGGGTTTTCCCCAGCTGTTCTACCACATCGTAATCACTTCTCTTGATTATCCTCAAAATCTCATCCATTTCCTTCTTGGAGGTTTCCGGGATTACCAAGGGTTGAGCCCTCGTTCTGACGGGCTCATCTTGGACTCCCTTACCTTTATCAGCAGCGGTAGGAGAGATAGTACTAGGAACGACAACATCTTCAATCAAAGGAGTTCTAGCAGAAAGTTTTATTGGTGCAGGGACGACCTTGTCAGCTGATGAGGGTCCAAAGACTGCTCTTGGAGGGGCAATCTCTGGAGAAAATATTCTCCCGCTCCTGGTGATTTTGTTGGTTCCCGCAATGTTACTAATGCCGACTTCTTCATCATCCGAACTTTCTTCAGTTATTTCTATTTGTTTGATACCATGGTAGTAGACGTCACCGCCATAGTTCCAAGGTATCGACTTCTCAGAAACATAGGGGACAGGCCCTGGAATTGTTATCTTCAAAGGAACAGATTTCGTAGCTGGTGTAATCTTAACAGGCTTTTTGACGGCCTTGGAAAGATTGGCGTGAATGGTTATGATTGAGACATCTTCAGTATGAACTGGAACAGCAGAAACTTTTTCAAACAAAATTTGTCGACTATCCATAAGGCCTTGGATGCCTTTCTTCAATAACGGACAATCAAACGGCAGAGAGTAACAACAATAGCAGTCTTCTTTACATCCCGGGAAGATCCCGGCCCTTAACAAATTCAACTTAATGGTTAACAAAGGAGTTACCAGATCATCAACATCAGCAACATACAAATCTTCTTCAATGGCATTGACATTTCGGCCGTGCTTCGGCATGGGTGCAGATATCACATTAGGCTTCTCTGGAGCGTCAAACTCTACCTCCTTAGCCTCTATCAGGTCTTGGATTTTATGCTTGAGTGCCCAACAATCATTGGTGTCGTGTCCAACACTGTCTGAATGGTAGGCGCATTTAGCATTGGCATGATAATGCGGAGAGGACGTATTCACATTCTTTGGTGCCTCCTTGATGGTGGAGAGATTCAACTTTAACAGATGAGGAAGCACTTGCGCTGGAGTCATGTTAATACGGGTGAACTGCCGTTGCGGCCGTTCCACTCTGTGATCGGTGGATCTGGAACTGACTGTTTAACGCTGGTTCGCGAAATGTCGCGGAAGCAAGAGTCGCCACCGTCTTTTATTTTCTCCAAATGGAAAGGACAAAAGCACAGAAAAATTCCTTATAGAGATTGCTCTCGGTTCGGGAGGTAGATTATAGAAAGGGAAGGTGTTAGCACCCTTTCTATCCATGGTTATCCATGGGCTCTTAGATACTTGCTCATTTGTGTTTTCAAAATGGTTTGTTTGCTTTTCAACTGTGGGTTTTAAAAAAAGTCTCTTTGAAAATTCCAGTTCGACTCTTGTATCGGTCCTCAAGAGTGTTTGAAAAATTGCTTTCGAAAGCTTTTGAAAAGGTGTCGGTGTGAAAAGTATTTTTTGAATTTTGTTTTGCAATTTAGAGCAAGTATCAAGAGTCGTCTACCTACCCTAAGGAATTCGTCTGTGTAAATGTCCTTTAAAGTAATGCCATCCCACCATTGAGAGGTAGGTAGCACCACCGTTGGAGGTGTTCGGGTCGATTCGAGGTTCGGGACATGGTGATCACCAGAGCAATAGGAAGACACCTTAGAAGCTACCCTCATGCCAGGTTCCCGGATCATGAGGACTTACTAAGACATCCTCTACTCGACGATCACCTTTCGAGGGGCAAGGCAACAGTGAGGCGTACCCTAAGAGTGGTGTGTGAATTTGTGTGTTGTTTTCAGTTTAGCAATTATCTTTGATCATGCATTTGTGGTGATCTACGCTTGTTTTTAATTTAGGCCATACATTCTTTCATGCAATTAGAATTTAAAAGTGCAGAAATTTAAATCTAAGCTATTACAAGGCGCGGGTCTATACATCGCCAAAATACAAAGACTCGTTTTGAATAAAAATGCGGAGAGTAAATAAATTCCTAATTACTATTACAAGGCTTGAGCAATTACATAATATAAAAAAAGGAAAATAAGAATAAATGCGCGAAAAGAATAAAAAATGGAACGTTCGAGGGCGTTGGACCCTTTTGGAATTAAATTGAATGAAAAGTTAATTAATTATTAAATTAAAGAAAAGAAATGTTTTTTTGATGGTTTTTGTATTTATGAAATAAAGAAAATTAAAATTCAAGAGAAACCCTAATTCTAAGTTGTTTTTAATTATTAAAGAAAAATATTAAAGTTTAACCTAATTTACTAAATATTTAATGTACATGTTTATTTACAAAATAAATTAGTAATTAATAATAATGATAATAAGAAAAAATTATTTATTAAGAAACGTGATAAAAAGTTAAAAAACCTAATTTCTACATATTTTAATTTATTGAGAAAAAGATTAAAGTTTTAAAACCTAATTTACTAAACTAATTATTAAAGTTTATTTACAAAATAAATTAATAGTGAAATAATAATAATTAAATATATTTTAGTTTCTGATTTTTTTATCTTATGAAAATTAATTTATGAAATTAAAGAAAACAATTGAAAACAATTAAAAGAATAAAAAGGAAAATCAAATAAAAAAATAAAAATGTGCAAACCATGGAGGGTATTCAGACCCAAAGGGAGGTTTTTTGTGAGAAATCTGGCCCATTAGACAAAAAGCCTTGTTTGACTTTCTGGCATCACGTGCGTGTTCATTGACTCCTGAGTACCGTGGTCTGCATTCTTTGGCCATTGGATTGGGTTTCATGGCCATTTGTGTTCTGGCTGTTGGCCATTTATGTTCTGGCCTCAACGTTCCTTAATCTTCTAGGATGTCTGTCTCGCCATGTATTAGTGTCATGCATAAGTTTTTCTACTTTGGCCATTTGGCTTTTGGCTTTTGGCCATTTGGCTTTTGGCCTCAACGTTCCTTAATGAACCTGCATGGAATCCTGTCTAAATCTGCAGTGTTGAATCTCACGAACACATTAAATAAAATCATAAAATGCAAATAAAGCCAATATATGAAGAAATTTAATGTTTAGGCACAATATGGCATGTATGAATGATTATACCCTTTTGATCATGGAGATCAAATCAACCTTACCCTTACTGGAAAAGTAGTGACATGAATGCTTTTATGCCCTTTGGATCATGGAGATCAAGTCAGCCTTACCCTTACTGAAGAAGTAATAAGATGTTGGTTTGTAACTGAGATGGCTTGTTTGTAGTGAGAGGGGGAGTTGTAATAAGGATTTCAAGGTTTTAGGGTTATTGAAAGAATTTGATATTCTAACAGTGTTGTGGCAAGGTTTTTTTCTCTCTTTTTTTCCTCTCTTTTCTCCTCTTTTTTCTCCTCCCTGGTTTGTGTGAAAAGAAGGTGATTATATAATGGAAATTAGGGTAAAGAAAATGGGCTTTGAATGTGCAATTGGGCCTCCCATGTTCACTTGAGTTCGTCACTTTCCAGGCTAAATTGCAGGGACTTAAGTGCAATTTTTGAAGTTGAAATGTGAAAACAAAATGTAGCCGGCATCGAGAACTAATTGTCCGAAAATCGGCTCAATCGGATAAACGGTGAATTAGTTATGAATTTTTGAAGTTTCAGCTCAGACAAACTTATTTTGGGCTCCAGTGTCGACTCTGACACGTTCTTCAATAAAAAACTGGTATTGATCGGTGCATAATTTGGTCTCGACTTTTGAAGAAAAGTTGTAGATCTATGAGTCAGTGACCTTGTGTAAAAATATGAGTCCAATCCGATAAAAATTGACCGAGTTATGAATTTTCGAAGTTTCGGCCCAGATGAAATAATATTCAGCATTCAGGATTTTCGGCGTGTCACACACTCTGAGCAAAAAATGAAGGCCTTTTGAACACTGTTCGAACTTGATACCTCCTGCGAAAATGTAGCCAAATCAATTTGTGAAATTTTAGCGCCGGAACCAGCTCGATACGATGAAAATTGGCCAAGTTATGATTTTCTGAACATGACGCAAATAAACTTCTGTCACAAATTTTCTGTGCGAAAATACTTGATAAATCCACATTTTTGAAGACCTTCTGATCGAAATTGGCTTCCAGCCGTGAGAGATGAAAACGTAGATAATGTCAAGATGGAATTTTGGCCACCGGAACAGGTTCAAAACGAGTCACGATCTTCAAGTTATGAATTTTTTAGCGCGTAAAAACTGCACTTTCAGCACACTTTTTCACCATATTTCTTCGAGAAAACTCACACATTCGGATACCTTCTTTAAAGAATTGACTCTTGAGCCGAACCTGAATTTGAGAATACGTTATCAGAGATATCTTGGCGAAAGAATACCTGAATATGACGCGCCGGGTTGGACTTGTGAATTTTTCTTGAAATATTTTGAGAAATATGGGAGGGCAAATTTTGGGGTACAACAGTTGCCCCTGTTCAATCTTCTTAAACCTGAGGATGTAGATTGGCTTGCATGCCTTTCGTGATCCGAAGGTGGAAGATGATTGAACACTAGAGTGCCCAGAAATTTGCACTCGCATAGTAGAGTATCAGCAACGTGATGACGGGAATGGGCTTATAGATGCCATTTGGAGAGATGATGGATAGGGGGATGGGCTTATAGATGCCATCTGGAGGTGTGACAGAACTTTGTCGGGAATGGGCTTATAGATGCCATTTGGAGACTGTTGGTATATGGATGGGCTTATAGATGCCATCTAGGTGTCGATCGCGTAAGAGATTCCTTAGCGAGAACTTGCGTACCTGCAAAAGAAAATGATTACCTGACCTGTTACGGGAGCTGGTCTTCAGATTCTTTGTATAGATGTGCCCTGACTGGTTACAGGAGCTGAATCTGGATCTTCAAAAGGTGATGAATGAACCAGGGATGGTTACTACCTCAACGGGACGGTGAGAGAACCTTGGATGATTACAACCTCAACAGTAACGCTGAGAGAATCTGGGGACGATTACTACCTCCGCAGTAACGGGGAGAGAACCATAGGCGACTTCAACCTCAACAATATCATTGAGAGAATCTTGGGCGACTTCAACCTCAACAGTAACGCTGAGAGAATCTTGGGGAGATTACTACCTCCGCAGTAACGGGGAGAGAACCATAGGAGACTTCAACCTCAACAGTAATCATTGAGAGAATCTTGGGCGACTTCAACCTCAACAGTAATCATTGAGAGAATCTTGGGCGACTTCAACCTCAATAGCAATCATTGAGAGAATCTTGGATAACTTCTACTGAGTCTTTATCAGGAAAATCTGTTTGGGGTCGATTTAGCTGGACTAGAGAAGGCCTTGGACTGGATAAGAAACAGAAAAATCTTAGGGTCGATTTAACTGAACCGGTCTAGGTCTTGAAATCTTCAACTGGATAAGAAACAGGGAGATCTTAGGGTCGATCTGACTGAACCAGAGAAGGCCTTGGACTGGATAAGAAACAGAAAAATCTTAGGGTCGATTTAACTGAACCGGTCTAGGTCTTGAAATCTTCAACTGGATAAGAAACAGGGAGATCTTAGGGTCGATCTGACTGAACCAGAGAAGGCCTTGGACTGGATAAGAAACAGAAAAATCTTAGGGTCGATTTAACTGAACCGTTCTAGGTCTTGAAATGTAGCTGAGAACTTGACTGGATCTTTCCTGAAAGGTAAGGGTCAGTCATATGTCATGCATGATATGGATCATGCAATGATGTTCTCAACATAAATGAGATTTGTAAGATATGATGCGTATATGTATGTGATGTTTATGAATGTATGTTTTCGTCTTAGGAAAATAAATCCTTGACGGGTGCCAGGAAGTCACTCCTGGGCTGATGTTGAAGAATAGATTTTGCTTCCGCTGGGGATGATAGTTGCAAGAATACCGGTAGGAGAAGATAACTCCGTTGGGGAATAAACTTGGCGAATGGACTACTCTGCGGGGAGAAAAGTACTCTAACGATCTTGCTGGGAAACAATACTCTGTGGGGAGAGAAGTACTCTGTTGAAATGTTGATGGTAACTTCGCTGGGGATACCATTGTTGTATTGGAAGTGTTGATAGACTTTGCTGGGGATAAGAAGACTTTGTCGAGGGCAAACTTTCCGTGGCTTTTGGCTGAGGATAACCCAGTTATATCCTGGTAAGGAAATAACTCTTTGAATAAAGCCGGGAGACGCGTTCGTGCGCTACGAGGATAAGCTTCCAGAATCTACTGGGGATAAGCTTACTGTTTGGGGAGGTGGATTCCAACTTTTCCTGGGGAAACTGGATTGGACTCTCCTGGGGAAGTCTTGAATTGTAACGGGGAAGTAACTCCACTGAATGCTTGATGTATCGCCGGGGAACAATCTTTAGACTAAGACTGCCGGGGATGCTTGTTAAGAATATCTGTATCTCGTGCTGGGGAATGTTGAGATCTGCGGGGGATACCCAACTTCCTTAAGGTTGATAATAGCTTCGCTTGAGGAGAGTGTACTGACTTGCTGGCTCACTCTCTGGGGAATTAAGACATACTGGTTTTGTTCTTCTGCCGAACTTACTTTGGTACCCTGATGGACAGGACAATTAGATTGCTTAGACAACTCATCATTGCCCCTGTTTCAGTGGGATAAGGCACCTGTGGGGGGTAATTGACAAATCTTCTGGTAGACAGGTGACGAGATGCCAGGACATAGTCATACGCTTTGATCCCTAACTTTTGCCTGGACCGCCCTTTCGGGTTTTCAGTCCACCGGGATACCCATTTTTGCCCAAGCCGCCTTTTCAGGTTTTTGACTTGCCGGGTGTACAAATTGTTTTTTCTTCATTTCATCCCTTATTTTGCCCGAACCCTTTTGGTTCGCCGGGAAGCCCTACTTTTTGCCTAGGTACGTCAACCTAGCGGGTCTTTGATTATGCGTATTTTTTTCGACTATGTCCGTGCTTTCAGAATGTAGGGAGTTGCCCCTGTTAGAAGTGTTTTGTCATGTCACCAAAAGGTGTTTGATCAGGCGAGATTCGTTGTTGGAATGCCCCAAGTGACTCAGGCGGAGATTTGCCCCAGGCTATTTGGCCTTTGAGAGATTCTCCGAATCTTGATTGGACTGCCCCAGATAATAGACCATGATTATATCATGCCCCTTGATTGGAAGTGCTTCTGTTCATTAGGCCTTTGTCGTGCGAATTTCTATGCTGTTCAAACAAAAAGTCATATGCAAACAAAGTTATGTTAAAAATGCAAAGCTTATGTCTGTCTTGAAGATTTTTTTGAAAATGCATTCTTTTTTCATAAAACAAGTGAATATTTGTAAATGTGATGTCAACTCCGTATTTACCGTAAGCCTTAAGGAGTCAGGATACCTTTCGTACCAGTATGCTTTCGAACTAACCCATGCTTCAGCTAGGACTTTTAAGGGTTATAACGTGGCCTGGTTCATGGTTTAAGAAACAAAGGATAAAGGCTCAAAATATTTGTACCCACCCACTCTTCGTGATGTTCTTCAAACCTAAACTCAGCTGATCGTGCGTTAGACCTTGTTTGAGTCTTTACTTTGATATCCCAGTGATGGTTCGGATACCGATAGTTTATTTCGAATAGGCAGTCATTTTTGTCGAGGGTTTGTAAGACCTCTTTCTTTTTCTTTCATTATCCCTGTTTTTTGCCTGAACTGTTTCTTTTTAGAATTACAGTCAGCGGGATGCCCCAGTTTTGTAAGTCTCCTTCATAGGTTTTGACTTAATGGGTTTTTATTTTGAGAAGTAATGACTGCCTGTCTGTATGATTGTTCGGAACCATCACTGTCTTTTGTTTTGTAAGGACCTCTTTGGTGCCTTTCGTTATGCACTTGGATCAACTGAGAGACTACCCTGCCCTAGGTTATGATTAAGGGTTTTAAATTTCGAAAAGAAAAACTCCTACTTCTTTGGCTCAGAGGGGTTGACGAGGGATTATCTTCCTTATAACTCCAGTGTTTAGGAATTGAAACAATGCCTGTACCTCATCAGCGGGGTCTGTTCAAAAGCATACTGTAAAGATCGTGGTATCGTTTTCGTCATCCTCCCTCAAGAGGCTTAGAATTATTAATTGAGAGTTTGCACATCACAAAAAATGAAAGCAGTTTGAATATGGCGAATGCAAATATATTGATTCAAAACAGACATATGTGATGCATTGATAATGTAATAAAGTTTGCTATGACAATAATTGTTCGAACAATCAAATAAAAACACAACTTGAACATTCGAATGAACAAAAGTCTTCTCGTCTCAGGGCTTGTCACTTCAAATGGTGAATCTTGCAGGGATAGTAGAAGAACTCAGCCTGGCCATCTTGGGTGAATTCCACTGCTCCTTCATCAATCAGGTCCTGGATCTTATTATTCAGAGACCAGCGGTCGTTTGTGTCATGTCCCGGACCATCAGAGTGGTATGCACATCTTCTATTGGGATGATAAGTAGGAGCAGAGATGTTGGGATTCCAGGGAGGAGCTCTTGGTGTAATCAGATTCAGTCTCAACAGGTGTTGTCAAGCTTGAAACAACGGCATGTTAAGCTGGGTGAACTGCCTCTTGGACCTGCTTGGCTTATTCTGATCAACTTGTTGCTCTGGGCGAGGTTAATGCTGGGCTTGTGAAGTGGTAGCAATTTGGAGAGTTCTATTCTTCACCATACCAGATTCTTTTCCTCTTGGAAGCTGATCAAAGACCCGATCCCTGACTTGGACTGATTGCTTCATGTCTGATCTATCTTGGTGGAGCTGACTGATCATGGTCCTCAACTCTTCTTGCTCCCGAGCTAAACCTTGGATGAGAGCCCTTTGCCCCAGCATCTGGGTTTTCATTGTATCTACCTCAGCTTGCAGACGTTTCAGCCGTTCGTCTTTGTCATCTTCGGGACTTTTCATGGCCAAATTCCCCGTGAGGAGTGTCCTCAACTCTTTTTGCCCCTTGGATAGGCTTAAGAAGATCTCCCTGAACTGAGTCTCTTGAGCATGAGGATCCTGGTTGTCTGGTTAGAAAGCCATTGCTGAAATAAACAGCGAGGAAGGTAAGTGACCTGTAACAAGGATACCTGTAATGCAATGATGTGTATGACATGCATGTAATGTTTTCAAGGACCTCGCGGG
Organism: Vicia faba; assembly: GCA_948472305.1. Taxonomy (NCBI): domain Eukaryota; kingdom Viridiplantae; phylum Streptophyta; class Magnoliopsida; order Fabales; family Fabaceae; genus Vicia; species Vicia faba. The sequence continues at coordinate 27,186,668 of OX451738.1, forward strand.
ATAAACAAGAAAATTTGTTAGATTTTGGGTCCGGTAGCTTGATTGAAGGAACTGCATATTATTGAGAGTCCTTCTTCAAAGGGTCAAAAGCTCACCATATCCAGTGGGTCATAGCCTCTAACAACCTTGGCTAGGGGAACCTTCTTCAAGTGTCAAAGCTCACCATATCCAGTGGGTCATAGCCTCTGACAACTTTGTCTAGAGGAAAATAAATCCTCTTTGCCCCTTGTTGGATGTTTGATTCATCCTGACCTGCAGCACAAACCCTTGAGATCCTTGAAATGGGTTAGGATGTATGCAATGGTATGATGTCATGCTATGCATGGGGTGATGTAGGTAAACCCTGTTATGAGTCCCAATTAAGGACTATAAACAAACCCTGCAAGAAATTCAGTATACTTTGTTATGAGTCCCAATTAAGGACTATAAACAAAACCTGCAAGAGACCTAGTAAACCCTGTTATGAGTCCCAGTTAAGGACTATAAACAAAACCTGCAAGAAACTCGGTAAACCCTGTTATGAGTCCTAATTAAGAACTGCAAACCAAAACCTGTAAGAAACTTAGTATACCCTGTTATGAGTCCCTATTAAGGACTATAAACAAAACCTGCAAGGGGAACTCAAGTGTCAGATAACAAGCATGCAAATAGTCAAGTTGGAAGGCACACAAGTCATACAAGACAAGCCCTTAGGGTTTAAGGCCAGCATGGGGTCTGGGTAGTACCCTCTTGAAGTTGGTGGGCTCAAAACCTGTCCTATCATAAGTAACCGGGTTCTAAGGGTCCCAATATCATTGGATTGCTTTCATTGTTCATCGTTTCGATTTAACCACTGAACTGGAGACCGAAATATTCCAAGAAAACAACCCTCAATTGAGTGTAGTATCGAGTATCAACCAACCTCGGACTGCACCAAAGTCAGTTATATCACTACCCTAAAGAGGCCAAGATAGTTCAATTAAGGTTCCTAAGGTCAGTTGATGCTTCACGACACCACGCGGAGGCCCCGTACTCTCCTTGACTGAACTCAAGGGTTACCGGTACACACCAAAGTGCCACATCAACGTAGCAGACTGTTTCAACCATGTCGGTATACCCCGCACAGTTCCCTCACAGCCTTGTTGCTACTTTCTAAGAAGGTATCCCCCAGATCCGGGTTAGGATCTATAGAACTCCCAAGACAGTCCCACAATTTAAAGCAAGCAAAGCAATACAATTGAAAACACAGTTATGAACTAACCCTAAGGTACACCTCACTTTATAAAGGTTTCCCCAGCAGAGTCGCCAGTTCTGTGATCGGTGGATCTGGAACTGACTGTTTAACGCTGGTTCGCGAAATGTCGCGGAAGCAAGAGTCGCCACCGTCTTTTATTTTCTCCAAATGGAAAGGACAAAAGCACAGAAAAATTCCTTATAGAGATTGCTCTCGGTTCGGGAGGTAGATTATAGAAAGGGAAGGTGTTAGCACCCTTTCTATCCATGGTTATCCATGGGCTCTTAGATACTTGCTCATTTGTGTTTTCAAAATGGTTTGTTTGCTTTTCAACTGTGGGTTTTAAAAAAAGTCTCTTTGAAAATTCCAGTTCGACTCTTGTATCGGTCCTCAAGAGTGTTTGAAAAATTGCTTTCGAAAGCTTTTGAAAAGGTGTCGGTGTGAAAAGTATTTTTTGAATTTTGTTTTGCAATTTAGAGCAAGTATCAAGAGTCGTCTACCTACCCTAAGGAATTCGTCTGTGTAAATGTCCTTTAAAGTAATGCCATCCCACCATTGAGAGGTAGGTAGCACCACCGTTGGAGGTGTTCGGGTCGATTCGAGGTTCGGGACATGGTGATCACCAGAGCAATAGGAAGACACCTTAGAAGCTACCCTCATGCCAGGTTCCCGGATCATGAGGACTTACTAAGACATCCTCTACTCGACGATCACCTTTCGAGGGGCAAGGCAACAGTGAGGCGTACCCTAAGAGTGGTGTGTGAATTTGTGTGTTGTTTTCAGTTTAGCAATTATCTTTGATCATGCATTTGTGGTGATCTACGCTTGTTTTTAATTTAGGCCATACATTCTTTCATGCAATTAGAATTTAAAAGTGCGGAAATTTAAATCTAAGCTATTACAAGGCGCGGGTCTATACATCGCCAAAATACAAAGACCCGTTTTGAATAAAAATGCGGAGAGTAAATAAATTCCTAATTACTATTACAAGGCTTGAGCAATTATATAATATAAAAAAAAGGAAAATAAGAATAAATGCGCGAAAAGAATAAAAAATGGAACGTTCGAGGGCGTTGGACCCTTTTGGAATTAAATTGAATGAAAAGTTAATTAATTATTAAATTAAAGAAAAGAAATGTTTTTTTGATGGTTTTTGTATTTATGAAATAAAGAAAATTAAAATTCAAGAGAAACCCTAATTCTAAGTTGTTTTTAATTATTAAAGAAAAATATTAAAGTTTAACCTAATTTACTAAATATTTAATGTACATGTTTATTTACAAAATAAATTAGTAATTAATAATAATGATAATAAGAAAAAATTATTTATTAAGAAACGTGATAAAAAGTTAAAAAACCTAATTTCTACATATTTTAATTTATTGAGAAAAAGATTAAAGTTTTAAAACCTAATTTACTAAACTAATTATTAAAGTTTATTTACAAAATAAATTAATAGTGAAATAATAATAATTAAATATATTTTAGTTTCTGATTTTTTTATCTTATGAAAATTAATTTATGAAATTAAAGAAAACAATTGAAAACAATTAAAAGAATAAAAAGGAAAATCAAATAAAAAAATAAAAATGTGCAAACCATGGAGGGTATTCAGACCCAAAGGGAGGTTTTTTGTGAGAAATCTGGCCCATTAGACAAAAAGCCTTGTTTGACTTTCTGGCATCACGTGCATGTTCATTGACTCCTGAGTACCGTGGTCTGCATTCTTTGGCCATTGGATTGGGTTTCATGGTCATTTGTGTTCTGGCTGTTGGCCATTTATGTTCTGGCCTCAATGTTCCTTAATCTTCTAGGATGTCTGTCTCGCCATGTATTAGTGTCATGCATAAGTTTTTCTACTTTGGCCATTTGGCTTTTGGCTTTTGGCCATTTGGCTTTTGGCCTCAACGTTCCTTAATGAACCTGCATGGAATCCTGTCTAAATCTGCAGTGTTGAATCTCACGAACACATTAAATAAAATCATAAAATGCAAATAAAGCCAATATATGAAGAAATTTAATGTTTAGGCACAATATGGCATGTATGAATGATTATACCCTTTTGATCATGGAGATCAAATCAACCTTACCCTTACTGGAAAAGTAGTGACATGAATGCTTTTATGCCCTTTGGATCATGGAGATCAAGCCAGCCTTACCCTTACTGAAGAAGTAATAAGATGTTGGTTTGTAACTGAGATGGCTTGTTTGTAGTGAGAGAGGGAGTTGTAATAAGGATTTCAAGGTTTTAGGGTTATTGAAAGAATTTGATATTCTAACAGTGTTGTGGCAAGGTTTTTTTCTCTCTTTTTTTCCTATCTTTTCTCCTCTTTTTTCTCCTCCCTGGTTTGTGTGAAAAGAAGGTGATTATATAATGGAAATTAGGGTAAAGAAAATGGGCTTTGAATGTGCAATTGGGCCTCCCATGTTCACTTGAGTTCGTCACTTTCCAGGCTAAATCGCAGGGACTTAAGTGCAATTTTGAAGTTGAAATGTGAAAACAAAATGTAGCCGGCATCGAGAACTAATTGTCCGAAAATCGGCTCAATCGGATAAACGGTGAATTAGTTATGAATTTTTGAAGTTTCAGCTCAGACAAACTTATTTTGGGCTCCAGTGTCGACTCTGACACGTTCTTCAATAAAAAACTGGTATTGATCGGTGCATAATTTGGTCTCGACTTTTGAAGCAAAGTTGTAGATCTATGAGTCAGTGACCTTGTGTAAAAATATGAGTCCAATCCGATAAAAATTGACCGAGTTATGAATTTTCGAAGTTTCGGCCCAGATGAAATAATATTCAGCATTCAGGATTTTCGGCGTGTCACACACTCTGAGCAAAAAATGAAGGCCTTTTGAACACTGTTCGAACTTGATACCTCCTGCGAAAATGTAGCCAACTCAATTTTTGAAATTTTAGCACCGGAACCAGCTCGATACGATGAAAATCGACCAAGTTATGATTTTCTGAACATGACGCAAATAAACTTCTGTCACAAATTTTCTGTGCGGAAATACTTGATAAATCCACATTTTTGAAGACCTTCTGATCGAAATTGGCTTCCAGCCGTGAGAGATGAAAACGTAGATAATGTCAAGACGGAATTTTGGCCACCAGAACGGGTTCAAAACGAGTCACGATCTTCAAGTTATGAATTTTTTAGCGCGTAAAAACTGCACTTTCAGCACACTTTTCACCATATTTCTTCGAGAAAACTCACACATTCGGATACCTTCTTTAAAGAATTGACTCTTGAGCCGAACCTGAATTTGAGAATACGTTATCAGAGATATCTTGGCGAAAGAATACCTGAATATGACGCGCCGGGTTGGACTTGTGAATTTTTCTTGAAATATTTTGAGAAATATGGGAGGGCAAATTTTGGGGTACAACACACTCGTTGTTGATTTGGTCTGGACTGGTTATAGCGAGGCTGCTTACTTGGAGTGTTTTGAATCATTACGGCCCCCACAGTTAGCCGACGCTCCGTCTTCCCTGCTCTTCTCTGAGAATATACCATAGCTGTTTCTTTCTTAAAAGGCTTCTTCTCAACACTTGCAGCAACACCCTTCTGAATCTTTCCTGACTTGATGCCAGCTTCTATTCTTTCGCCTGTTAAGATCAAATCGGTAAACCCCGCGGAAGAGTTACCAATTAGATGATTGAAAAATGGCCCAGATAAGGTCCCAAGAAACATATCAACGAGTTCACGGTCGGTTAAAGGAGGCTGCACCCTGCCAGCCAAATCCCTCCATTTTTGTGCATATTCTTTGAATCCTTCGCCGGTTCCTAACGACATACCCTGAAGTTGGGTACGAGTAGGAGCAAGGTCAGAATTATACTGGTATTGTTTGTAGAAAGCGGTGGCCAAATCTTCCCAATTTCTGACACTGGTTCCTTCTAGCTGATAAAACCACTCCAACTGAGCTCCCGAAAGGCTGTCTTGAAAGAAATGAATCCAGAGGTTTTTATCTGCTGTATAGGGTTGAATCTTTCTCACGTAGGACCTGAGATGCATTTTTGGACAGGACAACCCATCATACCTCACAAACACTGGCACTTTGAATTTTGGGGGAATCACAATCCCGGCGACCAAACCCAAGTCTTCAAAATCCAAACCCGGTACTCTTTGTAATTCCATGGCGGCCAATCTGTCTTCTAGCCCTTTGTATTTATCATCAGCTGGAGGGTATTGCTGGTCGGAATAATCTTCATCCTCTTCAACCTCTTCTTCTTCGGCATCAGACTCGGAAGGCACCGCAGCTCCATCTCTTTTACTGGTCCCTTCATCAGAAGTAGGAGGAAATTCAAGCACTCTTCGAGCTTCTCCGTCAAATATTCTCCCCAAAGTAGCTACCCCAATCCTCTTTTTCTTCTTTTTCACTGGGTCCTTATTCCCCAATTGAGTCTTGATATCCTCCTGACCCTTAGCCAGGGTCATCAGGAGTTGCTGGAACTGTGCATTCTGAGCTTGTAGGTCTTTGACTGTTTGCTCGAGATCCATCCTACTGAAATAAACAACAGACAGATAAGGAAACCTGGAGTGAGACCTGCTTATGCACATGATGAATGGTATGCTTATGTATGCAATGCATTCAAGGATTTAGAACATTCAAAATTGTTTCAGACAAAGAAGAACGCACGTCATATTAATAAGAAGAAATTTGTTAGTACATAAATGCCCCATGGGCCAAATATTACAAAATAACTTCTTAAGGCAAAAATACATTGCGCATCCTCTTTGGTGCGATGTAGGTGTTGAGGGCCTCTTGCTCATGGAGTCGGCGGGTAAGCTCTAGAACCTTCTTTTCACTGGCGTAGAAGCTAGCTTCAAAAGTATTCCGTTCCTCCTTGAGCTGAATCCAACTTTTCTGCATTTCCTCCCACGATGTAGGCATGTCTGGATGTAGGATGGTGTAGGGAACCTCTCCTTCATTGACGGGCTCTTTAATCACTGGGAGCACATGAGGATAAGGCATCATTAGATTTTGGGCTCGGGCTCGTACCCACTTGAGATAGGGCTCAAGAGGGATGGTATTCTTGTGTCCCAGAGTCTTGCTATCAACCTTGTTGAGTTTTCCCCAAGCTCTGATGAATCTTTGGCGAAGTCCTTGCGCATCATTGTCGAAGTCAAAAACTAGGCCAGGAATCAACATGTCATGAGGGCCATCCCTCCGTGCATATCCAAATTGCCTCAAAGCTAGGCAAGGGTTGTAGGTGATACCTCCCCTGATTCCAAGTAAAGGAACATTAGGAAATTCTCCGCAACGATCGACGATGATGACATTTTCTCTGGACCGAGAACACCAATGTACATCAGAGTGAGTAAGAGTCATCAACCGTTGGGACCACCTTGAGCCTTGGTCATTCTTCAAGACAGATTGTGGAAGGTGCGAAATAAACCACCTTGCAAGGAGAGGAGTACAGCACATGAGAACACCCCTCTTTCTCATTGTTCGTGTGTAAAATGAGTGAAGAATGTCCCCAAGCAATGTTGGTATTGGATTTCTGGACAAAAAGATTTTGACGGCGTTGACATCTACCAATTGGTCAGGATTTGGGAACAAGACCAACCCATAGATAAGGAGTGCCACAATCTCTTCAAAGGCTTGTAGGTCCAATGAGTTCCAACATTCTTGTGCCTTCTCGAACAAGAATTTTGCTAAGAATCCTTTGACGCCGCTTCTGGTTTCCCAATGCCCCTTGATGTCAGATGGTTGTAGATGTAATGCTCGAGAAACATCTTCCGGCTTTGGTTCCTTTTCCGTACCGTTGAAGGGTAGTTGATTAAGGATAGGGATTCTTAGGAGTTGAGAAAACTCCTCCAAAGTGGGTACCAACTGATAATCAGGGAAAGTGAAACAGTGGTGAAGAGGGTCAAAGAACTGGAATAGTACTTTCATCATGTCTTCTTCAATGTTGGTGTTGACTAGGTTGAGCAGTCTACCATGTCTTTCACTGAAGGATGAATTTTCCGGAATTCTTGAGGTGAGCTCCTTGAGTTGAGGAGAGATTCTCACGAGGTTGACTTGAATGGTATTTCTGCGAGGAATTTCCATGTCCTACAAAACAAGAACAAAGATGAAGATCCAAAACCCTTGAAATGGTTAGTGAATGCATATGATGTTTTATGATATTTATGATGTTTATGATGTATGCACAAAAAATATGTACAAGCAAATCACACCAAACCCTAGTTTTAGGCTTGCATGGGGTTTCATAGGTAAGTACCCTCTTGAGTGTAGTTGGCTTAAAAACCTGTCCTATAAATAGTAATCGGGTTCTAAGGGGCTCAATATCATTGGATTGTTTTCATTGTTCATTGTTTTGGTTTAGCCACTTAACTAGCGACCAAAATATTCCAAGAAAACAACCCTCAATGAGTGTAGTATCGAGTATCTACCAACTTCGGACTGCACCAAAGCCGGTCATCTCACTACCCCTAATAAAAGGCCAAGATGGTCAAGTAAGGTTCTAGGTCATTAGTGCTTAGTGACATCACTCAGCGGCCCCGTACTCTCCTTGATTGAACTCAAGGGTTACCGGTACTCACAAATATGTCGCACTAATATAGCTATTGCTTCGACCGTGTCGGTATACCCCGCACAGTTTCCACAACGTATTGCTATCTATGAATGTTTCCCAAAATCCGGGTGTAGGATTGTAAACCCAAACAATAGAGCCAAGATATAAAGCAATCAATTCAAACAATTAGTCATGCAAGAGGGTGATCTAAGACCTAAGGTTACTCCACTTTTAAAATTCTCCCCAGCAGAGTCGCCAGTTCTGTGATACGGTGGGAGAACTGACTGTGGTTTCGCGTTTGTTTTCGCAAATGTTTCGGTTGAGCAAGAGTCGCCACCGACTTTTTATTTTATCCTAAGGAAAGGTTTAAAAAGCACAGCAAAACCTTTGAGATTTTTCTTGGGTTCGGGGAGTAGATTATAGAAAGGGAAGGTATTAGCATCCTTTCTATCCATGGTTATCCATGGGCTCTTAGGTACTTGCTTAGATCAACTTGCCTTGGTTTTCAATTGTTTGAAATGGTGCTTGGTGTGTGGTTTTGAAAATGTTTTGAAAAGATGCCTTGTATAGGCTACCCTTGTAACAATTCTTTACTCGAATGTTTTACAAAAGGTGTTTTGTCTTTTGAAAAGATGTTTCAAGGTTTTTTGAAAGTTGGTTTTGAAGGTGTTTGTGAGGTGTGATTTGGAAATAGGCAAGTGTTTTCTTTGTAAATTGACAAGTACTTAAGAGTTATCTACCCTAAAGTTTTCTCAAAGATTTTTGTTATGTTTTAAACCTTTTGACAATTTTGTTCCACCATTGCATTTGGTGGACAATCTTGTATTAGGAGGTGAAAGGGACGGGCGTGGGTCATCGTTTAGACCATAATTGCAATAGTGTTAAATGTCTTTGGGCAATTTTTCTTTGAAAGGGATTTGATCATTTTAGGCAACTTTTAGGAGGCGTCATCGAGGGACTTATGATCATTTGATTGTTTTACCCAAAGAAACCCAACATGCAATATGGCCCAAGTATTTGAAGGCAACAAAGGGGAATACCCTAGGGGTGCAAGTGTGAGATGTGTTGTCCATTTTCATGCTTGTTTATCTTGAGATTAGGTCCAACTATTTTGTTCGTTTTAGTTGCATACAAACCCTAACTCTAGCATGGTATGTTTAGAAAGCATTAAAGTGCGAAATTTAAATTCCTACACTATTACAACACAATAATATGGGGAGGGGGGGTACAAATGTTTCAAATGGGGGGTATTTAGACAAGAAATTAAACCTAGCTATTACATCATTTTCTTTGAATATTTACAATATAATTAAAGGGCATAAATTAAATAAAAATAAAACAAATATGCAAGAATGCAAAAAAGGTTTTTATATGCATGAAAAAAAAGTATTATATATGTCACAAAAATAAAAATAAAAGTATTTTTTGGAGTATTTTCATTTTTAGGTCAAAACCCTAGTTTACAAAATAAAATGCATTATTTATTCAATACACATAATATTTATTATTTACATACAAAAATAAAATAAAAATATAGTATATTTGTAAAAATGTATTTTTAATGTTAAATATTAATAAAATAAAATATGTATATTTTTTGGTATTTTATTCCAAGTATACTAATGTATAAGTATATTTATTTATATTATTTACAAAATATGTATTATATATACTAATTAATAATATTTAATATTTAATAAAAAAAGTATTTTTTTCTATAAAATATTTTCAGAGAGTAGAACAAAATAAAAGTGTATAAAAATGTATTTGTACTATTTTAGTATTTTAAATAAAAAGTATATGTATTTATTTATTTATGTACAAACTAAAAGAAAAATCAAATAAATACCTAATAAATTCAAAAATGGTGAGAAAATTTTTTTTATATTTTTAATATCATGAGAAAAAATAAATGAGTCAATTAAAAAAAGAAAAAGTCAAAAAACATTAAAAATAAACCAAATGGGCTCAGGGGGTTCAGAAGCAATTGTATGGTGCAAAAAGAAAAGTCAACACAAGCCCAGCCCATAAAGACCTTTCTTCAACCTCCAGCTTTCTGTTTGAACAAAAACACGCGCCACTTTCTTCCATTGCAAGGTCCTGATTCCTTGAGTTTTAGCAAAAACTTCCAACATCAAAACTGTTAAGCATCTTCTCACGAATTCACACATATAAAAAACATGTTTTAACTCTCAGAAATGAGAGAGAATTTCTTCTCTCCCAATTCTTAACCTAATTTTTGTTCAAAGTTCAGACATCAAATTCTCTAAGCATACATAATATAAATGAAATCTAATTATATGGGCATGTTCAGGGCAATGATTATGACATATTCTCTTCACAAACCTAAAGCTAACAATGCCTAATAAGAGAGATACGAATTCAAAAACTTACCTGTTCAGTTGAAGTTCTATCTGGCAATGGAGAAGCTTTCAATGCCAGGTGATGATTGGGATAGTTTCCTTGAGGTCCAGGGATGCTGTTCCAAGCTTTACTTTGTCTTGAAAGCTTTTGAATCGTGCTAGAGCACTTCAACTGCAAAATGAAAAAGTGAAAATGGTGGAACTTGTTAGAGGGATTATAGGTTGTGTTTCAGGTCTTGGTTAGCTTGCACTGGTGCTAGGGAATGTGTGTGAACTGGTTTGGGCAAGAAAGCTTGAGAGGAATGAAAGATGGCACTCAAACTGCAGGCCTTGCCCTGTTCTTGCAGTTTGAAGGTGATTCTGAGATTGGGAGTGTATGAGGGATGTTAGGGTCGTGTACTAGCTTGGTTGGGATGTCCTGGATGTGCTTTACAAGTTTGCTTAAGTGTTTGTAAGCTGATATGAGAGTTGTCTTACAAAATGCCAAGTTACTTACACTTTAAGCAACAAATGCTCAACTTGTGTTCTAGGTCAGTAGAGGCCCCCTAATGTGATGCATAATCTCTCCTTGATCAGAGTGTTTTGCTCATAATCTTGTGCCAATTAGATTTCATTTGTACTTGTGGATTTGCATCATGACATAAAGTGAAACTTTTGCAAAAATGGATATTATGCTTTATCTATAAATGGATTAATCTTCTAGGCAATGCTTGAACACACAAAACATAGTCTTGGCACAAAGGTTTGGCATTAAATTTATGAGTGTAATTGAGATAAAAGGCCTGTAATCAAGTGGCATGCTGAGTTTTGAAAATGCATAGTGTTATGAACATGTAACTTGGCCTAATCAAAAGTGAGTTTTTGCTATATTGTGAAATTCGATTCTCCCTAACCATGAGGTTGTTTGGGAAGTTCTTGGACATTTTGGAAAGCTTGGAATGAGTACTACAATCCATCTTAGAAATGAAAATTGAAATTCCAAGTAGAAGTGTATGGAAAATGGCCTTGAAGTTAGGTAGAAAACCTTGTCAAAATAGGTTAAAATTTCACTAAGTTAAGAATGGTTTAGTGCCCTTATTCAAAAATTTGTAACTTGAGATACAAGCCTCATTTGGGAAAACTTTGTGAATCAAAGTTGTAGATTATGCAACAAGCTACAACTTTCATGTTTTGACTTTTGTTTGAATCCAAATGAATCTTGGTGAGAAAGTGGGGCAAAGTTGGGAAAAATTAGGGTTTTTCATAACTTAGAAAAATTCTAAGTTATGAAAAATTCTCATTTCTAACCCTAAATTGCATTTTTTTGATTTCTTGGTGAACAAGTTTCATGATTTGGCATGTTTTGATGAAAAATGAATCTTGACTCTTGATTTTGACCAAAAAGTCAAAGTTTGACTTTTCAGCATACAGTCAAAATTGATCAATTGACTGGGAAATTCAACTGTCAATCTTGTGTACTTGGGGTCTTTTGAGTTTGCTGAGGATGTCAAGATAATTCCATGGGGTCCTTGAGTCCATATGTGAACTTGGTTTGCCATTGGCTAGGTCAAACAATCAAAAATTGCCTTTGTGCAGTCAAAACCCTAAAAATGACCATTTTGCCCTTTTGGTGATCTGATCAAATTTCTTGTGGAATTGTGATCCAAACTTGATCAAATGATTCATATGAGTTCATTATGTTGATGTGGGTAAAAATTCATGAGGTTTGACTGTCAATTGGCCAAAGTTGACTTTTTCCCCAATATAGTTGATTTCTAGGTCAACTGTCCAATTGACTGGGCAAAAATTTGAATCAAGGGTTGAAACTTGGTATGGGCAAACTTGTGGGTCCAACATGGAGTATGAAAGTCACTTTGGGCATTGTAGGTCAAAATATCCCTGTGCAAACTCAAACCCTAATTTGGGTCAGTAGTGCAAGGAGAAGTCTTGAGCAGATGAAACCCTAACTGGATCTTGATCTTCAAAGGCTTTGTGATGAGAAATCAATGAGAAATGGGAGGGCAAATTTTGGGGTACAACAATCGTCCACAAATATTTTTCCTGGCTTGCTACAGGTATTAAACTGGGACTTAAAAAGGTTGGCAGATGAGATAGTTGTCATGGCTGGTTTCAGGTATTAATCTCTGACCTGAGAAAGAAAGGTCTTCCTGGCTTGTTACAGGTATTAATCTTCAATCTCTTCATGTAGATAATTTTCCTGGCTTGTTACAGGTATTAATCTACAATCAGTCGTCCACATATATTTTTCCTGGCTTGCTACAGGTATTCAACTGGGACTTGAAAAGGTTGGCCGATGAGATACTTGTCCTGGATGGTTTCAGGTATTTATCTCTGACCTGAGAAAGAAAGGTCTTCCTGGCTTGTTACAGGTATTAATCTTCAATCTCTTCATGTAGATAATTTTCCTGGCTTGTTACAGGTATTAATCTACAATCAGTCGTCCACATATATTTTTCGTGGCTTGCTACAGGTATTAAACTGGGACTTAAAAAGGTTGGTCGATGAGATAGTTTTCCTGGCTGGTTTCGGGTATTAATCTCTGACCTGAGAAAGAAAGGTCTTCCTGGCTTGTTACAGGTATTAATCTTCAATCTCTTCATGTAGATAATTTTCCTGGCTTGTTACAGGTATTAATTTACAATCAGTCGTCCACAAATATTTTTCCTGGATTGCTACAGGTATTCAACTGGGACTTGAAAAGGTTGGCCGATGAGATAGTTGTCCTGGATGGTTTTAGGTATTAATCTCTGACCTGAGAAAGAAAGGTCTTCCTGGCTTGTTAATGGTATTAATCTTCAATCTCTTCATGTAGATAATTTTCCTGGCTTGTTACAGGTATTAATCTACAATCAGTCGTCCACAGATAGTTTTCCTGGCTTGCTACAGGTATTCAACTGGGACTTAAAAAGATTAATGATAGCCATCTTTTGATTGACCTTTTCCTGAAAAAGGTAAAACGTTAGCTGTATGCAATGTCATGATGTATGAAATGCATGATGTCATGATGTTCTCAAAAATAAATGAGATCGTGTCGTATGCACTTTATCATGTATGTAAATAGGAGGTATGAAATGTGAAATGTTTATGAATTTATTTTTGTCTGGGAAAATAAATCCTTGACAAATGTCGGGGGTTTATTAAATCCTGGACTGCTGTTGAAGAGTATGTGTGTCTTCAAACTTTGTTTAGAATGTTTCTGATGGGGATGACGAACGAAGATGGTTGTGAGAATAAACCTGTAGGAGAAAATAACTCCGTTGGGGAATAAACATGGTGAAGAGATTACTCTGCAGGGAATTACTCTGTGGGGAAGAGATACTTTGCTGAGATTTTAATGATAAACTCCGCTGGGGATTCCGTTGATAAGCTCTGTTGGGGATTTTGATGATGAACTCCGCTGGGGATAGAAAGAACTTCGCTGGGGATGATCTTTCAGTTGCAACTTGCTGAGGATAACCCGGTTAGACTCTTGTGAGGATAACCTCTGAATTTGGCTGGGAAGACTTATTGGTGCTTCGCAGGGGATAAGCTTCCAGAATCTACTGGGGAAGATGATTCAACTCCATTGGGGAAACTTTTTTTAGACTGCGCTGGGGAAATGGCTCCACTGGGGGTATCTTGCATTCTGCCGGGAAACATTCTTATATTCCGTTGAGGAATATTAAGACTGCCAGGGATACTCTTATGCTTGTTGGGGAATATCCTTATACTCCGCTGGGGAATACTAAGATCTTCTGGGGATGCCAAGCCTTTTTGGGGCTGACGGTAGACTAACTCTGCTTGGGGGAAGGGTATGGCTGATTCGTTCATGGTTGCGAGTCTCAGTGGGGGAGAGCTACCATTACTGTCTTACTCTGCGGGGAGTGAAAGTATCTTAGCCATATTCTTCAGCTGAATATAAACCTTGGTACTTGGTGGACAGAGCAACTTGTACAGTTCGGACAATTCTTATTTGCCCCTGTTTTTTTGCGGGAGAAGGTGCCTGCGGAGGCCCTATGGATCGAGTATTATCCCAACCTATGAGGTGCTTGGTCTCTTTCGATTGAAATGACAAGTCTTCTTCTGGTAGGTAAGTGACGAGATGACGGGACATAGTCGTACGCTTTGATCCCTAATTTTTGCCTGGACCGCCCTTTCGGGTTTTCAGTCCACCGGGATACCCTTTTTTTGCCCAAGCTGCCTTTTTAGGTTTTTGACTTGCCGGGTGTACAAATTTTTCATTTTCATCCCTTATTTTTGCCCGAACCCTTTTGGTTCGCCGGGAAGCCTTTATTTTTTCCTAGGCCAGTCAACCTAGCGGGTCTTTGATTATGCGTAGTACTTTTTGACTATGTCCATGCTCTCAGGATGTAGGTAGGTGTCACTGTTGGTAGTGTTGTGTTGCCACACTACCAGAAGATGTTCGTTTGATCATACAAGATTCGTTGCTGGAATTCATGTCCAATGCCCCAAGTGATTCAGATGGAGATCTGCCCCTGGCTATTTGGCATCTTTGAGAGATTCCTTGAATCTTGACTTGACTTCCCCAGATGATGGACAATGATCATGCCGTGCCCCTTGATTGGAAGTGTTTTTCCACTTGAGGTGATCCTTTTTTATTAAAAAGGTTTTTGTTCACTAGATATTCGTCGTGCAAATTTCTCTGCTATTTGAACAAATAGTCATATGCAAACAATGTTATTTTAAGAATGCAAAGCTTATGTCTGTCTTGAAGTTTTTGAAAATGCATTTTTTCAATAAAACAGGCAAATTTTGTAAAATGTGATGTCAACTCAGGATTTACAGCAAGCCCTACAGGAGTCAGGATACCTTTTGTAACAGTATGCTTTTGAACTAACCCATGCTTTAGCTTGGACTTTTTAAGGGTTATAACATGACCTGGTTCACGGTTTAAGAAACAAAGGATAAAGGCTCAAATTTTATTTGTACCCACCCGTTCTTCGTGATGTTCTTCGATCCTAAACTCAGCTGATCGTGCATTAGATCCCGTTTGAGTCTTTGCTCTGATATTCCAGTGATGGTTCGGATACTGACAATTTATTTTGAACAGGCAATCATTTTGTTGAGAGTCTGTAGGATCTCTTTCTTTTTTATTTTATTATCCCTGTCTTTTGCCTGAACTGTTTCTTTTGTGATACAGTCGGCGGGATGCCCCAGTTTTGTAAGTCTCCTTCATAGGTTTTGACTTATTGGGCTTTTATTTTGAGAAATAATGACTGCCTGTCCTTACGATTATTCGGAACCATCACTGTCTCTTATTTTGGAAGGACTTCTTTGATGCCATTCATTGTGCATCAGGATGAACTGAGAAAACTACCCTGCCCCAGGTTATAATTAAGGGTTTTAATTTGTGAAAAGAAAAACTCCAACTTCTTTGGCTCAAAGGGGTTGACGAGGGATTATCTTCCTTATAACTCCACTGTTGAGGATTTGAAACAACGCCTGTACATCGTCAACAGGGTCTACTCAAAATCATACTGTAAAGATTGTGGTATCGTTTTCGTCATCCTCCCTCTAAAGGCTTAGAATTTTTTAATCTTTGATCGAGAGTTGAACATCACAAAAAGGAAATATGAAGCAATTTAAGCATAGTGAAAACAATTAATTCAAAACAGACACGTGTAATGCATTAATGAAATAAAAAAGTTTGACATGACAATAATTGTTTGAATAAGCAAAGAAAAATACAACTTCAGAATTCAAATGAACAAAAGTGCTTTCAATCCTAGCCATATTTTGGCAAGGGAGCAGTGATCACATTGGGAGTCTCAGAAGGGCCGAATTCGATCTCTTTCGCATCAATCAAGTCTTGGACCTTGTTCTTCAAAGCCCAACAATCATCCGTATTATGCCCCGGGCTATCAGAGTGATAAGCGCAGCGGGCGTTAGGGTTATACCTTGGTGATGTTGTATTTAAAATCTTCGGAGCTTCTTTTAGAGTCACCAGATTGGTCTTCAGCAACTGTGGCAGCATCTGAGACAAAGTCATACTGAGACGAGTGAATTTCCTTCGAGGTCTCTCGTCCCTTTGTTGGTTGTGATGCTGAGGAGCACCAACAGGTTTTGAAATAACAATTGCGTTGACAGCTTGGCGGTGTTCAGGTCTATTCTGTCTTCTTGAACTGTAGACAACACTGGAATCTTTCTTAAATGGCTTCTTCTCGATGCCCGATGAGACACCCTTCTGTATCTTCCCAGCCTTAATACCAACTTCAATCCTCTCCCCAGTCAAGATAAGGTCTGTAAACCCGGCAGAAGAGCTTCCAATCAAATGGTTAAAGAATGGACCAGACAGGGTCCCCAAAAACATATCAACAAGTTCACGATCATCTAAAGGTGGTTGCACCCTTTCGGCAAGGTCTCTCCATTTTTGAGCATACTCTTTAAATCCTTCACCCGTCCCTATTGACATACCCTGGAGTTGGGTACGCGTAGGAGCGAGGTCGGAGTTATACTGATACTGCCTATAGAATGCAATAGCCAAATCCTCCCAGCTGCGGATACTGGCTCCGTCCAACTGATAGAACCACTCAAGCTGAGTCCCTGAAAGACTGTCTTGAAAGAAATGGATCCACAAGTTCTTATCAGCAGTGTAAGGTTGGATCTTCCTCACATATGACCAGAGGTGCAGCTTTGGACAGGAAGCTCCGTCATACTTGGCAAAGGCAGGTGCCTTGAACTTATGGGGAATCATCACCCTAGATGATAGATCCAGATCTCCGAAGTCCAGACCGGGCACGTTCTGTATCTCCATAGCGCTCAAGCGGTCTTCCAGCTGTTTGTACTTATCCTCAGCAGGAGGATACTGTTCTTCATCATAGTCTGTCTCGTTGTCGGAGACCATAGGGCTAGGAGCCCTCCTTTCTTGTGGACTATCTTTCCCTCCAGATGAGGTGGTCAGATCAACTTCATTCTGCAGCCCGTTTCCAAACCTGCGTCCAGTGTTGAACATGATGGTCCTCTTTTTCTTCTTCTTTTTCTCCTTCAGAATCAAAGTCTTCAGGTCCTGCTGACCCTTAGCTAGATTCATGAACAACTCTTGAAATTGGGCATTTTGGGCCTGGAGGGCCTTGATAGCTTGCTCAGTGGAAGGTTCAGTAGACATGATGATTGGTGAAATAAACAGCGAAGAAGATAAGAGACCTGTAACGGATGACCTGTTATGCAATGATATGTATGATATATGTATGCAATGTTTTCAAGGATCTCGCGTGGTAAACAAGAAACTGTTAGAATCTGAATCTGGTAGCTTGATTGAAGGAGCTTCATGTTGCTGAGAGTCCTTCTTCAAGAGTCAAGCTCACCATATTGAGTGGGTCATAGCCCCTGACTCAAGTTATCGTGTTTTGATTTCTAAACAACCTCGGCTAGAGGAAAATAAATCCCCTTTCCCCCTTGCTGGACATTTGATTTACCATAACCTGCATCACAAGCCCTTGAGATCCTTGAAATGGTCAAGGAAATGTTAAGGCATGATGTTATGATGTGTATGATATGCATTTAAGCAAAAGTGTGAAGTGATGTAAGTAAACCCTGCAATAAATCCAAATTATCGGATAAGGACTGTAAACAAAACCTGCAAGGAACTCATGTTGTCAGATAACAAGAATGTGCTAGTTTAAGTTTGAAGGCACACAAGTCACACAAACAGCCTTAAGTTTAGGCTGGCATGGAGTTTAGGTATTACCCTCTTTCAGTTTCAGTTGGTTCAAAACCTGTCCTATAAATAGTAACCGGGTTCTAAGGAGCTCAATATCATTGGATTGTTTTCTATGTTCATCGTTTTGGTTTAGCCACTTAACTAGCGACCAAAATATTCCAAGAAAACAATCCTCAATGAGTGTAGTATCGAGTATCTACCAACTTCGGACTGCACCAAAGTCGGTCATCTCACTACCCCTAAAAAAGGCCAAGATGGTCAAGTAAGGTTCTAGTTCATTAGTGCTTAGTGACATCACTCAGCGGCCCCGTATTCTCTTTGATTGACTCAAAGGCTACCGATACTCACAAATATGTCGCACTAATATAGCTATTGCTTCAACCGTGTCGGTATACCCCGCACAGTTTCCACAACGTATTGCTATCTATGAATGTTTCCCAAATCCGGGTTAAGATCTATAGAACTCCGATACAAGCCCACAGAATTAAAAGCATACAAAGAAATACAATTGAAAACACAAGTGATCTAATCCTAAGGTACACCTCACTTTATAATCCCCAGCAGAGTCGCCATTTCTGTGATCGGTGGGAATGAGAACTGACTATTTTGGAATGTTGGTTCGCGTTTGCGTTTGTTTTCGCAAAATGTCACGGTAAGCAAGAGTCGCCACCGTCTTTTATTTTATCCAACAAGGAAAGGACAAAAGCACAGAAAAATTCCTTTTCGAGATGTTTCTCGGGTTCGGGAGGTAGATTATATAAAGGGAAGGTGTTAGCACCCTTTCTATCTGTGGTTATCCACAGGCTCTTAGGTACTAGCTCATTATGTTTTCAAAAGTTTGCTTTTCTTTGTGTTTGTGGGTTTTGAAAAGAGTTTTGTTTTTGAAGAGAGTGTAAGTGAGAAAAGTTTTGTTTTGTTTTTAAAAGGAGCAAGTACTTAAGAACCTCTACCTACTCAAAAAGGAATTAAACTGTGCAAATGTCCTTTAGACAGTGCTATCCCACTATTGAGGAGTAGGTATCACCGTCGTTGGAGTTTTCGGGTCAATTCGATTAAGGGACGTGTGGTCACTAAAGCAATGTTAGGATGCCTTATCGGTAACCCTAATGTCTTAGATCATTTTTATCGAGGCAACCGTTTCGAGGCAACTTTGATCTTTGGACAGGAGGGCGACCTCTAAAACATCCTATACTCAATGACCACGTTCGAGACAACCAAGTGAGGCGTACCCTAAGAGTGGCATGTGCGAGTGTGTCAATTTTCAGTTTATATTATCTTTGTATATTTAGGTGTTCTACCGTTTGTTTTCAGATCTTGTCATGCAATCCTAGTTAGCATACATCTAAACAATTAATATATGTATAGGAATTTAAAGTGTGGGAATTGTAAATCCTACGCTATTACAAGGCTTCGAGGAGGGGGATTATTTACATGTCCGAAATTGGGGGAATAAAGCAGTAAAGTGTAAAAGTCTTAGTTAAGCTATTACAAACCAGTAGGCAATTACAATAAAATAAACGCGCGCGAATCTGAAAATAACCTCTAAAAATCCTAAGAATAAAATCTTTTTGTTGTTTTATTTTATTTTGGGAAAATAATCTAAATCTTCTTAATTTTAGTTTTTGAGAAAATGTTAAGATAATTAAATGATTAATTAACAAAGTTAATTTAATAGAAAAACTAGCCTAATGTTTTTGTGGTTTTTTTTATTTTATCGATTTTATGTTGATTAAAAAAAAGAAATAAAATAGTCAAAACAAAGATGAAATTGAAGGAACAGGCAGTAAATCAAGAAAGGTATAATTCTAGAGGCCTGGATCGAAAGAGGTGTGGGTTGTCTTTCGATCCAGTGAAGAGGCTTGATCGAAGGTGCGTGAGGGGCTGCACTTTGGGGGTGTTCGATCTGGATATGTCATCCTTCGATCTGGGAACCCTGGATCCAGTTCGAAGCTAAGCTGCCAAGCTTCGAAGCTCTGAACAAGATTCTGGGAAGATATTTCCTTCAAAACTAGACAAACGTTAAAGATCCAGGGGGGATTTTACCCCCTGATTCGAATCTCCTCACAATTCGAATCCTTCCTCAATTTGAATCTGCTGAATCTGGGTCTGGGTTTGTTTTATCCTGAGATTCAAAGGAGAAACTTAGATCGTGCCCAAGCAATGGCATGATCTCATCTTTGCACTGTAGCTTACATGCAACATAATCAGTAATAACAAGAATATATATGCAATGTGTGTTTAAATGTCATGAAGGTGCAATTTTGGTTTTGCAAACCCTTACCAATTAAAGATGTATGATCTGTGGCTTTGGGTGTGGAGATGTTTGCTGAATGGATGCTTTGGCTTGGATTACTTATGAAAATGCTGACAACCTTTGGTGGGTTTATGGGCAGCGTATCTCCAAATCCTCCCTGTTTCTTTTTCTCCTTTTTTTTCGTTCCCCCCTTTGTTCTGTAATTCTAGTTTTCTCCCTTTACTATAATTTTTGTAATGTTTTTGTTCCCCCTTGGCACTGTATGCTGGCCCTTGTATTTATAGGAGTTTGATGGTCTAGTAACGGCAAGAGACAACCAAATAAACAGGCCTTTAAAGCCATGAGACAAGAATCAGACATATTAAAAGATTTCCTTTTTTAAAATATTCATGTCTCTTTGGAATCTTGAATGAACTTGGACACCTTTGATTTTCGAATGCCTCCAGGCCATGCTCTTCGAATGGTCTTGAGTTGCCTCCTTCGAATGGAATTCTTATGTGCCCTTCGAATGGGCCTTCTGAATGCTTATTCAAATGGACCTTTTGAATGTTCTTCAAATGACCCTTTGAATGCTTCTCTTTGATAGCTTCATAGTCCCAAATCAAATTACTCCAGCTTCAATTACATAGCCCCTTTGATTGAGCCTCCCTCTGCTTCGATTGCTTGATTCGAAAAGGATCACCCTGGTCGAATCAGCTCTTGTAGGGTTGGGAGCAAACAAGGCAAGAATCTGGCCTTTAATTCAAATAATTGAGTCCACAATCAGCATTTAATTATTTCTATATTTGCAAGGGACACATGCCATTGTGAACTTTGGGTGAACCTGGACAGGTTAGGATATGTGTTTTTGCTTAGTCATGCCAGCCTACTTCATTCCTTCGAATCTGCCTTCTTTGCCAGCTTCAAATTCCAATTCGAATCTATTTAGAACATTCCCTATTAGACAACTTCGACCAGCCCTATGCCTTGTGATGAGTCTAAGTTATGATTCGAAGTGTCCAGAACTTCCTTCATCAGAGCATCTTAGATTAAGAGAAACTCTGCACTGAAATGCCATTCGAAGGTCATTTCGTTCTGATGTTCTGATTGAGGTAAAGTATGAAGTTCCAGTCGAAGGACCCTCTGAAGTACTAGTCGAAGCATTGTGAAATTGACTTGATCGAAGGGGTCCAACGCTCAATCAAAGACTTGCACACCAAAGCTTGATCGAAGGGTTCCAAACACCTAATCGAAGCTTACTAATCAAAGCCTGATCAAAGAGTGCCAAATGCCCAATCGAAGACTGGTGAGTCAGGTCTGTATTGAAGTATTTTGGATACCCAATCGAAGACTTTTCCAAGATGCCAATCGAAAGACACTTTGTTCATCTTCAAAAAACTTTATTTTTGTTAGGCAAATGTTTGTGACCAACCATGTAAGGGAAGACCTTTGAAAACATGAGAGGGCAAATTTTGGGGTACAACACGGGGGAATCTACTTCCGAGATTCTGTTGAAAGATTACCTCCTTTCGAGATTTTCTGGAAAATCACCTACCTTGATCAACCAGGGGAATCTACTACCGAGATTCTGTTAAAAGATTACCTCCTGCCTAGGTTTTCCAAAAAATCACCTGCCGTGATCAACAAGAGGAATCTACTGCCAAGATTTTATGTAGAATTGGTAGCTTGATTGCCGATGATGATTTCCTTCACATAAAACGAGGTTTCATGCTATGCGTGCAAATTTGATTGGTGCATGGAATGTAATGATTGATTGATGCATGTAATGATTGATTGATGTATGAATTTAGTGATGTATGTAACGATTGATTGATGCATGAAATATGATGATTGATTGATGTACGTAATGATTGATTGATGCATGAAATGTGATGAATGACTTGGATATATGTAAATGGATGTTGGACTTTGAAATGCGAATGCGTAGTTAGGCTTTTTGAGATACGCTCGACCCATGCTGTTGGAATGCGTAGATGAATGAGATGATAGTATGGCTTGGTTTTGGATCTAGGAGCCCTAATGCATGATTTATGCAGCCTTGTGCTTTATGATTATGAATTGGATATTTTTTGAATGGTGCCCCTGTGATAGGTTATGGATGATTAAAGCATGGAGGTTTGTTTATGCAACAAGGTTGCTTGTCACATTATGGTTGAGTGTTGTGCTTGCATGATTCCCTGATACTTGTTTCGAACTCGAAGATTTCTGACGTAGAAGAGAGGTCCACCGGAGGTTTGTGAAAGTATGAAGAGAGCTTGCTTTTGTATGGATTGTTTTTCCTAATTTGTTGGTAGGGTCCTGGAGGAGATTATCTTTAATATGAGCTTGGAAAAGTTTGATCATAATGTGAATGACCCCAATATTTTTCATTATGCCCCTGATTAAAAGACTCCTGAAAAATGCTTGGCTTTGATGGACCCTTTTGTATCAACTTCTTTTTTGATCGAGCCTCGCAGTGGTTTGCCCCAACATTCGAATTTTGAAAGACATGCCCCTCAATCTCCAAGATCCGGAGGAAGTATCCTTAGAAGGACCTTAGACCTTTCCATGAACTTGTCATAGGTTGCCCCAAGTATTTGAAGCTTTGAAAAGTTTGTACTCGAAGTTGCTTGAAGAATTTGGACCCTACGTGCAGTAGGATGAACTTGATACGCACTGCCCTAACATTTAATTCTTAGAAAACTTCCCCTGATCATCAATTCCTTGAGAAACATGTTAACATGAGGAAACAAAGTCATACCCTATTGTGATATGACTTGACTAAGGAATGTTTCTTTGAAGGGTATGCCCTTAATTGAACAATGCTTTGAAATTTGATCCAAATTGATTGAACCTCGGAATGCTCACCTCTTGTCAACAATATCTTCATGTGATATACCCCTATGATCATTAGTCTATGCCCTTGTTTATAGGGATCCCCTTAGATGCTTTTGCCCCAGTTAGGAGCTTCTTGGAAAGGATGGCCTTTGATCAGACCTTCTTGAAATCTCTTTGATGCTAAGTATTGATTCGTAGATAAAATTGTACATTTTGAAAAAGTAATTCCATTTGATGCACATGCAAGCTTTGAAATTGAAATTGATTATTTGAAAAGAAATAGAAGATTAGAAGATGAATATTTGAAGCGAAGTAGTTAGAAATGATTTTAACAAACATAGGAGTCAGTTTAACACAAATCTTGTTGGGTATGCTTTCATAGTGAACCTAGCCTCAATTAGGACTTTTGAAGGTTATAACGTGGTCATGGTTCGTGGTTTAGGAAACAAAAGATATAAGGCTCAAAATTTATTTAGCCCACCCCATTCTCCATGATGTTCTCCAATCCTAAATTCAATTAATGCAACAAATTCGTTTAATCCCCACAAGAAGTTTTGTAGTCGCGCAGATGGTGAGAAGCGTAGATAAAGATCCATGCACCTATGAAAAGTATTGATAAGATCTGAGCATTGATAAGATTCAAGCGAGCATAAGATTCAAGCGAGCATAAGATCCAAGCGTTGATGAGAATCCTTGATGATTCTTGAAGTGGCAGTCACAAGATTGTTTTCCAATTTATTATTTTCAATCCCTTATTTTTGCATGGACCGATTTTTTGAATTTTTTTTTTAATTTGATCCATCAGGATGCCCTAACTTTTGCCCAGGTCAAGTTTTTTTTTGCCTTGACTTAGCGGGCTTTCACCTTTTTTTAATTTATTTTTTTCGCTTTTGGTTTTGAAAATTTGTGACTACCATGCTGATTGTTGTAAGCTCCGTCTTCATTGTTTCTTCGATCTTGATTGATGTGTTGAGGAAGAAAGACGGTGTGGAGTTTTATTTTTTATTGATTCCTCAATCTTGGATGATGAATGCGGGGAAGATAATGTGCTCGAATCTTTGCTTAGATCGTTCTCTCAATGATGTATCGAGGAAAGAGATATGCTTAAACCTTTGCTTAGATCATTCTCTCGATGATGTATCAAGGAAAGAGATACATTTGAACCTTTGCTTAGATTGTACCGATTCTCCTGGGTTTTAAATGCATCATTGAATTAATTGAAATATACCCTGCTCCTGGTTAAGATTAAGGTTTTTTTTTAGAATAGAAAGAACTCCGACTTCTGGCACGAGGGGGTTAACTACGGATTAACTCCTTATATCTCCATTGTTTAGGAATTGAAACAATGCCTTACATCGTCAGCTAAGCCTTATTATTAAAAAGCATACATCAGAAAAATTTGATTATTTTGTAATTTCATCATTCTTTGTCAAAGTTTGTTAATTTGAAAATGGAAAAGAAGAGCGAGAATGGAAAGTCGTTGATTATTCGTGGAATGAATTGATTTCAAAAACATGCATGCTTATTTTAATAGAATTACGTGACCAAAGAGTACAAAGTGTATAACAAATAAAAATTAGCAAGAAAGAAATTACAGTTTGAAATGATAAAGGCCTAATGATCTAGAGATAAGCCTTCTCATTGATCTACTGACTTCAGGAGATGCTTCGTAGTTTTTGGACTTGTCAGAGCATGGGGTGACCCTTGACTTTTATCGGGCATACAAAATCCATTGATAGGGAAGTTGA
This sequence comes from Vicia faba, assembly GCA_948472305.1. Taxonomy (NCBI): domain Eukaryota; kingdom Viridiplantae; phylum Streptophyta; class Magnoliopsida; order Fabales; family Fabaceae; genus Vicia; species Vicia faba. Next base: position 27,211,248 of record OX451738.1, read on the forward strand.
TGTTGATGTAAAGGAATCATCAATGTTGGTGGCAATTGAGGCACTATGTAGGCCTGTAGTTGTCATGGTGAAGGGATGCCTTCTCTCTCCAATAAGATTTATAGGACCAAGCTCCTTTTAATCTCCAACGTTTGACCTTTCCTTCACCAATCTAAGATTTTCTTGAAAAGCTTGGACTTTGCCCTTGAGCACCGGGGAATTTGTTAGCTGGATTGATAGCGATTAAGGGCAAAGGTGGAAATACATGACATGAAAATGTATGGATGTATGTAAATGCATGGGTATGCAAAAATATTTTTTTGGCTTTAAGGGTATGCAAAAAATTTTATGTAGATGAAATGCAACATGGACATAATATGAGGGTAGACATAGGGGGTATCCTATACAGGTTTGAAGATGATATCCTACTCTGACTCAGAAATTGAGACATGCAGGGACTCATTACGGATGAAGATGATAATAGACATAGATTTGATGATTTCCTAAACTGTCTTAGAGATTGAGACAAGTAGGAATACCTTGCGAATTATGGCCAATGAGGAGTCCCTACAGGATAGGGATGATGATATAGATGGAAGCCCTACGGGCTAAGGATAGTAGTGGATGAAGGGATAACCTTTGCAGGTTTGCAGATTGTAGTGGGATTTGTGAAAGGTATCCTTAGAAGGTAGGTTCTTAGTATTGGCCTACGGATATTCTACCCTCCCCATAAGGTGGTTTCCTTAAGGGTGTCATGAATAACGCTAGAGGAAAAGGCATAAGGGCCTCCCTTAAGCGGAGTCTCTTTACATACCGAAACTTTCGCCTCTAGGTCATGAAAGGTCTCATCACGAGTTTTTGGTTTAAAGGTCGTACAAAGAGTCATATGTATCATTCCAAAGTCCTAATTCCCAAGAGGATGTCTCTCGAGAGGTATTCCTTTTGCGAAACTCCACTGACTCTCGGAGAAGTCGTCACATAAACTCATAGGGTTGATGTAATAGATGAACCTTCTTTCTAAGGGTTTTTAAAAATATTTTTTTTGCGAAAATTAAATCCCACCACAGATAAATAAATATAATGTATAGTATTAAGAAATAAGCAAGAAATAGATAAATAAAGTGAAAATAAAGAAAAACCAAAAATATAAGGAAACCCTAAAACCTAAAGATAAGCTCCTAAACCTAGGGTTGAGTCCCCAGCAAAGTCGCTAGCTGTTGCAACTGGTTTTTTAATTAGAGTCGCCACCCTTAATTTTTATCCTAAGGGAAGGGAGTATAAAGGAATAACCTTAAAGTTTAGAGATTCTAGATTTGGACCCGGTTCTAGACGAAGGGAAGGTGTTAGGCACCCCTTATCTATCTTGTTCACACGGATACTAGGTTTAGAAGCATTATTTTTAAGAAATAAGGTAATTACTAATAATAAGGGAAAAGGGTTTGAATTTTAGTTAGGGGGACTCGCCACGATTTTTGATCGTATGCCTACGTATCCTCTTAGGAGGAATCAAAGTCTCATTTCATAGTTCGCGGATTGTTTTGTATTTTTTATGGATTACGAAATATATTTGAATTTCCCGCGTACGTAGTCTAAGAGTGTGAATGACAGAGTTTGTTAGACCAAGTGCGCAGTTAATTTAAATATATTCGTATTCCTTTCCGAAAATTAATTATTCGAATTAATTCGATTTGCAAAAAAAAAGATTTGATGTTTGGTTGAATATTTTTTATACTTAGAGCGAGGGAGCATGATATAGTCTCCTTATCACATGGTCAGATATTGACCACGTGTCATTCGCGGATGATGAATTTGGCGAGTTGCGTGGATTTTAACATCTTTGTAAAAATATCGAATTAATTTAATTGCAAAAATAAGTTTGAAATTATGTGCAAACTAATTTTATCCAAATATATATATATATATATATATATATATATATATATATATATATATATATATATATATATATATATATATATATATATATATATATATATATATATATATATATATATATATATATATATATATATATATATATATATATATATATATATATATATATATATATATATATATATATATATATATATATATATATATATATATATATATATATATATATATATATATATATATAGTGCTTTAGGTTAATGATTAAATTAATCAAATCTAACTAACAAAATTAATCTAACTAATAAAATCTAACTAATAGAGAGACTAACATAAATAATTAAATTAAATTAGTTAAGCTAAAGGGTGTAATAGAAGTATGGAGGTGTGATTAGTAATTAGAAATTATGGTCATAAGCCCAAAAAGCCTGATTACAAAATCCTAATTTCCAAACTAATAATAAATAAAATAATATAATATAAAAATAGGAAAAAAGAAAACAACAATAAGAATGAAAAATAATGTTACAGTGATATAGGGCGCTGCATAAATTGTTTCATCAATGGTCCCTTTGACTTTTCATAATTATGTATCCACCAATTATGTCTTGATATTTAGCATTTGGAATAATAAGAATAAAAAATAAAACACACATAATAGAAGCTATAACCTGGGACAAAAAATAAAACGCATAAGGGAGTCTTTCTATCTCTCTTCGTCCCTTTTCGTCTTCTCGCTTATTTCACAGTTTTGCTTCATCTTTATCCTTTTCCATCTTAATCTCCTTCTCTCTCACTTTTACCTATTCAAATCTTCAAAATAAAACCCACAAACAAGAATATAAAAAATATAAAATCAAGAGGAAAGCTTGTGGTGGTGTTCGAAAATAAAAGGGCGGGCGGAGGTCGCGAGGAGGAGGGCCGGCAAAGAGACTAGATATTGCGAGTTCTAAGGCAACGATGGATGAGATCTGAGCGGTTGTTATTGGTGTGTCGTTGTTGGTGGCTCGGATCGCGTGAACAGGGGTGTCACGCGATTTGGAGAGGTAGCTCTGACGGTAGAGGTTACAGATGGTGGCGGTGGAGTGAAGTACAGAGAAAAGATAGTGAAGCAGTAATTATTTTTTCTTTTTGTACTGTAATTGTTTTTCTCCCTCTCTCTCTCTCTTGTACTTGTCCCTGTACTGTTTTTGTCCGGCCCTTTTCCTTCCATTTTGTTTTGATTTTATAGCTCTTAGGTGTTGTAAATTAGGAAGTAGATAAATTTGTCTGTAAATTAGTTTTGGAAACAATGAAATGTGTCTGCAAATTAATTCTTAGAATTGATTGAGTTTTATGCCTTAGGAAATATTTTGAATCTTTTGTCTGTAATTTAAGAGCTTTGCAAAAATGTTTCTGTTTCTCTAATTGATTTTTTTCCCCAGGTACAAACATGAGTTCATTACTTACGATTCGTACAGCAAAAAAAAACCCTACGTTGCTTGCTTTTTTTTTATTCATACAGAACCTATTATAAAAATAAACAACAGGTGTTCCTTATTGAATTGGGCTATACGATTAATCCATCGTTTAAAAAAAAAATCATGAATACAACTTCAAATAATAATAATAATAATAATAATAATAATAATAATAATAATTGATTAAAATGATAATAATAATAATAATTACTAATGATAATAGCATCAATAGTATTAATAATAATTATAGACTTAAAGTCAGATATTGACTTTAGTTTAATTAATACAATAAAAATAATTTTAACAACATAATTTAATTATATAGCTACAAAAATATTAATAAGAACTATAATACTGATTTATTGTACAACAAATAATGATAATAGCAACAAATATTTTAAAAAAAATGGGCTTCAAACCCTATTATTGGGCCATAGAATTAATTCAGATTTTGTAAAGCCCGCACACCTATTCTTCTTATAATACACCCATCTCTTAAACTTGAAACAAATTTTAAGACTTAATGGACCATCAGATATTGATGGTCTATTTTACATCAACACACTCCTTTGACTTTAAATATCCCTATAAAGGTGAAAACTAAATAATAAAATTTATTTGAAGAAAACCCTAGATTAGGGTAGGGAAAATTTGGGGTATGACAGTTGCCCCTATTTAATCATCTTTCGATTGAATAGTGCAAGAATACGCAGGTCTCGCGCGTTTAATCGGAAGTTTATTAAATATTAGAAAACCCCAAGATTTGTTCGAGCTAATATAAGAATACGTTGTACAACATTCTTATGAGTGTGAATAATAGGCATAGATGATGATGTATCATCTTACCAGCGTTTGGACCAAAGTGGGTTAGAATCAAGACTCGACAACGCAGATAACTCGTCGGTATCTGAGAGATTGTAAGATTTTGCTTATTTACCATAACCTAGGAGGTAAATGGTACGAGTTTAAAAAGCTGATTTACTAATGCTGGGAGACTAATATAGTAAATTTGTGACGTAAATTTCGTATATTCAACGCAACCTAGGGGATGAATAACATAAAGCTTGATAACACATTGCTGCATGGAGACTGATGCAATGGATTTACACAAATTTAGTTATGTTTACTACAATATAGGGAGTAAACAGTACAAAGATGAACCTGTGCATTTATCACAACCTAGGGGATAAAAGACAACAGGGATGGGCTTACGTTATCCACCGCAACCTAGGGGGTGAATAATATAACCTTGAAGATTCGCGTATCTATCACAAACTAGGGGATATATAATTGAAAAAGTTTAAAACCAGATATTTGGAACTTGGAATGACGATGTTAATTGTGTCAGCCCTCAACCAAGATTCGATAACCAAATGCAATATGCTAGATTTGAAGCGATGGAACCCAAAGTTCACTGATGAGGTTAGTTGTGTTGTCTCAACCATGATCATCAATGTAAAGAAAATAAACCCCAAATTCATGATGATATCAGTCGTTTCGTCTCAACCATTATCAACATGAAGGAAATGAACCCAAAATTCATGATGATATTGGTCGTGTTATCTCAACCATTATCAACATGAAGAAAATGAACCCCAAATTCATGATGATATTGGTCGTGTCGTCTCAACCATTATCAACATGAATAAAATGAACCCCAAATTCATGATGATATTGGTCGTGTCGTCTCAACCATTATCGTCAATGTAAAGAAAATAAACCCCAAATTCATGATGATATTGGTCGTGTCGTCTCAACCATTATCAACATGAAGGAAATGAACCCCAAATTCATGATGATATTTGTCGTGTCGTCTCAACCATTATCAACATGAAGAAAATGAACCCCAAATTCATGATGATATTGGTCGTGTCGTCTCGACCATTATCAACATGAAGAAAATGAACCCCAAATTCATGATGATATTGGTCGTGTCGTCTCGACCATTATCAATATGAAGAAAATGAACCCCAAAAGAATTTGCCATCTTAACCAGAGTAGCTTTGCAAGATGCCATGTATGAATAATGTCCTAAACTGATATGTTATTCGAGTGTGATGTATACCCTAAATGTTTGTATGTATATGCTTTTGATCGATATTTTTTTTTGGTAAACCAATTGGGTTCTCATAGTCACCAACTCCTCGACAGTGTTGTCTGCCCTTATTGTATCTCCAAGTGGATTTGGATTTGGTGAGAGATGTCTGCAAGATCTTAATGTCTGTATCGTAGACGCATGCGTAGGTATGGACGTGGACGTTGGTGTAGTCATGGACGTAGGCATGTGCGTAGAAATAGGCGTGGACATAGGTGTGGACGTGGAAATAGGCTTGGTCATGGACGGGGACAAGGACATTGGCATAGTCGTAGACGTAGGCATGTGCATAGAAATTGGCATGGACATGGGTGTAGGCATGAATTTTCCTTCGCTATTCTTCTAACCAGAATAAACTTTGATGATTTATCAAATGCGCTTCGGTGTTTCTGTATGTTAGATGAACCAAATGTTGCAAATGATCTTGAGATTTTACGTACATCATGCTTGATGTGAGGCTCTTAGTGGGAAGTCTGCTGCCAAGATTTCCAAGGAATATACTATCGAGATTCTGTCGAAAGATTACCTCCTGCCAAGGTTTTCTTGAAAATCACCTTCCGTGATCAACCAGGGGAATCTACTTCCGAGATTCTGTTGAAAGATTACCTCCTTTCGAGGTTTTCTGGAAAATCACCTACCGTGATCAACCAGGGGAATCTACTACCGAGATTTTGTTAAAAGGTTACCTCCTGCCTAGGTTTTCCAAAAAATCACCTGCGGTGATCAATAAGAGGAATCTACTGCCAAGATTTTATGTAGAATTGGTAGCTTGATTGCCGATGATGATTGCCTTCACATAAAACAAGGTTTCATGCTATGCGTGCAAATTTGATTGGTGCATGGAATGTAATGATTGATTGATGCATGTAATGATTGATTGATGTATGTAATGATTGATTGACGCATGAAATATGATGATTGATTGATGTACGTAATGATTGATTGATGCATGAAATGTGATGAATGACTTGGATATATGTAAATGGATCTTGGACTTTGAAATGCGAATGCGTAGTTAGGCTTTTTGAGATACGCTGGACCCATGCTGTTGGAATACGTAGATGAATGAGATGATAGTATGGCTTGGTTTTGGATCTAGGAGCCCTAATGCATGATTTATGCAGCATTATGCTTTATGATTATGAATTGGATATTTTTTGAATGGTGCCCCTGTGATGGGTTGTGGATGATTAAAACATGGAGGTTTGTTTATGCAACAAGTTTGCTTGTCACATTATGGTTGAGTGTTATGCTTGCATGATTCCCTGATACTTGTTTCGAACTCGAAGATTGCTGACGTAGAAGAGAGGTCCACCGGAGGTTTGTGAAAGTATGAAGAGAGCTTGCTTTTGTATGGACTGTTTTTCCTAATTTGTTGGTAGGGTCCTGGAGGAGATTATCTTTAATATGAGCTTGGAAAAAGTTTGATCATAATGTGAATGAACCCAATATTTTGCATTATTCCCCTGATTAAAAGACTCCTGAAAAATGCTTGGCTTTGATGGACCCTTTTGTATCAACTTCTTTTTTGATCGAGCCTCGCAGTGGTTTTTCCCAACATTCGAATTTTGAAAGACATGCCCCTCAATCTCCAAGATCCGGAGGAAGTATCCTTAGAAGGACCTTAGACCTTGCCATGAACTTGTCATAGGTTGCCCAAAGTATTTGAAGCTTTGAAAAGTTTGTACTCGAAGTTGCTTGAAGAATTTGGATCCTACGTGCAGTAGGATGAACTTGATACGCACTACCCTAACATTTAATTCTTGGAAAACTTCCCCTGATCATCAATTCCTTGAGAAACATGTTAACATGAGGAAACAAAGTCATACCCTGTTGTGATATGACTTGACTAAGGAATGTTTCTTTGAAGGGTATGCCCCTAATTGAACAATGCTTTGAAATTTGATCCAAATTGATTAAACCTCGAAATGATCAACTCTTGTCAACAATATCTTCATGTGATATACCCCTATGATCATTAGTCTATGCCCTTGTTTATAGGTATCCCCTTAGATTCTTTTGCCCCAGTTAGGAGCTTCTTGGAAAGGATGGCCTTTGATCAGACCTTCTTGAAATCTCTTTGATGCTAAGTATTGATTCGTAGATAAAATTGTACATTTTGAAAAAGTAATTCCATTTGATGCACATGCAAGCTTTGAAATTGAAATTGATTATTTGAAAATAAATAGAAGATTAGAAGATGAATATTTGAAGCGAAGTAGTTAGAAATGATTTTAACAAACATAGGAGTCAGTTTAACACAAATCTTATTGGGTATGCTTTCATAGTGAACCTAGCCTAAATTAGGACTTTTGAAGGTTATAACGTGGTCGTGGTTCGTGGTTTAGGAAACAAAAGATATAAGGCTCAAAATTTATTTAGCCCACCCCATTCTCCATGATGTTCTCCAATCCTAAATTCAATTAATGCAACAAATTTGTTTAATCCCCACAAGAAGTTTTGTAGTCGCGCAGATGGTGAGAAGCGTAGATAAAGATCCATGCACCTATGAAAAGTATTGATAAGATCTGAGCATTGATAAGATTCAAGCGAGCATAAGATTCAAGCGAGCATAAGATCCAAGCGTTGATGAGAATCCTTGATGATTCTTGAAGTGGCAGTCACAAGATTGTTTTCCAATTTATTATTTTCAATCCCTTATTTTTGCATGGACCGATTTTTTGAATTTTTTTTTGAATTTGATCCATCAGGATGCCCTAACTCTTGCTCAGGTCAAGTTTTTTTTTTCCTTGACTTAGCGGGCTTTCACCTTTTTTTTTGAATTTATTTTTTTCGCTTTTGGTTTTGAAAATTTGTGACTACCATGCTGATTGTTGTAAGATTCGTCTTCATTGTTTCTTCGATCTTGATTGATGTGTTGAGGAAGAAAGACGGTGTGGACTTTTGTTTTTTATTGATTCCTCAATCTTGGATGATGAATGCGGGGAAGATGATGTGATCGAATCTTTGCTTAGATCGTTCTCTCAATGATGTATCGAGGAAAGAGATATGCTTAAACCTTTGCTTAGATCGTTCTCTCGATGATGTATCAAGGAAAGAGATACGTTTGAACCTTTTCTTAGATTGTACCAATTCTCCTGGGTTTTAAATGCATCATTGAATTAATTGAAATCTACCCTGCTACTGGTTAAGATTAAGGTTTTTTTTAGAATAGAAAGAACTCCGACTTCTGGCACGAGGGGGTTAACTACGGATTAACTCCTTATATCTCCATTGTTTAGGAATTGAAACAATGCCTTACATCGTCAGCTAAGCCTTATTATTAAAAAGCATACATCAGAAAAATTTGATTATTTTGTAATTTCATCATTCTTTGTCAAAGTTTGTTAATTTGAAAATGGAAAAGAAGAGCGAGAATGGAAAGTCGTTGACTATTCGTGGAATGAATTGATTTCAAAAACATGCATGCTTATTTTATTAGAATTACGTGACCAAAGAGTACAAAGTTTATAACAAATAAAAATTAGCAAGAAAGAAATTACAGTTTTAAATGATAAAGGCCTAATGATCTAGAGATAACCCTTCTCATTGATCTACTGACTTCAGGAGATGCTTCGTAGTTTTTGGACTTGTCAGAGCATGGGGGTGACCCTTGACTTTTATCGGGCATACCAAATCCATTGATAGGGAAGTTGATGTTGATGTAAAGGAATCATCAATGGTAGTGGCAATTGAAGCGCTATGTAGGCCTGTAGTTGTCATGGTGAAGGGATGCCTTCTCTCTCCAATAAGATTTATAGGACCAAGCTCCTTTTAATCTCTAACGTTTTACCTTTACTTCACCAATCTAAGATTTTCTTGAAAAGCTTGGACTTTTCTCTTGAGCACCAGGGAATTTGTTAGCTGGATTGATAGCGATCAAGGGCAAAGGTGGAAATACATGACATGCAAATGTATGGATGTATGTAAATGCATGGGTATGCAAAAATATTTTTTTGGCTTTAAGGGTATGCTAAAAATTTTATGGAGATGCAATGCAATGTGGACATAATATGAGGGTAGACATAGGGGTATCCTATACAGGTTTGAAGATGATATCCTACTCTGACTCAGAAATTGAGACAGGCAGGGACTCCTTACGGATGAAGATGATAATAGACATAGATTTGATGATTTCCTAAACTGTCTTAGAGATTGAGACAAGTAGGAATACCTTGCGAATTATGGCCAATGAGGAGTCCCTACAGGATAGGGATGATGACATAGATGGAAGCCCTACGGGCTAAGGATAGTAGTGGATGAAGGGATAACCTTTGCAGGTTCGCAGATTGTAGTGGGATTTGTGAAAGGTATCCTTAGAAGGTAGGTTCTTAGTATTGGTCTACGAATATTCTACCCTCCCCATAAGGTGGTTTCCTTAAGGGTGTCATGAATAACGCTAGAGGGAAAGGCATAAGGGCCTCCCTTAAGCGGAGTCTCTTTACATACCGAAACTTTCGCCTCTAGGTCATGAAATGTCTCATCACGAGTTTTGTGTTTAAAGGTCGTACAAAGAGTCATAGGTATCATTCCAAAGTCCTAATTCCCAAGAGGATGTCTCCCGAGAGATATTCCTTTTGCGAAACTCCACTGACTCTCGGAGAAGTCGTCACATAAACTCATAGGATTGATGTAACCCCTTGGCTAATAGATGAACCTTCTTTCTAAGGGTTTTTGAAAATATTTTTTTTGCGAAAATTAAATCCCACCACAGATAAATAAATATAATAAATAGTATTAAGAAATAAGCAAGAAATAGATAAATAAAGCGAAAATAAAGAAAAGCCAAAAATATAAGGAAAAGCCTAAAACCTAAAGATAAGCTCCTAAACCTTGGGTTGAGTCCCCAGCAGAGTCGCCAGCTGTTGCAACTGGTTTTTTAATTAGAGTCGCCACCCTTAATTTTTATCCTAAAGGAAGGGAGTATAAAGGAATAACCCTAAAGTTCAGAGATTCTAGATTTGGTCCCGGTTCTAGACGAGGGGAAGGTGTTAGGCACCCCTTATCTACCTTGTTCACAAGGATACTAGGTTTAGATGCATTATTTTTAAGAAATAGGGTAATTATTAATAATAAGGGAAAAGGGTTTGAATTTTAGTTAGGGGGACTCGCCACGATTTTTGATCGTATGCCTACGTATCCTCTTAGGAGGAATCAATGTCTAATTTCGTAGTTCGCGGATTGTTTTGTATTTGTTATGGATTACGAAATATATTTGAATTTCCCGCGTACATAGTCTAAGAGTGTGAATGGCAGAGTTTGTTAGACCAAGTGCGCAGTTAATTTAAATATATTCGTATTCCTTTCCGAAAATTAATTATTCAATTTAATTCGATTTGCAAAAAAAAGATTTGATGTTTGGTTGAATATTTTTTATACGTAGAGCGAGGGAGCATGATATAGTCTCCTTATCACGTGGTCAGATATTGACCACGTGTCATTCGCGGATGATGAATTTGGCGAGTTGCGTGGATTTTAATATCTTTGTAAAAATATCGAATTAATTTAATTGCAAAAATAAGTTTGGAATTATGTGCAAATTAATTTTATCCAACAATATATATATATATATATATATATATATATATATATATATATATATATATATATATATATATATATATATATATATATATATATATATATATATATATATATATATATATATATATATATATATATATATATATATATATATATATATATATATATATATATATATATATATATATATATATATATATATATATATATATATATATATATATATATATATATATATATATATATATATATATATATATATATATATATAGTGTTTTGGGTTAATGATTAAATTAATCTAATCTAACTAATAGAGAGACTAACATAAATAATTAAATTAAATTAGTTAAGCTAAAAGGTGTAATAGAAGTATGGGGGTGTGATTAGTAATTAGAAATTATGGTCATAAGCCCAAAAAGCCTGATTACAAAATCCTAATTTCCAAACTAATAATAAATAAAATAATATAATATAAAAATAGGAAAAAAGAAAACAACAACAAGAATGAAAAATAACGTTACAGTGATATAGGGCGCTGCATAAATTGTTTCATCAATGGTCCCTTTGACTTTTCATAATTATGTATCCACCAATTATGTCTTGATATTTAGCATTTGGAATAATAAGAATAAAAAATAAAACACACATAATAGAAGCTATAACCTGGGACCAAAAATGAAACGCATAAGGGAGTCTTTCTATCTCTCTTCGTCCCTTTTCTTCTTCTCTCTTATTTCACAGTTTTGCTTCATCTTTATCCTTTTCCATCTTAATCTGCTTCTCTCTCACTTTTACCTATTCAAATCTTCAAAATAAAACCCACAAACAAGAATATCAAAAATATAAAATCAAGAGGAAACCTTGTGGTGGTGTTCGAAAATAAAAGGGCGGGCGGAGGTCGCGAGGAGGAGGGCCGGCAAAGAGACTAGATATTGCGAGTTCTAAGGCAACGATGGATGAGATCTGAGCGGTTGTTATTGGTGTGTCGTTATTGGTGGCTCGGATTGCGTGAACAGGGGTGTCACGCGATTTGGAGAGGTAGCTTTGACAGTAGAGGTTACAGATGGTGGCGGTGGAGTGAAGTACAGAGAAAAGATAGTGAAGCAGTAATTATTTTTTCTTTTTGTATTGTAATTGTTTTTCTCCCTCTCTCTCTCTTGTACTTGTCGCTGTACTGTTTTTGTCCGTCCCTTTTCCTCCCATTTTGTTTTGATTTTATATCTCTTAGGTGTTGTAAATTAGGAAGTAGATAAATTTGTCTGTAAATTAGTTTTGGAAACAATGAAATGTGTATGAAAATTAATTCTTAGAATTGATTGAGTTTTATGCCTTAGGAAATATTTTGAATCTTTTGTCTGTAATTTAAGAGCTTTGCAAAAATGTTTCTGTTTCTCTAATTGATTTTTTTTTGCAAGTACAAACATGAGTTCATTACTTACGATTCGTACAGCAAAAAAAAACCCCTACGTTGCTTGCTTTTTTTTTATTCATACAGAACCTATTATAAAAATAAACAACAGGTGTTTCTTATTGAATTGGGCCATACGATTAATCCATCGTTTTTAAAAAAAAATCATGAATACACCTTCAAATAATAATAATAATAATAATAATTGATTAAAATGATAATAATAATAATTACTAATGATAATAGCATCAATAGTATTAATAATAATTATAGACTTAAAGTCAGATATTGACTTTAGTTTAATTAATACAATAAAAATAATTTTAACAACATAATTTAATTATATAGCTACAAAAATATTAATAAGAACTATAATACTGATTTATTGTATAACAAATAATGATAATAGCAACAAATATTTTTAAAAAAATGGGCTTCAAACCCTCTTATTGGGCCATAGAATTAATTCAGATTTTGTAAAGCTCGCACACCCATTCTTCTTATAATACAACCCTCTTTTAAACTTGAAACAAATTTTAAGACTTAATGGACCATTAGATATTGATGGTCTATTTTACATCAACATACCCCTTTGACTTTAAATACCCCTATAAAGGTGAAAACTAAATAATAAAATTTATTTGAAGAAAACCCTAGATTAGGGTAGGACAAATTTGGGGTATGACAATACTGCCACAAACGCTTTGCCACCCCGGCCAAAGCACAACATGTCTTTTCCAGCATGGAATACCGCGACTCACAATCAGTGAATTTTTTACTGAGATAATAATTAGTGAACTCCTTCTTCCCTGTTTCATCCTGTTGTCCCAGAGTATAACCCATGGATTTATCTAACTCTGTCAGATACATAATCAACGGTCTTCCTTCGACGGGAGGGAGCAAGATAGAAGGTTCAAGTAGATATTCTTTAATACTTTCAAATGCCCTTTGGCAGTCATCCATCCACAGACAACCTTGATCTTTCTTTAGCAACTTAAAGATTGGTTCACATGTTGCAGTCATGTGGGAAATGAATATGGAAATATAATTCAAACGCCTGAGGAAACCTCTGACTTGCTTTTCAGTTCTTGGCGCTGGAATCTCTTGAATTTCTTTTACTTTATCAAGGTCAAATTCAATTCCTTTCTGGCTAACAATGAAACCCAACAATTTTCCTGATCAAACACCGAAGGTGCATTTATTTGGATTCAAGCGGAGACGATACTTCCTCAAATGCTGAAACAAATTCAACAAATCTTCTACATGCCCTTCTTCAGTCTGAGTTTTAGCAATTATATCATCAATATATACTTAGATTTCCTTGTGCATCAGATCATGGAATAGGGTTGTCATAGCCCTCTGGTACGTTGCACCAGCGTTCTTCAACCCGAAGGGCATCACTATGTAACAAAATGTTCCCCAGGGTGTGATAAACGTTGTTTTTTCCATGTCCTCCAGAGCCATTCTTATTTGATTATACCTGGAAAATCCGTCCATGAACGAGAATACTTTGAATTTTGATGTGCTATCCACTAACATATCAATGTGTGGCAATGGAAAATCATCTTTTGGACTAGCTTTTTTTAGATCTCTGTAATCTACGCACATGCAGACTTTTCCGTCTTTTTTCGGTACTGGGACAATGTTGGAAATCCATTGAGGATACAATGCAGTCACAAGAAAACCAACATTAATCTGCTTTAGAACCTCCTCTTTGATTTTCACTGCCATATTTGGGTGAGTTCTTCTCAACTTTTGTTTAATTGGCGGACACTCCGGCTTCAACGGAAAACGGTGCTCTACAATATCTGTATCTAGACCAGGCATATCTTGGTAAGACCAAGAAAAAATATCCACATACTCTTTCAACAGCTCAATCAACCTACTCTTCACATCAGGATGCAACAATGCTCCAATCTTGACTTCCTTCGGATCTTCTTCTGAACCCAAATTAATCACTTCCAATGACTCTTTATATGGCTTAATGGTATTTTCCTCGTGCTCAAGCAACCGTGAGACCTCTTCTGGAATCTCATCATAATCTTCTTCTCCAGCCCCATACACAGGACATTCAAAGTTGGGAGAGGGTGCAGCGTCATTGTATTCAACGGGTATTTTAATTAATCTGCACATATGATTTATGATTGCTTTTAGAAACTGACACATATAACAAGTGATCATGCAGATTGAATTTCAGTTATTATTTATTTTGAAAGGTTTTTTTATACCATTTTCCAAGAAAAAGCAGAAAATAAAGACACAATTTGGGAAACAAAGACAACTTTTATTATTGATTTTAACAGTCACAGCAAACAGATAAGCCCTACAACATTAACACTTCCACCTTGGGCAGAGTGAAAGCCTTTTTCAAAAAGATTAACAAAACAAATTACTTTAAAACATGTATGCAAGAGGGAACATCAATGGTGATCTAGTTCTGAACCCTAACTCTGTGCGTCACATAATTCGACAATTCCATCTCTGCTTCATCTTCTACAATGACATTAATCCCAAAAACAGTTGGATGAAGATAACCCCCGCTACAGAAGATATCTTGATACTTGCTTGCGGAAGACTTCAGCTTCATGCCCTTACCTTTGTCATTCTTCAAAGAGAACCCCAAGCCAGTTCTGTTCTTGTTCACTGGTGGATCCACAGTCTATCCCCACACTTCACTATGACTCTTACGCACAACCTGCTACGCATCCTTAAGTGAAACCATGGAATTATCATTTCCTCTTATATTGTCAATGGATAGGGCTTGGAACTGGGTTCCAACAGCAGCTTCATCCGCCTCCACAATGCTGAAAGAGGACAAATAAGATATCAATAATGCATGTTCCCCATTTAGATCACTACTTTCCATTCACGTATAAACTTCAGTTTCTGGTGTAAAGTTGAAGTGACAACCCCTGCCTCATGAATCCACGACCGTCCTAGAAAACAACTATAAGCGGGAACAATGTCCATGACCTGGAAATTTATTTGAAACAAATGTGGTCCTATATGAATAGACAAGTCCACTTCACCAATAACAGATATCCTTGATCCATCAAACGCTTTCACAATGATGCCACTCGGGCGCATAGGCGTTCCTTGATATTTCAACTTCATAAGCGTACTCCTCGGTATAACATTCAAAGCAGATCCATTATCAATCAGCATATTGGATAGTGAATCATTCTTGCATTTCATAGAGATATGGAGGGCCAGGTTGTGATTCCTTCATTCATCTGGTAATTCATCATCGTAGAAACTCAAATTGTTACATGACGTAATGTTCCCTATTACACTGCTGAATTGGTCTATTGGGATATCACTTTCCACAAAAGCTTGGTCCAGTACCCTCATCAAGGATTCTCTGTGAGCAGAGGAGTTCATCAATAAAGCTAAGATACATATTTTTGAAGGAGTCTTCAGTAGCTGATCTACAAGTCTGTAGTCGCTCATCTTGATTATCTTCAAAATATCATCCACTTCTTTCTCTAACGTAGCCCCACTAGTCTCACCCGTAGCCTTCTTGGGTTCATCATTCTCAGCGATTTTCTTTCCAACACTAACATCTCTTCGAACAACTGGTGCAAACACACGATCTTTGCGGGCCACCCTACTATTTTCAGCAATATTTCCAACATCAGGCATTGGCTGGATGGGAACTTCTACTCCATCCTCTAAGATTTTAGTGTTGTATTTGTAAGGCACAGCCTTATCTGATTTGTAGGGGATAGGACCCGGCAAACTAATCACCAATGGGGTAACAACTGGCTTGCTATAATACTCAACTTCAAGATGGGCGTGTGCCCCAAAACAAGGTACAATGACGTTTACCCCTTCTTCAACACAATCAATCATTATTGAGTCATTTCTAGAAAACAAATCCTCATCTGAGGAGAAACACTCATTTGCAGAGGCATACTCTTAATCCGACCCTTCTTCAGTCAAACAAACCTCAACCATATCAACTTCATGGTAATCATCCCTTTTACTTGTCACTCTGATAGTTCCACTGTCTAACATCAACTGAACACCCTTCTTCACGATTGAACATCCTCGGGAATCTCTACAACAAACTCGGCAAGATCCACATTGGTGTTCCACCTGACCATCCATATGGAAGAAGGTAGCATGCAATTGAACAAGGTCTTCATTCATATACTCTAAATAAAAAATTCTGAATTCTCCAAGACATCCATAAACCATATTTACCTCCTCTTCATACTCTTCCCTTGGCCTCATTATGTGGATTAGGCCCTCATCCATCATCTCCTGTAAATCAGCCTTTATCTTATCGCAACCATGTATGGCTGTACTGCAAATAGCACAACCGGCATGGTCATGCGTATAGTAGCTAAATTCACAAAGGTCTGCATGCATTTTCACCAAATCTCCTCTAACTAGATTAATATCAAAAATCTGGAAGTCGCCTGGACAACCGACTACCATATTCACAACATTTACTCCCCCATGCTTGGGTAGAGGATTGTCTTTCACATTAGGTCCCACATCCTTGAAATATAGAATACCAGACTTCACCAACTTCTGCACCTCAGTCTTCAAAGCATAACAATTCTCAACATTATGCCCTGGTGCTCCCTGATGAAAAGCACATGTTTGGTCGCCTTGTAATACCAAAGCAATGGTGATGGTATGGCGGGAGGTGGTCGGGTCTGAACCAACTTCTTCTGAATCAATTTCGGTAGTAACTCTGTATAGCTCATAGGAATAGGGTCATAACTCTCCCTTCTCTGATTATACCCTTGATTCCCCTAATGGGACGGTCTCTGATAAGCAACGGTAGTTGGAGCGGTACCTACAACTGGAGTAACCGAGGCGACTTGCTGATGACGCTGATAATTCCTTCTAGGAGTATTAACCCTCATTTCTTGCATAACAGAATTTGCATCCCCTTCCTTTTTTCTTAGTAAACCTATAAGATGGTTTCTTCACACCTCCAGAACTTTCACGCTTCGTTAAACGACCCTCTCTTACAACCTCTTCTAAGAGGATACCCATTCCTACCATTTCAGTAAGGTAACTTGGCACACTTGCTACCATCCTCTCGTAGTAGAAAGCACTCAGCGTTTTCAAGAAAATCTTAGTCATCTCCTTCTCTTCCATGGGAGGAATCACTTGGGCGGCTACCTCACGCCGTCTCTGTGCATACTCTTTGAACGATTCCCTGTCTTTCTGAACCATGGACCTAAGTTGATTCACTTTTTTCAGGATATTTTGACCGGTGCTGCACTGAAGTGGTATATGAGTTTGGTAAAGCAATGATACATCGGATCATAGAGTTGGACTAAGGTCGAGAGAATACCCTCCTTCTTCTTCAGCTTCATGAGAGGAATAATGGACCCGTAATTCTTCCAAAAGTCTGCAGAACACTCGATCTCGGGAATTAGACTGATCAACTCATCTATCTTGGGATTCTTGAAACTGTACTTCCCGATCTTTCTCTTTCCAGAATCCATGGTTAAAAAGTACCTGAGACATTCACAAATGGTCAACCTTTAAATCCTTTGAAATATGATCTCTCCAAAAGACGCTTATGACTGCATGGATGCATGATGCAATAATCACACACAAGATCACACATATAGGGTTCATAGGTTCAACGTCATGAGCATGAGGTCGAAGGTACTACCCATAAGGTGTGGGTCTAAAAGTTATCACCTGCCGAACAAGGTTCTAAAGGTTCCCAGAGTCTACATCCTTCCTTAGGATATTACCAACTTCCTGATTAACTCAGTAATTAGTAATATTCTCAATAAAGACTCGTCCGAGTGGAGTATCGCGTGATAACTATTTTCGGGTTACTCCATCATAGCTTCCGCACTACACCTAAAAGGCCAAGATGGGTTTGGTATTCTACGGTCCTTAGTTTCAGCAGGCTCCCAGATCGAAAGCAGAACGTCTTCCCGATTACTCGGTAAACGACACTACAGTCAAAGGGGCCTCCACTGAGTGGGGGATCTCATGCCTCCTTTTTTGGGATTACTCCCTCAAAGTTAACATGACTATACCGCCCGTCCTATCTTAAAGTTTGCCCAAGTCCAGGTATAAGACTTATGAGTAATCACCAAGTACCCTGAAAACCAGTAAAATCTAGACAAACATATATACAACATATGACACAAAAAACAATAATAACACACATACAGATATAAACAAAGATAGGCTCAACCCACTTAGGGATGGACTAGCAAAAGGTCAATCTTTCCCCAGTGAATTCTCCATTTTCTGTAGCGTAGAAATGTTCAAGACTAAGCCATTGGATTGACTAGACTTATACAAATCAAAATAAAATTCGCCACCGCGCTTTATTGTTTCCAAAGGAATGGGAAAATAGCGAATAACCCAAAAAGAGAGGGAAAGATTATAGGTAAGGGGGCTGGTTATGCAAAGGGAAGGTATTATCACCCTAAACATCTATGGTACTTTGCAGTAACCTCTTTGTAAAATTTGTATATTTTGGCTATAAATTTTTTTTGTATAAAAATAGATGGTGGAGGTGAGAAAATAAAAATATATTTTTTTAATGATTTTTGCACCCTCCGTGGTTGCGAATCTTTAGTGCCTATGTACCACATTTTCGTGCAATAGGGGATCAGGGTACACGTAGTTCCTCTTTTAAAAATTTTAAAACACAAATGTGTTGGTTAATTTTATGAGATAAGACATCATTGTCATTTTCTGTGTGGAAAACATACTTACTACCCACAATCATGAGAAAGGATAATTTGCATCATCTCAAAGTGGAGGACATGGCTTGGATTTTAAAATCAACAATGCCTCACTCAACACCCAAGTGGAAAATATCTCTCTTCATTATATATTGTATAAGTATAGTTGTTTGCATCACTACAAGGAATGACAAGAGTCCAATCTTTTTGAGAAAAGTTTAAAGATAAAATCCAAAGTGGCAAAATGGTTTGAAATGAGATTGATTGACTTTTAGTCTTCTCATAAAAAGGATGTCAAAGTATTATTAAATTGATTGAAGTTTATTTATGAAAATGTTTGAAAATGCATGGACCTAAGTCCAAGTTTATTATGAAAGTGGTTCAAGTTTAAAACAAGAAGAGTTTTCAAAAGGAAGGAGAAGATTTTTGAAATTAAAGAAGATGGGAGGAGAAGAAGAGGCTATCCTAAAGCATAAGGTAAAAGCTAGGGATAAGAACCATCTAACCAACAAGAAGCCAATACTTGACACTATGAGCCAAGATAGAATTCCCATTCTTTGGATTTAAACCAAACAAGAAAAAATACTAGACCTCTTGAGAGAACCACACTTAAAGTGTATTAAGTCTTCACAAAAATTGGGCAGAGTAACGGCTGTATATGGGTGAATTCCAGAATACAAACAAAGGATGTAATCACAATAACCTGCACACAAAACAAACAAACAATCCAATGTCTTGAGGTAAACCTCAAGAGCTCCAGACAAAATAATTAGATAAGATCACAAGGTCTCCAATCATAGGCCAAGGTTTCTAATCCTAAGTCTAAAAAGTCTAATGCTCCATAATGCCAAGGATAGTAACCAAATAGTCCAAGTATCATTAAAGATTTTATGGGTTTGTGTTGAATATTAGGTGTCTTCAAAAGAAAAGCTCAAGTGAGCAAAATAAAAAATAACAAGAATATAAAGGGGCTCAAGTGAGCAAAGATGAAAAATAACATGAAATGTAAATCCTAAAAGTAAATGGTGCATAAAGTAAAGAGAATAAAATAAAAACACAATAAAATCAATTATTAGTGACTAGTGGTTAGTTGGATGATCATCTTGAAACTTGCATTTGGAACTCATTAGAGGATTGGTAGAACCAAAGCCTCCACACAATGAATCTCAAGGTTATTGGATCAAAGAGCTCAAATTAACATACTTGGGCTTGCAAACATAAGTTTGGGCCACGAATGATCATTTATTCGAATCGGAACAAAATTTAGCGCTATGTTAATCAATCGTAAGTGGACTTATATAGAAGTCGCACCTATTTTGAGGCCGGTCAATAGAAATCTATGCACCATTTATTTTGAGACATGATATAAAGATCATACTCCAACAATATTTAGTGCAATAAGAGGATGAGATGAAGAGGGGTGGGAGAGAATATACAAACCACTTTTGGATTAAATTTAATCAAACTATTATTAAAATCATTCATCAGTTTTTGTGGAGTTAGACTCAACACCACGGATCCAATGATGTTAATAAAGTTCATGATAAAAAATTTAATCCAAGATCAGCCAGAAAATAATTACAAAATAATATTACATTTTAATATATACAAAAAGGTTTAAAAATAATGTTTAAAAATAGAAATAAAAGAGAAAAATGTCAACTATGTTAAAATTAATCTAGAAATAAAAAGTAAGACCATAGAAAAATCTGAAATGAACTAAAATAATTTTATAAATTTTTTGGTAATTTTTTAAATTCAGAAACTATTTTAAAATTAAAAGAAATGGGTGAAATAAACCAAAAATGATAAAAAAAATAGCAAAGTCAGAAACAAAAATAAAATAAGGTCACCAATATTTGTCACAATATCATTGGATCATTCCATAATTTTTTCCGAATTTAAAAATGCATAAAAGTATTTTTAAACATTTAAAACAATTCAAATAAAGTGTAAATTTATAAAAAAAATACCAAAACACAAAATTAAATTGTGAAAAAATAAAAATCAGAAAGAGAATAATCAAAAAACATTGGTTGTAAGATGACACGTTGGTCATCTTCAACCTCCAGCCAACGTGAATTGCAGGTCTCTCAAACTGTAAAATCAAAAGCTCAGACCTATGTCATCCGCTTCGTCTCTTCAAGACAAAGACAACCACACCCTCGCGCCAGATTTATATAAACTATAGCTCAAACAATTTAGAAGGAAAGTTTTGAAAAGGGATTTGAAATTTCATGGTCAAAACGTGTTTCCAGTAAAAGGTAAGTGTTGCGACTAGAACCAGGGAAATGAGAGCATCACAATGATATCAACATTTTGAAGAATTAATGAAGGAATCTACCTATTGAAGTTGAGTTACAGAGCTCTAAAACTGGACTTCTATGGAGCAATATAGGGCACGATTCTTGAATGTAAGTATATGTTTAGGTTCAGGGAAGATCAAGGAAGGTGAATTAATGAATAAATTAGATTGAAAAAGGCTTGTGTATGGATTTCAAAATTGTTGAATTCTGAGTTATGGAACAAGTTTGGCAGGGTGATTCTGGCTATCCAAGCTTGAGAAAATAAATGAGATAGTTCATGTATTTATAGGAGAAGCAAATAGGATCAAAAGGAAGAGCGAATGATGCATTTTGGAGGGAATTCGTGCAAACCTGATGCATGAGTGAAGTGTGATCTAATTTTCACCAAAACTCATCCAATCCTTGCGTTTTGAGGTGCTAAAAAAATTTGGAACTTCACTAAACATGTTTAGAGGCAAAAACGCGTGGAAAACTTGTGATTAGAGGCCATATTATGGATTTCAAAATTCTGACTAGGTGAGAAATTCAGTTTCAAAGTGCCAACTTCTGACCAATGGCATTTTCAACTCAAGGGGTATTAGGGCATGATTCTTGATGCTTCAGAAAGATGAGGTTACAAGCTTTGCAATGGAAAAAGAATGGAATCAAATGGATGCTTGAGCTGAAAGTTGTGTTGAGTCAAAGTTGGAGAAAAAATGTTGACCTATAATGTCTTGCATCCAAACATAGCCTTCCACTTGGAATTTTCTTTTGACCAAAAAAGATGGAATGAAGTAGATCTCTTGAATGACATTTTGAAACTTTAACCATTCAAAATCTCCAAAAATTGAGAAAGTTATGACTTGTTGAAGTTCGCAAAATTTCATAAAATGACCTATAATATTTTGTATCCTTAAGGAAACTTCCATCCATTTTCTCACTTTACACATAAAAGGAGGCATAAAGTTCACATTTTCAAGACAATTATGGAAAAATAATGGGCTCAAGGTGATAAAAATTGACCAATTTATGCTCATTTGAAGTCACACATGAAAAATTGGGGATTCATCTAGAGGACTTGTAATCTTTCTTCCTCATCAAGTTTCTTCCACATGAAAACTCCTTGGAACTTTTGAAGTTATTTGTTAATGCTCCTTTAAAGAGAATTATTTCTTTGGAATCATTCAAAAATACCAAAAGATGGGCAAGATATACTCCTTTGAAGTTCAAAACCCTAGCTCCTGATTAAGAAACATGCCTTGAGGAACTTTGACAATTTTGAACAAACTTCTTGTACCAAAAAGAATGCTTTGTAAATATAAGTTATTGAGGATGATAATGAGAACTCATATCAACCACAACCACTTCCATATCTTGATAATTAATATAAATATGCATTTGTGACCAACGGGAACAAAGCCTTGTCCAAGCATGACAACTTCTCCAATCAATACCTTGTGCTTTTCAACCAAATTTTATAACCTTGAAATATGGTGAACGAAAATAACCTTGCCATTCCATTTCTTCAAAAACAAATCCAATGGTGAGGTTTGAACTTCTCAAGCTTTACTAACTAGGGCATGGAAATAAACTCATGAACCCATGGAGCAACTTGCTAAGAAGAAATCGAGACAAAAATATTCATGATCACAAAAGAACACAAGTCAAGGTGCTTGGTGATTCCTCAAAGAGAAAAGCTAAATATAGGGAGGGGAACCAAGAATCCTAATGTGATCTTGTTTTGAATGAATCAACATGGTATGATGAAGGGATCTTAGGGGCAAAAATTGGGGTACAACAACCATTAGAAAGGATTACCGGCTCGAGTGGAGGAAAAAATCAAATCCGTTGGGAAAAAGAAGACTCAACTTTACTGGGGTAAAACCCAAAGAGGAGACAAATTATCATTAACTCAATAAATGAGGAAAAAATAAAATGGATAATAACGATCGATAGATAACTGTGAACTATCCACTCATAGAGGAGATGACAAAAAGAGAGTAACATCGACTCACATGGGATCATAAACTACCAAATCGAAGGACACAAATAGAAATGGCAAGATAAATGTTTGACATCAGCACTTATGGTTGGGAGTAAAGGTTGACATCAACACTTATGACTGGGAACAAAGGTTGACATCATCACTTATGGCTGGGAACAAAAGTTAGCATCATCACTTATGGCTAGAAACAAGGGTTGACTTCAACACTTATGGTTGGGAACAAAGGTTGACATAATCACTTATGGATTGGAACAAATGTTGACTTCAACATTTATGGCTGGGAACAAAGGTTGACATCAACACTTAAGGCTGGGAACAATAGTTTACATCAACACTTATGGATGGAAACAAAGGTTGACTTCAACACTTATTGATAGGAATAAAGGTTTTGACATTAGCACTTATGGTTTAGATAAAAAGGTTGACATCAACACTTATGGCTAAGAACAAAGATTGACATCATCACTTAGGGAAGGTGTTGTACCCCAAAATTTGCCCTCCCATATTTTTCAAGAAAATTGCCAAGCCAAGTCACAAAATGCCCCAAGGGTTGCACAGTCCAACTGTCTCCTATACAGTCAAAACTAGGGTTTGTGTTCTGATCAAGAGATTGAAGTTTTAAAAAGCCCAATCAAGTCTTACATGCCTACAAATATGGTCAAGTATCCTCATATCAAGTTTCAAGGCATTCAGCTCAAAATTGCACAGTCAAAACCCTAGATTGCACTACAGTCAACTGTAGGGGCAAAATGGTCATTTGACAGTCAAAAGTTCAAATTTTTGGTCAACATACCATTTTGAAGCCACAAACATCATTTGATCAATGCTTGATCATGATTCTCAAAATTTGGCTCGGAAAATCATCAAGATGCAAAAGTTTCCTTATTTGGACAGCTGAAAAAGTCAACTGAAATTGACCAGGGCATAACTTTCACATGGATTATCAGAAAAATTCCATCCAAAGCTCATTTTGAATAGAAAGACATTTCCTACAACTCATCTTCATACTTCAAGTCCAAGAAATGCTCTCACAAAAAGTTATCAATTTCAACATTATAGGTCATTTTCAAAAGTCAACAAAAAGGGACTTTAAGTCAAAGGCCATAACTTGGTATTGGTAAATCAAAATGACATGGTACCAAAGGCATTGTTTAGAGGACTCAAAGGCCTTTCCAAAATGTCCAAGAACATGAGAAAAGCTTAAAAATTGAGCAAGTTATGCCTTGTGGAAGTTGGGAAATTTTTGGATATTTTGAAAAGTCAACATTGACTCAAATGACCTAAAATTGCTAATGGGCCCATTTTTCTTCCATGATTCATCATTCTAAGCATATGCACGACCACTTGGCCCAAAGGGAAGTATTTTCTCATTTTTTATTTATTTATTTGAATTTTTATTCACATTAATTCATTTAAATCAAATTAAATATGGGAAAAATACTAATCTAAGTTTTCAAATCTTTTTATACATGTTTTGCCATCAAGATTTCGTGCATAGGTCAAATAGGAAAGAATTGGATTGATTTGAGCATAATTGACACAAAATACACATGAAAAAAGATATGAAGGATCTTAAGAAATCAAATTTTCAAAAACCATTAATTCATTGGATTTTATTGAGTTTTGTTAACCTAATTTACTCCATACAAATACCTGATCATAAACCTAATCCTAGAAAACAAAAAGCTGCGCAAGAAAGGCCCTTAGAAACTTGGAATTTTTCTCCATAAACTCAATTCTGAAAACATTGTTATAGGTGGATTCAGAGTGCAAAACTTGTTTCAATAGCTTGCCAAGGTTGCCCTGAACACATTCCAATCACAAACATCCATCAACACGCCAAGAACTGGTATATTGAACTCAAACTGTACAGAGAAAAATTGATCATCGTGTTTCATATTTTAAGCATTTTTACAGCATTTTGTTCATAGATTCTTGTTCCTCATGTGATTCTAAAGCTAACCAATGCATCTAATTTGATTATTACGCTGTATATATGAATATGCCATGAGTGAATTTTAGGGTTTTCAGAGGTTGGAATTGGGGGTTTGCAAACGAGGAAAAATTAAGCCTTGAGACCACCACCATCCAATTCAGTGCATGGAGATGAAGAAGAACCCATAGTCGCGATTAATTTATGAGTTGCATAGGCCTAATCGCTATTTTTTGGTAGCATGCCTAAAACCACGCGTTTAAAACCGTTGCCATATGTTCTTGTTTTCATAAAAATAAAAAACACACGAAGAAGACGGAGTCGTGGCAAGGAGTGGTTGGTCTGTTTGAAAATTGGCGCGCGGACCCACTAATGTTTTTCTTTTCTTTTTTATTAATTGTTGTTTGTTTATATATCAAATACGTTGAAGCGCTTCAGTGGCACAGGTGTTGCTTTGCAATGTCCAAGACCTGGGTTCGAGCCCCAGGTCTGTATCATCTCCATATTATTTTGCTATATGTCTTCCTATGCAGCGCTAACGTCCAGGACGCACCATACACCTCAAGATCCAGCTGTCCACGTGCTCCTGGAGATCAAATTAAGGATTGAAAATTGATGAACGCTGTAGGCTTGAGTCAATGCACCATATGTGATTCAAAAAAAGGTCAATAAGGCCAAAATCAACTGGGCCAGATTGCTAAGGCCTATACCTCCAAAATCAGGGGCAGACCCCCTTTGGTTTGCACTTTCTTTTCATCTTTTTCTTTTTTTTTTTCTATTCTTGTTTTAATTCTTATTCTTATTTATTTTATTGTTTTGATTTAATTAGTTTTTTTACAAAATACAAAAACATCATAAAAAATTCAGAAAAGATAAAAAATGTAATAAATAATTTTTATTTCTAATATTTTCATAAATAATTGTATGTAAATTAATTAACTTAAATTAGGTGCTTTAACTTTAATTCTTTTAATAAAAATATAAAAAATGTAGAACTAGGTTTAATTGATAATTTTTATTCCTTTTAATTTTTCTTTTTTTTCCATAATATTATTTATTTATTTGTTTTTATAATTAAATTGTACATAAATAACTTAGGTTAAATTAGGTTAAAAACTTCAACATTTTTCTTAAATAAGTTTAAAAATAAATAGAATTAGGGTTTGCATTCAATTTTAATTTTCATTAATTCTCTTTTATTAAATCATAAAAATACCAAAAAAAGCATTCTTTTAATATTAATTTTAATTCCTTATTAATTTAATTTTTGCAAAAGGGTCCAACGCCCATGTTCTTAAATTTATTTAATTTCGCATATTTATTCTATGTCGTTAAATAATCATGTATCTCTCCCGAAGCTTTGTAACAATTACTTCTCGCACTTTACTTTATTTGCTTTCTCTATTTTCCGTCAAATCGGGTCCGGTTTAATTTTGGCGATGTGGACCCGCGCCATTTGT
The DNA here is from genome assembly GCA_948472305.1 of Vicia faba. Lineage (NCBI taxonomy): Eukaryota > Viridiplantae > Streptophyta > Magnoliopsida > Fabales > Fabaceae > Vicia > Vicia faba. Next base: position 27,237,993 of record OX451738.1, read on the forward strand.
AATAGCTTTAGATTTACTTTTTCCTCGCAACTTTTAACTGTTAAACAAAGCATGCAAGAATGAATGGCCATAATAAAAACAAGCGTAGAAAACCAATAACATGACAAGATAAATACAAATGAAAACAACACACGAATCGCACACACCACCCCTAGGGTACGCCTCACTGTTGCCTTGCCTCGAAAGGTGATCGTCGAGTAGAGGATGTCTTAGTAAGTCCTCATGATCCAGGAACCTGGCATGAGGGTAGCTTCCAAGGTGTCTTCCTATTGCTCCGGTGATCACCATGTCCCTACAAACTCGAATTGACCCGAACCTCGAATTGACCCGAACACCTCCAACGGTGGTGCTACCTACCTCTCAATGGTGGGATGGCACTACTTTAAAGGACATTTACACAGACGAATTCCTTAGGGTAGGTAGGTTCCCGTAGATACTTGCTCTAATTCCAAAACAAATCAAAAATACTTTTCACACCGACACTTTTCAAAAAGCTTTCGAAAGCAAATTTTCAAACACTCTTGAGGACTGATACAAGAGTCGAACTGAAATTTTCAAAGAAACTTTTTAAAACCCACAGTTGAAAAGCAAACAAACCATTTTTGAAAACACATTGAGCAAGTATCTAAGAGCCCATGGATAACCATGGATAGAAAGGGTGCTAACACCTTCCCTTTCTATAACCTACCTCCCGAACCGAGAGCAATCTCTTTAAGGAATTTTTCTGTGCTTTTGTCCTTTCCATTTGGAGAAAATAAAAGACGGTGGCGACTCTTGCTTCCGCGACATTTCGCGAACCAGCATTAAACAGTCAGTTCCAGATCCACCGATCACAGAACTGGCGACTCTGCTGGGGACTATCTTATAAAGTGAGGTGTACCTTAGGGCTAGTTCATAACTGTGTTTTCAATTGTATTGATTTGCTTGCTTTACTATTGTGGGTTGCATCGGAGATACATAGATCCTAACCCGGATCTGGGGATACCCTGCTTAGGTAGCATAAGCTGTGAGGGACCTATCCGGCGTAGACCGACACAGGTGAAGCAGTGGCTACGTTGGTGTGGCACCTTAGTCTGTACCGATATCCCTTGTGTCGCAACGAGGAGAATATGGGTCTTCTAAGGAGTCATTAAGCACCAACAACCTTAGAACCTTAATTGACACAACTTGGCCTTTAGAATTGTAGCAGTATGCTACGCCCATTGAGGCTAAACTCTCGTGATGGTTCTGGCCGCAAGAAAAGATTGCGATGCTGGAGTTATGACCGATTGAGGGTAGTCAATGATATTGGGATCCTCTAAGAACCCGGTTACTTTTGATTAGGACAGGTGTGAACCAACAAACTGAAAGAGGGTAGTACCTAGACCTCATGCTGGCCTAAACTTTAAGGGATTGCCTTGTGTGACTTGTGTGCCTTACCATGTTTGCCTTTGTATCTGTATGTGGTGTGCTTTATCATAACATCATAGCATCATGAGCATTGCATGCATCCTGCATAAGGACTGACCATTTCAAAGACAAGAAGGTTTCATCTTTGCTCTGTTTTGTAGGACATTATGATGCCTGTGCGAAGGAATACTATCCGGTTCAACTTTGTTCGTTCACCTGAGTTGCTTGATGAGTTGGTTAGCAGAATTCCAAATACCACTTCCTTCATTCAGAGGCATGGCTCCCTTCTCAGTTTAGTCACTGCAAAGCGGGATCAACAGTTGATGAGTGTTCTGACCCAGTTCTATGACCCTCTGTACCAGTGCTTCACCTTTCAAGACTTCCAGCTGGTCCCTACCCTGGAAGAGTTCTCTAATCTGCTTGGTATCCCTATCTTGGATCAGACTCCCTTTACTGGTTGGGAAAAGACCCTCAGGCTTGAGGACATTGCTGCAGCTCTTCCTTTGACCCATCAAGAGGTAACAGACAACTGGGTGACTAGAAGCGGAGTTAAGGGTTTCTTGGCTAAGTTTCTAATTGGTAAAGCTAACAATTTCTGGAATGACCTGGACTTTAGGGCATATGAAGACATCTTGGCTCTCCTAATCTATGGGTTAGTCCTGTTTCCTAATCCTGACAACTTCATCAATGTCACTGCCATAAGGATCTTTATGTCTCAGAATCCTGTGCCCACTCTCTTGGGTGACATCTTGCAACAACTTCATGCCCGTACTACCCGAAGACGAGGAACCCTATGGTGTTGTATCCCTTTGTTGGTGAGGTGGTTTATTTCGCACCTCCCTAAGTTCGTACTGAAGAATCAAGAAGGAAGAGGTTGGGCTCATAGGTTAATGTCTCTCACCGATAAAGACATCATTTGGACTTGCAGAGGTTTGGATGAGATAGCCATTATTGATCGATGCGGGGAATACCCTAATGTTCCCCTGATTGGTACCCAAGGAGGGATCTCTTACAATCCATGTCTAGCACTCCGTCAGTTTGGAAGAGCAAGAAGAGCAGGTCCCCATGAGATGTTGGTGCCTCACATCAGTTTCGAGTTTCAGGTGGAGAGTGACGAGCTACGTCGTAGGTTCATCAAGGCTTGGGACAAGGTTCATAAAGCTGACCCACAAGAGCTAGGGCCAAAGACTTCTTTGCCTATGGAAGCCTACTACAAATGGGTTCACATCCGTGCTCAGAAGTTAGGTATGCCGTATGAAGCTGTCAGACCCTTCATTCTTGAGTGTCCTGATAAAGATGGTGTTCCTCCAACTGTCCTTCCTCCTCAGATACCTACTGATTATGAGACATTGAAGAGATCTTGGTCGCAACTGCGAGAAGAACGGGATTCTTACCGGGAAAAGTTCAACGAGCAGGAATCAAAGATCCAGAAGTTGACAAAACAGTTGGAGAATGAGAGAGCTCTGAATGCCTACATCCGTACTGAGAAGAGGAGACCATGGGATCAATAAGGAACTCTGAATGTGCCTTTACAGTTTTATTTCCTTTCTAGTATTTCCTTTCATGTAACGCCTAAGGGCAACTTGTTGAATAATTTCAGTTGCAAAGTTGAATCTAATGAAGTGTGTTCTTTTTTTTGTTTACAAAGTTGATTCCCGATTGTCTTTGAAAACATAATTCATACGCATTTCATACATCATGTGCATAGCAGGTTATTCCCCTTTTCAGGTTGCTTACAGTTCTTCGTTGTTTATTTCAGCATCATGAATCCCGAATCTGCATCAACCGAGACATCAATCAAGGCTCTTCAGGCGCAGAATGCGCAGTTTCAAGAACTAATCAAGGGTCTGGCTAAAGGTCAAGAAGAATTAAAGACTATGCTCCTGAAGAAGGAGAAGAAGAAGAAGAGAAGAACTGTTCTGTTCAACTCGGGTCGAAGGTTTGGCAATACTCTGCAGCATGAAGAGGCTGGTTCTTCTGTTGGCAAGAGTCCTTCTCAGGCAGAAGTAAAGGTTCCTAGTCCGGTAGTCTCCGACAACGAGACAGATTTTGATGAAGAGCAGTACCCTCCTGCAGAAGACAGATATAAGCAACTGGAGGATAGGTTGAAGGCTATGGAGGTTCAACAGGTACCTGGGCTGGATTTCGGAGATCTGGGTTTGTCGACTGGTGTGATCATCCCGCACAAGTTCAAAGCACCATCCTTCTCTAAGTATGACGGGGCGTCTTGTCCCAAGCTGCATCTGAGGTCCTATGTTCGGAAAATTCAGCCGTACTCTGCGGATAAGAATTTATGGATCCACTTCTTCCAGGAGAGTCTTTCAGGGACTCACCTCGAATGGTTCTATCAGCTAGATGGGACCAAGGTTCGTAACTGGGAGGAGTTGGCTACTGCTTTCTACAAGCAGTATCAATATAATGCCGACCTTGCCCCCACACGTACCCAACTCCAGGGTATGTCGTTAGGTGCAAGCGAAGGTTTTAAGGAGTACGCTCAGAAGTGGAGAGACCTGGCTGGCAGGGTGCAGCCACCATTGACTGATCGGGAGTTGGTAGACATGTTCTTGGGGACCCTATCTGGGCCGTTTTTTAACCATCTCATTGGGAATTCTTCTGCTGGGTTCACTGATTTGATATTGACTGGAGAGAGGATTGAAGCTGGATTGAAGTCTGGGAAAATTCCGAAGGGTGCATCATCTAGCTCTGAAAAGAAACCATTCAAGAAGGAGTCTAGCGCCATATATGGTTCCAGGAAATCAGATAGACATGAGCACCGCCAATCTGTCAGTGCGGTAATGATTGCTAAGCCTGCTGCCGCTCCCCGGCCAAACAATACTCATAAGGTTGAAAGACCCCGGAGAGAATTCACCCGCTTAGGCATGACTTTGTCACAGATCCTGCCACAGTTGCTCTCCACTAATTTGGTGACTGTCAGGGAGGCTCCTAAGTTTCCAAATACTGCATCTCCTAAGTACAACCCGAATGCTCGTTGTGCCTACCATTCAGATAGCCCAGGGCACTCTACTGATGACTGTTGGGCGTTGAAAAATAAGGTGTAAGACCTTATCGACGCAAAAGAGATACAGTTCGAAGCGCCTGCGAAGCCGAACGTAGTTACTGCCCCTATGCCCCAACATGGGGTAAATGCTGTTGATGAAGACGTTTATGCTGTTTCTGTGGATGATCTAGCCACTCCTCTAAAGATTGTCAAGAAGAACCTACTGCAGGCCGGTTTATTTCCGGGTTGTAGTGAGGGTTGCCTGTTCTGTGCTGTGTCCCCATCTGGTTGTCCCTTGCTAAAGTTAGGCATCCAAAGCTTAATGGATAGCAAGGAGATTCTATTCAAGAAGTCTGCTGTTCAGTTGGTTCCAGTGGAAGAAGTTTCTGTGGTGACTATTTTTAATAATCCAATCCCGGCTCTCCCGAAGAAGCCCGTTCAAATCATGACCGTTGCACCTGTTATTATCACTGTTCCAGGGCCCCTACCCTATGTATCTGATAAAGCTGTCCCCTGGCATTATGGGGCAGATGTATATGTAAACGGGATTAAACAAGAGCTCAACGCTGGCGCCAGCATTTGTGACATCACTGGCCCAGCCAAAGTGACCCGCAGTGGCAGGCTCTTCTCGCCTGACATTGCACCGCCTGCTGCCCGAAGACCGCTTCTCATAACCCCTGCAAGTATACCTATTCCTGCTGTTGATCCGATTGTTTCTCCTGCTGCCGAGTCATCCAATGCTCGGGGCAAGGGAATTGAAGTTGAGCCTGCCCAGATGGAGGCACCCGTACCCATAACTGCTGAGGCCTCCCCACAAGAGATGGAGGAGATTCTGAAGATTATAAAGAAGAGCGATTTTAATGTTGTGGAACAGCTAGGGCACACGCCCTCCAAGATCTCCATGCTCTCTTTATTGTTGTGCTCCGAGGCCCATGCTAAGGCCCTAATCTCATTCCTCAAGACGGCCCATGTGCCACATGAAACCTCTGCAGTCCAGTTCACTGATTGCGTGGCAAGTCTAACGGCAAATAATGGCTTGGGTTTCTCAGATGCTGACTTGACCACAAAGGGGAGAGACCATAATGATGCTCTGCATGTCTCTATTGAATGCAGGGGCACCACCTTGGCACATGTGTTGGTGGACACGGGTTCATCTTTGAATGTGCTACCTAAGAAGGCTTTGGACCGCCTAGATTGTGAAGGCCTGGAATTGAAACCCAGCAACATCATCGTCAGGGCCTTTGATGGTTCAAAGAGGATGGTCCATGGGGAGGTTGACATTCCGATTCGTGTGGGATCTCAGGTGTTCGACTCCACTTTTTATGTGATGGATATCCGTCCATCTTACTCTTGTCTATTGGGTCGACCTTGGATACATAAGGCTGGGGCAGTGACCTCTACCTTGCATCAGAAGCTGAAATACCCCGTCAGAGGGAAGATCGTCACCGTGCAGGGGGAGGAGGAATATATGGTGAGCCACCTGAACTCCTTCAGGTACATTGAGATGGATGGGGAGTTTATTGAAACCCCCTTTCAGCATTTCGAGGAGGTGTTTCCAATTGCAGCAGAGACAGCAACAGAAGAAAGTGGTCCTTTGAAGATGGCTTCCCTGAAGGATGCCCGGGCTGTGGTTCAGAAGGGTGAATGTGCCGACTAGGGCAGACTTCCAGACTTTACTCAGAAGACTGATAAACTTGGGCTGGGTTTTACCACAGAAGGTCAGAGAGCTATGAGGAAAGCAAAGATCGGAAGACCTCCGGTATTTATTAAAAGCTCGGGAGTGAATGCTGTTGGGGAAGACCATGAAGTGGACGAAGCTGAATTCAACAGCTGGATCTATCCGACGGCCGAAGGCGGATTGAACAATTGGAGTGCAAAGGACCATACCCCTGTTACCTTTGTGACGCAGTAATAAATTTCTTTGTTTCGTTATTTTGTAATAAACAATGATAAACTCTATGGCCCGGTGTCTTACCCGAGGCACCGTGGTTCTATTTGTGAGGGCATACAAACTGTCATTTTATACATCATGAATGAAAATCTTGGACGTATTTTCGCATTGCAAATATTGTGTTCCTTTTCTGTCTTTCTTTTCCTTTACATAATTTTCAAAACAGCTGTATTTACACACACACTCACTCATACAGGTTCCAATCCACTCTGGATCTCACTGATAACAACTCTGCTACTGCCAATTATGACTTCGAAAATCCGATCAACTTAGCCGAAGACGAAGGTGAAGATGATTGCGAAGTGCCTGGCGAGCTCGCAAGACTGTTACTTCAGGAAGAGCGGGCAATTCAACCCCATGAAGAGCCGGTGGAAACCATAAACTTGGGTACTGAGGCAGACAGGAAAGAGGTAAAGATTGTTGCCAACCTAGAGCTCAGCGTGAAGCAACGGTTAACCAAGATGCTGCATGATTATATGGAGATCTTTGCTTGGTCCTACGAAGACATGCCAGGGTTGGATACTGATATCGTGGTCCATCACTTGCCAACCAAGGAAGACTGCCCTCCAGTTAAGCAAAAGGTCCGTCGGATGCGTCCAGAGATGTCTGAGAAGATTAAGGCCGAGGTTATGAAACAGTTTGATGCCGGGTTCCTTGCAGTAACTTCTTACCCTCAGTGGGTTGCTAATGTGGTGCCGGTACCGAAGAAAGACGGTAAGGTCAGAATGTGTGTCGACTACAGGGATCTGAACAGGGCCAGCCCCAAGGATGACTTCCCCTTACCTCACATTGATGTCCTTGTTGATAATACGGCTCAGCACAAGGTATTCTCTTTCATGGATGGCTTTTCAGGTTACAATCAGATTAAGATGGCACCTGAAGACATGGAAAAGACTACATTTGTTACTCAGTGGGGCACCTTCTGTTACAAGGTCATGCCATTCGGGTTAAAGAACGCTGGGGCAACCTACCAACGTGCCATGGTCGCCTTATTTCATGACATGATCCATCACGAGATAGAGGTGTATGTTGACGACATGATTGCTAGGTCTCAGACTGAAGAAGAGCATCTAGATCATCTGCAGAAGTTGTTCGACCGGTTGAAACTGTACAAGCTGAGATTGAACCCGAACAAGTGCACCTTCGGGGTAAGATCCGGGAAGTTGCTAGGCTTCGTGGTCAGTGATAAAGGTATTCAAGTGGACCCTGCTAAGGTCAAAGCTATTCAAGAGATGCCAGTTCCTAAGACAGAGAAGGAGGTCAGAGGCTTTTTAGGACGCCTGAATTACATCGCTCGATTCATCTCACATCTGACTGCTACCTGTGAGCCAATCTTCAAGCTGCTGAAGAAAGATCGGGTAGTACGTTGGAACGATGAATGTCAGGCTGCTTTTGACAAAATCAAAGAGTATCTCCAAGAACCACCTATCCTTATGCCACCGGTTGAAGGGAGACCTCTGATACTATATCTGACAGTGCTCGACAACTCAATGGGGTGTGTGCTGGGGCAGCATGACGAGTCTGGCCGAAAAGAGCATGCCATTTATTACCTTAGCAAAAAGTTTACCGACTGTGAGACCCGATACTCACTGCTTGAGAAAACTTGCTGCGCTTTGGTATGGGCTGCTCGCCGGCTGAGACAGTATATGCTGACTCACACTACCTTGTTGATCTCAAAGATGGATCCTATAAAATACATATTCGAAAAGCCTGCTCTGTCTGGGAGAATTGCAAGGTGGCAAATGATCTTGACAGAATACGACATTCAGTATACAACCCAGAAAGCCATTAAGGGAAGTGTATTGGCAGACCACCTGGCACATCAAGCTGTAGATGATTATCAGTCCATGAACTTCGAGTTTCCGGATGAAAGCATTATGATTGTAACTGATTGTGAAGTACCTGGACCGGATGAAGGACCTGAACCAGGATCCTGATGGTCTATGCACTTTGACGGAGCCTCCAATGCTTTGGGTAACGGTATCGGCGCCATAATCATATCCCCTCAAGGCACTCATACTCCACTCACTGCCCGGCTGTGTTTCAACTGTACCAACAACATGGCGGAGTATGAGGCGTGCATCATGGGTCTTCAAGCTGCGATTGACCTAAGGATCAAGTTTCTGAGCGTTTTCGGAGATTCCGCTCTTGTGATCAATCAGATCAAAGGAGAGTGGGATACGAAACATCCAAACTTGATTCCTTACAGAGAATGTGTGTTGACCCTGATCCCCCACTTCACAGAGATAACCTTTGAGCACTTTCCAAGAGAAGAGAATCAGTTAGCGGACGCGTTAGCTACAATGTCTTCAATGTTCAAGGTCAAATGGGATAATGAGGCTCCCCGGATTATCATCTGGAAACTGGACGAACCGGCATACTGTTGTGATCTCGAAACTGAATTGGTGACTGAGAAGCCTTGGTACCACGAAGTGAAGAGGTATCTGGAAGCTCAGGAATACCCTGAAGGTGCCTCTGTCAATGATAAGAAATTCCTGAGAAGGTTCGCAGCCAAATTCTTCCTTAGCAACGACATCTTGTACAAGCGAAACCATGATTCAACCTTACTGCGTTGTGTGGATAAGACGGAAGCAGAAAGAATCATGGAAGAGCTACATGAAGGGACTTTTGGTACACATTCCAGTGGACATACTATGGCTAAGAAAATTCTACGGGCAGGATATTACTGGTCCACAATGGAAGCTGACTGCTACCAACATTCCAGGACATGCCACAAGTGTCAGATTTATGCAGATAAGGTGCATGTTCCTCCGGTTCACCTGAATGTTCTGACTGCGCCTTGGCCGTTTGCAATGTGGGGCATAGACATGATCGGCGAGATAAAACCTACGGCATCTAATGGGCATCGCTTCATCCTAGTGGCGATTGACTATTTTACGAAGTGGGTTGAGGCGGCATCCTATGCTACGGTAACCAAGACTGTTGTGGCACGGTTCATTCGGCACAACCTGATCTGTCGGTACGGTGTCCCTGAGCGGATTATTACAGACAACGGTACCAATCTGAACAATAAGATGATCGCTGAGCTCTGCGAACAGTTCAAGATACAACACCACAATTCTTCTCCTTACAGACCGAAGATGAATGGGGCTGTAGAAGCAGCAAATAAGAACATCAAGAAAATCGTGCAGAAGATGACAGTGACCTATAAAGATTGGCACGAGATGTTACCGTTCGCTCTACATGGGTACCGTACCTCAGCTAGGACGTCAACCGGGGCAACTCCTTTTTCCTTGGTTTATGGCATGGAGGCAGTCTTGCCGATCGAAGTACAGATACCCTCTCTCCGGATAATGAAGGATGCAAATCTGAACGAAGAGGATTGGATCCAGACACGACTTGATCAACTCAACCTCATTGATGAAAAGAGACTTGCTGCTATCTGCCATGGTCAGACGTATCAGAAACGGATGATCAGGGCATTTAACAAAAAGGTCAGACCACAGGAATATCAAGTTGGGGATCTGGTAATCAAGAGAATCATCCTTCCTCAGAGTGATCCAAGGGGCAAATGGACCCCTACATACGAAGGGCCATTTGTGGTTAAGCATGTGTTCTCAGGAGGAGCAATGATATTAACCAACATGGATGGTGACGACCTTCCTCACCCCGCCAATGCAGACATAGTAAAAAAATACTACGCATAAAAAAAGACCCGCTAGGCTGACATGCCTAGGCAAAAATTAGGGCTTCCCGTCGAACCAAAAGGGTTCGGGCAAAATGAAGGGATGAAAATGAAAAAATCTGTACACCCGGCAAGTCGAAAACTTGAAAAGGCGACTTGGGCAAAAATGGGTATCCCGATGGACTGAAAACCCGAAAGGGCAGTCCAGGCAAAAATTAGGGATAAAAGCGTAATACTATGTCTCATTGGATCACTTTGCATCCAGAATCCGGTATCTACATCAAGTTCAGACGGCATCGATCAGTCAGCTTCACCTGCAACCAAGGTCATCAAGTGATGAGACGCTCAGAGTTATAAAGGCAATAGCAGAGTGGAAACCCAGTGGATCATTCATACTTCACACAGCTGTTTTATTTTCTTTCATATCAAACTTGTATAAACTCTTTTGTTCAGCGACGTTCTCTTACTAGGACGTCAGCCTCTTGTATACAAAACGCCTATTCACAGGCCATTCAAAAATCAATACAAATATATTTTCAGTTAAAAGTGCCAGTGTTTTTCTTTTTCTGTTTTGTTTTGCGAAGAACGTCCAAGGTTCAATTTGTGATATATGCATTGACAATAATTTGCTAACTCATAAATATTTGCATACGAAACAAAGGATTAATTACAGGTGACACTAGAAACAGGGGCAATGAAGAGTTGTCTGGGCAGTCTAATTGTTCTATCCTCCAAGGTACCAAGGTAGGTTCAGCTAAAGAATGCGACCAAGTAGACATTAAATCCCCAGAGAGTGGTTCAGCAAAACAGTACATTCCTATCCAAGCAGAATTATTAAATCTCAAGGAAATTGAGTATCCTCCCGTAGAGCTCAACATTCCCCAGCAGCAATACATATATTCTTAAACAAGCATCCCCGGCGATCTTGGTCTAAAGATTGTTCCCCGGCGGTATATCAAACATTCAACGGAACTACTTCCCCGACAATTCAAAACTCCCCAGGAGAGTCCCATCCAGTTCCCCAGGAAGGTTGGAATCCACATATCCCCAAGCAGTAAGCTTATCCCCAGTATATTCTGGAAGCTTATCCCCTCGCAGAGCACGAACGCGTCGTCCGGCTTTATTCAAAGAGTTATTTCCTTAACAGGATATAACTGGGTTATCCTCAGCCAAAAGTCATGGAAAGATCGTCGTCGACAAAGTTCTCTTGTCCCCAGCGAAGTCTATCAATACTTCCAAAACAACAAGAGTATCCCCAGCAAGCTACTACTAACAACCTCAGCAAGGCATCCCTCTTCCCACAGAGTATTGCTTCCCAGCATGGTCGCTGGAGTATCTTTTCTCCCCGCAGAATCCTTCATTTGCCAAGTTATTCCCCAACGGAGTTATCTTCTCCCACCGGTATTCTTGCAGTTATCACCCCCAGCGGAAGCAAAATCTATTCCTCAACATCAGCCCAGGATACGATTTCCCGGCACCCGTCAAGGATTCACTTTCCTAGACAAAAACATACATAAAACATCACATACATCATTATAACATGCATAGACACATCATATCATACAAGTCTCGTTTATATTGAGAACATCATTGCTTGATCCATATCATGCATTGCATATGACTGACCTTTACTTTTCAGGAAAGATCCAGTTAAATGCTTAGCTATGTTCCAAAACCTTCTCTGGTTCAGTCAGATCAACCCTAAGATCTCCCTGATGCTTATCCAGTTGAAGATATTTCAAGACCTAGACCGGTTCAGTTAAATCGACCCTAAGATTTTCCTGATGCTTATCCAGTCAAAGGCCTTCTCTGGTTCAGTCAGATCGACCCTAAGATCTCCCTGATGCTTATCCAGTTGAAGATATTTCAAGACCTAGACCGGTTCAGTTAAATCGACCCTAAGATTTTCCTGATGCTTATCCAGTCAAAGGCCTTTCTCTGGTTCAGTCAGATCGACTCTAAGATCTCCCTGATGCTTATCCAGTTGAAGATATTCCAAGACCTTGTCCGGTTCAGTTAAATCGACCCTAAGATTTTTCTGATGCTTATCCAGTCAAAGGCCTTCTCTGGTTCAGTCAGATCGACCCTAAGATCTCCCTGATGCTTATCCAGTTGAAGATATTTCAAGACCTTGTCCGATTCAGTTAAATCGACCCTAAGATTTTCCTGATGCTTATCCAGTCAAAGGCTTTCTCTGGTTCAGTCAGATCGACCCTAAGATCTCCCTGATTCTTTTCCCAGTAGAAGACACCCAAGATTTTTCTCAACGAGCGTTGTTGAAGTTAAAATCACCCAAGGTTCTCTTACCATTCATGCTAAGGCAGTAACCATCCCTGGTTCATTCATCGCCGTTTGAAGCTCCAGACTCAGCTCCTGTAACCAGTCAGGACATATCTATACCAAGCATCTAAAAAATCAGCTCCTGCAGCATGTCAGGTACTCATTTTTCTGTTTTGCAGGTACGCAAGTTCTCGCTAAGGAATCTCCTACGCGATCAACATCCAGATGGCATCTATAAACCCATCATCCTATCCAGCAATCTCCAGATGGCATCTATAAGCCCATCATCCTATTCATCCATCTCCAAATGGCATCTATAAGCCCATTCCCCCATCACACTGCTAACATGTGAGCGCAAATTTCTGGGCACTCTAGTGTTCAATCATCTTCCACCCTCGGATTACGAAAGGCACGTCAGCCAATCTGCATCCTCAGGTCTAAGAAGATTGAACAGGGGCAACTGTTGTACCCCAAAATTTGCCCTCCCATATTTTTCAAGAAAATTGCCAAGCCAAGTCACAAAATGCCCCAAGGGTTGCACAGTCCAACTGTCCCCTATACAGTCAAAACTAGGGTTTGTGTTCTGATCAAGAGATTGAAGTTTTCAAAAGCCCAATCAAGTCTTACATGCCTACAAATATGGTCAAGTATCCTCATATCAAGTTTCAAGGCATTCAGCTCAAAATTGCACAGTCAAAACCCTAGATTGCACTACAGTCAACTGTAGGGGCAAAATGGTCATTTGACAGTCAAAAGTTCAAATTTTTGGTCAACATATCATTTTGAAGCCACAAACATCATTTGATCAATGCTTGATCATGATTCTCAAAATTTGGCTCGGAAAATCATCAAGATGCAAAAGTTTCCTTATTTGGACAGCTGAAAAAGTCAACTGAAATTGACCAGGGCATAACTTTCACATGGATTATCAGAAAAATTCCATCCAAAGCTCATTTTGAAGAGAAAGACATTTCCTACAACTCATCTTCATACTTCAAGTCCAAGAAATGCTCTCACAAAAAGTTATCAATTTCAACATTATAGGTCATTTTCAAAAGTCAACAAAAAGGGACTTTAAGTAAAAGGCCATAACTTGAGATTGGTAAATCAAAATGACATGGGACCAATGGCATTGGTTAGAGGACTCAAAGACCTTTCCAAAATGTCCAAGAACATGAGAAAAGCTTAAAAATTGAGCAAGTTATGCCTTGTGGAAGTTGGGAAATTTTTGGATATTTTGAAAAGTCAACATTGACTCAAATGACCTAAAATTGCTAATGGGCCCATTTTTCTTCCATGATTCATCATTCTAAGCATATGCACGACCACTTGGCCCAAAGGGAAGTATTTTCTCATTTTTTATTTATTTATTTGAATTTTTATTCACATTAATTCATTTAAATCAAATTAAATATGGGAAAAATACTAATCTAAGTTTTCAAATCTTTTTATACATGTTTTGCCATCAAGATTTCGTGCATAGGTCAAATAGGAAAGAATTGGATTGATTTGAGCATAATTGACACAAAATACACATGAAAAAAGATATGGAGGATCTTAAGAAATCAAATTTTCAAAAACCATTAATTCATTGGATTTTATTGAGTTTTGTTAACCTAATTTACTCCATACAAATACCTGATCATAAACCTAATCCTAGAAAACAAAAAGCTGCGCAAGAAAGGCCCTTAGAAACTTGGAATTTTTCTCCATAAACTCAATTCTGAAAACATTGTTATAGGTGGATTCAGAGTGCAAAACTTGTTTCAATAGCTTGCCAAGGTTGCCCTGAACACATTCCAATCACAAACATCCATCAACACGCCAAGAACTGGTATATTGAACTCAAACTGTACAGAGAAAAATTGATCATCGTGTTTCATATTTTAAGCATTTTTACAGCATTTTGTTCATAGATTCTTGTTCCTCATGTGATTCTAAAGCTAACCAATGCATCTAATTTGATTATTACGCTGTATATATGAATATGCCATGAGTGAATTTTAGGGTTTTCAGAGGTTGGAATTGGGGGTTTGCAAACGAGGAAAAATTAAGCCTTGAGACCACCACCATCCAATTCAGTGCATGGAGATGAAGAAGAACCCATAGTCGCGATTAATTTATGAGTTGCATAGGCCTAATCGCTATTTTTTGGTAGCATGCCTAAAACCACGCGTTTAAAACCGTTGCCATATGTTCTTGTTTTCAGAAAAATAAAAAACACACGAAGAAGACGGAGTCGTGGCAAGGAGTGGTTGGTCTGTTTGAAAATTGGCGCGCGGACCCACTAATGTTTTTCTTTTCTTTTTTATTAATTGTTGTTTGTTTATATATCAAATACGTTGAAGCGCTTCAGTGGCACAGGTGTTGCTTTGCAATGTCCAAGACCTGGGTTCGAGCCCCAGGTCTGTATCATCTCCATATTATTTTGCTATATGTCTTCCTATGCAGCGCTAACGTCCAGGACGCACCATACACCTCAAGATCCAGCTGTCCACGTGCTCCTGGAGATCAAATTAAGGATTGAAAATTGATGAACGCTGTAGGCTTGAGTCAATGCACCATATGTGATTCAAAAAAAGGTCAATAAGGCCAAAATCAACTGGGCCAGATTGCTAAGGCCTATACCTCCAAAATCAGGGGCAGACCCCCTTTGGTTTGCACTTTCTTTTCATCTTTTTCTATTTTTTTTCTATTCTTGTTTTAATTCTTATTCTTATTTATTTTATTGTTTTGATTTAATTAGTTTTTTTACAAAATACAAAAACATCATAAAAAATTCAGAAAAGATAAAAAATGTAATAAATAATTTTTATTTCTAATATTTTCATAAATAATTGTATGTAAATTAATTAACTTAAATTAGGTGCTTTAACTTTAATTCTTTTAATAAAAATATAAAAAATGTAGAACTAGGTTTAATTGATAATTTTTATTCCTTTTAATTTTTCTTTTTTTTCCATAATATTATTTATTTATTTGTTTTTATAATTAAATTGTACATAAATAACTTAGGTTAAATTAGGTTAAAAACTTCAACATTTTTCTTAAATAAGTTTAAAAATAAATAGAATTAGGGTTTGCATTCAATTTTAATTTTCATTAATTCTCTTTTATTAAATCATAAAAATACCAAAAAAAGCATTCTTTTAATATTAATTTTAATTCCTTATTAATTTAATTTTTGCAAAAGGGTCCAACGCCCATGTTCTTAAATTTATTTAATTTCGCATATTTATTCTATGTCGTTAAATAATCATGTATCTCTCCCGAAGCTTTGTAACAATTACTTCTCGCACTTTACTTTATTTGCTTTCTCTATTTTCCGTCAAATCGGGTCCGGTTTAATTTTGGCGATGTGGACCCGCGCCATTTGTAATAGCTTTAGATTTACTTTTTCCTCGCAACTTTTAACTGTTAAACAAAGCATGTAAGAATGAATGGCCATAATAAAAACAAGCGTAGAAAACCAATAACATGACAAGATAAATACAAATGAAAACGACACATGAATCGCACACACCACCCCTAGGGTACGCCTCACTGTTGCCTTGCCTCGAAAGGTGATCGTCGAGTAGAGGATGTCTTAGTAAGTCCTCATGATCCGGGAACCTGGCATGAGGGTAGCTTCCAAGGTGTCTTCCTATTGCTCCGGTGATCACCATGTCCCTACAAACTCGAATTGACCCGAACCTCGAATTGACCCGAACACCTCCAACGGTGGTGCTACCTACCTCTCAATGGTGGGATGGCACTACTTTAAAGGACATTTACACAGACGAATTCCTTAGGGTAGGTAGGTTCCCGTAGATACTTGCTCTAATTTCAAAACAAATCAAAAATACTTTTCACACCGACACTTTTCAAAAAGCTTTCGAAAGCAATTTTTCAAACACTCTTGAGGACTGATACAAGAGTCGAACTGAAATTTTCAAAGAAACTTTTTAAAACCCACAGTTGAAAAGCAAACAAACCATTTTTGAAAACACATTGAGCAAGTATCTAAGAGCCCATGGATAACCATGGATAGAAAGGGTGCTAACACCTTCCCTTTCTATAACCTACCTCCCGAACCGAGAGCAATCTCTTTAAGGAATTTTTCTGTGCTTTTGTCCTTTCCATTTGGAGAAAATAAAAGACGGTGGCGACTCTTGCTTCCGCGACATTTCGCGAACCAGCATTAAACAGTCAGTTCCAGATCCACCGATCACAGAAGGTAACAAAGATTGACATCAACACTTATGGTTATGAACAAAGGTTTTGACATAAGCACTTATGGCTAGCAATAGAGGTTGACATCAACACTTATGGATGGAAACAAAGGTTGACATCTGAAATTCAGGTATTAGATATGTGATGTCGAATGAGATGTCACGACACAAATATCTATTTACAAGTAAAGAGAAGTAATAAAAAAAAGCACTAAAAACACAAGAGATTGTTCACCCATTTCAGTGTACAATAACACCTACTCTGGGGGCTACCAAGCTAGGGACAAGTCCACTAAATATTATCAATTCATAGACCCTCTGTAAACTACCAGTTTACGATCTAATCACTTAATCAATACCCGTGCTATACTTCTACCTAAGACTCACCTAGGTATGAGGCCCTCCTCAAATCCCTTCAATCACTTACAGTGAAGAAACAACAGAAATACTAAGTTTAAAAACTTCAATTATTCAATGCTTAAAAGCTTATGAATGATACATAATTAATAACCCAAATAGAAACACAAGTTTTAATTCAATACTAGAGTGTTTGACAATTAAAAGACTTAGACTTTTTAAAACAGAAAGAAAGTATTCTTCTTCAAAAGTTGTAGTAGTTTGAATAAGGAAGCAAGTCCTTATATATGCGCAGCTGTGGTCTTGGGCTTAAAACCAAATATTCAATTTGTTTGAATATTTCCATAAAAATAGGTCAAGATAAAATCCATGCATTTTGAAAAATATTCCTCCATATTTTTCGCAGCCTGTGAGTCACAAATCTTGAATTATGGAGCACAGGAAATCAGGAAACAGAAAAACATAAACTGATGTTGGATGAGTTCTGTTCAGGAGGAAGATGTCAAGACATCTGCTTTGACATCATTCAAAATAGTTTTCTACAAATGTCAAGAGATTTATAAAAACATTAAAAACACATTGTTTTACCAAAATTGCTGCCAACAAACACTTACAAACTCCCCCTTTGGCAAATTTTGGCTAAAATATTATCCGAGCAATATATTATCAGAGCAATATCAGAGCAGCAACATAAGAAAAGCAAAAAAAACCCAGTTAGCAGTTAGCGGTTAGCAGGGAAGATGTTAAAACATCTTTTGAGACATGAGGCTCCCCCTCAAGTATTAAGCTCCCCCTCAATCAGATGTCTGTCAATGGTCAGTGGTCAGTCAGTCACTTTCTCTCTCCCTTTTTATTTATAATATGCCAAATAAAAGGATGCATTCAAGACTGTATCAGTAATTTAGGTACATAATATAGAAATCAAATGTCAATCACATGCAAGTGCTAAAATGAAACAAAAGGGTCAAACAAAGAAACATCAATTAGTCTAACTATCATCGGGACCAATTGACTTGGCTGAGCCAGACCTTCCTTCCTCACTAGAGTCTTCACCTTCAGAGTTCATTGTCTCATCAAGGTTGGTGTCCTTTTACAGGTCCTTGATCATATTTTCAAAGGTTAGCTTACTTGTTGAGCTAACTCTAATCACATCATCCAATTCCTTGCAGGCTTCTCTTAATTCTTTGATCATGTCATCCTTGGTGGAGGTCTTTTCAGCAAGAGCAGATGCCAAAACAATGTCTGGGACATGTTTTTCCTGAAAAGAGCTTAAAATGATGGGTTAAGGCAAACTCCCTCTTGCACACTACACCATTTGCACTTAGGATTCCAGAATGATGATTAAGAATAATTCCACAGATGAGGGAAGGAAAAGCAATTGGCATCTTAATGGCACAAGTTTCTGCATGCTTAATAGTCTGATCAAATATGTAGGTACCATAATAAAAAAGATTCTGGTTTCAAACAACATAAATAAACTTTCCTAATCCAATGGAAATGGTTGAAGTGTGATTAGTGGGAACCCAATTTGCAGCTCCAATCCTATGTAAAATAGCATATTTCACACCCAGCTTGCTGACAGGAAGTTTATTTTTCATGGGCCACTCACTTACTTAATTAGTAGTGCTGGCACAACAAACTTGATTATCTGTAACTTCTTGCTCACAGCAGACATATTCAGACCTATCTAGAAATCTATTTATGATGGCAGAAGAAAATTCTACACACTTTCCTCTAACAAAAACCTTTCTATACTCCTTACTTTTATGTCAGCACAATCAACAAGAATATTAACAATAAACTCCTTAACAAGAGTTTCATAGCAATTGACAAACCTGGTAGCAATTTTCATCAGTCTAGCATAAGATGTCAGCTCCATGATTTCTTTGCATTCTAGAGCACCAGCTCCCAATTCTCTCTCCAGGGAAATCCTTCTTTGATACACATACTTCCACTTTTCAGCATTCCCAACAGAATGGAAGGAGATGTTGTCAAGTGGGGCATCAGGAACCCTAACAGACAGTTTCTTACTTGCAGACTTTTTGACAGGACAGATGTCCTGGACATCTTGCTCGACATCATACTCAGAGTCAGTCTCTTTAACTGGAACAACTTTGTTATTACTCTTGGATCTTTTTACATCATCCTCACCATCATCATCTGTGGAGCTAACAGGTCTAGCTTTTCTTTTGATAGAGGGAGGAACCACTTTACTTCCTGGATTTGGGGGTCCATACATTATTTTCTTCTTGGTTGTTTTGGAAAGGGGTGTGACACTTGCATCCTTCACTTTCCTGGATTTGAGTCTTCTTGCAATACCAGGTACAACATTAGTAATGAGCTCATTGTCAGACAGCTCATCTACATTGACCATATTCTCATCATTTTGACCTTCTGCATCCTTGGAGGTAGTAGCATCTTGTTCAACATTTTCCTCAGCATCTTGTTTAACACTTTCTTCTTCCACTTATTTTATAGTATAAATAGCAAGCTTCTCAAGTTTGCTTTCAACAACATCTTTCTTGAAGGTGAATGATCCAGCAACAACACTTTTAGGATCATTTCTTTTGTCAGCAGGAGGAGGCATACAAGCAGGAGGGGTAGAAATCCCAGGAACCACAAAGCCTTCATTTAGCACTCTGTCTACTAGCCTTCTAATGCTTCTATCAACATTAACAATTTATTCATCTGTCCTATTGTCAGTAGTAATAGAAGAGTTACCATTATCATCTTTGGATTTCTTAGCAGGTGATGATCTAGGTTTCTTGACCTTCTTATCAAGAGGTGGGATGGTTGTTAGACGACTAGCATCAAGTACTCTGTCAAGGGAGAGATTCTCATTGGCAGATTTTGAGGAAGACGATGTATGGTATTGAGACATCTTTGATGATTTTTGAGCAAGAGGATGAATACTGACTAGGGTTCTTAATCTGTAGAGGAGAATGAAAAGTTTGTGAAAGTAGAAGGATGTTATTTTGTAGCGTGTGGGAAACACTTTGATGCGGTCCTGCAATGATTACTTTCAAAATTTTATTTTTTGGAAACACAAATAATGTAATATCACTTTAATGATATTCCCACACGCCTTTAATTGCTACAAACCCTCATATAGGCAAATCCCTAACTTTCCTCTTAAGTTCTCAAACTGATTAGCATCCAAAGCCTTAGTGAAAATGTCAGCCAATTGTAATTTAGTGGCTACATGTTCTAAGATAACAATCTTTTCTTCAACAAGCTCTCTTATGAAGTGATGACGGATATCAATATGTTTGGTCCTGTTGTGTTGTATGGGATTCTTCGATATGTTAATGGTACTTAAATTGTCACAAAATAATTTCATGATATCTTGTTTGACATTTTATTTTGTTAACATTAGTTTCATCCAAACCAATTGAGAACAACTGCTTCCTGCAGCAATATATTCATCCTCTGCAGTGGACAAAGACACACAATTTTGCTTCTTATTGAACCATGATATGCGATTATTTCCTAGAAATAAGCATCCTACTGATTTACTTTTTCTATCATCAACACTTCCTGCCCAATTAACATCACAAAATCCAATTAAGCCAGAATTAGATCCATGAGAGTAGAGCATGCCATAGTCACTTGTCATATTCACATATTTAAGAACTCTCTTCACATGGTTGGCATTGCTAACTTTAGGATCAGCTTGATATCTTGCACACACTCCTACAGCAAAGGCAATGTCTGGTCTACTAGTTGTGATATATAGAAGGCTTCCTATCATACTTCTGTAAAGACTTTGATCTACACTTACTCCTTTTTCATCTTTAGTTAACTTCAGATGTGTGGGAGTAGGGATTCTTTTGTGACTGGCATTTTCCATCCCAAACTTCTTCACTATATTCTTGGCATACTTGCTATGAGATAAAATATGGAATCTTTCATTTGTTTAACTTTCAAACCAAGAAAATTGGTTAATTCACCAACAAGACTCATCTCAAACTCTGACTGTATTTGCTTGACAAAATGTTGAACCATCTCATTTGGCATCCCACCAAACACAATATCATCAACATAAATCTGTGCAATCATGATCTTCCCTTCTTCTTCCTTGACAAAAAGATTTTTGTCTATGCCACCTTTATTGTATCCATTCTCAACAAGAAATTATGTCAATCTCTCATACCAAGCTCTTGGAGCTTGCTTTAATCCATACAAAGCTTTCTTCAGTTTGTAGACATGTTTAGGAAAACTTGAATCAACAAATCCCTTTAGTTGTTCCACATAAACTTCTTCATTCAGATAGCCATTTAAGAAGGCACTTTTTAAATTCATTTTAAATAATTTAAGTTTCAGTATGCAGCAACTCCCAAGAGTAGTATGATTGATTCAAGTCTGGCCACAATGGTAAAAGTTTCATCAAAGTGAACTCCTTAAATTTGAGTACACCCTTGTGCAACTAACCTTGCCTTGTTTCTAGTGACCACTCCTGTTTCATCAGATTTATTCTTGTATACCCACTTTGTTCCCATCACATTTGTCCCTTCAGGTCTTGGAACAAGATCCCAAACTTCATTACTACTGAATTGTTCTAGCTCTTCTTGCATAACATTGATCTAGAACTCATCTATTAGGCCCTCTTTGACATTCTTAGGCTCAATCTTTGACACAAAGCAAGAGTTTGATATCCCATCTCTTGATCTAGTAAAAACTCCTTTATTTAGATCTCCTATGATAAGCTCATTAGGATGGTCTCTCTGGGTTATAATTGAAGGTCCTTTATTGAGATGACTAGGCTCAGGATCTTCTTAAGGTGGATTATAATCAATACTTCTATCATTTGATTCTGTTGGAATATCAGACACAGATGTTCCAACATCTTCTGATACATCTTCTTCAACACTCCATCCTCTATCATCAATAATAAAATTTATTGACTCCATCATAACTTTGGTTCTGGAGTTAAAAACTATGTAGGCTCTTCTATTTATAGAGTAACCTAGGAATATTCCTTCATCACTCTTGGGATCCATCTTCCTCATTTATTCACGATCAGCTAAAATGTAACATTTACTTCCAAAAACATGAAAGTATTTAACAGTTGGTTTTCTTCCCTTCCATATTTCATACAAGGTGGCTGGAGTGACTTTCCTTAGAGTGACTCTGTTATGGATATAACATGCAGTATTCATAGCTTCAGCCCAAAAATGGTAGGGTAGCTTCTTAGCATGAATCATGACTCTGGCAGATTCTTGGAGAGTTCTACTCTTGCGTTCCACAATCCCATTTTGTTGAGGAGTAATGGAAGAAGAGAATTCATGGTTGATTCCTTCAGAGGAGCAAAAGTCAGCAAATTTATTGTTCTCAAATTCCTTTCCATGATCACTTCTGATTCTTATGACATGACTTTCCTTTTCCCTTTGAAGTTTTTGACATAGATCTTTAAACACTTCAAAAGTTTCTTATTTTTCTCTAATAAAGCTTATCTATGTGTATCTAGAGAAATCATCTACAACAATATAGGCATACTTCTTACCACAAAGACTTTCAACCTGCATAGGTCCCATCAAGTCCATGTGAAGAAGTTCCAAAACTTTTGATGTAGTGAGATGTTAGATCTTATGATGTGACATCTCAGTTTGCTTTCCAATCTGACCGTCACCATATATTCTACCTTCTTTTATCTTGAGCTTAGGAATCCCTCTCACTTCTTCTTCAGATATAATTCTTTTCATACCTTTCAGATGCAAGTGCCCCAATTTTTAATGCAATAGTTTAAATTCATTCTCTTTGGCTAAAACACATGTTGAGGAGAGGTTCAACTCTTGAGGAACCCATAGATAACAATTGTCTTTAGATCTGATTCCTTTCATAATAACTTCATTATTTTCATTGCACACAAGACATTCTTCCTTGGTGAAGTTAACTTTGAATCCTTGATCACACAATTGGCTTATACTTATCAGGTTAGCTGTTAACCCTTTAACAAGTAACACATCATCAAGCTTAGGGACTCCTGAACAATCATTGTTACCAACACCTTTGATTTCACCTTTTGTTCCATCACCAAAAGTCACATAACTGGTGGAATGAGATTTGACACCCACCAACAGATTCTTGACACCTGTCATGTGTCTAGAACAACCAATATCAAAATACCAGTCATCTTTGGTTGATACTCTGAGGGAGGTGTGACCTATGAAACTAGCAACATTAGACTTGGGAATCCACTGTTTCTTCTTTTTTCTATTTTGTGGAATCTTATCAGTCTTGGGAGGAGGAGTGGTCTTAGGATACCCGTACAACTTGAAACAGAAGGGCCTTATATGACCAAGCCTTCCACAATGATGACATATCCAGGGATGGGGATTCTCCTTGATGTGATTAAAATTTTTCTTACCATGATGTCCTTTCTTGGCATGATGTTTAAACATTTGATTCGACATCCTTAGTTTAGATTTGGCCTGAGTGGAATGTGATGAAGATTCTTATGATTTAGGTTTCTCTTTCTCATTAAACCCTAGACCACTCTTGTCTCCAGTCACTTTCCCCACTTGAAGAATTTTATCTAGTTTGTTAGATCCATTATTTAGCATCTTGAGAGATTTGACCATTCTATCAAGGTTTGAATTCAAGGAAGTCACCTCACTTTCTAGATTAGAAATAGTTTTTAAATATTCTTCCCTTTCTGCCTTCATCTGAGTTATGATGACTTTGTTTCTCCCCTCCAAGTCACACTTCTGCACTTCTGAGACATAATTCTTTGTATGAAACAACTAACTCATCAAAGGTTAGTTCCCCATCACTAGGCTCTTCATCAGATACATATTTTCCTATCAATGCTTTAACATACTTGGCAGATTCTTCAAGATCACTCTTTGAGTCCTCTTCAAACCATTTAACAGACAAATTCTTCTTTTGTTTCTTAAGATATGTAGGACATCCATCTCTAATGTGAACAAAGCCTTCACATTCATGACATTGTACTCCCTTCCATTGAGTGGATTTTTCTTCAGCCCTTTTTCTTCCAAACTCATTTTACTTATAGATATCAGATGATATGTTCTTGACATTTGATCTTTGGTTCCTATCCATTCTTTTTATCACTTTTTAAAACTGTCTTCCAAGCATACCTAAGGAATTTAATACTCCTCCATTTGTATCCAAATCATAGTCTTCCTCTTCATCTTCAGTATTTGATACAAAGGCTATGCTTTTGTTCTTATTTTCAGATCTTTCATTGATGCTTAATTCAAATGTCAGGAGGGATCCAACAAGTTCATCCATTTTCATTTTGTCAATGTCTTGAGCTTCTTCTATAGCAATCACTTTCATATCAAATCTCTTGGGAAGAGACCTGAGCATTTTTCTCACCAATTTGTCTTCTAGTATTTTCTCTCCTAATGCACTGGATAAATTAGCAATTTCAAGACTGTTCATATGGAAGTCATTAATACTTTCATCATCCTTCATTCTCAATTCTCAAATTTTGTGGTGAGCAGCTGAAGTCTTGACATCTTAACTTTGGATGTGCCTTCATGAGTAGATTGAAGAATTACCCATGCATCCTTAGCTACTTCACATGTGTTCACTAATCTGAAAATGTTCTTGTCAATTCCATTGAATATAGAATTCAAGGCGTTAGAATTTCCAAGATAAATTTCATCTTCTTCTTTAGACCAATCTTCTTCTGGTTTTATCTCAAAAGTAGGTTCTCTATTTTGTCCCAATTTGACAGGGTGTTTCCATCCTTTTAAAACAGCTTTCCAAGCGCTGCTGTCCAAAGACATTAAAAAGGCCACCATACGTGGTTCCCAATTGTCATAATTACTTCCATCTAGAATGGGTGGTCTGTTCACAAATCCTCCTTCCTTGTCCATTGTACAAGAAAGTATCTTCCATGGATCTCACCCAGATAAAGAGCAGGATGCCTGCTCTGATACCAATTGAAATTCTGGTATCAGATATGTGATGTCGAATGAGATGTCACAACACAAGAGATTGTTCACCGAATTCAGTGTAAACAACACCTACTATGAGGGATACCAAGCGAGGGACAAGTCCACTAAATAGTATCAATTCATAGACCCTAAGTAAACTACCAGTTTACAATCTAATCACTTAATTACTACTTGTGTTATACTTCTACCTAAGACTCACCTAGGCATGAGGCCCTCCTCAAATCCCTTCAATCACTTACAGTGAAGAAACAATAGAAATACTAAGTTTAAAAACTTCAGTCATTCAATGCTTAAAAGATTATGAATGATACAAAATTAATAACCCAAATAACAACACAAGTATTAATTCAATACTAGAGTGTTTGATAATTAAAAAACTTAGACTTTTTAAAACAGAAAGAAAGTATTCTTCTTCAAAAGATGCAGTAGTTTGAATAAGGAAGTAAGTCCTTATATATGCGCAGCTGTGGGTTTGGGCTTAAAACCAAATATTCAATTATTTTGAATATTTCCATAAAAATAGGTCAAGATAAAATCCACACATTTTGAAAAATATTCCTCCATATTTTTCGCAGCCTGTGAGTCACAAATCTTGAATTATGGAGGGCATGAAATTAGGAAACAGAAAAACATAAACTGATTTTGGCTAAGTTCAGTTCAGGAGGCAGATGTTAAGACATCTACTTTGACATCATTCAAAACAGTTTGCTACAAATGTCAAGACATTTAGCAAAACATTAACAACACATTGTTTTACCAAAATTGCTGCCAACAGACACTTACAACATCAACACTTATGGCTGGGATTAGAGGTTGACATCAACACTTATGGTTGGGAACAAGGGTTGAAATTAGCACGTATGGCTAGGAACAAAGGTTTTGACATCAGCACTTATAGTTGTGAACAAAGGTTGACATCAGCACCTATGGCTAGGAACAAAAGTTGACATCAACAATTATGGTTGGGAACAAAGGTTGACATCAACACTTATGGCTTGGAACAAAGATTCACATCAACACTTATCATTGGGAACAAAGGTTGACATCAACACTTATGGCTGGGAACAAAGGTTTACATAAGCACTTATGGCTGGGAACAAAGATTGACATAAGCATTTATCGCTGGGAAAAAAGGTTGACATTAAAGCTTATGGCTGGGAAAAATGGTTTTGTCATCAGCACTTATGGTTGGAAACAAAGATTGACATAAGCCCTTATGGCTAGGAACAATGGTTTTGACATAATCACTTATGGTTGGGAACAAAGATTGACATTAGCACTTATGGCTAAGAACAAAGGTTGACATCAGCACTTATGGCTGGGAACAAAGGTTGACATCAACACTTATGGCTGGGAATAAAGGTTTTGAAATTAACACTTATAGCTACGAACAAAGGTTGACATTAACACTTATGGCTGAGAACAAAGGTTGAAATCAACACTTATGGCTGGTAACAAGGGTTGACATCAACACTTATCGTTGGGAACAAAGGTTGACATCAACACTTATGGATGAGAACAAAGGTTGACATCAACACTTATGGTTGGGAATAAAGGTTTTGACATCATCA
Source organism: Vicia faba (assembly GCA_948472305.1). NCBI lineage: Eukaryota > Viridiplantae > Streptophyta > Magnoliopsida > Fabales > Fabaceae > Vicia > Vicia faba. The sequence continues at coordinate 27,264,324 of OX451738.1, forward strand.
CTTTTAGATGGGAACAAAGGTTGACATCAATACTTATGGTTGGGATTAAAGGTTGACATCAACACTTATGACTGGGAACAAATGTTGACATCAGGACTTATGGTTGGGAGTAACTCAACTTTATTAGGGTAAGGTCCAACGAGGAGAAAGAGATAAAGTCTGATTGATGGTGAACTACCAACTTAGAGGTGAAGGGAGAAAAAACATAGAACAATACCAATTTTTATTTAAGATAGAGATAACAGAGAATACACAAACTTTTACCGAAGATAGAGATAATAGAGAATACACAAACTTTTACTGGAGGTGAGCTACCAACTTCCACTGAAGGTAGGATATGTATTAACAATAACGAGTTTCCCAAAATTTTGGCGTTTCACCTAGAATGCGTCTCAACTCTTTCTTTTACCAAGGAATTCCACTTGGAAAGGGTAATAAACATTAATGACTTCTGGATTTCATTGAGAACGGTAACAATCTCTTCTTTGATCAAGATATCACTTGAAAAGGTAATAACTGCTGCAAGGATCTTCCAACAAATTGTTTTTATCATCGAAGTACAACAAATCTCAATAACAAACTATCTCCTATAACATAGACAATACCATTCATCAGAGTAAAACATCTTCTCTGCCATTAACAGACTTACCGGGGAAGTACATGTTACTCAAATAAAGAGACAAACACTTGTTATTACGATAACACTGCTAGGAAATGAATCTTGATTTCCTGGGGAAATACCAACACATTCCTGCTGAGGGGATAAAGTCTTCATGTGAAAAATAAATGAACATTCTCAATCCAGGGCTTACAACCTAGAGAGGTCAAAATAATACTGCTGTCGAGGACCAAAAATTCAAACCAGGAACAAACCGGAGTAAAACAGTCAACCAAGACATTATCCAATGAGAAATAAACTCAAATGGGGATTAAATTCCGTCCAGATGATGAGCTAGGTAGGAAGGCTAAAGCAAAATTCTTCCACGAGGGATAACTCAGTGGGGAAATTGAAAGGATATACACTTTCTGCTTAAGGATGATACTCTATTGGAGAGAGGGTAACATAATTCTTCAAAGAGGATAATATGCCAATAAAAACATCAATGAGTGCAAATGAGCCATGAATTTTAATTCAGCTATGCATGATGTGTAGGAATGTATGAATGTTATCATTATATGCCTACAAAACAGACATACTGCACTGGGGATAATCAGATAAAACTAAACTTGGGTAAAGACAACACTCGGCTAAATCACATCCAAGATGAAGATTCAATTAGAGAGTAAGCACCAACTAAGGAAACAAAGTCCTACTTCAAGGCATAACTTCACTGAGAAGAAAATGTCTTGAAAAAATAATTAAAGCAAAATATGATAGCAATAAACCAATACAGTTGCAAGGAAATAACATCTTACTCTAGGCTTCATTGGGGAATATCACATAGACTTCTCTAGGGAAGACAATGTCATATCATTTAGACTTCAACTGGGGATTCCGTACTGACTTCACTAGGGAAGATGAAACCATTCACGCCGAGGGGAGCCTAAATACATTCTTCAATATCAAGAGTAATGGTTGCGCAAACTTCTTGGAGGAGAATTTATGAAACTTCACGGGGATAACAACTTTAGAAGGAAGCATCATCGTTGGCTCATCCGGAGAAGTTAAGAAGTTAACATCATAGAAAGAAATCAAAATTATGGGGATTTTAAATCAATTTCAACACTTGGTGAGAGAAAACCTAAAAAGTTGACAACTGTCTCAACACTTCTTAGAAAATGATATTGTTTTTGTATGGCTACCTAGGGAGCACATAACAACAAGAATGTTATAACAAGAGAGAGCAATGCTCTGCAAGAGATTCTACATCAATTCTAACACACAAAGGGAGGAAGAACTCCATCAAATGAGAAAAGGCCTCGTAACTTTATAATCTCCACTAAATCATAACCTAGATTCGGAAAGAATCACACTCAACTAGAGAAATCTACATCAAGACCTGAATGGGAAAAAATGGGATCATAAACCCAACACCACACCATATATCAATTGGTATGATATCCAACTATCTAAGAAACATTCACAAGTGGACTATGCGCATATCAGCAAGAGTAACTCAGGATACTTCTTGGGGAATCTTTTCAAATTTTTGGAGTTCGTCCATCCTTTGAACCACTACTTTTATCCCACTTGAATCACATAATTGAAGTAAAAAGTAGTTTGCAAATTCTTTTCAAAAACATGTTTTTAATATTAAGCCTTTTTGTTTTGAAAATTATGATCTATAATAAATGAAATTTTTGTAAACAAAATAAAATAAGAACTTTAATGAATTGGATAAAGGCTCAACCTTTATTAATAGAATAATAGTCTGCAAATGGCATGACTTCATGGATGATTACAAAGCTTTGGAAAATGGTAAATACATGGAAAAGGTACATTGAAATACAATGACAATTATTCTCCCTAACAAATTTGAATTCCTCAGTATAGGCTTCGGTTGAAGAGTGATGAGAATTCGAGAAGCTTGTTGCTTTAATGATCAAGTCTTGTCTGACGCGGTTACTTGCTAGGAAATTCCTAATTTTTGCCTAGGTTTCCCTTGTCGGTTTTCAACATACCAAGAAAATTTATTCTGTTTATGTCTCTAACTTTTTTCTATACCACCCTTTCGGGTTTTTATCCTACCGAGACGCTCTTTTTGGCCTAAGCTTCCCTTTCGGGTTTTCAACTTAGCGAGCTATTCGTTTATTTCTTTAGGCAAAGTATTTCTTGACTGCATCAGCATTCATGGGACGTGGGAACTCCTCACCATCCATAGTTTCAAGAATCAACGCACCGCCAGAGAAGGATTTCTTAACAACATATGGGCCTTAATAATTAGGAGTCCATTTGCCCCTAGAATAAACATTAAAAGACATGATATTTTTTAGCACGAGGTTTCCTTCTTTGAATTCAAGAGGCTTGACCTTCTTATCCAAAGCTTTCTTCATTGTTTTCTGATAGAACTAACCATGATACAAGGTTGTCATTCTCTGTTCTTTAATTAAATTCAATTGGTTAAACATGTTTTGGATCCATTCAGACTCTGACAACTTGGTTTCCATTATTACACGCAAAGAGGGAATCTCAACCTCAACAGGGAGCACTGCTTCTATACCATACCCAAGAGAGAACATGGTTGCCCCTGTTGAAGTGAAAACGGATTTCTGATACCCATGCAAAGAAAAAGGGAGCATCTCATGCCAATCCTTATAGGGAAAACCATATTCTAGATAATCTTCTTAATGTTTTCATTAGCAGCTTTAACAACCCCATTCATCTTAGGCCTGTTAGGAGACGAATTGTGATAGACAATCTTGGATTCTTCACAATGTTCTGTCATTATCTTGTTATTCAAATTTGAGTTGTTATCAGTGATAATCCTACTTGGCACACCATACTGACATTTAATATTGTTCTTGATAAAGCATACTACCACCTGCTTGTTGACATTAGCATAAGAAGCTGCTTCCACCCATTTGGTGAAGTAGTAAATTGCCACTAATATGAAATGATGTCCATTCGACGCCTCAGGTTCAGTTATTCCAATCATATCAATACCCCACATAGAAAAAGGTAATGGGAAAGAAATAATATTGAGAAGCGTTGGAGACACATGAATCTTGTCAGCATAAATCTGACACTTATGGCACTTCTTCGTAAATTTGTAACAACCAGTTTCCATTTTTAGCCAAAAGTAACCTGCCCTACATGTCTTGTTTGCCATCGAATGTCCATTAAAATGGGTACCAAAGGGACCTTCATGGATCTCATGCATTAACATGTCCGCTTCGTGTCTATCCACGCATCTGAGCAAGACCATGTCATAATTCCTCTTGTATAACACATCTTCATTGAGGAAAAAGCTATCGACCAACCTTCTCAATATCTTTCTATCTTTATTTGACGCACGAAGAAGGTATTCTTAAGTCTGGAGGAATTGTTTGATATCATAATAACAAGGTTTTTCATCTAATGTCTACTCTGTAGCAAACACATGAGTTGGTCTATCAAGACATCGAATTGTGATCTAAGGTACATCATTCCAAGCATTCACTTGGTATATAAAAGCCAAAGTGGCTAAAGCATCTGCCATCTGATTCTCTTCTCTAGGAATATGATGGAATTAAACTTTATTAAAAAAGGTAATAATCTTCTTGCATAATCTTTATAGAGAATCAAGCCAATGTGATGAGTCTCCCATTCTCCTTTGATCTGATTTATTTACAAAGTTGAATCACCATATACATCAAGAATTTTGATTCTGATATCTATAACCTCTTCAAGACCCATGATATAATCTTCATAATCCGCCATGTTATTGGTGCAATCAAATGTCAACCTTGCAGTAAAAGGGTGTGTAACTCATAGGGAGTGATAATCACGAAACCAATTCCTTTTTCATAAACATTTACAACTCCATAAAATACCATACCCCACTAGAATTTAGGATCAGGACCTTCCTCAGGCAAAGGTTCATCACAATATTTAATTTTCAAATACATCACATCCTCATAAGGGAAATAATATTTAACACACTGATAATCATCAACTAGTTGGTGAGAAAGGTACTCCACCAACACACTTCCTTTAATATCCTTATGAGTACGGTATTAAATATCATATTCAGACAACAACATCTGCCAACGGGAAATTCTTCCAGTAAGAGCAAACTTTTCAAAAATATACTTAATTGGATCCATTTTGGAAATCAACTAAGTAGTGTAATTCAACATATATTGCCGCAATCGCTTTTCCGCCCAGGCCAAAGCACAACACATTTTTTCAAGCATAGAATGTTGTGACTCACAGTTAGTGAACTTATTGCTCAAATAATAAATGGCATATTCTTTTCTTCTTGTTTCATCTTGTTGTCCCAAAATACAGTCCATGGAGTTATCCAACATAGTCATATACATAATCAATGGTCTTCCTTCAACATGAGGGAGCAATATAGGAGGCTCAAGCAGATACTCTTTAATGCTTTCAAATGCCTTTTGGAAATCATTCATCCATGCACAACCTTGATCTTTCTTTAACAACTTAAATATTGGTTCACATGTTGCAGTCATATGGGAAGTAAATCTAGAAATGTAATTCAAACATCCAAGGAAGTATCTAACTTGCTTTTCAGTTCTTGAGGCAGGAATTTCTTGAATTGCCTTAACTTTATCAAGATCAACTTCAATTCCTTTTTGGCTGACATTGAAACCTAGAAACTTTCCTAAACAAACACCAAAAGTGCACTTATTTGGATTCAAGCAGAGACAATACTTCCTTAAACGCTGAAACAATTTTAACAAGTCTTCCATATGCCCTTCCTTGTTCTGAGATTTGGCGAACATATCATCAACATGTACTACAATTTCCTTATGCATTAGATCATGGAATAGGGTTGTCATATCCCTCTGGTATGTTGCACCAGCGTTCTTAATCCCGAAAGGCATCACGCTGTAACAGAATGTTCCCCATGGTGTGATAAACATTGTTTTTTACATGTCCTCAAGAGCCATCCTAATTTGATTGTATCCAGAAAATCCGTCCATGAATAAGAACACTTTGAATTTTGCTATGCTATCGACCAATGTATCAATACGTGGTAAAGGGAAGTCATCTTTTGAACTTGTTTTATTTAAATCTCTATAATCACCACATATGAAAACTTTTTCGTCTTTCTTTGTTACTGGAACAATATTGGCAATCCACTGACGGTACACTGATGTCACAAGAAAACCAACATCAATCTGCTTTAAAACCTCTTCTCTAATCTTCACTTCCATGTCCGGATAAGTTCTCCATAACTTATGCTTGATTGGTGAACATGTTAGATTTAGCGGCAAATAATGTTCCACAATATCGGTCTCCAAACCATACATGTCTTGGTAAGACCAAGAAAATATATCCATATACTCTTTCAACAATTTAACTAACCTGCTCTTTACATCGAAATAAAGAAGTGCCCTAATCTTGACTTCTTTTGGAAGTTATTTTCCTCGCGCTCAAGCAACTATGACACCTCTTATGGGATTTCATCATATTCTTCTTCTTCTTTAGCCACATACACTGGATATTCAAAGTTGGGAGAGGATGCAGGGTCATTGCATTCAACGGGATTTTTAATTAATCTGCACATATGATTTATGATTGATTTTAGAAACTGACACGTGTAATAAGTGATTATGCAGATTTATTTACAATCACTATTTATTTCGAAAGGTTTTTTTATTACCAATTTCCAAGAAAAAATAATAGAAAATAAAGACACAACTTTTATTAATGATCTTAAAAATCAAAACAAAAGACACGCCCATACAACATCACTTTCACCTTAAGCAGAGTGAAAGGCTTTTGAAAAGACAAAAAAACAAATTACTTTGAAATGTGAATGCAAGAAGGAACATCAAGAGTGATACAATTCTGGATTTTGACTCCATGCGTCACAATGTTCGGCATCTCTTGCTCTCGCTCACTTTCGAGAATAGCGTTGATCTTTGAAGTAGTCAGATGGAGATATCCTGCTCTGTGAAAGAAGTCTTGATATTTACTCAAAGTGTACTTTGGCTTCACAACTTCCTTCTTCATGGAATAACCCAAACCAGCCTTATTGATGTTAACTGGTGTATTAATAACCTGCCCCCATATCTTACTAGGGCCCTTCTGTAATACCTGTTGCACATCCTTTAATGAGGTGATATAATATTCATTCTTCCTTACATTATCAATAGAAAAACCTTAGAACTGAGTTCAAACAGTGGCTTCATCAGCTTCTACAATGCTAAAGAAAGACAAATGAGATATCAACAGAGCTTTCTCACCGCTCACAATGACTACCTTTCCTTGACGGACAAATTTCAGCTTCTGATGCAAGGTTGAAATAACAGCTCCTGCTTCATGGATCCAAGGTCTTCCCAATAAACAGTTATAGGTTGGGACAATATCCATAACTTGAAAGGTAATATGGAATAAGTGCGGACCTATGTGAATAGGTAAATCCACTTCTTCGATGTCACTATGGCGCATGGGAGTTCCCTGGTACTTAAGATTCATGATAGTACTTCTCGGTATGACATTGAAAGCAGATCTATTGTCATAGCACATTGAACAAAGAGTTATTCTTACAATTCATAGATAATGGAGAGTCAGATTATGGCTCCTTCCTTCATCAGGAAACTCGTCATCACAAAAGCTCAGATTTTTACAAGATGTAATATTCCCCACAACACCATTGAACTGATCTAGAGATATGTCACTTTAAACAAAAGCCTGATCCAACACCCTCACCAGAGATTCCTTATGAGCAGAAGAGTTCATCAACAAGGCTAAAATCAAAATCTTAGATGGAGCTTGCAACAACTGACCCACAATCTTGTAATCACTCATCTTGATGATTTTTAACAAATCATCAACCTCTTTTTCAAAGGCAACGCCACTAGATTATCCTTCCACTTTCTTAGGCTCAACATAAGTCTTAACAATCTTCTTTCTAGAATTAACATCTCCTCGAAAGGTAGGGGCAAAGAAGCGACCACTCTGAGTTACTCGCCTAGCTTCAGCAATATTCTCAATATGGGACAAAGGTTGGATATGAATTTCCACACCATCTTCTAGGATAGTTGTATTGTACTTATAAGGAATAACTTTGTCTGATTCATATGGGATAAGACCAGGAAGATAAATAACCACGAAAGTAACAACAAGCTTGTTGTGGTACTCAATTTCTACAGGAGAGGGATTACCAAACATGGTATAATAACATTCACCCCTACTTCTTCAGAATATTCAGGCATCACAAAATCATTATCAAAAAACATACCTTCATCAGAAGAAAAGAACTTATTAGTAGAAATGTACACATGATTGTGTGTATAATAGATGATATTAAAAATTAGGAAATCTCCAGGACAATCAGAAACCATATTCACAACACTTCCACCTCCATGTTTGGGTAGTGGATTATCCTTTATATAGGGACCAACATCTTTAAAAGACAGGAGCCAGATCTTACCATCTTCTATACCTCATACTTCAGTGGATAGAAATTTTAAATGTTGTGCCCAGGGGCTCCTTGATGAAAAGCACAAGTCTGATCCGCCATGTAATACCATGGTAAAGGTGAAGGTATAGTAGGGAAAGGTATGGTCTGCACCAATTTCTTTTGAATCAAAATCAGAAACAATTCTTCATAACTCATCGGAATAGAATCAAAAGCTTCTCTCTTCTGACCTTGCCCTTGATTACCTTGTTGAGGTCCTCTCTAGTAGGAAACAGCAGTCAGATCCATATTGACAACCAGAGTCATAGAAGCAACTTGTTGTTGGTACTGATAATGTCTTCTCGGAGGTTTCACTTTTATTTCCCCAACAACAACATTTATTTCACTTTCATTATTTCTATAAAACCCATATGATGATCTCTTTGTTCCATAATAACCTTTGTCTTTTGCCAATCGTCCTTTCCTGACAGCTTCTTCTAGATGAACACCCATGCTTACCATCTCAGTGAAATCACTCATTGCACTAGCAACCATCCTTTCATAATAAAATGAACCAAGGGTTTTTAGGAAGACATTATTCATTTCTTATTGTCTCATTGGGAGTACCACTTAGGAAGAACCCTCGCGCAAATGTTGGACATACTCTTTGAGTGACTCCTTATCCTTCTGAGCCATTTCTCTTAGTTGGTCACAGTCAGGTGCCATAAACATGTTGTACTTATACAGTTTCGCAAAAGCTTCACCCAAGTCATGGAAGGTACAAATGTTTCTACTTTCCGATCCCATATACCATTTCAAAGTAGCACCGGTTAAACTATCCTAGAACAAATGACTAAGAAAACACTGGTCATCAGTATGGGTGGACATCCTTCTGATATACATCACTAGGTAGTCACGAGGACAAGAGTTGCCCTTGTTCTTTTCAAATTCTGGCACCTTAAACTTTGCTATCACTTTAACATTAGAGACCAAATAGTGGTCACTGACATTCTATCGAAATAACTCTTTCCCTTGGAGAGCCTTCACTTCTTTCTGCATTTCATTAAATTGATCCTAAAAATCATCCAATCGGTCATAAAAGCCCAAACTCTCGCTTGGTGGAGGAGAAGGATGATAAACTTCATCATTAATAACATGCATAACGTTCATTGCAGGAGGCCAACATGATTAATCTCATTATTGGCAATAGGAGTAGCATGCATTACAGGAGGTACTGAAACAATAATAGTTTGAGCAAGTGAAACAACTTGAGCAGCATTATTGTAACCTTCTGGCACGAAATTCTCAAGCATTCCTCGCGGGTAACCTTGAGGCATACATTATTAAGCAACAGTAATTGGAGTAACAAAGATGGGAAGTAATCGAACTTCTGAAGTAACTATCGTTTATTGTGGCTGAGTAGCACGAGGAGACGGAGGAGGAGGTGGTGGATAATTATGAGCAACCACCAACGATCCCCCCTGTTGTACCCTAAAATTTTCCCTCCCATATTTCTCAACAAATGTAAAGTGAGGTCCCCAAATTGCTCAAGGAAGTTCAAGAGTTGACCAGGCAAACTCTCTCCTAGGACGACACACCTCAAATTAGGGTTTCCATCTTCATCAAGATGTGTGAACCTCAAAGGACTCAAATTCTCACCATTGTCCTAATATGTTCTCAAAATCATTCATGTCAAGCTTCAAGCCTTGCAGAAGAAGTTTGCTCAGTCAATTGCTCAAATGCCTGAAAGTCAACTGTCCTAGGGCAAAAGTCAATTGTGGCCCACATACAGTCAAACTCCAAGATTTTTGGTCAACATTCTCATTTTGAAGTATTATCCATCATTTGATCAAGGGTTGATCATGATTCCTCAAGGATTGCTCACAATTCATCAAAACCCAAAATTTGCTAAATTAGGGTTTTATAGGAAAAGTCAACTCAACTTTGATGAAGCATAACTTTCTCATGCTTTATCATAAATGACGCATCCAAAGCTCATTTTGAATAGGATGCAATCCCCTACAATTAATCTTCAGTTCCCAAGTCCAAATTATGCACTCACAAAAAGATATGAATTTTGACATTATAGGTCCTTTTGAAAAGTCAACAAAAGCACCTTTTGGGTCAAAGCTTCATACATGAACATGGAAGACTAAATTGAGATGAGACCAAAATATTTGCTTATAGGACATCCTAAGCTTTCTAAAAAGTCCAAGAACACCTCTCTAGGATCAAAATTGAGAGAGTTATGCATTGACCAAGTTGACCATTTTTGCAAAATTGCCAAAAGTCAAATGTGCTCAAATTTGCATTTTTTGCTAAATGGACCCAACTTTTTATGCTTGCACTTTACTTATAACATGGTCCACGACCCAAATGGTCACTCACATGTTATTTTCTTCATTATTTATTTTATTTTGATTTTTTATTTATTAAAAATTGATTTAAATCAAAACATTGGTAAATAATAGCAAAGATTTGTTTTGATTGGATTTTTGGACAGAATCATAAGCTCATTATGCTGGCATATCAGAATCAGATAATAATTAAGGATGATTGGCACGAGATTGGCATGATTAGGCCAAATTTGGAAGGATATCAAACAAATTGAAAATCAAATCAAATCTCATCAAAGCTTCAAGATTCAATCTGTTTTGCAACCCTAATTCATTGAGGGATATATAATGAACAATAACAAAGCAAAAAAGGGGAGAAGGCATGAAACTATCAGAAGAAAAACTGAAACCTTGGACAAAAAGTGAAAGATCGAAATCCATCTTAGAGCCATCCTTAAGGAGTTTCAAAGCCAGAAATCAAGTCCTTGGCATCTCAGGAAGCATTCCCAATCATTTGCAGGCGTCAGAACATCCAGAATCATTCCCTATCATTCTCACGGTTTGCAAAATTATTCAAATTCGATTACTGTAATTCTCACATCTTTAGCATGCTTAAGTTACATATTTGTGTTCACCATCATGTTTGCAATGTTTCTGGATAGTTTAATTTAAGTTACAGTGCAGGAATAAGCTTTTGCCATTGTTAGGGTTTCGTGCTCCAATTTGGGGTTTTGGGTTTCAAGCAAAATTAGGCTTGATAATGGGTACCATGATGACCAAAGCTTCAAACCCAGTTGATTCATGGTCCCCAATTGAATTTATATTGCGTGTGCTTGATTTTTGAATGACACGGGTTTCAGCAACAGACCTGCGTCTGTAGGTAAAGGTTCAGAGCCTAAAACAATGATTCCAGTGAAGAAGATAACAACGTGTCATAACCTGACTGGCTAGTTTAAATTCTAGCGCGTTATTCTGGCCACTAACTTATTTTACAATATATTATTTGTTTGCATTATATTAACAAGTTAACATCCAGCGCAGTTGGTCAGAGGAAGGAAATCAGAAACTCATGTCCTGGGTTCGATCCCAGGCGTGAGCTTTTGGCATTTTCTCCATTGTTTTCACCATATCCAGCGTACCTCACCTTCTGAGGGTCATCATCTTCTGGATCCATCAACCATAACTAGATCCAGCACATACACCTTCTGAGGGTCATCATCTTTTGGATCCATCAGCCAGAATCAAATCCAGTGTACCTCACCTTCTGAGGGTCATCATCTTCTGGACCCATCAGCCAGAACCAAATCCAGCGCACCTCACCTTCTGAGGGTCATCATCTTCTGGATCCATCAGCCAGAACCAGATCCAGCGCACCTCACCTTCTGAGGGTCATCATCTTCTGGATCCGTCTCCAGCCATATCTGCTGACAGCAGGTCCATTTGGTTATTTCTACTATTTTTTCTTTAATTCCTTTTCTTTAATTATCTTGCTTTTTATCAACACCAAATTTATTTTAAATTAACCAATCAAAAATCACAAAAAAAGATTTATTTTCTTAATAAATGTTTTTTAGTTAATTAGTTTAATTAATTTAGGGAAACTTTAATTTCTTTCACAATTAAAATTCAATTAGAAAATTAGGTTAACTCTTGACTTAATTTTTTCTTTCTTTCTCAAATAAATGAAAAAAATACAAAAATAAGTTTTTAGAATAAATTAATTTATTTTTCTTAATTTAAAATTAATTAGAACTTAGGATTTTCTTTTTTTTTAATCCAAATATTTCATTGTTTTCTCAAATAACAAAACATGATAAAAACATATTTTTTTTTATCAATCGCAAATAGGTTTAGTCAAGGGTCAAAACCCTAGTCGTTTCGTATTTAATTCACCGCGCGCTTGTTAATTATTTTGCCAATATTTTTGTAACTGTTCATGATTTTTAATAGTTAATTTAGGGTTTTATTTATTATTTAAATTCCTGTTTTTTTGGCTATGTAATTAATCCCCCTCCCCGAAGCCTTGTAATAGCGTAGATTTATTTTCTCGCATTTCTAATTCCTGCAAATATTTCACTGTCTAGATATATGCTAATAGGATTGTATGGCAAGAATGCATGACAAATTAATACAGCTAGAAAACCCTAATGTGAAAAGATAAATAACTGAAACAAATCACTCGCGCATATCACTCATAGGGTATGCCCTCACTTTGATTGCCTTCAGTAAACGATCATTAAAGCATAGGGTGTCTTAGTGGTCACCCTCCTATCTAAAAAAGATCAAACGTCCCATTCAGAAATGTCGCCTCAAGAAAGATCTTAAGACTATAGGGTTATTACTAAGGTGTCCTAAGATTGCTTTAGTGATCGTATGTCCCTTTCGAATTGACCCTTACAGCTGCAACGACGGTGCTACCTATGTCTCAATAGTAGGATATCGCTGTCTAAAGGAAACAAGAACAAAAACGATCTTTTTTCGAGTAGGTAGATGCTAGTAAGTACTTGCTCAAATCAAAACTTTTCACACTTACACTTTTCAAACAAATTTTCAACACAACTTCGTCACACCTTTGAGGACTGATACAAGGGTTATCACGAAGTCAAAACTTTTCAAAGCAAGCACATACACAAGAAATTTTAAAAAGATGAGCAAGTACCTAAGAGCCCATGGAAAACCATGGATAGAAAGGGTGCTAACACCTTCCCTTTCTATAATCTACCCCCCGTACTCAGAATATCTCGAAAAAGGATTTTTTCTGTACTTTTTTCCTTTCCGATTGGATGAAATAAAAGTCGATGGTGACTCTTGCTTACCGCGACATTTTTCAAACACAAAACGTAAAACGCAAACCAATATAACAGTCAGTTACAATTGGTCATACCAGCCCTCAAAGCAGTAACTTCTTCACATAGCTCACGATTCTCTTGTTCAAGATTTTCAATCTTCTTCCTAGAATTAGCCCGAGTATTATAGCGATTAGACAACTTGCTGACAGAACGAAGTAGAGAAACACAGTAAGTCACTTGTGAACGATAGGAATGCAAAAATTTGTGCAAAATGATGCATGATATGCAATGCATATGATTTATTTTTTTTATTCAAGGAACTCAAAGAATCATAAACAATTGCAAATATTGAAGTACTAACACATTTGGACATACTAAAAACTCTCATTTTAATAATAACTTTGGACTAGATTACAAATTTTAGTACAAGTTTCAATAATCCTAAGTACAAGAGAATAGAGATAGAATTTAAAATCCTAAGGAGCCAAAGTTGATGAAGATCTCTCCATACAATGACGCTTTCCCACGAGTCTTACAATCTGAGCCTTTACCTGTTTGTTCTCTTCTGCATACTTGTCGGCGACTTCTTTCCAACCAGCGAAATCAGAAAATGGGTGACCGGGACCGGGATGAACTCTAGAGGAAAATAAATCATCTTCCTTCTCCATCATCTCCACAACACGAATCTGAAGAATCTCAATCAAGTCATCCTTATCTTTCAATTCCTTTGAGTAGGATACCTCTCAAATCTGGTACTTGTTCTTCCATGCTTCCTTCTCTTGTTGCACCCTAACCAAGGCAAGCTGATGTTCTTCCATGTAATCTAACAGAGGAGGAGTAGTCCTTATAAATATATCAGATAAAGGTTCTTCATGAGAATAAGGCATCTTCAACTGAATTTCCCTTGCTTGTACCCAACAGAGATGAGGCTCTAAGGAAACAAATCCTCTTGGTCCCAAATATTTTCTACCTTTTCTATGTATATGGCGCCAAGCGTTCTCAATATTTTTCTTAGCCTCCTTGTGATCTTCTCCTTCTTTGAGAAAGAAATCACTCACATGAATTCTATTTGGCTTATCCCTTATTGGATATCCAAGTTGACGATGCGCGAGAAAGGGATTGTAATTAATTCATCCCTCTATACCAAGAAGAGGAACATTGGGGAAACTACCATAGCTATCAATAATCTCCACATTATAATAAGCCTGATGATACCAAACAATGTTAGAATGAGTGAGACAAAATCTTTGGAACGAACGAGGCTGCTTCTTGGTATCTCAAAAAGCAATAGACCGAGGTAAGTGAGAAATAAACCACTTATATAACAACGATGTGCAACAAATGATCATCCATCCATGATAGAAATTCTGAAGATTGATGGAACAATAAGTATCTCCTAGTAGATTAGAGGCTGGATTCCCAACCAGAAAGATCCTAATGGCATTAACATCCACAAATTTGTCGATGTTAGGAAACAAGAACAATCCATAGGCAAGCAAAGCAAAGATATCATCAAAAGTAATTGTACTCTTCATCTTGACAAAGTAACGAGCTTTCTCAAATAAAATCTGAGTAGGTAAACCCCTTATTCATCCTTTGGTAGTCATGTTAGCCTCAATCTCAGACTTCTTCAAATGATTCATGGTGAAAATCTTGTGAGAATTGGTCTCTCCTTCGAATTCGATGAATCGAATACGATCAACAATAGGAAAACCAAGTAAGTAAGAATACTCCTCTAATATGGGCATCACCTTATAATCAGGGAAAGTAAAACATAGGCACAACAAATTAAAGAATCAGACCAATGTAGAAAGAATTCCATCCTTCATAGGCATGGCAAATTCATACTTCTTCCAGAAATTTGTAGAGCTCTCAATCTTAGGAATCAAACTCATCAGCTCCTCTATCTTAGGATCCTTAAAATGGTACTTCCGAGTCTTTCTTTTTCTAGAGTCCATGGTCAAAAAGTACCTGAGATATTTGAAAAATTTAACTTTAAGTTCCTTGAGTCAATTGTTTTAAAGAATGCTCACGGGTGCATGAATGCATGATGTAACAATCACACACAAAATCATAAACATGGGGGGATGAGGTTCATAGGATTGACGTCACGAGCATGAAGTTAAAGGTATTACCTACAAGGTAAACACTAATAGTTTATCACCTGCTGAACAAGGTTTTAAAAGGTTCCTAGAGCCTAAATCCTTTCTTCGGATATTTCCAATGTCCCGATTACCTCGATAATCATCAATATTCTCAGGAAAAACTCGTCTGAGTGTAGAATTGCGTGACTACCACTTTCGGATTGCTCCGTCATAGTTTCCACACTTAACCTAAAAGGCCAAGATGGATTAAGGGTTCTATGGTCCTCAGCTTTAGCAGGCTCCCAGGTCGAAAGTAGCACGTCTTCCCAATTGCTCGGTAAATGAACACTACAGTCAAAGGGGCCTCCACTGAGTGGGGGACCTCATGTCTCCTTTTTTGGGATTCCTCCCTGAAAGTTAACATGACTATATCACTCGTCCTAACTTATGTTTTCCCAAGTCCGGGTAGAGAACTTATGAGTAATCACCAAGCACCCTAAAAACAAGGAAATCCGAACAAACATATATGCAACACATGAAATACAACTAATAATGGTACATACACAATATAAACAAAGATAGGCTCAAACCACTTAGAGATGGACCAGAATTTTGTCGAGCTTTCCCCATTGAAGTTGTGATTTTTCTGTAGCGGTAGAAATGTTGAAAATAAGCCATTGGATTGGCTTAACTTACATAGATCAAATAAAAATCGCCACCATGCTTTATTGTTTCCAGAGGAATGGAAAAAGAGGGAATAAACCCAAAAAGAGTGGGGAGACAATCTAGGTATGGGGGTTGGTTATGAAAAAGGAAGGTATTAGCACCGTAAACATCTAAGGTACTTCGAAAGAATCTCATTGAAAATTTGTATATTTTGGCTATAAAAGGTGTACACAAAAATAAATGGTGAATATGAGAAAAAGAAGTATTTTTTACAATTTTTGCACTCGCCGCAGTTGTGAACTTTTAGTGCCTACGTACCACCTTCTGTGTAATAGGGGATCTGGGTACTCATAGTTCACCTCAAAAATTTTAAAAAACATGTGTGTTGGTTAATTTTAAAAGAAGAGACTCCATTGTCACATCTGAGTGGAAAACATACTTACTGCTCATGATTATGAGAAAGGAGAATTTTCAAAATCTCAAAATGTAGGATATATCTTGGAATTTATAATTAACAAAGCCTCACTCAACACCAGATTGGAAAATATCTCACTTTACTATATATCGTAGAAGTATAGTAGCTCAGATCACTACAAGAATCGACAAGAGTCTAATTTTTGAGAAAACGTTTTAAAGTAAAAAGCCAAAGTGGCAAAATCGTTTGAATGAGGTTAATTGAATTTTAGTATTCTCACAAAAATGTTAAAGTATGAATAAGTTAGTTAAAGTTTGATTAAGAAATTTTTTGAAAATGCATGGACCTAAGTCCAAGTTTATTATGAAAGAGGTTCAAGTTAGAAAACAAGAAGAGTTGTGAAAAGGAGGGAGAAGATTTTTGAAATTAAAGAAGATAAGAGGAGATAAAGGGACTATCCTAAAGCATAAAGTAAAATCTAAGGAAAAGAACCATCTAACCAATAAGAAGTCAACACTTGACATAAATAGTCAATATATAATTCCCACCCTTTAGATTGGAACCAAGCAAGAAAAAATACTAAACCTCTTAGGAACACCAAGTTTCAGAGGAATTAAGTCTTCACAAAAATTGGGCTGAGTAGCATATGTATATAGAGGAATTCTCAATCACAAACAAAGCATATAACCAGAATAACCTGCATAAAAAGAAAATCAACCAAATGGCTTAGAGTAAACCCCAAGAACTTCAGACAAAAATAATAATAGAGTCACGAGGTCCCAAGGATAATCAAGGCTTCTAATCCTAAGTCCAAGAGGCCCACAACTCCATTATGCCAAGGATAGTAACCAAATAGTCCATGTAACCTTAAAGTTTTTTAATGTTCAAGTTGGTTATTAAGTGTCTTCAAAAGAAAAGAAAGCTCAAGTGAGCAAAAATAAAAAGACAAAGATAAATGCTCAAATGAGAAAAGATAAAATGACATAAAGGTAAATGATCAAGTGAGAAAAGATGAAAATAATATGAAATATAAATGCTAAAGTAAATGGTGCAATAAATTAAAGGCATAAAATAAATGGCATAAAGTAAAAGCACAAAGTAAAGTCAATTGTTAGTGAATTAGAAGTTAGAGGTTAGTTGAATGACCATCTTGAAACTTGCATTTGAAAAAGCATTATCAGATTGATAAAATCAAAGCTTATCAACAACAATTTTCATTTTTTTTGTCATGTATATTATTCATTTCAAGTACCCAAGGCAAGTATATATGATCATTGATGTTTAAATGATTCACTTAGACCAAAATTCATGAAAGTTCATTAGTGGATTCATAAGATCAAAGCCTCCTAACAATGAACCTCAAGGTTATTGGATCAAATGTTTCAAATTAAACATACTTGGGCTTGAAAACATAGGTTTGGGCCATAAATGATCATTTTTCGAATCGGGACAAATTTATCCCTATGTTAAGCAATCGTAAGTGGACTTATGTATAAGTCACACCTATTTTGAGGTCGGTCAATAGCAATCTATGTACCACATGTTAGAGAAATGATATGTAGATTATTCTCCAACAACATGTAGTACAAGTAAGAAAGGGATAAGATGAAGAGGGAAAGGATGTATCAGATGAAATTAGGGTTTCAAATATCATCAACATCATTCAAAACATAACACCGAAGATCCAATGAGGTTGAGGAATTTGTCCCAAAATAACACCCAAATCAGAACAAATAAAAAATAATACTCAATAAAACCATATTTAAATGATTAATAAAAGGTAAATAATTGGTAAAATACACAAAGTATATTAAAACGTCAATTAAAAATCCTAAAGAAAAGTAAGAGGTCAAACATGAGTAAATAAGTGTTGACAAAAAATTTCAGAATCTTTTAAATTTAGAAACTATTTTTTAAAATTCAAATAAATAAGAAAAATAAACCAAACATTGTAAAAAATAGTAAGATCAAAAATAAAAATAAAATGAGGTCACCAATATTTGTCAAGTGGTCATTGGATCCTTCCATATTTTTTCCAAAATTTAAAAATCAAGAAACATTTTTTTAAACAATTAAAAAAATTTAAATAAAGTGAAAAATCATAAAAAATAAATCACAAAATAAAATTGTGAAAATTAGAAATCAGAAAGAGAAAATCAAAAGTAATTTTGAGAATTTTTTTAGAATTTTAGAAATTGAAATGAATTATTTATGAATTTTTTGAAGTTTCAAACAATTAAATCAAAAATTAGAAAATAAAATTAATGTCCAAATAATGTGGACCGTCTGATCATAGTCAAAACGGGTTAGTAAACAGATCCAAAGGATCTGGCACACTGTGCTTGATGTGGACCTTAGTGAGAAACACACAATTAAACAAATTCGGGCCAATCAAAATAAAACAACGGTCACGCTATCATTGGCTGAAGAATGACACGTAGGTCGTCTTCAACCTCCACACCTCTTTGCGTTGTCTTTTTATGAGTTTCTTCAAATGGAAAAATTAGAAACTCATAGTGGTATCATTGGATTCGTCTCTTCAAAACGATCCTAACCATACCTCCGCGAAAATTTCTTTAAACCACAACTTAGTTGATTTGAGAAAAATAATAAGAAAAAGGTTGGAAAGGGATTTGAAAATACACGAGCAAAACTCACTTCCAGTTAAAAACTAATGATGCCGTCAGTATGGGAGTGATGAGAGCTACATTGTAGCAACAAATTTGGAGATAGTTGATGGAGGAATCTACCTGTTGGAGTTCAAATTCAGAGCTCTAAAACTTGACTTGGCTAGCACAATTCAGGGAACTTCAAGGCTTGGTTCTTTATTTGTTAGCTTCAGTGAAGTTCAAGGATGAAGAATCAGTAAAGCAATTGGATCGAAAGATACTTTAGAATTGAATTCGAAGTTGCAGATTTATGAGTTATGGAGGGAGTTCAATAGAGGTTATTTGGCTCTCTAAATCTTGTCAAATGAGTGGGATATCGTCCTCTATTTATAGGGAAGTAAATAGAATAGAGAGGAGGGGTGAATGATGCAGTTTGAGTGGAAATCATGCACACCTGTGATCATGAAGAAAGTGTGACCATATGCACATTAAAACTCATCCAAATGATGCGTTTTGACACTCTAAATGATTCAAACATCTTTGCTAATCATGTTTAAGTGGAAATCGCATGGTAATTTGGTGATTATAAGCCATATTATGGAAATTTGAAACTGACTGCAAGTGATTTTTTTTAGTTTCAAAGCATAAACTTTACAAACATGGTGCAAATAGGGACCTTTATGATACAATCTTGGATTCTTTAGAAATCTGAATAATCAAGCTTGACAATTTGCTTTTGAAGTTTCCATTCGGTGACCTAAGTTTAAAGTTATCATCAATTGAAATTGGAAAAAACACACGAATTTGTCAATGAAGATGATATAAATAAGACTCCTTAAAGAGTATTGTGAAACTTCAATCATTCAAAAACTCCAAAAAATGAGAGAGTTATGACCTTGTGAAGTTGATGAAAATCCATGAAGTGATCTTTAATATTTTGAGCTCTTAAGGCCTCTTCTAACCATTTTAAAGCTTTGCACATAAAAGAAAAGGTGAAGTTCACATTCTAAAAATTATTGTGGAAAAAGAATGGTCTCAAGGAGATAAAAATTGACCAAGTTATAATAATTTGAAGTCAAACCCTAAAATTCAAAGGCTCTTCAAGGAGGCTTGTAATCTTTCTCAACTTTTAGTGATCTTCCATTCAAAATTAGTCTTAGACTTCTGAAGAGATATTGTTAAAGACCCTTTAAAGAGAATCATGGTTTTATAGTCACTCAAAAATCTCAAAAAAATGAGCAAGATATGGCCCTTGGAAGTCAATAAACCCTAGCTTAAAGATTGTCAAAATGACTTAAAACCCCTTTCAACATTTGATGATTTTTCTTGCATAATTGGATATTGTCATGTTAAGAGAGGTTGTTTTTTTATGATGATAATAATCCATATCAAAAATAACCAACTGAAAATGTTAAAAATTGAGAGATTTATGCACTTGTGATCACTGAATCTGGCATTTGGTCAATCAGGTCAAACTTGTTGAGTCAAACTTGAATATTTTTTAACTTTCATGGAAAAATAAGCATGATGAATCATAAGAGGTCTTAAAATGATGTTTTCTTGAAGCACACTCAAATATGGAGTTTAAGTCTCAATGAAGCTTGTTGAAGAAGGCATGGAAATAAACTCATGAACCTATGAATCTTCTTGATGAATTCCACAACCAACTTTAGGGATATCTTGACATAAATAAGTTGAGAGAGATCCTTGAACTACAAATATTTGATGCCATAGTCATGACCTGAGCTCTTGAAATCCATTATAGAATCATTTGATTGAGAATCACCCC
The DNA here is from genome assembly GCA_948472305.1 of Vicia faba. Classification (NCBI taxonomy): domain Eukaryota; kingdom Viridiplantae; phylum Streptophyta; class Magnoliopsida; order Fabales; family Fabaceae; genus Vicia; species Vicia faba. Next base: position 27,285,027 of record OX451738.1, read on the forward strand.
TCAAACCCTAGATTAGATGGTGAGGTGAATGCAATTGTGATCACCTACAATATGAACATTCAAAGAAACATATATACACATATTGATTTTATTTAAGAGAACAAATATAACAGATATACAATTCAAGGTGATTGGTAATCTCTCAAGAGTAAACTTAAATATAGGAGAAAGAGAGAGATAACCCTAATGTGCGTGTCTTAATTCAAATTTTGGCTCCAAGAATTAATTACCAAGCCTAATTTCATTTCCCAAACCAAACTCCAAACTAACACTAATCCCAAGCCTAAACTCTATAAATAGAGCTCTCGTTTTATTCAAATCTCAAGCTTTTGATAGCCAAACTCATTTTGTTAAAAAATCTCTCAATTCTCTCCATCTACCAATTTCACTCAAAGCTCCATTTTCAAAAAAAAAAAGTTAGTAAGCTATGCATTGAAGATTACTAATCTTTGAGCTAAACCTTCATCCAAACACTTTTTCTTCATCAATTCTCCATATCCAAGCTTGGGCAATTGATTATTGGGGCTGAATTGAAGCAAATTCTTGAAGTTGTTTTGATAATTCTCTAGATCTACCTTTGGTAAGTTGGATTTTTCATCTTTCACAATGTGACCTCTTGTTGATCTTTGGGTTTGATTCATTGAGCATTGGTTTGTGATTCCATTGGTGCTATTTTCTCATAATTTGATGGAATTCTCATGCTCAATTGAATCCATGATCATAAAGTGTTTGATGGAAAGTTTGAACAAGAATTTGGCCTTTTGAAATGATGTTTTTCTGTTTTTAACAGGGTGCAATTGATTGTCACAGAAGATTTTCACGTTTTTTTGAAAAAATACACTGATGAAAATTGATTTCATCAGCAATGCAATCGATTGTAACAGAACAAAAATTCATTTTCTGCCTTGTTTTGGGGCTGTTTTGATCCATCTCTCTTTTTCTACTCACTCCTTTTAATTGTTGATTTAGATTGCAATTTTAAATGTCCAATTTCTCTTTAAATTCAATGGACTTTGAGTGTAGATGGAGTTGGATAAATGTTCATTAATTCAAATCTACCAAAGAGTGAATTATTTAATTCATTTATGATGCTTTGGATTAATGATATGTTTAGTGCTTTAATCCATCTAGATGAGAGATTGAATTTAAAGATGAAAGAAATTTGAGGTAGTGATACAAGTAAGCTTATCATTTCCCTCCCTCTTCATCTTATCTCTTTATTTTTTAATTGTGCTACAAGTTAATGGATGATAATCTCTATATCATTTATCCAAACATGAAGTACATAGATTTCTATTGACCGGCCTCAAAATAGGTGCGACTTCTACATAAGTCCACTTACGATTGCTTAACATAGCGCTAAATTTTGTCCCAATTTGAGTAAATGATCATTCATGGCCCAAACCTATGTTTGCAAGCCCAAATTTGTTAATTTGAACCTTTTGATCCAATAACCTTGAGATTCATTGTTAGGAGGCTTTGGTTCTACCAATCCTCTAATGGATCTTCATCAATTTTGGTCAACGCGGATCACTTAAACATTGTTGATCATTAAATATTGCCTTGAGGATTTTTAAATTGATCATATACTTGATAAAAAGCAAATGCAACTTGTTGTTAAGAGGCTTTGGTTCTACCAATCCTCTAATAAGTTCCAAATTCAAGTTTCAAGATGGTCATCCAACTAACCATTAACTTCTAACAATTGACTTTATTTTATGCTTTTATTTTATGCACCATTTACTTTAGCATTTACATTTCGTGCTATTTTCATCTTTGCTCACTTGAGCATTTACTTTTATGTCATTTTTATTTTCCTCACTTGAGCTTTTATTTTCTTTTTGAAGATACTTAATAATTAACATGAACCATAAAAAAATTTAATGATACTTGGACTATTTGGTTACTATCCTTGGCATTATGGAGTATTGAACTTCTTGGACTTAGGATTAGAGACCTTGGCCTATGTTGGAGACCTTGTGACCTTAATTTTACTATTTTGTCTAGAGTTCTTGGGGTCTACCTTAAGACATTAGGTTGTTTGTTTGTTTTGTGTGCAGGTTATTATGATTACACACTTTGTTTGTAATCTGGAATTCATCTATATATAGCCGTTACTATGCCTAATTTTTGTGAAGACTTAATGCACTTGAAGTTTGATTCTCACAAGAGGTCTAATATCTTTGCTTGCTTGGTTTCAATAAAAAGAATGGGAATTCTGTCTTGGCTCATAATGTCAAGTGTTGGCTTCTTGTTGGTTAGATGGTTCTTCTCCCTAGCTTTTACCTTATGCTTTAGGATAGTCCCTTCATCTCCTCCCATCTTCTTTAATTTCAAAAATATTCTCCCTCCTTTTGAAATCTCTTCTTGTTTATAAACTTGAATCATTTTCATAATAAACTTGGACTTTGGTCCATGCATTTTCATAAATAAACTTTAATCAACTTAACAATACCTTGACATTTTTGTGAGAAGACTAAAAGTCAATAAATCTCATTCAAACCATTTTCCCATTTTGGCTCTTATCTTTAAAATTTTCTCAAAAGATTAGACTCTTGTCAATCCTTGTAGTGATACAAATAACTATACTTCTACAATATATAGTGAAGAGAGATATTTTCTACTTGGGTGTTAAGTGAGGCATTGTTGATTTTAAAATCCAAGCCATATCCTCCACTTTGAGATGATGCAAATTCTCCTTTCTAATGATTGTGGATAGTAAGTATGTTTTTCACACGGACAATGACGATGATGTCTTATCTCATAAAATTAACCAACACACTTGTGTTTTAAAATTTTTAAAGGTGGACTACGAGTACCCTGATCCCATATTACATGAAAGGTGGTACATAGGAACTAAAGGTTCGCAACCGTGGAGGGTGCAAAAATCATTAAAAAAAATATTTCTTTTCTCACCTTCACCATCCATTTTTTTAAACAACATTTTAATAGCCAAAATATACAGATTTTACAAAGAGGTTCCTGCGGAGTATTGTAGATGTTTAGGTTGCTAATACCTTCCCTTTGCAAAACCACCCCCCTTACCTTGAATCTTTCCCCCTCTTTTTGGGTTATTCGCTTTTTCCCATTCCTTTTGAAACAATAAAGCACGATGGCGATTTTTATTTTGATATGTAAAAGTCTAGTCAATCCAATGGCTTAGTCTTAAACATTTCTACCTCTACAGGAAAAAAAATCGTTTAATCATAACTTCAAAACACAAATACACTCATCATCTTCAATGCTCCTTTATCAGATCTTCTTTAGTGCAAATTGTTTTCCAACTTATATGCTTCTTTATCAGAACTTCTTTGCATATATAAATAATTTATTATAGACCATATTTATTCTTTGTATATATCATGTATTTGTTATCATCAAAACTATTACTAAGATGTAGAACCAAACTATGTTCTAACAATCTCCCCTTTTTTATGATAACAAAAAATTGTATATTTTGATGAAAAAGTAAGAACATAAAGTATTTGAGTCTCCCTATGAGTTGAATACTCAGATAAAGAAAAAACTTAGATACTTCCCTGAAGATGTTTGATCAGAGCTTTTGATGGAATTTCTGATAAGTCTATTTGACAGAAGTAACTTTCAAGAGATTTTTCTTGTTTTCTTTCAAAAAGTGAAACAGAGGTTATGATATTCAAAATGTTTGAGACTAAGTCTCGGCACTGTTATATTCAAAATATCTTACGTTCTCCCCCTTTTTGTCATAAATCAAAAAGAAATAAAAACACATAAAGAGAAAAAAAATGGATTATACATTCAACAAAGATAATACAAATAAAGGCAGATGAACAAAAGTTTTTAAAAAAGAAACAAACATATCTGAAACAAATAAAAGATCAGAACTAAGGTTTTGAAGGAGGTGGAAGTCGTGTGAACAAGGCTTCCAATAGAATTTTGATCTGATTGTTTGATTCTTCTTGCTTCCCTAGCACGCCCTTAATTTCTTTGTTCGTTTCATCATGTTTGTCCAGCCTTTCATTAACAGATACATTCTCTTTCTTCGACTCATCCAAAGTTTTTAACACAAGAGAAGAGGAAGTTGTTTCAACAGAAGAATCCACATTCTAAAAAGTTACTACAACAAATTCTTCTTCAGGAGATTCTTCATCTGACTTGCCTTTGTTTTTAAAAATGACCAGAGGAAGGGGTTAAAGTTCAATATTAGTTCATTAAATTTTGATTCCTGTGAGGCTTCCCCAGAAGTGTTGTCCAGAAGAAGAAGAAGAAGAAGAAGAAGAAGAAGGGATTTCCTTACCTAGTGACATAGAACTTGATCCTTGAATATTTTCAGGTGATCACAAAAGTTTTGTTGAGCAATTTCATAACTGAGCTCCTTCATCTTCGAGATTCAGAATTAAACCATTTTATGAACTGAGACCAGAGAGAATCAGAAGCAGTTGGTTTAAGATTATCCATGCAATCTTGCTTCAAGGAGTTAACCCATTGTTGTATTTATGTTTTTAAAAAAACATCGAGATTTACCAAGATCTGATTTGGATAGTTTTAGTGTTGGTTATGGAATGGCTATTTTCTGAGAAGTTGTGACAATATTGTTCGAGGCTTCTAGATCAATTATGGTTCTGAGAGGATCTTCTGATTATTCAGTGGGAGTGGTAGAGTCGGAAAGGATTATAGGAGAGTTAGGTGGTGTTGAATTATAAAGAGATGGAATATATGAAAGGGAGAAGTCTTGTGATGTTATGTTGGAGATATTTGGTGGTTGAGAGGTGTTGAGTGGGCAGGTAATGCCTAGAATGGCTGATGTGGTTTCTGGAATTTGCTCAGAGGTAGTATTTGGATTTTCGATTTGAGGAGCTTCAAAAAATGGATCAAATTAATCAATATAAGAAAGAAATTGTGTAAATTATGGCTGAGTTTGATTAAATTGGGTACAAGATGGATTAATTAGAGAATGATTAGTGGGTATTGAGGTATCAATTTCTATGTCAAAGTCATCAATGGTTTGAGGTGAGGGATTTTCAGTAGGTTTTGGAGATGAGGAGGTTTTAAATGTTGATAAGAAAACTGATTTGATAACAGAAACAAAAGAGGGGTTACCTTTCTTTTCAGCAGCTTTGGGAGTTTTCTGAGAAGTTCCTTCTCCATCGGCTTTCCTTTTTCTTGTCTTTCTGGTAGCACCTTCCAGAGGTTGTTGCCTGAGATCAAGGATATTTCAACTGGAATTGTTCCATCACTCTTGTAGGCTTCCAGATATCTAAGGATAATTTCTGGAGATGAGTCTGCTTGAGTGAAGAGAGGAAAATCCTCCAGAGGAACTCTTCTGGTGGTGACGACTTCCTTTGTAGTAAGTGTGGGATCCTTCTTAGTGGTTTCTATAATATTCATTTTCTTACGGTTCTTGGTGTTGAGAGGATTTCCAACATAAGGTTCCAGAACACTAGCTTGTTGAGCTTCAGTCAGATGTTCTATCAGTTTATTCCTTGTCAGAATATTTGAGATCAACTTTCCCAACATAATCCAATATCTTTTGTTTTCTTTTTCTTTTTCTCTTGTTTCCTTGAAACTGGTCTTCATATTATTGAATAGAATATGAGGGAAGTGGACTTTGGATTTAGTTGCGATGAAGTACAAAAGGTACTGTTAATCAATATTGACGTAGTCAGGAGAACTAGTTGGTTTTCTGTGATTGATGCACCCTAGAATTATTTTAGACCAAATTTTGAGATAAGCATTCAGATATTTGATCTTGTTTGAGGGTTGTCTAGAGTAGAAGGTTTCTTTTGATACGGTGGTTAGGTTAGAACCTTTTTCTTCCATTTCACTACATCTTATACCGCTTCTGTCGTAACTAATCAGCTTTCCAATGAGATCTTCAATGATGACGATCTTCTTTCCCATTACATCAGAAGTTACTTTATGATTTGATGCAGTAGCATGAATCTAAAATTCTTTAACCAGTTTAGGAAAAATTGGACCAATTAATCAATCAAAATATTTTGTCCACCCTTGAAACTCAACATCGGGTGTAAGGTCATACCCATTTTCGTTCATGCTTTCAAAATCAACTATGTGTTCAGAGAACATCTAGAGAATCTACTGGAGTGGGGAGAGTTCTTGAAGGTTCACCATATCTTTCTTCGGTTAGAGTAGATAATGAACCAGTAAAGTTGATTTGAGAACCTTGAGACTTTTGTTGTTGTTGAAAAGAAGACATTGTTCACAGACTTAGGGTTTGAGAGCACACAAAAGGGAAAAGAGAAAATACATAGAATAGGGTGAGTGAGAGTGAAGGTGTGAAAGTGTTTGTGAGAAAGTGAGGTATAAATAGCCAACAGAGAGAAAAAAAATGAAATTAATTTCAATTAATAAAATAAACAAAATTATTAACAACATTAATTATTTTTGAAAAGGGGGATGGTGTGAAGATTTTAAACAGTTACCGATTTGACTCACGCCTCAATGCATCAACTCAATCATTTCAGCCCTTCAGATTTTGAACACGTGTTCAGCCTTAGAGAGTGACTTAGCATTTAGGGTTGACAGATGTTGATGTAGTGAACTGCTTGCTTATATCTTTGAAATGAAGCATTTTCAGAAAACATTCACATCTTCTGCATAGTTTCTAAGACAATTTTCCTTCTCACTTATGAAGAACTATTGTTCAGATGTTCAAAAAACAAATAAAAAAGTTCTGAGGATTAAATATACATAAACTGCATTTTCATTATGGGCATAATTCCATACTGAGGTGTTTCATAATGAAATTAAAGTTATCTCCAGCAAGGGGTTTAGTGAAAACATCAGCCCATTAATGGTCAGTGTCAATAAATTTTAAACAAAGAATTCCCTTCTAAATATAGTCCCTAATGAAATGATATTTAATTTCTATATGTTTAGCCTTAGAAGGTAAAATTGGATTTTTAGAAAGATAAATAACAGAAGTATTATCGCAGAGGATATGAATGTTACTCTCATAAATATGAAAATCGTCAATCTGAATCTTCATCCATAGCATCTGAGTAAATCATCCAGCTGCAACTATATATTAAGCCTCAGTAGTTGATAGTGCAATAGTTGATTGTCTTTTGCTGTACCATGAGATTAAGTATCTCCCAAAAATTGGCAGCTTTCACAGGTACTTTTTCATTCTATTCTAACTCCAACAAAGTCAGCGTCACAATACCCTTCTAATTAATATTCTCTAGATTTTCTATAACAAAGCCCAAGATTATTAGTACCTTTCAGATATTTTAAAATTCACTTAACTGTTGTTAAGTGAGATTCTCTAGGATCTGATTGAAATTTGGCACAAAGATAAATGCTATATAGAATATCAGGTCTTCAAGATGTTAAATATAAGAGAGAACCAATCATACCTGTTGTACCCCAAAATTTGCCCTCCCATATTTCTCAATAAATGTCAAGTGAGGTCCTCAAATTGCTCAAGGAAGTCCAAGGGTTGACCAGATAAACTCTCTCCTAGGGCAGTCTAACTCAAATTAGGGTTTCATTTTGCATCAAGATGCTTGAGTCCAAAGGATACCAAATTATCACCATTGTCCTAATATGTTCTCAAGATCATCCATGTCACTTTTCAAGCCTTGCAGAGGAAGTTTGCTCAGTCAATTGCTCAAAGGCCTAAAAATCGACTGTGCTAGGTCAAAAGTCAATTGGGGGTCACATACAGTCAAACTTCAAGATTTTTGGTCAACATCCTCATTTTGAAGTATCATTCATCATTTGATCAAGGGTTGATCATGATTCATCAAGGATTTCTCACAATTCATCAAAACCCAAAAGTTGCTAAATTAGGGTTTTGTAGGAAAAGTCAACTCAACTTTGACCAAGCATAACTTTCTCATACTTTATCATAAATGACCCATCCAAAGATCATTTTGGAAAGGATTCAATTCCCTACAATACATATTCATCTACCAAGTTCAAAATATGCACTCACAAAAAGATATGAATTTTGACATTATAGGTCATTTTGAAAAGTCAACAAAAACACATTTTGGGTCAAAGCTTCATACATGAACATGGAAGACTCAATTGATATGAGACAAAAAGGTTTGCATAGAGGACATCCCAAGATTTCTAAAAAGTCCAAGAACACATCTCTAGGGTCAAAATTGAGAGAGTTATGCATTGGCCAAGTTGACCTTTTTTACATAATTGCCAAAAGTCAAATATGCTCAAATTTGCATCTTTTGTAAATGGGCCCAACTTTTTATGCTTGAATCTCATTCCTAACATAGTCCACGACCTATGGGACCCTCCATGCTTTATTTATTCATTTATTTAATTTATTTTGATTTTTATTCATTTAAAATTCAAATAAAATCAAATAAATCCTAATAAATCATATATTATATTTTAGGGATGATTTTTGCATTGAAAGAAGATCTTATATGCTGTCAATTGAGAATCAACTCGTCCAAGGCCAATTTGGTTAGAAAAAGATTGGATTTGAGCAAAATTGGAAATAAATCACATGCTATGAAAGATCAAATCAAATCTCCATGATGAGCAAGATTGAGGTCGTTTTTGTTGACCTAATAGTTTGTATTACATATACAGAAGCAAGCCAAGTCATAAGAGAGGTTGGAACAGTCGTGAAAGAGGGATACAAAACTCAAAAAATTTCAAGAAAAGTGGTGATCCAATTTCCATATTAGAGACCAAATAGTGCCATTCTCACATTGCCAATAGATTGCTGGACATCCCAGGAGCATATTCCAATCAATTTCAAGCCTTCTCACGCCTAGATTTATAAGTTACAGGTATCTTGATTTGCTTACAAACTCGTTTTCATTTTCACCAATTTATACGCCATTTGCACGTTTTGACTGCATATTCTTATTCCTTAACATGTTTGCAAGCTAATCATCATATTCAATTGTGTTTTTGGTGATTGTATGATAAGCTTCCATGGCTAGGGTTTCGTGTTGAGTTTTAGGGCTTTGCAGGATAGGTTAAATTGGACATTGATTCTGGTACCATGAGACTCGTGAGGATGAGGCGAGTTGATTGGTACCAGTCATGGCCATTTATATTGCTTGTGGAGAGTTTTTGAAATACACAGGGATATACCTACAGTAAGTGTTTGTAGGTAAAATTTTGCTACCTAAAATGATGGTTTGGGAGGAAGACGATGATGCGTGTCATCCCCTGGTTGGGTGATTTGAATTTAGCGCATTTTGAGTTTCAGTGTTTTGTTTTTATTATATTATAATTGATTTTGATTATATATACAAATAACAAGCGTAGCTCAGTTGGCAAGCAGGGATTAGAAGTATGCATAAGGACCTGGGTTCGATCCCTAGGTCCCAACCTTTCTTCACATTTTTCTTCAATAGGTAATCCATCGCATAGCAAGTCAAGAAGTTCACCATACACCATCAGGATCTGGCCATCCAATTCATCAACGCCTCAGATCAACATACCACCATTGGATGACCACCATGTGCCTCAAGTCAACAACAACACTGGATCATGCAAAGTCAAACGGGCCAGGATTATTTTGGGCTCAGAATTCCACAACACAACCCCCATAATTGCTAATACAGGCCCATATTTCTTTCTTTCTTTCTTTTAGTTTTTTTTAAATCTTTCAATATTTATTTTATTTATTACTAATTCACAAATTAATTAATTTTTTTCACAAAAAACCATAAAATCGATAATTCATAAAATTAAGATTAGTTTTTTTTATTTATCAAAATCAATTTAATTTAGGTTTAACTTAGGAAAATTGTAATTTGTTTTTATAAATAAAATCAAAAATAGAAATTAGGTTAACTTTTAATTTTATCTTGCTCTTTTTTTTCTCAAATAAATAAAAATACAAAAAATAGGCTTTTAGACAAATTAATTTATTTTTCCTAGTGCAAAATTAATTAGACTTAGGATTTTCCTTTAATTTAACAATTCCATTATTTTCTCAAAACAAAACAAAAAAAAATTCTTTAGTTAATCGCAATTAGTTTTAGGCAAGGGTCAAAACCCTAGTTGCTCCGCATACGATTCATTGCGCGCGTATTATTATTTTTACCAATATTCTTGTAAATGCTCATGGTTTGTAATAGTTTAATCTAGGACTTTTTTTACTTATCGCTTTTTCCCGGGTTTTTGGCTATGTAATTAATCCCCCTCCCCGAAGCCTTGTAATAGCGTAGATTTATTTTCTCGCATTTTAATTCTCGCAAATATTTGACTATTTAGATGAATGCTAATAGGATTGTATGACAAGAATGTATGACAAATTAATCCAGTTAGAAAATACTAATGTGCAAAGATTAAATAATTGAAAACAAATCACTCGCACATATCACTCTTAGGGTATACTCCCACTTCGGTTGCCTTCGGTAAACAATCACTAAGTATAGGGTGTCTTAGTGGTTGCCCTCCTGTCTAACAAAGATCAAATGTCCCATTCGAATGTTGCCTCGAAATGTTGCCTCGGAAACATTTCCTCGAAAATGTTACCTTGAATATGATCTTAAGACTCTAGGGTTATTACTAAGGTGTCCTAACATTGCTTTGGTGATCGTACGTCCCTTTCGAATTGACCCTTACAAACCCCAACGACGGTGCTACTTATTTCTCAATAGTAGGATAGCACTGTCTAAAGGAAACGAGAATAGAAATGATCTTTTTTCGAGTAGGTAGATGCTAGTAGGTACTTACTCAAGTCAAACTTTTCACACTTACACTTTTCAAACAAATATTTATAACAACTTCGTCACACCTTTGAGGACTGATACAAGGGTTATCACGAAGTCAAACTTTTCAAAAACCAAGCACATACACAAGCAATTTTAAAAAAGATGAGCAAGTACCTAAGAGCCCATAGAAAACCATGGATAGAAAGGGTTCTAACACCTCCCCTTTCTATAATCTACCCCCCGTACTCAGAATATCTTGAAAAAGGATTTTTTTTCTATACTTTTTCCTTTCCGGTTGGATGAAATAAAAGTCGGTGGCGACTCTTGCTTACCACGACATTTTGTGAACAAAAAACGTAAAACGCAAACCAGCATTTCGAAACAGTCGGTTCTGCGACCGCATCACAATACCTCTGTAGAGTTTTTGTTCTACTTTCTTACTTACCTCTTCCTTTTCCATAATGCATGTAGGATGCATATGAGTTTTGAATGGCTTACTTTCTGACATATCAAATTTCTTCAGAAGTTCTTTATCATACTTACTTTGATGTGTGTAGGTTCGATCAGAGAAACCAATCCCATGAGAGACTCTTCAGTATTTTTGAATGTAGATCTTGTTCTGATTTCTTCATCTTTCTTTCCCTGAATCATGTTTTCAGGATGTGCAAAGCTGCTTCTGGATTGCCTTTTCTGGATGGATTCTTTGGAAGATGTTGTAATATTTGTAATATCTTCTTCTATATTTGGTTGAAGTTCTGAAATTTTATTTTCTGAAGATCTGTATTCAGTACCTGAAGTTAGAACTTCTATATCTGCAAAAGATTCACCCTGCTTTGACTTTTGAGAGCCAAGCTTATCATCAAATCTGACACTAATAGGTTCTTTCACAATTCGTGTTTCTGTGTTATATACTCTATAACCTTTTGAACATTCAGAATATCCTAACATGAAACACTTTTGCTTTACAATCAAACTTTTTCAGATGATTGTTACTAATGGTTCCAGAGCCAACAATATTTCCTTTCTGATTGCCTCTGAAACCTTCATATCCTCCAGTTTTAAGTTCCAGGCTTTGGAACATATGATTTATTCTTGTCATGTGTTGAGACCATCTAGAGTCCAGGTGCCAAGACTGGTGCTTCAACCTTGTTGTTAAAGACATCTGCAACATAGGTGACTTTATCCTTTGGTACCCATATCTTTTTGGGTCCTTGTTTGTTTGACTTTCCAGAATTCTGATTGAATTTTGGTTTATAAGAGTTCATAGAACGAGATTCAGTAGTGTATTTTATGTCATGTGTGTGTCCATATGTGAAATGTGAATTTAAGGATGTGTATTTTATGACCATGTTATCAACTTGTTTTGGTTCATATGGTTCTTTCCCTTTTGGTTTCACATATCCTATACCTTTTATGCCGTTTCTGCTAACTCCATAGATCATAGAGGCCGTCTTGCTTCTATCTATGTTTCTAGCTAGAAATCTTGAAAGTTATGATCATATTCTTTTATGATGTTATTAGAAATAGTTGAAACTTATGAGACAGATTCTTTCTGAGCTTTTTATAACTCATCTTTAATAGCAAGATTTTAATTTTAAGTTTAAAAATGGTTTCTTTTATCACATAATTTTCTTCTTTTAGTTTCCTAGTTTCTTTAGAGTCAGATACTAGACCTTGTTTTAGGTTCTTGTTTTTGACTCGAAGTTGATAATATCTTTCAAGAATTTCAGACAGACTATCTTCTAATTGAGATCTAGAAAAGTTAGAGAATACCTTTTTTGCTTGAGTTTGATTCTGATTCTGATGAACTAGTGTCATCTGATATGTTGGCCATTAAACCGATATTGGCACATTCATCTTCTGATGTTGATTCTGCTTTAGAAGATTCTGAGTCATCCCACATTTCCATAAGACTTTTCTTCTTTTCTTTGAAGAACTTCTTATTAGGCTTTTCTTTCTAAAGTTTTGCGCAGTCACCTTTTTAGTGACATGGCTCTTTGCGTCTGTAGTAGATGACATCTTTGTAGATAGACTTTCTGTATCCAGAGGAAGATTCAGAGTGATTACATGTTCTTCTAGGGTTTATGAATTCCCTATGTCTGTGCTTCCATAGTTGATGGACTCTTCAGGAGAGAAGAGATAATTTGTCTTCTTCTGATGAGTATCCACTAGAGCTTTCTTCTTCTGCCTGAAAAACTTTAGTTTCATATTTTTTATTAGATTTAAGAGTAAGAGACTTACCTTTCTTCCGGGGCTCATCTTCTTCTAGTTCTATCTCGTGACTTCTCAGAGAGCTCATAAGTTCTTCAAGAGATATATTGTTAAGATCTTTGGTAAGCTTTAAGGCTGTTACCATGGGTCTCCACTTCTCGGGTAAGATTGTGATGATTTTCTTTACATAATTTGTTGTAGAGTACCCTTTGTCTAGAACTTTCAATCCAGCAACTAGAATTTGAAACCTTGAGAACATTGTCTCGATAGTTTCTTTTTCTTCCATTTTGAAAGCTTCATACTTATGGATAAGTGCAAGAGCTTTGGTCTCTTTGACTTGTGTGTTGCCTTCGTGCGTCATTCTCATAGAGTCAAACATGTTTTTAGCAGAATATTTGTTTGTGATGGTTTATGAATTTTTTCTTTTGTTGATTTGACATTTTCTTTCTATCCAATGTTCTGACCGTTTTAATCACTAGGATGAATGTAGCCATCAGTCACCATATCCCAGAGATTAGCATCATGAGTTAGAAAGAAACTTTTGATTTTTTCTTTCCAGTAATTGAAACTTTCACCGTAAGACATTGGGGGTCTTCCGCTGATTTTTTCTTTATCATCATTGTTGTTCTGAACTGGTTCCACCATACTGTTTTTCTTGCTAGGATCTTTTTCTAACACGGTTAAGTGTTAGCACCCAGAACCAAGAGCTCTGATTCCCCAATTGAAGGGTAAACAAACACGAGTAAGGGGGTTTTGAATTGGAGTTTTTAAAAATTAAAAGTTATATGACATGTTTGTTTATCCTGGTTCATTTGAACTCAAACTACTTATGTCCACCCGCCAAGATGATTTTACCTCTCTCAAACGAGGTCTTAATCAACTAATCAATAATTTGATTACACAACCACAAAGACTACCATTAATGTCTTCTCGAGACTAAACTATAACTTGGTTTCACAAGGAATTAAAACTTTTTAAATAGAAATAATGTGTTTAAGAAATGCTTCTAAAAAGCTATATCACAACTGTGATGTTTACACAAGATTAAAGCACAATGAGAAAATAGATCATTTTTCTTGATCGCTCTTGTTGTTATGTGCGAGTGATGATCTCTTGATATGCACGTGTAAGTTCTTTCTATTGTACGTGCTTGTGGCTTGATTCATCTTCATAGTCTCTTTATATGGAAGAAGTGAATTGAACCGTTGGAGACATAAGAAACTATCTTTGAAAGGTTGATAAAATGTTTGTTAATGCACTTTCCAAAAAATACAGATCTTGTCTTATTCCACCCATTACTCTTTGATTTATAATGAATGAATTGTAACACATCAGAATTTTGCTTCTTTGAAAAATGATCAAAATAAGAATATTAACGTTCAGACTTTAGATCATCAGAGTTTCTTGAGATTCTTATGATCATAACTTGGATGAGACAGACACGTTGAAGCTTCTTCGTACTTTTTAGAATATTCACTTGTGAGAGTATAACTTGAGCTTAAGTGCTGAGTCTTAGAACTTCAGTATAGATGAGTGTGTTGAGACTTATTTTGTTCTTCTAGAACCTCACTTATCAGAGTATCAAATTTTAGCTTGTAACTTTGGTGTTTCTGAAGTTATAACATCATAACTTCTTCTATGGAGCGTGTTTATACGATTTTGCTTCTAAGTTTGTATGCCTCATTTAATCAGAACTTCAAAACACAAATACACACATCATCTTTTATGCTCTTTTATCAGACCTTCTTTAATTCAAATTGATTTCCAACTTCTATGCTTCTTATACATGACTTCTCTACATATATAAATAATTTATTAGATACATATTTGTTCTTTATATATATCATGTATTTTTTATCATCAAAACTAATACTATGATGTAGAACCAAGCTATGTTCTAACATTTACAACACAAAGGAAGAAAGAATCCAATCAACTGAGCAAATACTACATAATTTTGCAATCTCTGCATGATTACCACTTAGCTGGGGAAAGAATCACACTCAACTAGAGAAACATGAATCAAGACTTATCTCGGGAATATGGGATTACAAACCAAACACCAAACAATATATCAACTAGTATGAAATCCAACTATCCAAGGAACAATCACAGGTGGACTATGCGTATATTATCAAGAGTAACCCGCGATATTTCTTGGGGAGAAATTATGAAACTTCATAGTTCATCCATCATTGGAACCACTACTTTTGTCCAAATTGAATCACATAATTGAGGTAAAAAGTAATTTGAAAATTCTTTTCAAAAACATGTTTTTATTATTAAGTCTTTTTGCTTTGAAAATTACTATCAACAATAAATGAAATTTTTGTAAACAGAATAAAATAAGAACTACATGGAATTGGAGAAAGGCTCAAACTTTATTAATAGAATGGTAGTCCATGAATGGCGAGACTCCATAGATGATTACAAAGTTTTGGAAAATGGTAAATACATGGAAAAGATACATTGAAATACATGACCACTATTCTCCCTAACAACTTTGAACTCCTGAGCAGAGGCTTCTGTTGAAGTGTGATGAGAATCCAAGAAGATTGTTGCTTCAATGATTAAATCTTGTCTGAAGCAATTAATTGCTAGGAAATCCCTAACTTTTTCCCAGGTTGCCCTTGCGGGTTTTCAACCTATCGGGAACATTTATTCTATTTATGTCTATATGTTTTTCCTAGATCGCCCTTTCGGATTTTCAGCATATCAAGACGCTCTTTTTTGCCTAAGCCGCCCTTTCGGGTTTTCAAATTAGCAAGTTGTTCTTTTATTTATTTAGGAGATGTCTTTTTTTACCGCGTCAGCATTCATGGAATTTGGGAAATCCTCACCATCCATAGTTTCAAGAATCAATGCACCTCTATAGAAGGCTTTCTTGACAACATATGGGCCTTCATAATTGAGAGTCCACTTGCCCCTAGAATCAGCGTTAAAAGACATAATCTTTCTAAGCACAAGGTCGTCTTCTTTGAATTCACGAGGCCTGACCTTCTTATCAAAAGCTTTCTTCATTCTTTTCTAAAATAACTGACCATGACACAAGGATGTCATTCTCTTTTCTTTAATCAAATTCAACTAGTCAAACTTGTTCTGGACCCATTCAGCATATGACAACTCGGTTTCCATTATTATAGGCAAAGAGGGAATCTTAACCTTAGTGGGGAGCACTACTTCCATACCATACACAAGAGAAACTTAGCAGGTAACCCTCCGATTCCTCATTTGATAGTCATGTTAGCCTTAATATCATACTTCTTCGAGTGAGTCATGGTATAAATCTCATGATACTTATGGTTTCCTTCTAAGCCAATGCACGAAACCCAATCAGTAATAGGTAAACCAAGTAAGTAAGAATACTCTTCCAATGTGGGCATCAACTGATGATTAGGAAAATTAAAACAATGGTGTAGCGGATCATAGAACTCGACCAATGTAGAAAGAATACCCTCATATCTTGAGCTTCATAAGAGGCACAATGGCTCCATAATTCTTCCAGAAATCTGTAGAACTCTTAATCTCAGGAACCAAACTCACCAGTTCCTCTATCTTAGGATCCTTGAAACTATACTTTCGAGTATTTCTGTTTCCAAAATCAATGGTCAAAAAGTAGCAGAGATATTTGCAACAGTCAACCTTAAGTTCCTTGAAAAACCGTTTAAATAATGCTCATGTGTGCATGAATGCATGATGCAACAATCATACACAAGTCCACAAACATGGAGGACTATACGTTCGACGACACGAGCATGAAGTCAAAGGTATTATCCACAAGGTATGGACTCATGGTTATCACCTCCCGAACAAGGTTATAAAAAGTTCCCAAAGTCTACATTCTTCCTTCGGATATTACCAACATCCCGATTATCTCTTAATTACAAGAAAGAATGAGACATACGAGGGATTAAGAGATGTTACTAAGAAGCTAAGAATTTTGATCTTGATAATAACAAAGAATGGGAGGCTTGTGTTGATTTCTAGGATTTCTTATATTCATTATATTCTTATTTCCACGAAGTTTAGACTATATTGACCTTGCGGTTATTAGTATGTTTCGGGGTACAAAAACTTTTAATATGGATCCAACTCCCGCTCTGCTTGTTGACATCTATTATACAATTCATACACGGTACGAAAAAAGAAGAGGTGATCTAAATTGTTGAATTCCACTGTTGTATTCATGGTTTATGACCCATCTTTGCAAAGAAGATTACATGATTCCTAAACATACAAGGGATGAGTGGCCTCAGAAATTAAGGTCTCTTACTACTAGTTCTGTATTATGGTATGCAAGGAAGATGATCATTAATGATATTGTTTATAGCTGCAGGGACTTTTCTAATGTTCCATTAATCAGATTAAAAGGTTGCATTAATTACAACTCTACCTTGGTCCTACGATAACTAGGGTATCCCTTGGAAGATAATCTATCAGCCGAACAACTCTAACAATTGATCGTTCATGACATGGGCAAAAACGATCGAGAGTTTCTCAACAAAATTATCTGAGCCTGGAACAGGGTTAATAAAAGAAAAGTTGAAAGGAAGAATGTTGTGGCAAAAGAACCTTACACTCGATGGGTTCTGGATAGGGTACAAATTGTTAACCTGCCTTTTGACATAGATCCTGGATACAAGAAAGAGGTCCCAGAAGATCTGCCCATGTCCTTGGAAGAATTAGATAATCTAAAGGAAGCCTTGAAATAAGCTCAAAGGGAAAAATAAGAACTAGAGCTCAAACTCCTTAACTTAACCAAAGAAAAAAGACAAATTCAGCGCATACTTGAATCAAAAGACCAACAGGTTCAAAGAGATCATGTGGCATTTGAAAAGGAGAGTCTTAAAAGGAAACGTTCAACTAAAGGGTTGTTAAGTGCCACTTTCAATTTGGATTCCCACAACCAGAGGTTGGAAGATGCTTCTAGTGAAATTGGGAGATTAACCAGATGGCATGAAAAGGCGGTGCAAGACAAGAAGGTGCTTGAAGAAGATCTAAGGGCCCAAATCCAAAGTTTGGCACAAGCCTCTTTAGATCAAGAAGAGAAAATGAAGTATCTCACCACCATACTCCGGGATAGACAAAAATCAGAGATAAGGGAATGCCTTGAAAGGATGAGGGAAGAATGACTTCTTACCCAGAAAAACGAAGAGTACGAGCAAGTATGCCTTGAGTTAGAAGGCCTCCGAAAGGATTTTCTGATACAACGGAGACTCTATACGGAGATGAGGGCTGAAAAATTATATTGGGAAGAGAAGTATGCACAGATCGCCCAAGAAGGAAGAGATAATCACAAAATAATTCACAACCTCTACCGAGAGTATCGATACTACAAGGACAAGCATGAAAGACTCGCCTTCTTAACCAAAAATCTCGTTGAAGATATCCCTAGAAGTTCGAGAGACGCAAAAAGTGTGATGGCTCCTCTCCCAAAATATGTCGATGGCTTCCCCAAGCTTTGCAGAATAATGGTCGATCGTTTCAGGGCAGACATCTGCAAGTGTGCTTAGAAGTCTGTTTCCCTTTTTTTCTTCCAGTGAGTTTATTGTTTTAAAGTTGTAATATCTTTCAATATATGAATTATGTGATCTTTTAAACACAACTGTTACCTTCAATAAAAGCATTGTGTTCCGTATTTCGTTTGTGTATTTGTTTTCTAGATACTCACCAATAAAAAAAGAAAAACATAAAAAATAATATATAAAAAATATATGTATCCAAGTGAATAAGACATTCAAAAAAAATTCTTAGCATTGTTCATACACATTCATACATCCATAAACATTGACATTTCATAAATTCACGACACAAAAAAAAACTTATTTTTCAAAATCTTCTCCAGTAGAACCATTGGTAGAAGAAAACCACCACCTCTCTGACCACTGTACCAAACAAGAGCTCATCAACTGAGAGCAATGGGACAAATTGAAGAAAACCAAGCAGCTTTCAAAGTGGATTTGGAACAAGCCAAAAGCAATGTCGACTCAATGAGAGGAGATATGAGTCAGGTTATTCAAGCCTTGAAGAACATCATTGACAAACAAGAGCAAATTCCTAGGGTAGCCTTTGAGGAAATAACCCAGATCATTGGTGCATCGAGCGGTCACCAACTAAGAAGAGGACCGGAGACAGGACCTGAAAAATTTGTCATGGCTCAGCAAGAGACAAGACAAGATACTGAAGGGTTTGTCCCACCTCCATCAAAGGCAAGGGCATCTCATACCATACACATTTCGATTAATAATCCATCCAACTACTTGGAATTACAATATGGAGACCACAACCTAGAGGATGTCAATCAAGTACCTCAGAGAATGACCAATACTCATGCTGCTGAGAATCCACTAGTGCTGAATCAGTACAAAGCTTTAGAGGAAAGATTAAAAGTTATGGAGGGATATGATGCTTTCAATGTCAACACTCTTAAGATGGGTCTAGTCTCGGACGAGGTAATCCCGCCAAAATTCAAAGTACCTGAATTTGGAAGATACAAGGGGCTCACTCTTCCGAGGAACCATCTACGCATGTTCTGTAGGAAGATGCATGCTTATGCTCAAGAATAAAAGTTGATGATTCATTGATTTTAAGACAGTTTAAGTGGGGAATCTCTGGATTGGTACATGCAGTTAGAAATAGTTCACATCTAGACATGCGCATATCTTTCTAATTATTTCCTGAAATAGTATAAAAACAATTTGGACATGGCGCCTACCCGCATGCAACTTCAGAACCTGTCATAGAAGAAGGAGGAGTCCTTCAAGGAATATGCTCAAAGATGGAGAGAGATGGCATCCCATGTACAACCACCACTTCTGGAGAAAGAACTAGTCAACATGTTCATGGGAACCTTGCAAGGGGTATATTATGAAAAAATGGTAGGAAGCATCTCTTCTAGGTTTTCTGATCTAGTAACTATCAGAGAAAGGATTAAAGCTAGAGTAAAAAATGGAAAGATATAAAGGGGATTATCAAATACCCCATGAAATGCAAAAAGACATGTTCCTAACTTCACAAAAAGGAAGGAGGGAGAAATTAATGTTGTGGCCTCACAACCAAGGGCATAATAACCGTTAATAATCCCATAAGGACAACATCAGAACAAGTTCGAAAGGCCACCAAGAAAGTTGGATTGACTCCCTATGCCACCCAGTCAATTATTACAACACTTGGTAAAGGCATCCTTGATAGAACTAAAAACTTTAGCTCCTCTAGTTGGGCCACCCCCACCAAAATACAATATGAATGCCAAATGCGAGTATCATGCTAATTCTCTGGGGCATACTATAGGACAATGTTGTGCCTTCAAAGATAAAGTTCAAGATTTGTTGGATTCTCAGGACATCACTTTTGAGAAACCAAATTTCAAGTCAAACCCCATTCCTATTCATGGTGGACCAACAATAAATGCCATCGAAATAGTCATTGACTGTGGGGAAGCTGGATGAGTAAAGGCCCCGATAACTCTGTTGAGAGAATATTTGTTGGAATGTGGGTTTCTTTTGGAACACAATGAAGCTTTCGAAAGGACGTTACAACAATTGGTGAACCAGAGAATAGTCCAACTTAGATCATACCCTGAAGGTTAATATGTAGTAGCAATTGAAGGAAGCACAAAGAATCCATTGGTAATTTCTTGACAAGGGCCGAACCATAATAAGAAGACTCTTGTGATACCGTGGGGTGAGTCAACGAAGACACCCCAACAATGACACCAAACAAAATCTGAGGATACCAATAGTTCCAAAGACTACAATGGTAATTAGGGGGCCATCTCGTACCTCTTACAAAAGTGACAAGGCAGTACCATGGAGTTATGATTCAACCGTATATATCAATGGATTAAAACAAGAATGTGAGCCATCATCAAGTCAAGGACCTACAATCTCAAATATAGCTGGGACAGGAGGCAGGAACCGCAGTGGTCGAGTATTTGGATCCGAACCACCAAAGAAGAATGATAATGTGGTGAAGAATAAAAATGACATGTTGGTGAAATATATAGGGAAAGAAGTAGTAAAGTTAAGTCAAGAACCTCCAAGCAAGAACTTTACTGATCAAGAGGCAGATGAATTTCTGAAAATAATCAAGAAGAGTGATTATAGGGTGGTGGATCAGCTTCACTAAACCCCTTAGCCAAAATTTCTATACTCTCGTTGCTCATTAATTCAGAGGCACATAGATATTGAATGATGAAAGTTTTAAGTTTTACTCATGTCGCACAAGAGATTACTGTGAACTAATTTGATAATGTTGTAGCAAATCTAACATATGGGTTATATCTGGGTTTCAACGACAGTGAGTTACCTCCACAAGGCCGAGCTCACAACAAAGCATTGCATGTCTTGATTCAGATAGGTACTACAAGCTTGCCCAGGGTGCTTACTGATATTGGTTATGCCCTCCATGTATTACCAAAATCCAGTCTGACGAGGCTAACCCTAGAGGGTGTTGTGATAAGACCAAGTTCCATAATAGTTAAAGCTTTCGACGGTTCCTATAGTATGGTATTCAGAGAAGTAGACCTTCCTGTCAAGATCAGCCCACGTATGTTCTATATCACTTTCCAAGTCATGGATATAGAACTAGTGTATACATGTTTACTTGGACGACCTTGGGTTCATGCAGCAGGGGAAGTCACTTCAACCTTACATCAGAAACTGAAGTTCTTTGTTAAAGGAAGATTGGTCATAATTAATGGTGAAGAAGACATCTTTAAAAGTCATATTGAGTCCTACAAATATATCAGTGCTGATGAAGACTGCATAACGACACCATTTTAAGTCTTGGAGGTTGCCTCAATGGTAACCTTACCGATGGAAAAGATCAAGAAACCTATTGTAACTTCGTGGAGGGACTTATAAATATCAATAAAGAGAGGTACCACAAAGGGTTAGGGAAAGCTCCCAGAAATACTTGAGAAAAAGAAACGCTTTGGTCTGGGTTACGAACTATCAAAGGCTACCTTGAAAGGCAAAGCACAGTTTCCTCTAATCCAGGAGACTTTCGTCAACAAAGGAGTAGAACATGGCGGGCAGGTGGCAATGATATCTAACAAGAACAACATCAAAAGGGCATCTAATTTCATCCATGAATGCGCTCTAGGAGAAGAACTCGAGAACTGGACAGCTCTGGAGATTCCTGAGATCTTTTTTCCAAAATAATTTTCCTTGTTTTTGAAAAAAAAACCTATGTTGAGCCAGAGGAATTAGGGTTGCTTGTAAGGGTCCCCCATTTGTTTCAAACAATATTCACGATTAATAAAAGTTATATTTTGTATTCAATCAAGTTCCCTGTTTTTCTTTTGCATTTATATCTCGTATTTAAAAAATGGCAATACTTTCCTTCATATGAATTTTCCAAATTCACATACTAAAAATTGAACAAAAACATGATAAATGTCCAGATCCATGCCCAAAATCACTGACAATGTTACTGCTGCTATCCAATATAATTTTGATGCACCCATCAACCAAGCTGGAGAGGGAGATGATGAAGATCTTGAATTTTCTGAAGAATTGGCGAGGGAAATAGAACTAAAAGCTGACAACGTACAACTATACCATGAATCTATTGAGACCATTAACCTCGACACAGAGGAAGATCCAAAAGAGATCAAGTTGGGGGGCAACATTGGAGAAAAACGCCAAAGAAAGGATGATCAAGTTATTGCATGAATACGTGGATATATTCGCCTAGTCTTACAAAGATATGCCAGGACTGAATACAAACATCATGGTACACAGACTACCTCTCAAGGAAGGTTTCTCTCCAGTCAGGCAGAAGCTCAGGAGAAATCGTCCAGACATGTCCAACAAAATTCGAGAAGAGGTCCTTAAACAATTTGACACAGGGTTCTTAGTGGTGGTAGATTATCCACCTTGGATAGCTAACATCATGCCAGTACCCAAGAAGGATGGTATAGTACGTCTGTGTGTAGATTATCAGGATCTATACAAAGCAAGTCCTAAAGATGATTTCCCGCTACCTCACATAGATGTTTTGGTGGACAATACAACTAAAGCTTCAGTATTTTCATTCATGGATGGTTTCTCAGGCCATAATAAAATCAAAATGGCACCCGAAGATATGGAAAAGACTACCTTCATGACACCTTAGGGAACCTTCTGTTATAAGGTAATGTCATTTGATTTAAAGAATGCATGGGCAACTTATCAACGGGTTATGGTCACATTATTCCATGGTATGATTCATAAAGAAGTAGAAGTGTACATAGATGATATGATCGCCAAATCCAAAATGGAGGAGGATCACATCATACATTTAAAAAAGTTATTCCATCATCTGCGAAGATTCAAACTAAGATTGAATTCAAACAAGTGTACATTTGGTGTTAGATCAGGCAAGTTACTGGGTTTTATCATAAGTCAGTGTGGTATTGAGATGGACCTCAACAAAGTAAAAGCCATACAAGAAATTCCATCTTTGAAGACAGAGAAAGAGGTTAGTGGTTTCTTAGGACGATTGAACTATATTTCAAGGTTCATATCACACCTAACTGCTCCGTGCGAGCCCATATTCAAATTACTGTGAAAAGATCAGACGGAAGTATGGAATAATGATTTCCAGACGGCCTTCGAGACAATAAAGCAATATTTACAGGAGACGCCTATCTTAATTCCACCAGCTCCTGAAAGACGACTCATCATGTATCTGACAGTACTAGAAGGATCGATGGGATGTGTATTGGGGTAACATGATGAAACAGGTAGGAAAGAGCATGTTATGCATTAACTTGGGCTAATAAAATATTGAGGCAATAGATGTTAACACACACCACATGGTTAATAGCAAGAATGGATCATTTAAAATATATGTTCGAAAAACCAGCTCTTACAAGAAGGATTACCCGATGGCAGATGTTACTATGAGAGTATGACATACAATATGCTACTCAAAAGGCCATCAAGGATAGTGTACTATCTAATCACCTAGCTTATCAACCGTTTCCAGAATATCAAATAATGAAGTTCTACATTCCATATGAAGACGAAGGACCTGAACTGGGGACACGTTGGACACTCATGTTTGATGGAGCTTCAAATGCCATGGGGCATGGTATCGGGGAAGTTTTGACTTATCTGAAGAGTTATCACAAACCTTATACTGCAAGGTTATGTTTTGACGGTACCAACAACATCACTGAATATGAAGCTTGTATCCTGGGTCTGGAGGCTGTCACTAATCTAAGAATCAAATATCTTGAAGTATTTGGAAACTCCATGCTAGTCATATACGAAGTCAAAGGTAAATAGGACACTAAGCATCCCAAATTGATTCCATATTGGGATCATGTTTAAAAGCTAGCTACGGAATTCACTGAGATCACCTTCAGTCATATCCCACGAGAAGAAAATCACATGGAAGACGCTTTGGCAACTCTATCAGCCATGTTCAAAGTGACATGGCCAAACCACGAGCCGCGTATTACAATCAAACATTTTGAAGAGCCTGCATATTTCCTTGCTATTGAAGACGGATCGGATAATAAGCCATGGTTCTATGACATCAAGAGATACCTTGAAAAACAAGAGTATTTAGAAAATGCATCTATCATTGATAAACGAACTCTATGAAGGCTAGCCTCAAAATTCCCTCTGAGTGGTGATGTCTTGTACATAATAAATTATGATATGGTACTACTCAGGTGTGTAGAGAAGCAGGAAACATATATGCTCATGAGAGAAATCCACGAAGGCACTTTTGGAACTCATACAAATGGGCACACCATGGCTAGAAAATTTTTGCGAGCAGTTTATTATTATTTAACAATGGAAGCCGATTTCTACCATTATACAAAAACATGTCACAAGTGTCAAATTTATGTAGACAAAATGAATGTGCCACCTACTCCTCTGAATGTTATGAGCTCTCCTTGGACATTTTTTATATGGGGAATTGATATGATAAGCATGATCAAACCGAAAGCATCTAACAAACACCAGTTCATACTAGTCATCATTGATTACTTCATCAAATGGGTAGAAGTGGCATCCTACACGAATGTGACAAGTCAAGCAGTTACTCGATTCATCAAGAAAAATCTCATATGCAGATATGAGGTTCCAAACAGGATCATAACGGACAACGTGTCTAACCTGAACAACAAAATGATGAAGGAGTTATGCGATGATTTCAAGATCGAGCATCATAATTCCTCACCATATTGACCCAAGATGAACAGGGCCGTTGAAGCTGCCAACAAAAATATCAAGAAAACCATTCAGAAAATGGTGAAGACATACAAAGATCAACACGAAATGCTTCCCTTTTCTTTACATAGCTATCGTACCTCCATACGCACATCAACAGAGACAACTCCTTTCTCTCTAGTATATGCCATGGAGGTTATGCTCCCAGTTGTAATAGAGATTCCATCACTTCGAGTTCTAATGGAAACAAAGCTTGAAGAAGCTGAGTGGGTTAAGACGCGACTTGATCAACTCAACTTCATTAAAGAGAAATGCATGACAGCTTTGCGCCACATTCAACTATATCAGAAGCGGATAAAGAAAGCCTTTAACAAGAAATTCCTCCCTTAAGTATTCAAAGAAGGGGATTTGGTGCTCAAGAAGATTCTGCAACCTCGCCTTGATTCACGTGGTAAATGGACACCCAACTATGAAGGTCCATATGTGGTAAAAACAACATTCTCTGGTGGTGGTCTCATCTTCAAAACAATGGATGGGGAAGAACTACCGCATCCGGAAAATTCAAACGATGTCAAAAAATACTATGTATAAGAAATCTCGCTAAGTTCGAACCTTAAACAGGTGGCTTAGGAAAAAAGGAGCGTCCTAATGGATTGAAAACCCGAAATGGAGATCCAGGCAAAAATTAGGGACATACACAAAAAATATTTCTCGGTGGATTGAAAAACCGAAAGGGCGACCCAGGAAAAAATTAGGGATCTTATTCAAAATAAATAAAGAACAAAAAGAATGCAATCTAAGAACTACGACCATAATCCACGAAGGAAGATTTGGATCAAAATCATTCAACTCATAAGAAAACAAGATTGTAGCTATCAAGAGAGCATTGGGGAACAACAGTAGCAATTATCATTTTGATTTCCATTTACAGTTTTAAAAACCTTTATGTAATTACCGCTTTTAAGGAATTACATCTTGTATCCTCGCTGTTGTACCCCAAAATTTGCCCTCCCATATTTCTCAAAAAAACATTTCAAGAAAAATTCACAAGTCCAACCTGGCGCGTCATATTCAGGTATTCTTTCGCCAAGATATCTCTGATAACGTATTCTCAAATTCAGGTTCGGCTCAAGAGATAATTCTTTAAAGAAGGTATCCGAATGTACGAGTTTTCTTGAAGAAATATGGTGAAAAAGTGTGCTGAAAGTGCAGTTTTTACGCGCTAAAAAATTCATAACTTGAAGATCGTGACTCGTTTTGAACCCGTTCCGGTGGCCAAAATTCCGTCTTGACATTATCTACGTTTTCATCTCTCACGGCTGGAAGCCAATTTCGATCAGAAGGTCTTCAAAAATGTGGATTTATCAAGTATTTTCATGCAGAAAATTTGTGACAGAAGTTTATTTGCGTCATGTTCAAAAAATCATAACTTGGTCGATTTTCATCGTATCGAGCTGGTTCTGGCGCTAAAATTTCACAAATTGAGTTGGCTACATTTTCACAGAAGGCATTGAGTTCAAACGGTATTCAAAAGGCCTTCGTTTTTTGCTCAGAGTGCGTGACACGCTGAAAATCCTGAATGCTGAATATTATTTCATCTGGGCCGAAACTTCGGAAATTCATAACTCGGTCAATTTTTATCGGATTGGACTCATATTTTTACACAAGGTCACTGACTCATAGATCTACAACTTTGCTTCAAAAGTCGAGACCAAATTATGCACCGATCAATACCAGTTTTTTATTGAAGAACGTGTCAGAGTCGACACCGGAGCCCAAAATAAGTTCGTCTGAGCTGAAACTTCAAAAATTCATAACTAATTCACCGTTTATCCGATTGAGTCGATTTTCGGACAGGAGTTAGTTATCGATATCGGCTACATTTTGTCTTCATATTTCAACTTCAAAAAATGCACTTAAGTCCCTGCGGTTTAGCCTGGAAAGTGACGAATTCAAGTGAATATTAGAGGCCCAATTGCACATTCAAAGCCCATTTGCTTTACCCTAATTTCCACTATATAATCACCTTCTTGTCACACAAACCAGGAGGAGAGAAAAAGAGAGAAAAAACTTGGCCACAATACTGTTAGAATATCAAACTCTTTCAAGAACCCTAAAACCTTGAAATCCTTATTACAAATCCCTCTCTCACTACAAACAAAGCCATCTCAGTTACAAACCAACACCTCACTACTTCTCCAGTAAGGATAAGGCTGGCTTGATCTCCATGATCCTAATTTTCCAGTAAGGCATAAAAGCATCCAGGTCACTACTTTTCCAGTAAGGGTAAGGTTGATTTGATCTTCATGATCAAAAGGGTATAATCATTCATACATGTCATATTGTGCCTAAACATTAAATTTCTTCATATATTGGCTTTATTTGCATTTTATGATTTTATTTAATGTGTTCGTGAGATTCAACACTGCAGATTTAGACAGGATCCCATGCAGGTTCATTAAGGAACGTTGAGGCCAAAAGCCAAATGGCCAAAAGCCAAAAGCCAAATGGTCAAAGTAGAAAAACTTATGCATGACACCAATACATGGCGAGGCAGACATTAAGCCAGACATTAAGGGAACGTTGAAGCCAGAACACAAATGGCCAAAAGCCAAAAGCCAAAAGCCAAATGGCCAAAGTAGAACAACTTAGGCATGAAACTCAATCCAATGGCCAAAGAATGCAGACCACGGTATTCAAGAGTCAATACTTCAAAAAAACCTCCCCTTGGGCCAGACACCCCCTATGGTTTGCTCAATTTTTAATTTTTATTTGTTTTTCCTTTTTATTCTTTTAATTGTTTTTTAATTGTTTTCTTTTAATTCCATAAAATAATTTTCATAATAAATATAAAATACAGAAAAATCAAAAAAATGTTTATTTTATTAATATTAATTTTACTATTATTATTTTTGTAAATAAACTTTAAACAATTAATTAGATTAATTTAGGTTTCAAAACTTTAATATTTTTCTTAATAAATTAAATATGTAGAAATTAGGTTTTTTTAACTTTTTCATCATTTTTTTTAATAAATAATTTTCTCATCATTATTATTATTATTAACTACTAATTTATTTTGTAAATAAACATGTACATAAATTCTTTAGTAAATTAAGTTAAACTTTAACATTTTTCTCAAATAATTAAAAATAACTTAGAATTAGGGTTTCTTTTAATTTTAATTTTAATTTTCTTATTTCATAAATACAAAAAAACCTAAAAAACACTTCTTTTATTTCAATAAATAATTAATTAATTTTTAATTTCAATTTAACTTCAAAAGGGTCCAACGCCCTCGAACGTTCAACTTTAGTTTCTTTCGCGCATTTATTCTTATTATTTCTTGTAAATATTAATGTAATTCTCCCAAAGCCTTGTAAACTCGGACATTTTATTTCTCGCACTTTAGTTCTTTATTTATTTTCTATCAAATCGGGTTCTGGATTTTAATTTGGCGATGTGGACCCGCGCCTTTGTAATAGTTTAGAACTTTATATTTCCGCAACCTTTTTAACTGTTAAATAAATGCATGAAAGAATGAATGCCTAAAATAAAAACAAACGCATAGATCACTTTGGCATGAACAAGACAAAATAACTGAATATGACACACAAATCACACACCACCCCTAGGGTATGCCTCACTGTTGCCTTGCCTCGAAAGGTGATCGTCGAGTAGAGAATGTCTTAGTAAGTCCTCATGATCCGGGAACCTGGCATGAGGGTAGCTTCTAAGGTGTCTTCCCATTGCTCTGGTGATCACCATGTCCCGAACCTTCGAATTGACCCGAACACCTCCAACGGTGGTGCTACCTACCTCTCAATAGTGGGATGACACTACTTTAAAGGACATTTACACAGACGAATTCCTTAGGGTAGGTAGACGACTCTAGATACTTGCTCTAATTTCAAAACAAATCAAAAATACTTTTCACACCGACACCTTTTCAAAAAGCTTTCGAAAGCAAATTTTTCAAACACTCTTGAGGACCGATACAAGAGTCGAACTGGAATTTTCAAAGAAACTTTTTAAAACCCACAGTTGAAAAGCAAACAAACCATTTTTGAAAACACAATGAGCAAGTATCTAAGAGCCCATGGATAACCATGGATAGAAAGGGTGCTAACACCTTCCCTTTCTATAACCTACCTCCCGAACCGAGAGCAATCTCTATAAGGAATTTTTCTGTGCTTTTGTCCTTTCCATTTGGAGAAAATAAAAGACGGTGGCGACTCTTGCTTCCGCGACATTTCGCGAACCAGCTTTAAACAGTCAGTTCCAGATCCACCGATCACAGAACTGGCGACTCTACTGGGGATACCTTTATAAAGTGAGGTGTACCTTAGGGCTAGGTCATAACTGTGTTTTCACTTGTATTGATTTGCTTGCTTTACTATTGTGGGTTGCATCGGAGTTACATAGATCCTAACCCGGATCTGGGGATACCCTGTTTAGGTAGCATAAGCTGTGAGGGACCTGTCCGGCGTAGACCGACACAGGTGAAGCAGTGGCTACGTTGGTGTGGCACCTTGGTCTGTACCGATATCCCTTGTGTCGCAACGAGGAGAATATGGGTCTTCTAAGGAGTCATTAAGCACCAACAACCTTAGAACCTTAATCGACACAACTTGGCCTTTAGAATTGTAGCAGTATGCTACACCCATTGAGGCTAAACTCTCGTGATGGTTCTGGCCGCAAGAAAAGATTGCGATGCTGGAGTTATGACCGATTGAGGGTAGTCAATGATATTGGGATCCTCTAAGAACCCGGTTACTTTTGATTAGGACAGGTATGAACCAACAAACTGAAAGAGGGTACTACCCAGACCCCATGCTGGCCTTAAACTCTAAGGGCTTCTCTTGTGTGACTTGTGTGCCTTCGTACTTGACTATTTGCATGCTTGTTATCTAACACAGGAATTACTTGCAGGTTTTGTCCATAGTCCTTAATGGGGACTCATAGCAGGGTTTGCTAAGTTTTTGCAGGTTTTGTCCATAGTCCTTAATTAGGACTCATGGCAGGTTTACTGAGTTTGCTTGCAGGTTTTGTTTATAGTCCCTAACTAGGACTCATAACAGGGTCTACCGAATTTCCTACAGGTTTTTGTTTTAGTCCTTAAACTAGGACTCATAACAAGGTTTACCAAGTTTCTTGCAGGGTTTGTTTTAGTCCTTAATTGGGACTCATGACAGGTTTTACTTGAGTTTCTTGCAGGTTTTGGTTTGCAGTCCTTAATTGGGACTCATAACAGGGTTACCTGCATTACCCCATGCATGGCATGACATCATACCATTGCATACATCCTAATCCATTTCAAGGATCTCAAGGGCTTGTGATGCAGGTCAGGATAAACCAACTGTCTAGCAAGGGGCAAAGAGGATTTATTTTCCTCTAGCCAAAGATTGTCAGGGGCTATGACCCACTCGATATGGTGAGCCTTGACCCTTAAAGAAGGACTCTCAACAACATGCAGTTCCTTCAATCAAGCCATCGGATCCCAACTCTAACAATTCTCTTGTTTACCCCGCGAGATCCTTGAAAACATTGCATGCATACATACATATCATTGCATAACAGGTATCCTTGTTGCAGGTCACTTACCTTTCTCGCTGTTTATTTCAGCTATGGCTTGCCCACAAGATAACCAGGACTTTCTTGCTCAAGAGACTCGGTTCGGGGAAATCCTCCTGAATCTATCCAAGGGGCAGGAAGAGCTAAGGACACTTCTCCTGGAGACTTTTGTCAGGAACAGTGCTGAGGATGAAAGGCTGAAACACCTACAAGCTGAGGTGGATGCATTGAAGGTCCAGATGCTGGGGCAGGTGACTGCCATTCAAGGGTTAGCTCAAAGACAAGACGAGTTCTGGTTTCTCGTCAACCAACTGCTTCAGGGTAACCAACTGGGGCAAAACTCTAAGGGTAAAAAGCCAGTCATCACCCGACCATCTTTGAGACAAAGAGGCAAGGAGAGAGCTCCCCAAATGGCTCCAGTATCACAAATTCAACATCAAAACCAACAAAAGAGCGAGAGGAGGCAGTTCACTCGGCTCAGCATGACCTTATCCCAGATATTGCCACAGTTGCTGGAGACCAAGCTGGTAACTCTAAAAGAGGCTCCGAAGTTTCAAAAGACAACGTCACCAAAGTATAACCCCAACGCCCGCTGCGCTTATCATTCTGATAGCCCGGGGCATGCTACAGAGGATTGTTGGGCTTTGAAGAATAAGATTCAGGACCTGATTGATGAAGGAGCACTGGAATTCACACAAGATGGTCAGGCTGAATTTTTCTACCATCCCTCCAAGGCTCACCTTTTGAAGTGACAAGCTCTGAGACTAGGAAACTTTTGTTCATTCGAATGTTCAAGTTGCAATCTTTTTTTGTTCAAACATTTACTCATTGTTAAACATTGTTATTTCATTAATGCATCGCATATGTCTGTTTTGAAGCAATATATTCGTATTCACTAAATGCAAATTATTTTCATGTTTTTTTCTGATGTCAACTCTTAATTAATAATCCTAAGCCTCTTGAGGGAGGATGACGAAAACGATACCACAATCTACAGTATGCTTTTGAACAGACTCCGCTGATGAGGTACAGGAATTGTTTCAATTCCTAGACACTGGAGCTATAAGGATGATAATCCCTCGTCAACCCCTCTGAGCCAAAGAAGTAGGAGTTTTTCTTTTCGAAATTTAAAACCCTTAATCATAACCTGGGGCAGGGTAGTCTCTCAGTTGATCCAAGTGCATAACGAATGGCACCAAAAAGGTCCTTACAAAACGAAGAAAAACAGTGAGGGTTCCGAATAATCAATAAAGAAAGGCAGTCATTATCTCAAAAAATAAAAAAACCCATTAAGTCAAAACCTCCGAAGGGGACTTACGAAACTGGGGCATCCCGCTGACTGTAATTCCAAAAAGGAAACAGTTCAGGGAAAAAAAATAGGGATAACGAAATCAAAAAGAAAGAGGTCCTACAAAAAAGGAAATGACTGCCTAATCAAAATATACTGTCAATATCCGAACCATCGCTGGTATATCAAAGCAAAGACTCAACCAAGGTCTAACGCACGATCAACTGAGTTTAGGTTTGAAGAACATCACGAAGAGCGGGTGGGTACAAATAAATTTGAGCCTTTATCCTTTGTTTCTTAAACCGTGAACCAAGCCACGTTATAACCCTTAAAAGTCCTAGCTGAAGCATGGGTTAGTTCGAAAGCATACTGTTACGAAAGGTATCCTGACTCCTTAAGGCTTACGGTAAATACGGAGTTGACATCACGTTTTACAAACATTCACTTGTTTTATGAAAAAGAATGCATTTTCAAAATCTTCAAGACAGACATAAGCTTTGCATTTTTAACATAACTTTGTTTGCATATGACTTTTTGTTTGAACAGCATGAAAATTCGCACGACGAATGCCTAATGAACAGAAGTACCTCCAATCAAGGGGCAGGTATGACTATGGTCCATCATCTGGGGCAATCCAATCAAGATTCGGAGAATCTCTCAAAGGCCAAATAGCCTGGGGCAAATCTCCGCCTGAGTCATTCGGGGCATTTCAATAACAAATCTTGCATGATCAGACATCTTCTGGTAATACGGCAACATAAACAGCCAGGGGCACTTCCCTAACATTCTGAGAACATGGACATAGTCGAAAAAATACTACGCACAATCAAAGACCCGCTAGGTTGACATACCTAGGCAAAAATAAGGGCTTCCCGGTGAACCAAAAGGGTTCGGGCAAAAATAAGGGATAAAATGAAAAGAATCTGTACACCCGGCAAGTCGAAAACCTGAAAAGGCGGCTTGGGCAAAAATGGGTATCCCGGTGCACTGAAAACCCGAAAGGGCAGTCCAGGCAAAAGTTAGGGATCAAAGCGTACGACTATGTCCTGTCATCTTGTCACCTGCCTATCAGAAGAAGAGTTTGTCCATCAACAAGCTATCAGCACCTCTTAGGCCTTCCTCTCAGAAACAGGGGCAGCAATGAGTCGTCCAAACAATCTAATGGCTCTGTCCACCTAAGTACTAAGATAGGTTCAGCTAAAGAACATGACCAGTACATCTTAAATTCCCCAGAGAGTCAGCAGTCAGTGCATTCTTCTCCAAGCTATTATCAAACCTCAAGGAAGTTGGGTATCCTCCAGCAGATCTCAACATCCCCCAGCAGCAATACATCTATTCTTAACCAGCATCCCCGACAGTCTTGACCTAAAGATCGTTCCCCGACAGTCTTGACCTAAAGATTGTTCCCCGGCGGCATACCAACATTCAAAGAAATCACTTCCCCGACATAGCTCAAAACTTCCCCAGGAGAGTCCAATCCAGTTTCCCCAGGAAAGCTAGAATTCATATCCCCAAACAGTAAGCTTATCCCCATTAAATTCTGGAAGCTTATCCCCTCGCAGAGCACGAACGCGTCGTCCAGCTTGATTTAAAGAGTTATTTCCTTAACAGGATATAACTGGGTTATCCTCAGCCAAAAGCCATGGAAAGAGCGTCCCCGACGAAGTTCTCTTACCCCCAGCGAAGTCTATCAGCACTTCCAGCACAACAAGAGTATCCTCAGCAAACTATTATCAACACTCAGCAAGGCATCCCTCTTCCCACAGAGTATTGCTTCCCAGCATGGTCGCTAGAGTATCTTTTCTCCCCGCAAAATCTTCCATTTGCCAAGTTTATTCCGCAACGGAGTCATCTTCTCCTACCGGTATTCTTGCAGTTATCATCCCCAGCGGAAGCAAAATCTATTCTTCAACATCAGCCCAGGATACGACTTCCCGGCACCCGTCAAGGATTTACTTTCCTAGACGAAAACATACATTCATAAAACATCACATACATCATTATAGCATGCATAGACGCATCATATCATACGAATCTCATTTATGTTGAGAACATCATTGCTTGATCCATATCATGCATTGCATATGACTGACTTTTACCTTTCAGGAAAGATGCAGTTTAAATTCTCAATCACATTTCAAGACCTTGTCCGGTTCAGTTAAATCGACCCTAAGATTTTCCTGATTCTTATCCAGTCAAAGGCCTTCTCTGGTTCAGTCAGATCGACCCTAAGATCTCCCTGATGCTTATCCAGTTGAAGATATTCCAAGACCTTGTCCGGTTCAGTTAAATCGACCCTAAGATTTTCCTGATGCTTATCCAGTCAAAGGCCTTCTCTGGTTCAGTCAGATCGACCCTAAGATCTCCCTGATGCTTATCCAGTTGAAGATATTCCAAGACCTTGTCCGGTTCAGTTAAATCGACCCTAAGATTTTCCTGATGCTTATCCAGTCAAAGGCCTTCTCTGGTTCAGTCAGATCGACCCTAAGATCTCCCTGATGCTTATCCAGTTGAAGATATTCCAAGACCTTGTCCGGTTCAGTTAAATCGACCCTAAGATTTTCCTGATGCTTATCCAGTCAAAGGCCTTCTCTGGTTCAGTCAGATCGACCCTAAGATCTCCCTGATGCTTATCCAGTTGAAGATATTCCAAGACCTTGTCCGGTTCAGTTAAATCGACCCTAAGATTTTCCTGATGCTTATCCAGTCAAAGGCCTTCTCTGGTTCAGTCAGATCGACCCTAAGATCTCCCTGATGCTTATCTAGTTGAAGAGATTCCAAGACCTTGTCCGGTTCAGTTAAATCGACCCTAAGATTTTCCTGATGCTTATCCAGTCAAAGGCCTTCTCTGGTTCAGTCAGATCGACCCTAAGATCTCCCTGATGCTTATCCAGTTGAAGAGATTCCAAGACCTTGTCCGGTTCAGTTAAATCGACCCTAAGATTTTCCTGATGCTTATCCAGTCAAAGGCCTTCTCTGGTTCAGTCAGATCGACCCTAAGATCTCCCTGATGCTTATCCAGTTGAAGATATTCCAAGACCTTGTCCGGTTCAGTTAAATCGACCCTAAGATTTTCCTGATGCTTATCCAGTCAAAGGCCTTCTCTGGTTCAGTCAGATCGACCCTAAGATCTCCCTGATGCTTATCCAGTTGAAGATATTCCAAGACCTTGTCCGGTTCGGTTAAATCGACCCTAAGATTTTCCTGATTCTTATCCAGTCAAAGGCCTTCTCTGGTTCAGTCAGATCGACCCTAAGATCTCCCTGATACTGATCCAGTTGAAGATATTTCAAGACCTTGTCCGGTTCAGTTAAATCAACCCTAAGATTTTCCTGATTCTTATCCAGTCAAAGGCCTCCTCTGGTTCAGTCAGATCGACCCTAAGATCTCCCTGATTCTTATCCCAGTAGAAGACACCCAAGATTTTTCTCAACGAGCGTTGTTGAAGTTAAAGTCGCCTAAGGTTCTCTTACCATTCATGCAAGTTAGTAACCATCCCTGGTTCATTCATCATCATGTGAAGCTCCAGACTCAGCTCCTGTAACCAGTCAGGACACATCTATGCCAAGCATCTGAAATCAGCTCCTGCAGCGTGTCAGGTACTCATTTGTTCTTTTGCAGGTATGCAGGTTCTCGCTAAGGAATCTCCTACGCGATCAACATCCAGATGGCATCTATAAGCCCATCATCCTATCCAGCAACCTCTAAATGGCATCTATAAGCCCATTCCCACCACACTGCCACTATGTGAGCGCAAATTTCTGGGCACTCTAGTGTCCAATCATCTTCTATCCTCGGATTACGAAAGGCACGTCAGCCAATCTGCATCCTCAGGTCTAAGAAGATTGAACAGGGGCAACTGTTGTACCCCAAAATTTGCCCTCCCATATTTCTCAAAAAAACATTTCAAGAAAAATTCACAAGTCCAACCTGGCGCGTCATATTCAGGTATTCTTTCGCCAAGATATCTCTGATAACGTATTCTCAAATTCAGGTTCGGCTCAAGAGATAATTCTTTAAAGAAGGTATCCGAATGTACGAGTTTTCTTGAAGAAATATGGTGAAAAAGTGTGCTGAAAGTGCAGTTTTTACGCGCTAAAAAATTCATAACTTGAAGATCGTGACTCGTTTTGAACCCGTTCCGGTGGCCAAAATTCCGTCTTGACATTATCTACGTTTTCATCTCTCACGGCTGGAAGCCAATTTCGATCAGAAGGTCTTCAAAAATGTGGATTTATCAAGTATTTTCGTGCAGAAAATTTGTGACAGAAGTTTATTTGCGTCATGTTCAAAAAATCATAACTTGGTCGATTTTCATCGTATCGAGCTGGTTCTGGCGCTAAAATTTCACAAATTGAGTTGGCTACACTTTCACAGAAGGCATTGAGTTCAAACGGTATTCAAAAGGCCTTCGTTTTTTGCTCAGAGTGCGTGACACGCTGAAAATCCTGAATGCTGAATATTATTTCATCTGGGCCGAAACTTCGGAAATTCATAACTCGGTCAATTTTTATCGGATTGGACTCATATTTTTACACAAGGTCACTGACTCATAGATCTACAACTTTGCTTCAAAAGTCGAGACCAAATTATGCACCGATCAATACCAGTTTTTTATTGAAGAACGTGTCAGAGTCGACACCGGAGCCCAAAATAAGTTCGTCTGAGCTGAAACTTCAAAAATTCATAACTAATTCACCGTTTATCCGATTGAGTCGATTTTCGGACAGGAGTTAGTTATCGATATCGGCTACATTTTGTCTTCATATTTCAACTTCAAAAAATGCACTTAAGTCCCTGCGATTTAGCCTGGAAAGTGACGAATTCAAGTGAATATTAGAGGCCCAATTGCACATTCAAAGCCCATTTGCTTTACCCTAATTTCCACTATATAATCACCTTCTTGTCACACAAACCAGGAGGAGAGAAAAAGAGAGAAAAAACTTGGCCACAATACTGTTAGAATATCAAACTCTTTCAAGAACCCTAAAACCTTGAAATCCTTATTACAAATCCCTCTCTCACTACAAACAAAGCCATCTCAGTTACAAACCAACACCTCACTACTTCTCCAGTAAGGATAAGGCTGGCTTGATCTCCATGATCCTAATTTTCCAGTAAGGCATAAAAGCATCCAGGTCACTACTTTTCCAGTAAGGGTAAGGTTGATTTGATCTCCATGATCAAAAGGGTATAATCATTCATACATGTCATATTGTGCCTAAACATTAAATTTCTTCATATATTGGCTTTATTTGCATTTTATGATTTTATTTAATGTGTTCGTGAGATTCAACACTGCAGATTTAGACAGGATCCCATGCAGGTTCATTAAGGAACGTTGAGGCCAAAAGCCAAATGGCCAAAAGCCAAAAGCCAAATGGTCAAAGTAGAAAAACTTATGCATGACACCAATACATGGCGAGGCAGACATTAAGCCAGACATTAAGGGAACGTTGAAGCCAGAACACAAATGGCCAAAAGCCAAAAGCCAAAAGCCAAATGGCCAAAGTAGAACAACTTATGCATGAAACTCAATTCAATGGCCAAAGAATGCAGACCACGGTATTCAAGAGTCAATACTTCAAAAAAACCTCCCCTTGGGCCAGACACCCCCTATGGTTTGCTCAATTTTTAATTTTTATTTGTTTTTCCTTTTTATTCTTTTAATTGTTTTTTAATTGTTTTCTTTTAATTCCATAA
The DNA here is from genome assembly GCA_948472305.1 of Vicia faba. NCBI lineage: Eukaryota > Viridiplantae > Streptophyta > Magnoliopsida > Fabales > Fabaceae > Vicia > Vicia faba. The sequence goes on from OX451738.1 coordinate 27,322,625, forward strand.
AATAATTTTCATAATAAATATAAAATACAGAAAAATCAAAAAAATGTTTATTTTATTAATATTAATTTTACTATTATTATTTTTGTAAATAAACTTTAAACAATTAATTAGATTAATTTAGGTTTCAAAACTTTAATATTTTTCTTAATAAATTAAATATGTAGAAATTAGGTTTTTTTAACTTTTTCATCATTTTTTTTAATAAATAATTTTCTCATCATTATTATTATTATTAACTACTAATTTATTTTGTAAATAAACATGTACATAAATTCTTTAGTAAATTAAGTTAAACTTTAACATTTTTCTCAAATAATTAAAAATAACTTAGAATTAGGGTTTCTTTTAATTTTAATTTTAATTTTCTTATTTCATAAATACAAAAAAACCTAAAAAACACTTCTTTTATTTCAATAAATAATTAATTAATTTTTAATTTCAATTTAACTTCAAAAGGGTCCAACGCCCTCGAACGTTCAACTTTAGTTTCTTTCGCGCATTTATTCTTATTATTTCTTGTAAATATTAATGTAATTCTCCCAAAGCCTTGTAAACTCGGACATTTTATTTCTCGCACTTTAGTTCTTTATTTATTTTCTATCAAATCGGGTTCTGGATTTTAATTTGGCGATGTGGACCCGCGCCTTTGTAATAGTTTAGAACTTTATATTTCTGCAACCTTTTTAACTGTTAAATAAATGCATGAAAGAATGAATGCCTAAAATAAAAACAAACGCATAGATCACTTTGGCATGAACAAGACAAAATAACTGAATATGACACACAAATCACACACCACCCCTAGGGTACGCCTCACTGTTGCCTTGCCTCGAAAGGTGATCGTCGAGTAGAGAATGTCTTAGTAAGTCCTCATGATCCGGGAACCTGGCATGAGGGTAGCTTCTAAGGTGTCTTCCCATTGCTCTGGTGATCACCATGTCCCGAACCTTCGAATTGACCCGAACACCTCCAACGGTGGTGCTACCTACCTCTCAATAGTGGGATGACACTACTTTAAAGGACATTTACACAGACGAATTCCTTAGGGTAGGTAGACGACTCTAGATACTTGCTCTAATTTCAAAACAAATCAAAAATACTTTTCACACCGACACCTTTTCAAAAAGCTTTCGAAAGCAAATTTTTCAAACACTCTTGAGGACCGATACAAGAGTCGAACTGGAATTTTCAAAGAAACTTTTTAAAACCCACAGTTGAAAAGCAAACAAACCATTTTTGAAAACACAATGAGCAAGTATCTAAGAGCCCATGGATAACCATGGATAGAAAGGGTGCTAACACCTTCCCTTTCTATAACCTACCTCCCGAACCGAGAGCAATCTCTATAAGGAATTTTTCTGTGCTTTTGTCCTTTCCATTTGGAGAAAATAAAAGACGGTGGCGACTCTTGCTTCCGCGACATTTCGCGAACCAGCTTTAAACAGTCAGTTCCAGATCCACCGATCACACTCGCCTATTCAGAGGAACATCAATAAAACATTTACTTTTCCCATCTTGCAAATTATGTTTTTTCTATTTAAGACTTGTTTGCAAAATAATATGATTATTTCTTATGAATACTGCATTGAAATCATTTTGGGGATTTGACAAATAAAAGCACTTGATAAAACATTGAAAAGCGTTTTGGTTAGAAAAACATCAAAAGAAAATCCATGCCTCCGTCCATGTCCACGCCTATGCTTATATCCATGTCTATGTCTACGCCTACGCTTACAATACAAACATCAAGGATCTTGCTGGTACTTTCCATCATGTTCAAATCAATTCAAATATACCACGGAGATGCAACATACAACATTGGGGAGTTGATAATACAAAGCCAGTGGTTTGAAAGGAGAATATCAAAAATATTTATTCATAGAATTTTTTGGGGCATACACGCACATTCAATACATATGTAAAAATCTGGGCATATATAAACACTCAATGCATATCACTCCGGGTTCATATCAATCTAAGACATCATGCACACACATCATGCATTCCATTTTTCCAAACATAATTTGGGTGGAACCAATATCTTTGGACCCTCCATCAGATCCTTAACTTGGTTGAGAATAGACACAACCGGTAAAAAAACCCAAACTCATATCTGATTTAGCCATCTAAAACTCGACCATCAAAGACAGTTTTTTCTACGACACAACTCATTGCATCAGTCTCTATGCAGTAATGTGTTTCCTCATCTGCGATATAACTCATTACCTCAGTCTCCATGCAACAATGTGTGAAATTCGCGATATGATCCATTGCATCAGTCTCCATGCATCAATGTTATTATCAAGCTTTTTATGTGATATAATCCAGTGCATCTGTCTCCTTGCAGCAATGTTATTATCAAGCTTTTTCTTCTATATAATCCATTGCATCAGTCTCCATACAACAATGTTATTATCAAGCCTTTTTTTTCTGTGAAATAATCCATTGCATTAGTCTCTATGCAACAATGTCATTATCAAGCTTTTTCCGCGATATAACTCATTGTGTCGGGCTCCATGCAGTGATGTAGTTATCAAGCTTTTTCCAATTATCTATCTTGTTGGTTGCGATAGATATGCGAATAAATATGCATAATCCATTGCACCAGTCTCCAGTTAATCATGTATTATCCGACTTTGTTTTATTCATTACCTAGGTTGCGATGAATAAACAAAATCAAATCAAAACTTTCTATATTAGTCTCCAAACATTAGTAAGACAACTCTACAAAACTTGTACTATGTTACTTCCTAGGTTATGGTAAATATACAATCGATCTCTTCTTAGATATTGATGGGTCGTCCGCGTCGTCATATCTAAATCAAATCAACTTTGGTTCAAAATAATGGTTAGATAATACATCATCATCTATGCTTACTCTTCATACTCGGGGGAACGATGTACAATGTATTTTTATAATCTTTCGTACAAATTTTGGGGTCTTCTGATATTTAATAAACTTCCGATCAGAATGTGTGAAACCTATGTACTCTCGTATTATTAAGTCAAAATCAATTAAATAGGGGCATCTGTCATACCAAAAATTTTCCCTATCAATTTCAATGGCCGTATTATTTCAATGTTACTATACTTCTCAATCTTTAATCATATCGTTCAATTTGAATATATTTTTATGGGGGTTTAAAATCAAAAAGGGTGTATTGGTCCAAAATGGACCATCAATATCTGACGGCTCATTAGATTTTAAAAAAAGTCCATCTCAAGTTTTAAAAAAAAGAGGTGCGCTGATTAAATTAGGAGTTTGTTGATTAAATGGATTGGCCCACCAAAATAGTGAGGCCTGCTTTAAATAAGGATAGAGGTATATGTTCTTTGTCTAAAGCCCAATATGGTTAAATCAGAGAAGGGCCATAAATAATTTATTTTGTTAAGGCCCAATAAGTATTTAGAACAATATGGCCCATTTAGGTTATAATCAAGTTTGAGAGGGTGTAAGCAAATGCGTTCTTTTGTTAAAGGCCCAATAACAAACAGTTCATCCCATTATCAGGTTTTTGTTAAGATTTTTTTGATTATAAATATTATGTTTTAGACTTAATTAAAAATAATAGTGTTATGTTTTATTAATTAAAAATGCTATTTGTTTTGTTGATTAAAGAAAAAGAACTCACGGCTAAAACCAAACATGCCCAGTTCAGAAGCCCAAACACATTACAGGCCCAAGCTCATATCAACAAAGAAACACGCTCATAGTTCAATTGAGAAAAATACATTTATTGTTTGGATTAAAGACTTATAACACTTGTTCTTGCTAGTACAGTGTGAATGATGAGCATAATCAAACCAAAATCAGAATCAAGAAACAATATCATGTTAATAAAATAAACTTGTTTAAAGCGCATGGACATAATCATACCAATACATAAACTTAATTAATCCAAATCAAAACCTGATACATATTTACAAACACAATCAAGTTCATATTCAAACCCTAATTAAAATCATATAAAAATTACAGACATCATTAATCTGTTTCCTAACATACTAACTCCTAAAAACTCTATAAAAACCTAAGAAGAAATCAGAAAGAGAAACGAACAAAAAATCAGAGGAGGAGAATTTATAGGGGAAATTTGTTATAGAAAATAAATTGGAAGAATTCTTGACCCAATTCCACTGCCGCTAGCTCATAGATCTTTCGCTCTAGCCTAGGGTTTCAATTTATGAAACCCTAGCTCCGCTTGAAGCACCATCAAAAGGAGAATCGTGGAAAAGAGACTTGAAGAATAGCCACGACTGGAGGTAAGCACTTAGCTTTACTTCTTTTCTGCTCTAGTTAACACATTTGCAGTTGTGGTTTCGGAATAGGAAGAGGGTTGCACCACCGGGATTGGGTTTAGGGTTAGTTTGGTTATGTTGTGGTGTTAAGTGAATAAGATAGATGAGAGACAGAGGGAGAGAGGGATAACGCCACTGCGGGTTGGGTTCAAAAAGGGGTAGGGTTTCAGTTTGTAAGAAAGAAGAAGAGAAATAGGGTTAGTGCGAGAGAAAGAGGATAACAAGTGAACAAACTTTTTGTAAAATGGAAATATATTAAGGTTAATAATATGGTGTTTGCCACCCCACAATCGTTATTGTGCTCCCTTTAATTATCAACATATGATCACCATCTCACGTTACCAATACGCACGCCCATGATAATCACCATGCGTCTTCCCACACGGAGTCCAAGTGGACTCCCCAAACCATCACGGGCCTGGCCCATTTACTATTCACGCCCCCCTCCTGTTATTATTTTATTATGTAGTACAAGATTCACACCCCCTCAACCTCATGGGCCAAGTCCCAAATCTGGACTTGGGCCCCTATTATTCATACCCCCTTCTTGTTGTGTAGTTTAAAAACATACTCCCTGCGCTTTTGGGCCTGAATTCAATATCTGAATCCAGGCCCATACTGTTAGCACCCCCATTTTTTTACTAGCCCAACATTATTCATACCCCCTAGCTTCTTTTAATTTAATTCTTTTTTATTTTATATTTATATTTTTATATCTTATAGTTCAACATATACTTAATATTTTAATACTTTTATTATAATTATATATTATTTTTTCAACTCATAAAAAATATTATTTATGTTTAATGCATTAAATTATTCTTTGATTATGCATTTAATAAAATTGTTTTTCATAAATAAAATTAATCTAACAATTAATTTTCTAAAAGGTTACGAGTATATTTAAATCGACTATGCACTTTGTCTAAATATATCCTCTAATCACACACCTAGACTAAGTATACGGAAAATTCAAATATCTTCGTAATCCATAAAAAACACTAACAAACACTGCGAACTAGGAATTGGGACTCCGATTCCTTCTAAGAGGATACGTAGGCATATGATTAAAATTGTGGCGAGTTCCCCTAATAAAATATTAAAACCCTATTTCCTAAGATTGCACTTCTGAACCTAGTATTCTTGTGAAGAAGGTAGATGAGTGGTGCCTAACACCTTCCCTGTCTAAGACCGAGTCAAAAACCTAGAATCTCTAACTTTTAGGGTTATCCTTTATATTCCCTTCCTTAGGATAAAAATTAATGGTGGCGACTCTCAAATTTAAAACCAGCTACAACAAAAGGCTTGAGTGATACACAGTTGAAGACTCCTTGCTCCAACACACCTATCTTATATGAGAGACAAACACAACAAGACAAACTTATGTATTTTTATGATGTTAATGATACATAGATGAATGATATGATTTCTAAATGATGCAAAATGAGGTGGGATCTTAGGTCAAAAATTAGGGTACAACAGATGCCCTTATTTAAGTTCCTTTAATCAGGAAATATGAAGATCGTAGTCTTCGTCTCGACGTGATTGGAGGTACTTAAATACAAAATGCATAATTTTTGGAACTAAGATGCCACAACATAAAATATTCTTAAATACAGACAATAAAGAACAAGTAATCCTCGAATGTATGATGAAACCTCACTGGAAAAAGAAGAAAAGAAAACAAATCCTAGGAAAGACTGGGTCCACTAGGGAGAGATTGACTCAACTCAGCGAAAGAAAAGAGAACTTAAACCTTTTGGGAAAAAGCCCAAACAAAAGGAAAAGAGAAACTGGATAAGTCCATCTCAAAAGCAACAATAAGCTTCCTCATGACGAACGAGTCTATGCTTTTTTTAAATCAAGTCTTCCACTTGAAAACGATAACAATAAGTTTCCCCATAATGAATGGGTCTCCGCTTCTTCTTTAATCAAGTCTTCCACTTAAAAAGAATAACAATAAGCTTCCCCGTGATGAACGGGTCTCCGCTTCTTCTTTAATAAAGTCTTCCACTTGAAAAGGATAACAATAAGCTTCCCCATGATGAACGGGTCTCTGCTTCTTCTTTAATCAAGTCTTCCACGTGAAAAGGATAACAATAAGATTCCCCACGATAAACGGGTCTCCGCTTCTTCTGTAATGAAGTCTTCAACTTGAAAAGGGTTATACAAAGAATCATCTATGTCATATTGAAGAGACTAATCATCCATTAGAGTAAACAACAATCTTTGCAAAAAACTATCTCCATCATATCGAAGTGATTAACCATTTGTTGAAGTAAAAAAAATAGTTACAACAAACTATCTCTGTTATATCGAAGAGATTAACCATCTATTGAAGTAAACAAAATCTTCGCAACAAACTATCTCTATCATATTGAAGAGATTACCATCCATTGGTGTAAATAAAAATCTTGGCAAAAAATTATCTCTATGATATCGAAGAGATTAACCATTTTTTGGAGTAAATAAAAATATTCACAGAAAACTATCTCTATCATATCGAAGAGATTAACCATCTGTTTAAGTAAATAACAACCTTGATATCTGGGGATAACTTCTCTGGGAATTGACGAAATACTCAAAAGTGACTGTCATTTTCTGTCCAAAAGGAAATATCGGGACACACAAGCTTCTCGAATATAGAGACCAGTACTTTTTGTCGGATAATAATATTCAGAGTATTACAACATTGCTGCTGGGAGATAAATTCAACTTTATGGGGAATTGCTAACAAATTCAGGCTGAGGAGATAAAGTCTTTGCATGAGGGTCTTCAAAAGAAATTCCATTCATTAATCTTGTGGAGTAAATCTCTTCAAATAAAGGGGAAGCCTTTAAATTTGAAAAATAAATGCACTCTCAACCTAGGTTTCAATTACCTGTAAAGATCCAATCAAAACTAATTTGTCAAAGTCAATGTTCAATCCAGAGATAAACTAGAGATGGATAGTCAAACAAGACACTTCCCAAGGAGGAATAAACTCAACCAGGGATTTGTCCTTATCTGGATATGGATGGAAAAATTAAAGCAAAACCTTCCTGTTGTACCCCAAAATTTGCCCTCTCATTTATCAAGAATCTGCTCACAAGATCTCTTTTGACTCAAGACTGCATTAGGGTTGATCAGCTCAAGACACCTTCTTAAGCATTGATGACCAAAATTAGGGTTTGAGATTGCAAAAGGATATTTGAACCTCAAATGCCCCATATGACTTTCATGTATCATTATGGACCCTCAAGATTTCTCATTTCAAGTTTCAAGCTTTGGATCACACTTTTGCTCAGTCAATTGAGCAGTTGACTTAAAAACCAACTGTATTGGGGAAAAAGTCAACCATGGCCAATTTACAGTCAAACTTCATAATTTTTTATCCACGTCAACATTTTAAACTCATATGTATCATTTGATCAAGTTTGGACCATAATTCCTCAAGAAATTTGATCAGATCTTCAAAAGGGCAAAATGGTAAAAATTAGGGTTTTGACTGGGAAAGGGCAATTTCTGATTTTTGACCTAGCAAATGATCAATTGGTTTGAAGCATGATTTCAAGAGTTCAATTGCATCATTTTGACCTAATGACATGACCCAAAAAATTGCTCAAGATCAATTGGATTGACAGTGAATTTTCAGTCAACTGATCAAAAGTCAACTGTATACTAAAAAGTCAAACTTTGACTTTTTGGTCAAAATTCAATGTCAAAGATCACAATTTATCAAAACATGTCAAAATGTGAAACTTATTCATCAAGAAATCAAAAATTCAAGATTTCATTTTGAAAAGTCAAAGTTTTCTAACTTAGAAATTTTTCTAAGTGTTTAAACTTCATGTTTTTTCATAAATTTAAGCCAATTTTTCACCATGATGCAAGATGATTCAAAAGAAACTTTCAACATGAAAGTTGTATATATCCATGATATCTACAACACTTATTTACACAACTTCTTCTAAAAATGCTTGGATCTTAAGTTATTAATTCATAAAGTCATGGTCATGAAATTGAACACTTAGTGAAATTTTGCCCTAGCTTTGGTCAGGATTTTGACCTAACTTCATGACACTTTTTCATATAGTTCAAAGGGGAATTTTCAAAAGTGATTCAAAGATGGGTTGTAGAGAACATTGCAAGCTTTAAAAAATTTCCAAGAACTCCTTGAGATCATTTTTGAGTAGGGAGAATCGAAGAGATAAAGTTTGGGTTTTATCACTTGAATTACAAGTCATTTTTTGATGAACACATGAACCAAATCCATGCTAGGCTTCATAATCTTTGCTTTGCAGGCCTCAAACTTGTTTGTCACTCCATAATTAAATGTTTACACATCTGTTAGGGCTTTGTCCAAGCAATTGAGCTATTATCCAAGTTGCATTTCCATTAATGGCACAAAGTTAACATTGTCATTCTTGTAAAGCAAGATTTTTGCATAAAGTCCATTCTTGAGCCTCTAACTTGTTCCCTCTGATCACACTCCATCCACAAAGTCAGAAGCAAGTTTCTTTAAAGCATAACCACTCTATGAACCTATTATAAGGCATGGAAACTTGTTTTGTCAAAAAAATAACATGTTGAACTTAAACATATAAATTTGAAATCTAATCAACTAGAGCACTCCAAACTTGTGGCTTATAATAGAGTCACTATTTGTGAGCTAAGGGATGAGTTTTAGTACCCTGAAACACTCCCAAATTCCCTCTAGCCAGAAATTGCACAAAAAACTCCATTGATACACACTTCTGACCTTAAACCTGTATCTCTCATTTCCCTCGTGCGTTTTCCCTCAAATTCATTCCTAAAGTTTCCTTATATCAAATACAACTCATCCCGATCCTTATTCCAGAATTGTAACACCATTTACCATAACCTCCATAACCAAAAAACAGAGTCTGCAACTTGACTTCTCCAGGCCATTTCAGCCACTCTCAACTAAAGTTAAGCATTGCTTTAGCTTCCTAGAGACTCAAGGAAGATAACTTAATCATTGCAGAATCTTGAATCAAGCTCAAACTCATTTCACGATTTCCAGTTTTGAGGTATATTTCTTGAACTTCTATATTCTCATTTAGGCATTGTTAGGCTTGTATTTGTGAATATAAAATGTAGACATCATTACCCTGAAACTATACATGTCCATAGATTTCATTTATATTGCTTAAGTAGTGAGAATTTTGAGTTTGAACTTGCTGAAATATTTAGGTCAGAATTTGGTACTTTTAAAAATTCATGTTCATCTTTGAGAATTAGCTTAAGTTATTTACATAATCAGAATTGTGAGGAAATTTTTAACAAGTTTGATGTTGGAAGTTTTGTGAATGGATGAGAGATGAGTGAGTTACAGGAACCATAGCTGGAGGTTGAGTATGAAGTTCATTTCATGAACTTGTTTTACATTATGTATTTATTATTTCAGATAAGTTAACGGATGTACAGCCACCCAGTGGCAAAGGTAGCGCACGTTTGTGTTGGAGGGCATGGGTTCAACACCCAGCGCTACCTTTTCTCATTTTTAAATATTTTTCTCTCTTTTTTGTTTCATCAACAGACGCTGGGCATCCAAACAGATGGACCTTGCATTTTTGCTTTTTTCTAACCCCTGACTATTTTTGCACCCCTGACCCATTTTCTTTTATTATTTTCTTTTCTCTTATTCTATTTTATTTCTTTTTTTCTTTATTATATTTTTATTATTATTACTATTATTATTATTATTTTTATTAATAAAAAATATAAAAATATTTTTATTATTTACACTTGTATATTTTATTTTTTCTATAAAACAAAAAGATTAAAAACATTTTTCTTAAACAAATTAGTTTCTTTTTCTTAAATAATTATTTTTTAAACTTAGGTTAAATTATTATATTATTTTATTTTCTTAGTTAAAATTAATTTAGAACTTAGGTTTATTTTAATTAATTAATCTTCATTTTATTTTCATTAATTTAAAACCTTTTCATAAAAAGCCTAAAAATCCTTTTCAGTTAATTTCTTTTCTTAATTAGTTTAAGTTAATTTTATTTAATTTTAATTAATCATTTTCTTTAATTAGGTCAAGACAAAACCCCTTCATTAAAAAAAACCAAACAAAAATCATTTATTTTTCATTTACATTTGTGCATTATTTATTCAATTCTTGTACAATATTCATTATGGTTGTAATAGATGATTAGGATTTATTTTCTTGCAATCCCCATTTATAATTTGTACCCCTCCCACAAGTATTGTAATAGCATAATAATTTTAAATTCCACAATTTATCACTTTATATATAAATGCTAGTAATTAGGGTTTGTATGGAAAGACTAAAACCAATCAATTAGAAAAGTCGGTGGCGACTCTTGCTAACCGCAACATTTGCAATAAAACGCAAAACATCCATGTCAGTTCTCCCACCATATCACAGAATTGGAGACTCTGCTAGGGACTATTCTAAAAGTGGGGCTACCTTAGGGTTAGATCACATTTACTTGCTTCCATTGTTTGACTTGTTTTCTTTACATCTTGGTTCTTTGTTTGGGTTTGAATCCTCTATCCGGATTTGGGTTACCTTATAGGTAAGTAGCAATATGTTGTGGAAACTATGCGGGATATACCGACATGGTCTAAGCAATAGCTACATTAGTGCGACATATTTGTGGATATCGGTAGCCTTTGAGTTAATCAAGGAGAATACAGGGCCGCTGAGTGATGTCATGAAGCACTAATGAACTTTTAGAACCTTTACTTGACCAACTTGGCCTTTAGGATGTAGTGAGATGACCGACTTTAGTGTAGTCCGAAATTGGTAGATACTTGATACTACACTCATTGAGGTTTGGTTTTTTGGGATATTTCGGTCGCCATTTAAGAGGCTTGCGCTGAAACAATGACCAAAGAAACAAGCCAGTGATTTTGAGCTCCTTAGAACCCGGTTACTATTGCTAGGTCAGGTTTGAGCCAAATAAACTTCAAGAGGGTACTTACCTATGAGACTTTATGCAAGCCTAAACCTAAGGACTTCTTTTCTTGGTTTGTGTATATATACTTGTACATAACATCATGAACATCATAACATCATACTCATTCACTAACAATTTCAAGGATCTTGGGATTTATCTTTGTTCTACTTTGTAGGATATGGATTCTATTCGCAGGAAAACTATTCAAGTCAATCTTGTAAGGATCCCTCCTCAACTTAAGGAGCTAGAATCAAGGATTCCTGAAAACTCTCCATTTACCGAAAGACATGGTCGCCTACTAAACTTGGTCACCTCCAACATTGATGAAGACATGATGAAAGTGCTCTTTCAGTTTTTTGATCCCTTACACCATTACTTCACATTTCCCGATTATCAACTTGTGCCAACTTTGGAAGAATTCTCCCAGCTCTTGAGGATTCCCATTCTCAATCAACTACCTTTTAACGGTACGGAAATAGATCCAAAGCCGGAAGATATTGCTCAAACTCTACACTTGCAAATCACCTGATGTCACGACCAATTGGGAAACAAGGAGTGGTGTCAAAGGTTTCCTAGAAAAGTTCTTGTTTGAGAAAGCCCAAAACTGTTGGAACTCTTTAGATTTGCAAGCTTTTGAGAAAATTGTGGATCTTCTCATCTATGGGATGGTTTTGTTTCCAAATCCTGACCAAGTCATAGATGTGAATGCCATCAAGATCTTCATATCTCGTAACCCGGTGCCTACTTTGCTAGGGGACATCCTACATTCTTTTCACATTCGCACTATGAGGAAAAGAGGTATCCTTATGTGTTGCACTCCTCACTTGGTAAGATGGTTTATTTCGCATCTTCCCCAATCTGTATTGAAGAACGAGCAAGGTTCAAGGTGGTCAAAAAGGTTGATGACACTCAAACATTCAGACATTCATTGGTGTTCCCGATCCATAGAGAATGTTACTATTATCGACCGTTGTGGAGAATTCCCTAATGTCCCTTTACTTGGCATTAGGGTAGGTATCACCTACAACCCCTGCTTAGCCTTAAGACAATTTTCTTACGCCCGACGGGATGGTCCTCATGAGATGCTCATCCAAGGTTTGGTATTTGACTACGAGAACGACGATCAAGGTCTTCGCCAGAGATTCATCCGAGCTTGGAGGATGTTGAACAAGGTAGATAGCAATACATTGGGGCATAGGAATTCCATCCCTCTTGAGCCTTACCTCAAATGGGTACGAACTCGCGCTCAAAGTCTTATGATGCCTTATCCCTCCATTCTCCCGGTAATCATTGAGCCTGTTATGGAAGGAGATGTTCCATACACTATCCTACATCCTGACATGCCCACCTCTCTTGAAGACTTACAAAGAGATTGGATACAACTCAAGGGGGAGCGAGACACCTTCGAAGCCTAATTCTATGCTAGTGAGAAGAAGGTTTTGGAGCTCACTAAACAACTTCATGAGGAGCAGTTTCTGAATGCCTACATCGCACCAAAGAGGATGCGTACTACTTTTTTATCTTAGAGTTTTTGTATTTTCCGAAGAGGCATTGATGTACTCAAGCTTTAATTTATTAATATAACGTGTGTTTCTTTTTTGTATAAAATAAATTTGAATCTTTAAAATCCTTGAAATCATTGCATATGCATCTACCATTCATCATAGCATAAGCAGGTTTCTCGCAACAAGTCTCCTCATCTTTCTACTGTTTATTTCAGTAAGATGGATCTCGAGAAAACAGTGAAGGACCTCCAAGCACAAAATGCCCAGTTTCAACAGATGTTATTAACTCTAGCCAAAGGACAAGAAGAGTTGAAGACCTTGATGGTTGAAGATAATAAAAAGAAAGCAAAGAAAATAACCGGAATTCTAAATATGGGAAGAAGATTTCAAGGTCAAGCAAGAAGGACCTTAGACTTTGTGACGTCATCTGGTGAGAAAGACAATCAAGATGGGAAAGGCAAGGAAGCAGTTGTCCAGCCAGATTCAGAAGAGGAAGAGGAAGAAGAAGATTATTCTGAAGAACAATATCCTCCAGCCGACGATAAGTATAAGCATCTGGAAGAACGGTTAAGCGTAATGGAAATTCAAAAAGTGCCTGGATTGGACTTTGAGGAGTTGGGTCTAGTATTTGGGATTGTCATTCCCCCAAAATTCAAATCACCTGTGTTCACCAAATATGATGGAGTTTCATGTCCCAAAATGCATCTCCGGTCCTATGTGAGGAAAATCCATCCTCATACCGCTGACAAGGATTTATGGGCACACTTCTTCCAAGACAGTATGTCTGGAACTCAACTTGATTGGTTTTATCAGTTAGAAAGAACCAATGTTCATAACTGGGAAGATCTGGCCGCTTCCTTTTACAAACAATACCAATACAATGCTGATCTTGCTCCCACCCATACTCAACTTCAGAGTATGAACATGGTTTCAAGTGAAGGCTTTAAAGACTATGCGCAAAAATGGAGGGACTTAGCAGGAAGAGTCCAGCCTCCCCTATCTGAAAGAGAGTTGGTAGACATGTTTTTGGGCACCTTGTCTGTTCCTTTCTTTAATCACTTAATTGGGAGTTCATCGGCAGGTTTTACCGAATTGATATTGACCGGAGAAAGGGTGGAAGTCGGGATAAAGAATGGGAAGATTCAAAAAGATGCATCCTCTGTTGCTGTAAGGAAACCATTCATTAGAAAAAAAGAAGTTGTTGTTGTATATCCTCAGAGAAATCAAGATATGGCTGAATGTCGTCCAATTGTGGGGGGCTATCATGATTCCTAAACTCGCGCCTGCTCAGCAAAGAAGCAACCAACCAAGAACGGAAAGACCAGTCAGATAGTTCACTCGAATTAACATGAAACTATCTCAAGTATTGCCATATTTGTTAAGATCTAATCTAGTGACTTTGAAAGAAGCTCCAAAGAATCCTAACACAACCTCTCCTCATTATCATCCTAATGCCCGATGTGCATACCATTCTGAGAGTCCCGACCATGACACTAACAACTATTGGGCTCTGAAAAACAAAGTACAAGACCTTCTAAAAGCCAAAGAGATTGAATTTGATGCACCAGAAATTCCCAATGTAATCACTGCCCCTATGCCCAAGCACGACCGTAATGTCAATTCCGTTGAGGAAGATATGTTTGTTACTTTGGTTGAGGAGTTGGTGACCCCACTCTTGACTATAAAAAAGAACCTGTTAAATGCCGGTGTATTCCAAGGCTGTGATGAAAGCTGTCATTTATTTTTATCCTCACCAACCAGCTGTTATTTGTTAAAAGCAAGCGTTCAATGCCTAATAGATGACAAGGAGATTTTGTTCGAGAAAACTTTTATTCCAACTGTTTCTTATAATGATGTTTCCATCGTGACCATTTCCGCCAATTCTTCCAGGGTCTCCACCAAAAGACCTGTTAGAATTACATCAGTTCCTAAAGTAGCTTTGTTGATAATCACAATTCCTGGACCAATCCCGTATTCGTCAGACAAAATCGTCACATGGAATTATGGAGGTGATGTCTACTATCACGGTATCAAGCAAGATTGGCCAGCTGCTGAAAATTCAAGTTCTGAGAAAGTTGACTCTGATATCAGTAATATCACAGGGACTAGCAAGATAACCCGTAATGGAAGGGTATTCTCTCCAGAAATTTCTCCTCCAAAAGCTATTTCTGGACGCATAATCATTCCTGTTGTTGTAGCTCCTCCAAAAGCTATTTCCAGTCCTGCAATCATCTCTGCTAATACTCCTGTTGACAAAACTGTTACAGTCCCTATTATCACCCCTACTGACATTCCTTCTGCCGAGTCAACCAAGACTCGAGGTAAAGGTATTCTGGTTGAGCCTGTTCGGACGAAGGCATAATCAGTAGCTATCCCTGAGACATCCCGAAAAGAGATGGAGGAAATTCTAAAGATCATAAAAAGAAGCGACTACAACATAATCGAGCAACTGGGGCAAACTCCATCAAAAATTTCCATGCTGGCTTTATTATTATGTTCCAAGGATCATGCAAAGGCCTTGGTAGAGTTCCTTAAAACTGACCATGTACCCCAAGAAACATATGTCGATCAGTTCCAAGACTGCGTAGCCAGCTTGACCGCAGATAATGGTTTAGGTTTAACAGATGCTGATTTAAAGCTAAGGGGGGGGGGGAAGCATAATGAGGCATTGCATGTCTCAGTCGTATGCAGAGGCATGACTTTGGCTCATGTCTTGGTTGACAGTAGTTCGTCTCTGAATGTGTTGCCTAAAAAGGCTCTTGATAGGCTTGACTGTGAAGGATTGACGTTGAAGCCTAGCAACATAGTAGTGAGGGCCTTTGACGGATCGAAAAGGATAGTGCATGAGGAAGTAGACATCCCCATAAAAGTTGGAACCCAAACTTTTGATTTAACTTTTTATGTAATGGATATTCGCCCTTCATATTCCTGCTTATTAGGCCATCTGTGGATTCACAATGCTGGTGTTGTTGCCTCTACGTTGTATCAAATGCTGAAATATCCAATTCTAGGGAAAATCATCACTGTTCATGGAGAAGAAGAGTATGTGGTCAGTCATCTAAATTCCTTCAGGTATGTGGAATTAGATGGTGAATTTATTGAAACTCCATTCCAGCATTTTGAAGAAGTCCCGCAGACTGTGGCAGTAACCAAGGTTGTGTCTCAAGTCCCCAAGATTACAAGGCCTCCACTCAAGATGTTGTCTTTAAAAGATTCCAAGGCAGTGATAGAAGAAGGTGAGTGCACTATTTTGGGCCAACTCCCAGATATCCCATACAAATCTGACAAATTTTGTTTGGGTTTCACTCTAGGAGCCCAAAAAGCTGTACGCCGTGCTCGTGCTGGAGGACCACCCTTGAAGATCAGCAACCACCAAGTCAGCACCATGGAGGATGATGAAGTCAGCTATAACTTGGAGGATTGGATTTTCCCAACAGTCAGTGGAGGGCTCAGCAACTGGGAAGCTAGAGACTTTGTCCCGATCACTTTTATCCCATAGTAATTTGTCTTTGAATTTTGTCGGATCTGCAATATTAAACAATTTAGACTCTTAAAACCTTGTGTCTTACCCGAGGCATAATGGTCTATTTGTAAGGGTTATTATCTCATTTCCATATGGCATCAATGAATCATGGACGCTTTTTGCATACAAACTTTGTGCTCATTGTTTTTCGCTTTTACATTTTCATTTCTTTCAAAGATAACTATACTCTTACACACACTCACACTCACAATGCAGGTCTACATCCATTCGGGATCCCATGGGTAACGGTTCTGCTATGGCCTTTTGTGACTCTAAAAATCTAATCTACCAAGCCGAAGACGAAGGTGAGGAAGATTGTGAAGTGCCAGGGGAACTCGTCAGGTTACTACAATAATAAGAGAGGACCATTCTGTCCCATGAAGAACCAATGGATACAATTAACCTAGGTACTGAAGAAGACAAAAGAGAATTCAAGGTGGGTGCCAATCTAGAACCCAGTGTCAAAGAGCGTCTGATTCAATTGCTACATGATTATGTTGAGGTCTTTGCCTGGTCGTATGAAGACATGCCAGGACTTGATGCATATATCGTGGTACATCGTCTACCTACAAAAGAGGACTGTCCACCAGTAAAGAAAAAGGTCTATCGCATGCAACCAGACATGTCAGAGAAGACCATAGCAGAAGTCATGAAACAATTCAACACCAGATTCTTGGCCATCACCTTCTATCCGCAATGGGTTGCCAATGTTGTTCCCGTTCCTAAAAAGGACGGCAAGGTACGAATGTGCGTGGACTATAAAGATTTGAATCGGGCGAGCCCTAAGGATGATTTCCCGCTTCCCCATATTGATATTCTAGTATACAATATGGCACAACATAAAGTGTTTTCCTTCATGGACGGTTTCTCAGGCTACAACCAAATCAAAATGGCGCTTGAGGACATGGAGAAAACAACCTTTGTCAAACAGTGAGGCACATTCTGTTACAAGGTTATGCCATTCGGGCTGAAGAATGCTGAGCAACCTATCAACGTGCCATAGTAGCTCTATTTCACGACATGATACATCAAGAAATAGAGGTCTATGTGGACGACATGATAGCTAGATCTCAAACAGAAGAAGAGCATCTTGATCATTTATAGAAACTGTTTGAGAGGCTAAAGAAGTACAAGCTGAGGTTGAACCCAAATAAATACACATTTGGAGTAAGGTCTGGTAAACTTCTAGGATTTTTTCTCAGCAATAAAGGTATTGAAGTGGATCCTGCCAAGGTGAAAGCGATACAAGAGATGCCTGCTCCTCGTGCCGAGAATGAAGTCAGAGGATTCTTGGGACGGTTAAACTACATTGCCAGATTCATTTCTCACCTAACAACTACTTGTGAACCAATCTTCAAATTACTGAAGAAAGATCAAGTAGTCAAGTTGAATGATGAGTGCCAAACTGCTTTCGATAAGATCAAAGAGTACCTGCATGCGCCTCATGTTTTAATGCCACCAGTCGAGGGAAGACCATTAATCATGTATCTAACTATTTTGGAAAATTCAATGGGGTGTGTGCTGGGGCAGCATGACGAGTCTGGCCGAAAACAACATGTTATTTATTACCTGAGCAAAAAGTTTACCGACTGTGAAATAAGATATTCATTGCTCGAGAAAATATGTTGCACTCTGGCATGGGCTGCTCGCCGACTAAGACAATATATGCTGACCCATACTATTTTATTGATATTCCAAAATGGATCCAATAAAATACATCTTCGAGAAACCTGCCCTCTCTGTGAGAATAACAAGATGGCAGATGATCCTGACAGAATATGACATACAGTATACTACCCAGAAAGCAATGAAGGGTAGTTTACTAGCTAATCACCTTGCTCATCAAGCTGTGGATGACTACCCATCCATGAAATTCGAATTCCCAGATGAAGACATCATGATGGTAAAAAAGTGTGAAGAATTCAGACCATATGATGAACCTGAACAAGGATTCCGATGGACCCTGGTTTTTGATGGAGCGTCCAACGCACTCAACAATGGTACTGGTGTTGTACTCATATCTCCTGAAGGATGTCATACTCCCTTTACGGCAAGACTCTACTTCAATTGTACAAATAACATGGCAGAATACGAAGCGTGCATTTTTGATCTCAAAGCTGCCATAGATTTGGGGATCAAATCCTTAAATATATTCGGAGATTCAACTTTGGTCCTCATCCAGATCAAAGGAGAATGGGACACAAAACACCCTAACCTTATCCCCTATAAAGAACATATGCTGACATTGATCCCACATTTTGAGAAGATTACCTTCGAGCATTTCCCACGAGAAGAAAATTAGATAGCAGACGCACTAGCCACAATGTCATCCATGTTTAAACTTAAATGGGATAATGAGGCTCCCCAGATCACCATTGAACGAATGGATGAACCAGCTCACTGTCACGAGATTAATACTGAAGAAGTAGTGGACCAGCCTTGGTTTCACAAAGTTAAGAGGTATCTCAAGGCTCAGGAATATCCGGAAGGAGCTTCAGTCAATGATAAGAAGTTCTTAAGGATATTCTCTGCTAAGTTCTTCCTTAGTAATGGCATTCTCTACAAGCGCAATCATGACTCTGTTTTGCTCCGTTGCATAGACAAGGTTGAGGAAGAAAATATCATGGCTGATCTACATGGAGGCACTTTTGGCACCCATTCCAATGGGCATACGATGGCAATGAAAATCCTATGGGTAGGTTATTACTGGTCTACCATGGAAGCATATTGCTATCAACACTCTTGAATCTACCACAAGTGCCGGATCTATGCTGACAAGGTGCACGTACCTCCAAGTCCTCTGAATGTCTTGACGGCTCCTTGGCCCTTTGCTATGTGGGGCATCGATATGATTCGGGAAATCAAACCAACGGCCTCTAATGGACACCGCTTCATCTTAGTGGCCATTGACTATTTTACAAAGTGGGTTGAGGCAGCCTCTTTCGCTTCCGTTACCAAGAATGTTGTAGCATGGTTCATTAAGCAGAATCTCATCTGTCAGTATGGTATCCCGGAGAGGACCATCACAGACAATGGTACGAATCTAAACAATACTATGATCACCGCCCTGTGCGAGCAATTCAAGATCCAGCATCACAATTCTTCCCCTTACCGGCCCAAGATGAATGGTGTTGTCGAAGCTGCAAATAAGAACATTAAAAAGATCGTACAGAAAATGACAGTCACATACAAAGACTGGCATGAGATGCTACCATTCTCTCTCCACGGTTATCGTACCATGGCGCGCACATCAACTGGGGCAACACCCTACTCTCTGGTATAAGACATGGAAGTTGTCTTGCCTATTGAGGTTCAGATCCCCTCTCTAAGAATTATGCAGGATGCAGGGCTGAACGAAGATGATCGGATCTAGACTCGACTTGATCAACTAAACTTGATTGATGAGAAAAGGCTTACTGCTGTCTGTCATGGTCAAATGTATCAAAAACGGATGATCAAGGCTTTCAACAAAAAGGTGAGACGCCAAGTGTATCAAGTTGGGGATTTGGTGATCAAATGTATCATACTGCCGCAAGGTAATCCCAGGGGCAAGTGGACTCCTACATATGAAGGACCATTTGTAATCAAAAGCATATTCTCTGGTGGAGCAATGATCTTGACCACTATGGATGGCGACGACCTGCCGCACCCCGTGAACGCGGACATAGTCAAAAGATACTACGCATAAGAAACCCGCTAGGTTAACACACCTGGGGAAAAAAGGGCATCCTGGCGAACCAAAAAGGTTCGGGCAAAAATTAGGGATAAAACAAAAAAATATGTACACCCGGTAATTTGGAAACCTGAAAGGGCGGCTTGGGCAAAAAAGGGTATCCCGGTGGACTGAAAACCCGAAAGGGCAGTCCAGGAAAAAGTTAGGGAATTAAAGCGTATGACTATGTCCTCTTGGATCACCTTACGGAAAACCTGCAAAATCGACGATTTTGATCAATTCAATCAGCTTCGGACAAGGCAACAAATAGATAAGATGCTCAAAGACACGAAGGATATAGCAGAATGGGAACCCCATGGGATTATTTCACATAGCTATCTTTTCTTTGTGTCAAATTTTCATTTTTTTACGACGACATTCTCTTACTAGAATGGTTGTCTCATTGTACAAAAATACTTACTCAAAGTCAATACAAAGATATCCCTTTGAAAGTGCAAAACTATCTGTTTTTCTTTACTCTTGTGTTTGTTTACGAAAACGTCCAATGATTTTATTTTTAGACATATGCATTTGAACGTAACTACCATTTACAAATGAATAAAATAGAAAGACAATCGCTAATGGCTTTAAGAGATAGGGAAATATGTTTAATTTATTTCATAAAATCCCCCACAGTGTGCAGTTTAATCCCCAACGGAATAAAACTTCCAGTTATCACTCCCCGTTAAAAGTCGCCAAATTTCTCAGGATTTCCCAAGAGGATTTCACAAGCAGTACACGACGTTCCCCTTACAATAGAGTTTATTTCTCTAAGCGGGAATTCATCAACACTTCAAAACATGAATACTTGCACTTCGTATCCTCAACAGCAATCAGGGATTTATTTCCCCAATTCAAACAAGCATTGCAGCAGATTAGCTCACATACATATACATCGCATCCATATATCATAAACATTGATAACACAATTGCATGTATCACAATCTCATTACACCATGCATTTCATACAACATAACATTACATATTAGCTAACATTTTACCCTTTTCAGGATAAGATTAATCAGTAGCTACCATTAACAATGTTCAAAGGCCTTATAGATACAGTTCAGATACGCTCCCGAAACGGATGCCATTCTGATACTCATTCAGATTCAATCTTCAGATACAGTTCAGATACGTTCCTAACACGGATGCCATTCTGATACTCATTTAGATTCAGCTTTTAGATACAGTTCAGATACGCTCCCGACACGAATGCCATTCTGATACTCATTCAGATTCAATCTTCAGATACAGTTCAGATACGTTCTCGACACGGATGCCATTCTGATACTCATTCAGATTCAGCTTTCAGATACAATTCAGATACGCTCCAAACACGGATGTCATCCTGATACTCATTCAGATTCAATCTTCAGATACAGTTCAGATATGCTCCAGACACGGATGCCATCCCGATAATTATTCAGATTCAACTTTCAGATACAGTTCAGATACGCTCCAGACACATATTCCATCCTGATACTCATTAAGATTCAAATTTCAGATACAGTTTAGATACGCTCCAGACACGGATGCCATCTTGATACTCATTCAGATTCTACTTTTAGATATAGTTCAGATATGCTCCAGACACAGATGGCATCCTGATACTCATTCAAATTCAACTTTCAGATACAATTCAGATATGCTCCAGACACAGATACCATCCTGATACTCATTCAAATTCAATCTTCAGACACAGTTCAGATACGCTTCAGACATGGATGCCATTCTGATACTCATTCAGATTCAACTTACAAATATGGTTCAACAATCATTTTTGGATGGCATCTATAAGCCCATCTCCAACAACTTTCCATCATCCCTCCAAATGGCATCTTTTAAGCCCATTCCCTACACCATCAACCATCACATTCTCGAGTGCAAATTTCTGGGCACTCTAGTGTCCAATCATCTTCCACCTTCAAGTCACGAATGGAAAATCCGCCAATCTAACTCTTTAGGTTTAAGAAGATTGAACAGGGGCAGCTGTTGTACCCCAAAATTTTCCCTCTTATTTATCAATAATTTGCTCACAAGATCTCCTTTGACTCAAGACTGCATTAGGGTTGATCAGCTTAAGACACCTCCTTAAGCACTGATGACCAAAATTAGGGTTTGAGATTGCACAAGGATATTTGAACTTCCAATTCCCCATCTGACTTTCATAGATCATTATGGACCCTCAAGATTGCCCATGTCAAGTTTCAAGCTTTGGATCACACTTTTGCTCAGTCAATTGAGTTGTTGACCTAAAAATCAGCTCTATTGGAGAAAAAGTCAACCATGGCCAATTTACAGTCAAACTTCATAATTTTTGATCGACATCAACATTTTAAACTCATATGTATCATTTGATCAAGTTTGGACCATAATTCCTCAAGAAATTTGACCGGATCTTCAAAAGGGCAAAATGGTCAAAATTAGGGTTTTGACCAGGAAAGGGTAATTTCTGATTTTTGACCTAGCAAATGATCAATTGGTTTGAAGCATGATTTCAAGAGTTCAATTGCATCATTTTTACCTAATGACATGACCCAAAACATTGCTCAAGATCAATTGGATTGACAGTGAATTTTCAGTCATCTGTACACTAAAAAGTCAAACTTTGACTTTTTGGTCAAAATTCAATGTCAAAGATCATAATTTATCAAAACATGTAATAATGTGAAACTTATTCATCAAGAAATCAAAAAGTCAATATTTCATTTTGAAAAGTCAAAGTTTTCTAACTTAGAAATTTTTCTAGGTGTTTAAACTTCATGTTTTTTCATAAATTTAAGCCAATTTTTCACCATGACGCAAGATGATTCAAAAGAAACTTTAAACATGAAAGTTGTAGATCTCCATGATATCTACAACATTTCTTTAAACAACTTCTTCTAAAAATGCTTGGATCTTAAGTTATTAATTCATAAAGTCATGGTCGTGAAATTTTGCCCTAGTTTTGGTCAGGATTTTGACCTAACTTCATGACACTTTTTCATATAGTTCCAAGGGGAATTTTCAAAAGTGATTCAAAGATGGGTTGTAGAGAACATTGCAAGCTTTCCAAAATTTCCAAGAACTCCTTTAGATCATTTTTGAGTAGGGAGAATTGAAGAGATGAAGTTAGGGTTTTATCACTTGAATTACAAGTCATTTTTTGATGAACACATGAACCAAATCCATGCTAGGATGCATAATCTTTGCTTTGCAGACATCAAACTTGTTTGTCACTCCATAATTAAATGTTTACACAACTGTTAGGGCTTTGATCCAAGCAATTGAGCTATTATCCAAGTTGCATTTCCATTAATGGAACAAAGTTAACATTGCCATTCTTGTAAAGCAAGCTTTTTGCATAAAGTCCATTATTGGGCCTCTAACTTGTTCCCTCTGATCACACTCCATCCACAAAGTCAGAAGCAAGCTTGTTTAAAGCACAACCACTATATGAACCAAGTACAAGGCATGGAAACTTATTTTGTCAAAAAAATCACATGTTGAACTTAAACATGTAAATTTGAATTCTGATCAACTAGAGCACTCCAAACTTGTTACTTATAAATAGAGTCACTATTTGTGAGCTAAGGGACGAGTTTTAGCACCCTGAAACACTCCCAAATTCCCTCTAGACATAAAATTCACAAAAAACTCCATTGATACACAGTTCAAACCTTAAAATTGTATCTCTTATTTCCCTCGCACGTTTTCCCTTAAATTCATTCCTAAAGTTTCCTTACATCAAATACAACTCATCCCCATCCTTATTCCAGAACTGTAATACCATTTACCATAACCTCCATAACCAAAAAACAGAGTCTGCAACTTGACTTCTCCAGGCCATTTCAGCCACTCTCAACTCAAGCTAAGCACTGCTTTAGCTTCCTAGAGACTCAAGGAAGCTAACCTGATCATTGCAGAATCTTGAATCAAGCTCAAACTCATTTCACGATTTCCAGTTTTGAGGTATATTTCTTGAACTTCTATCTTCTCATTTAGGAATTGTTAGGCTTGCATTTGTGAAGATAAAATGTAGACATCATTGCCCTGAAACTATACATGTCCATAGATTTCATTTATATTGCTTAAGTAGTGAGAATTTTGAGTTTGAACTTGCTGAAATATTTAGGTCAGAATTTGGTACTTTTAAAAATTCATGTTCATCTTTGAGAATTAGCTTAAGTTATTTACATAATCAGAATTGTGAGGAAATTTCTAACAAGTTTGATGTTGGAAGTTTTGTGAATGGATGAGAGATGAGTGAGTTATAGGAACCATGGCTGGAGGTTGAAGATGAAGTTCATTTCTGGAACTTGTTTTGCATTATGTATTTATTATTTCAGATAAGTTAACAGATGCACAACCACCCCAGTGGCAAAGGTAGCGCGCGTTTGTGTTTGAGGGCATGGGTTCAACACCCAGCGCTACCTTTTCTCATTTTTCAATATTTCTCTCTCTTTTTTGTTTCAGCAACAGACGCTGGGCCTCCAAACAGATGAGCCTTCCATTTTTGCTTTTTTCTAACCCCTGACTACTTTTGCACCCCTGACCCATTTTCTTTTATTATTTTATTTTTTCTTATTCTTTATTATATTTTTATTATTATTACTATTATTATTATTATTATTTTTATTAATAAAAAATATAAAAATATTATTATTTACACTTGTATATTTTATTTTTTCTGTAAAACAAAAAGTTTAAAAACATTTTCTTAAACAAATTAGTTTCTTTTTCTTAAATAATTAATTTTTAGACTTAGGTTAAATTATTATATCATTTTATTTTCTTAGTTAAAATTAATTTAGGACTTAGTTTTATTTTAATTAATTAATCTTCATTTTGTTCTCATTAATTTAAAACCTTTTCATAAAAAACCTTAAAAATCCTTTTCAAGTTAATTTCTTTTCTTAATTAGTTTAAGTTAATTTTATTTAATTTTAATTAATCATTTTCTTTAATTAGGTCAATACAAAACCCCTTCATTAAAAAAAAAAACCAAACAAAAATCATTTATTTTTCATTTACATTTGTGCATTATTTATTCAATTCTTGTACAATATTCAATATGGTTGTAATAGATGATTAGGATTTATTTTCTTGCAATCCTCATTTATAATTTGTACCCCCTCCCACAAGTATTGTAATAGCGTAGTAATTTTAAATTCCGCAATTTATCGCTTTATATACAAATGCTAGTAATTAGGATTTGTATGGAAAGACTAAAACCAATCAATTAGAAAACCATAATCAAAGACAAGACCAAGCATGAAAACAATACACTTGCACACAAGCACCTATAGGGTAAATCCACTTGGTTGCCTTACTAAATAGCCATATTACGCATGTGAGGTATCTTAGCAAAAACAAGCAAAATACAAGATCATAGTCCCTCAATGACGCTATCCATGTTGTCTTTCAAATGATCTTAGTCCCTAAAAGAGAATGCTAAGATACCTTGCAACATTGCTAATCATAGTTATACGATGACCCACGCTCGTCCCTTTTACATCCAAAGATAGGGTTACTTACCAAATCAATGGTAAGATAACAATGTCAAAGGAAAAAGGAAATGAACATGAAAGAATTTTGAGTAGGTAGAATGCTCCTAATTACTTGCTCAATTTCAAAACAAAACATCCTTGCTATTTTCAAAACAAACACCTACACTTTCAAAACATCTTGCAAAACTTGAAAACATTTTCAAAAGATCAAACACTTTGTATACATTCTTACAAACGAGAATTATTACAAAGTTTGCCTAAACAATGGCCTCTTTACAAAATACTTTCAAAAAACCACACAAAGCACAATTTCAAACAAAAGCAAGTGATATAGCCAGTAACTAAGAGCCCATGGAAAACCATGGATGAAAAGGGTGCTAATACCTTCCCTTTTCATAATCTACCCCCCGAACTCAAGAAACAATCTCAAAGGTCTTTCCTGTGCTTTTTCACCTTTCCTTTTGGATAAAAGAAAAGTCAGTGGCGACTCTTGCTAACTGCAACATTTGCAATAAAATGCAAAACATCCATGTCAGTTCTCCCATCGTATCACACTTCCCACGAGGAATAAACTTAATAGGGAATCAAGAGGGGATACACATCTTTCTGCATATGGTCAACATTCTATTGGGGAGAGCAAAGACATTATTGGGGAAATAAATACACTACTTAGGGGGTAAATACAACCAGAGTGAATGGTGTCAGGAACATCGAGAAATGCAAATGTACATAAATGATGTAAGTATGAATGAATGAATGTCATGTCTATGCTGACCATACAATTATAAATAGACGATAACAATAGGGATGATAAATTATAGTATAATCGGGTACTCGGGTAATCTCAATACCACTTGGGGACAAATATAGAGACGTCGGTGGAGTAAGAACTTATTGTAAGGTCACTACCTCTGGGAGGGGAAATGTCTTTCAATGGAGAGAAACCTGAAGTTCATTTCTTTCAATATTTCAAATAGGAAGAGGAAACAAGTCTCCTTGAAAGGTCAGTTGGAGGAAACTTAATTATTTCGTAGTATTTAACATCACTCTTTCTTCTTAGTTCAACATTTCATAATTTGATAGGGCTTAGGGGTAACCAATAACATTCCCCTTTAATTCACGAACCATAAGAAAACACTCTTTATTGTTGTACATATTATAAAACATATTTTTATTAACAAATTGTTTTAAAATCATCATCAAGAATAAAAGAAATTTGTAAAAGCTGAAATAAGATAAGAGTAGCAAATAAATGGACAAAGGCTCAAATTTATTTAATGGAATGGTAGTTAGCAAATGGCGTAACTCCACGAATCATTACAAAGTTTGAAAAATGGTAATTATATGGGAAAGGTTAATTGAAATACACAATCCTATTCTCCCTATCAACTTTAAATTATGACTGTGTTTAAACTTTGATGGAGATGAATCTAATGAAAAGCCTTTGTAGGATAAACAACTTGAAGAAGATCGATTTCGGACCAACGCAGTTACTTGTCACAAAGATCCCAAATTTTTTCCTAGATTGTCCTTTCGGGTTTCAATCTACTAGGATTATAATTTTTTGTTTATGTCTCTAATTATTTCCTGGACCGCCCTTTCAAGTTTTTAGTCCACCAAGACGCTCATTTTTTCCTAAGTCGCCCTTTCAGTTTTTCAACTTAGCGAGATGTTCTTTTTTTTTCTTTTTAGACAAATTATTTCTTGACTGCATCAGAATTCATGGAACGCTGGATCTCCTTACCTTCCATAGTCATAAGAGTCATTGCACCACCGAAGAAGGTTTTCTTAACCGCATATGGACCTTCAAAATTGGGAGCCCACTTGCCCCTAGCATCAGGTTGAAAAGATAAGATCCTCTTAAGCACAAGGTCACCTTCTTTGAACTCACGAGGTCGAACCTTTTTATCAAACGTCTGCTTCATTCTTTTCTGATATAACTAGCCATGACACAAGGTCATTAACCTCTTCTTTTTTATCAGATTCAATTGTTCATATCTACTTTTACACCATTCAGCCTCAAATAACTCAGCTTCCATTAGAACTCTCATTGATGGGATCTCAACATCTACGGGGAGTACTACTTCCATTCCATATACCAGAGAAAATGGAGTTGCCCCTACCAAATTGCAAAAGGATGTGTGATAACCATGCAGAGCCAAAGGTAACATCTCATGCCAATCCTTGTAAGTTACAACCATCATGTGGATAATCTTCTTGATGTTTTTGTTAGCAGCTTCAACAACTCCATTCATATTTGGTCTATAGGGAGAAGAGTTGTGATGCTTTATCTTGAAATCATTGCAGAGTTCTTTCATCATAGTATTGTTCATATTTGAACCATTGTCGGTGATAATCTTTCTTGGCACACCATATCGGTAGATGAGCTGGTTCTTGATAAACTTGACCATCACTTGACGAGTTACATTCGTGTATGAAGCTGCTTCGATCCACTTGGTTAAATAATTAATAGCCACCAAGATGAAACGATGTCTGTTTGAGGCCTTGAATTCAAACATACTGATCATATCAATACCCCACATAGAAAAAGGCCATGTAGAAGACAAAACATTGAGAAGATTCTGAGGCACGTGGATTTTATCCACATAGAACTAGCACTTGTGGAACTTCCTCACATATTTACAACAGTCATAATCCATCTTCAACCAATAGTAACCCGTCGTCGATATTTACTTAGCCATCGTATGCCCGTTGGAATGGGTACCGAATGACCCTTCTGAATTTCTTGCATTAGCAAACCGACTTCATGTTCATCCACACATCCTAACAGAACCATATCAAAGTTTCTTTTGTATAGTACATCACCAATCCAGAAGAAATTGTCGGATAGTCTTCTCAAAGTCTTCTTATCTTTACGGGGTGCCCCAGGCGAGTATTCTTGAGTTTAAAGGAAACACTTAATATGATGAAACCACGACTTGTTATATGTAACTTCTTCGGATGCAAACACACAAGCAGGTCTTTCTAGGCACATGATTCTGATTGTGGGCATATTGTTGCGACGATTTACTTGATACATGGAAGACAAAGTGGCTAAAGCTTCAACCATTTTATTTTCTTCACGGGGAATATGGTACAACTCAACTTTGTTGAAGAAAGACAGTAATCTCCTTGTGTAGTCTTTGTAGGGAATTAAGCCCGGATGAAGAGTCTCCTATTCTCCTTTTATCTAGTTAACCACAAGAGATGAGTCTCCATATATATCAAGGACTTTGATTTTGAGATCAATTGCTTCTTCAAGACCCATAATGCAAGTTTTGTACTCCTCTATACTGTTGGTGCATTCAAACATCAACCTTGTAGAGAAAGAAATATGGGTACACTCAAGAGTAACGATAACTTCCCCTACTCCACTTCCATAGGCATTAACAGCTCCCTCGAAAATTAGACCCCGTTGAGATTCAGGATCAGGTCCATTTCCGAATCCAGATTCGTCACAGTCTTTTATCTTCAGGTACATAACATCTTCGTCTGGGAAATCATATCTAACAGATTGGTAATCATCAATAGGTTGGTTTGACAAATGGTTAGCCAGAACACTTCCATTTTATAGCTTTCTGAGTGCGATACTCGATATCATATTCAGATAACAACATCTTCAAACATCCAACTCTCCTGGTTAAAGTAGGTTTCTCAAAGATGTAGTTGATAGGATCCATTTTAGATATCAACCAAGTAGTGTGATTATTCATCTATTGAAGAAGACGCTTAGCGGCCCAAGCCAAAGCATAACAAGTTTTCCCAAGCATGGAGTAATGAGACTTACAATCTGTGAATGCTTACTCAGGTAGTAATGACATGTTCTTTTCTTCCAGTTTCATCTTGTTGACCCAACACAACCCATAAAATCTTCCAATACAGTTAGATACATGATCAAAGGTCTTTCTTTCACCGGAGGGATCAAAATGGGAGGTTCAAGTAGATACTCCTTGATGCTATCAAACGCTTTCTGACAATCTTCAGTCCATATACAAACTTGGTCCTTTATGAGAAGCTTTAAAATCGGCCCATAAGTCGCTGTCATGTGTGATATAAATCTGCATATATAGTTCAAACATCCAAGAAACCCTTTCACTTGTTTTTCTGTTCTTGGTGCATGCATCTCTTGAATAGCTCTGAATTTGTCGGGATCTACTTCAATACTTTTCTGGCTGACGATGAATCCTAGCATCTTTCCTGAATGGACACCGAGAGTACATTTATTAGGATTCAGGAAAATTTGATAGTTTCTCAGGCGTTGAAATAACTTCAACAAGTGTTCCACATGGTCTTCTTCATTTTATGATTTGGAAATCAAGTCATCTACATAGACCTCAATCTATTTATGTATAATATCATGGAACAGAGTAGTCATATCCCTTTGATATGTTGCACTATCATTTTTCAAACTGAAGGGCATCACTCGATAGCAGAATGTTCCCCAAGGTATAAGGAAATCAGTCTTCTCCATGTCTTCAGGCGCCATCTTGATCTAGTTGTAGTCGGAGAAATCATCCATGAATGAAACATTGAACTTTGCAGTGTTATTAACCAATGTCAATGCGCGGTAATTGGAAATCATCTTTTAGTCTAGCTTTATTCAAATCTCACTAGTCGTCACACATTCTGATTTTACCATCTTTCTTTGGAAAAAGGACTATGTTGGGAAACTAAGGAGGATACTCAGAAGTAACACGAAAACCTACATCGGTCTATTTTTGAGCTTCCTCTTTAATCTTCTTATCCATATCACGACGAGTCCTCCTAAGCTTCTGCTTCACTGGCATGCATTCCGGCTTTACTGGTAGATGGTGCTCCACAATATTGGTGTCCAACCCTGGCATATCTTGATAGGAGAAAGCAAATACATCAACAAACTCTCGGGGAAGCTCTATTATCTTTTCTTTAACATCGGGGTTAAGAAGTGCCCCAATTTTAACTTCTTTTCTATCTTCTTTAATTCCCAAGTTGATCACTTCTACTGGCTCTTCGTGAGGTTGAATGGCTTTCTCCTCTTTCTCTAACAATCGGGAAAGTTCCTCAGGTATTTCTTCTATTTCTTCCTCTTCATCTTCAAACACATGGAACTCAAAGTAGAGATAGGACATAGGATCATGTCTTTCAATGTGTTCATGTTTTAATCTACACATATGATTTATACTTGATTTTATAGACAAGTAAAATAGTGAAAAAGAGTTTTATGCAGATTTTTTAAAGTAATTTTTTTATTTCACGGGTTTTTTTAGGATTACCATTTTTTTAGAAAAAAAGGAAAGTAAAAAAAACAATATAGGAGACAACATGACTTTTATTAATGATGATAAACTTGAAACAAAAGCCTGATACAAGATCTTTTCCATCTTAGGTATAATGGAAAGAGTTATTTTTTAATAAAGCCCCACAACTACTCTTAGGCCTTGGGCAAAGCGAAAGGTTTTGAAATCAAGAACGAAAGCATTACTCAGAAAAGTGAACGGTAGAGGGAACATGAACTGAGATCTAATTCTGGAAAATCCTTCCATGTGTCACAAACTTTGGAAAATCCTCTTCAGACCCATCTCCAAGAATGGCGTTAGCTTCAGGTGCTATTGGACAAATAAAGTCTGCACTACGGAACGTCTCTTGGATAGGAAGAATGATAATATCTCTTTTATCAACTTTGGCAGCTGTAGGAGAAAAACCCAAACCTTCACCGAACTTGTTTTCAGGTAAGTACAACACAACACCCCAACTTGTACTTACTCCACTTTTTACTACTCACTATGCATCTTTATATGAAGCAATGGATGCCCCATTCTTCTTAGTACTCTTATCACCGATAGGCAATGCTTGAAACTGAGTGCCAAACTCTTCACTGGCGTCAATTTGGGATAAAGACGAGAGATGACTCACTATAAAAGATCTCTCTCTCCGCCTACCACAACAAACTTTCCATTGTTTACAAACTTCAACTTTTGGTGAAGGGTTGAAGTGACAGCTCATGCCTCATGAATCCATAGTCATCCCAACAAACAGTTGTAAGCAACCTGAATATCCATTACCTGGAACATTATCTGAATAGTGTGGGGACCAATTCTCATTGGTAAGTCTACTTCACCAATCACTGTTTTTCTTGAACCATTAAATGCTTTTACAACAACGCCGCTACTTTTCATGGGATCTCCTTGATACGAGAGCCTAAACAGAGTATATTTAGACATAATATTTAGTGACGAACCTGTATCTATCAATACATTGGACATACTATCTAAAAGGAAATTCATGGAGATACGTAGTGAGAAATTGTGATTCCTTCCTTCCTTGGGGAGTTCTTGATCATCAAAGCTCAAGTTGTTACATGTATTAATGTTTCCTATTATCCCGCTGAATTGGTCGATTGTTACATTATGGTCAACAAATGCTTGGCCTAGCACTTTCATTAATGCTTATTTGTGGGTGTCAGAGTTCATCAACAGAGAGAGTATAGAGTCTTAGGTAATGAATCTTTACTTGGTGTTTTAAACATTGTGGCATGAAGTCATAGGCAATGTACTGGGTTTTTCATATTACTGCATGGAGTCTTAGGTAATGAGTTATGTTGTAGAGGACACACCACTGCATGGAGTCTTAGGTGATGGGCTGAACACATCACTGCATAAAGTCTTAGGTGATGGGCTGAACACATCACTGCATGGAGTCTTAAAAGATGGGATGAACACATCACTGAATGTAGTCTTAGGTGATGGGTTGGATTTATAGAAGAAGTGTGCTTTGATGACTGACCCTTAGATGGCTAAATTGAGGGTGAGATTGTTTATTTGTTGTATGATGTATGTGTATGATGTTTGATATTTTATGAAAGAAACGCAAAAAAGAAAAAATATATAACTGCCTAACCTGCATATGCATTTCATTTCCAGGATTATTTTGAGGTCTGTCATCAGGATCAAAGATGGATAACAACATGAAGACAAATTCAGAGCCTCTTAGAAACACTGCTGCTTATCAGTTCCCATGCTTTGGTGGTCGATTGCGAGAGGTGGGAGCTCTTGTGAAGGGACCAAGTAAAAAAGTTTTCAGAGGACAATATGGAAACTTATTACCGTTGGTGAACAATGATTTTGAAGAATATGACGTGAGAACACTTCTTCAGTTCTATGATCCACAGCTACACTGTTTTACTTTCCGGGACTATCAATTGGCATCAACTCTCGAAGAGTATGTGCATATTATGGATGTCAAAGTGACCAACAATATTCCTTTTGTTAGAACACAAGAGACTCCATACTATATGGCGATCGTCAGAGCTCTTTATTTGACTCATGGTGAAGTTAAAAGTAATTGGATTAACAAAAGCAACACAAGCGGTCTCCCTCTGAATTACTTGATATTAAAGGCCAAGGGTTTTGCAAAGGACATGAATTGGACCGCATTTAATGGCCTTCTGGCAACAATGATTTATGGTCCGGTCCTCTTTCCAGTATCCGAGAAGTTTGTGCATCTATCCGCATTATGTGTCTTCATGAATGGTAACCCGGTACCAACTCTACTCGCCGGCACTTATTACACCATCCATTCCCGACACGGGAAGAAAGGGGAAGTCATGTGGTAGCCTCGTCATTATGGGAGGTAGTTCGTTGATGAAAATTTGTTACTCCAATGAATGGTAGTCTCGTCATTATGGGAGATAGTTCGTTGTTGATTTTGGATGTACTTCAATGATAAAGACAGTTCGTTGAAAGATTCCTACATCTGTATTTTTAGCCTTTCTAGGTGAAATATCTTGGTTAAAGAAGAAACTGAGCCCAGTTCGTGGCTTATAGTCAGGATCGAGGGGAAGTTTATCTGACTCTCCATCAAATGGTATCTCTTCGAGGAAGTTTCGCAAGAGAAGTTTATTGAGAAATCTTTACAAGTGGTAGTCTCTTTATTTGAGATAGCTTGTATTTTTACCCTTTTCAGGTGAAATATCTTGGTTAAAGAAGAAGCTTAGACCATTTTGTGGCTTATAGTCAGGATCGAGGGGAAGTTTATCTGATTCTCCATCAAATGGTATCTCTTCGAGGAAGTTTCGCAAGAGAAGTTTGTTGAAAAATATTTATAAGTGGTAGTCTCTTTATTTGAGATAGCTTGTGTTTTTACCCTTTCCAGGTGAAATATCTTGGTTAAAGAAGAAACTGAGACCAGTTCGTGGCTTATAGTCAGGATCGAGGGGAAGTTTATCTGATTCTCCATCAAATGGTATCTCTTCAAGGAAGTTTCACAAGAGAAGTTTATTGAGAAATATTTACAAGTGGTAGTCTTTTTATTTGAGATAAATTGTGTTTTTAACCTTTCCAGGTGAAATATCTTGGTTAAAGAAGAAACTGAGACCAATTCGTGGCGTATAGTCAGGATCGAGGGGAAGTTTATCTGATTCTCCATCAAATGGTATCTCTTCGAGGAAGTTTCGCAAGATAAGTTTGTTGTGAAATCTTTACAAGTGGTAGTCTCTTTATTTGAGATAGCTTGTGTTTTTACCCTTTCCAGGTGAAATAACTTGGTTAAAGAAGAAACTGAGACCAATTCGTGGCTTATAGTCAGGATCGAGGGGAAGTTTATCTGATTCTCCATCAAATGGTATCTCTTCGAGGAAGTTTCGCAAGATAAGTTTGTTGTGAAATCTTTACAAGTGGTAGTGTCTTTATTTGAGATAGCTTGTATTTTTACTCGTTCTAGGAAGAACGCTAGGATTTTGGGAAGTTCGTTATTACTCTTTGAGACGTCACCTTTAGTAAAAGCTGGTGCATTCTCTTTTCTCCACCTTCGGTAAACGTCGGTGTGTCTCCTATTTCTTTACCTTCAGTAAAAGTCAGTATTGTCCTGTGTTTGTTTTTTTTTACCTTCATTCTTGAGTGGGTAGTTCATTACCATTCTTAGGTAAGATTGATCTTTTCTGGTTAGTGATTGTCGATCCCCTGTGTTGATGTTACTCTCTTTTTGTTATCTCCTCTATGAGTGGATAGTTCACAACTATCGGTTAATTGTTGTCATCCATTACTTTTCTCTCGGTTTTTGAGGCTATGTTATGTCGCATGTATTGATGACTGTGTTTAAAAGCTATCTCTGTCTTGATACCTGCTAGACAGAGTAACTGTTGGGTTTTGACATTTCTTTTTTTTCCCCCGTTTCTGGAATTACGAGTAATTGTCTTTTGTTTCTTTATGTAAATATTTATGAGCAGCGGTCATATTTAAATGCATATGTCAAAAATAAATCATTTGACATTCTTGCGAAACAAAACAGAAAAAGAAAAACTCAAAGTTTCTTATGAAAATGATTTTGTATTGATTTTTTGAAGTAGGCCTGTAATAGGCATTTTCGTACAAGGAGGCTGACGTTCTAGTAAGAAAACGTCGCCGTAAAAATAGAAGTTATACAATATTGTGTAAAAAGGAAATAGATATGTACAACAATCCCATTGGGTCCCAATTCTGTTATTGTCGCTATGTCTTCGAGCGTCTCATCACTTTGCTGCTTGTCTGAAGCTGATTAGGTTGATCGATGCTGTTTGAACTTGAAAATTGATACTGAGGTCAGATCGTAGGGTGATCCAATGGGACATAGTGATATGCTTTTCATCCCTAACTTTTTCCTGGACCTCCCTTTCGAGTTTTCAGTCCACCGGGATACCCTTTTTTGCTGAAGTCGCCTTTTCAGGTTTTTGACTTGCCGGGTGTACAAATTTTTCATTTTCATCCCTTATTTTAGCCCGAACCCTTTTGGTTCGTCGGGAAGCCCTTATTTTTTCCTAGGCCAGTCGACCTAGCAGGTCTTTTATCACGCGTAGTATCTTTTCACTATGTCTGCATTGACAGGTTGAGGAAGGTCATCACCGTCCATGGTGGTCAGAATCATGGCTCCACCCGAGAAAATGTTTTTAATCACAAATGGCCCTTCGTATGTGGGAGTCTATTTACCCCTGGGGTCACCTTGCGGCAGTATGATGCGCTTGATCACTAGATCCACGACTTGATACTCTTGGCGTCTGACCTTCTTGTTGAAAGCCTTGATCATCCGTTTTTGATACGTTTGACCATGACAGACAGCAATAAGTCTCTTCTCATCAATCAGATTCAGTTGATTAAGTCGAGTCTGGATCTAATCATCTTCATTCAGACTTGTATCCTTCATGATTCTCAGAGAAGGGATTTGGACCTCAATGGGTAGGACTGCCTCCATGCCATATACCAGAGAGTAGGGTGTTTCCCCTGTTGACGTCTGTGGTGAGGTACGGTACCCATGCAGAGCGAATGGTAGCATCTCATGCCAGTCTCTGTAGGTCACCGTCATCTTCTGTATAATCTTCTTGATGTTCTTGTTAGCCGCTTCAACAACGCCATTCATCTTCGGTCGGTAGGGAGAAGAGTTATGATGTTGTATCTTGAATTGCTTACAGAGTTTGGTGGTCATCGTGTTATTGAGATTCGTACCATTATCGGTGATAATTCTCTCTGGCACACCATACCGACAGATCAGGTTATGCTTGATAAACCGCGCCACAAAATTCTTAGTAACAATGGCAAAGGAGGCTGCCTCGACGCATTTTGTGAAGTAATCGATGGCCACCAGGATGAAGCGATGCCCATTGGAGGCGGTGGGCCTGATTTCTCCGATCATGTCAATGCCCCACATTGCAAAGGGCCACGGAGCTGTCAAGACATTCAAAGGAACCGGAGGCACATGCACTTTATCAGCATAAATTTGGCATTTATGACAAGTTCGAGAGTGCTGATAACAATCTGCTTCCATAGTGGACCAATAGTATCCTGCTTGTAGGATCTTCTTAGCCATGGTATGTCCACTGGAATGGGTTCCGAAGGTACCTTCATGTAGATCTGTCATGATTCTCTCTGCTTCTCTCTTGTCTACACACAATAGTAAGGTAGAGTCATGGTTGCGTTTGTAGAGGACTCCATTACTGAGGAAAAATTTCGCAGCGAACCTTCTCAGAAACTTCTTATCATTGACAGATGCCCCTTTAGGATACTCTTGAGCCTTGAGATACTTCTTTACTTCATGAAACCAGGGTTTGTCTGTCACCTCTTCAGTATCAATCTCACAGTAGTGTGCTGGTTCATCCAACCTTTCAATGGTGATT
The DNA here is from genome assembly GCA_948472305.1 of Vicia faba. Taxonomy (NCBI): domain Eukaryota; kingdom Viridiplantae; phylum Streptophyta; class Magnoliopsida; order Fabales; family Fabaceae; genus Vicia; species Vicia faba. The sequence continues at coordinate 27,359,213 of OX451738.1, forward strand.
CGGGGAGCTTCGTTGTCCCACCTAACTTTGAACATAGAAGATATGGTAGCTAGCGCGTCCGCTAACTGATTCTTCTCTCGTGGGAAATGTTCAAAAGTTACCTCCTCAAAGTGTGGGAGCAATTTCAGTACGTGCTCTTTGTATATGATGAGATTTGGATGCTTCGTATCCGATTTGCCTTTGATTTGACTTATCACCAAGGCTGAATCCCCGAAGACATTTGGGAACTTGATTCTGAGGTTAATAGCGGCTTCGAGACCCATGATGCAGGCTTTATAATCCGCCATGTTGTAAGTGAAGTTGAAACATAATCGGGCAGTGAAAGGAGTGTGACAGCCCTCAGGGGATATGATTACAGCATCGATGCCATTACCAAGTGCGTTCGAATCTCCATCAAAGACCATAGTCCATCGGGATCCTTCTTCAGGTCCTTCATCTGGTCCTGATTCTTCGTAGTCAATCACCAGCATAATGTTCTTGTCCGGGAACTCAAAATTCATGGACTGGTAGTCATCCATGGCCTGGTGAGCCAAATGATCAGCCAATACACTCCCCTTGATTGCTTTCTAGGTTGTATATTGTATATCGTATTCGGTTAAGATCATATGCCATCTTGTTATTCTTCTGGAGAGTGTGGGCTTCTCGAAGATGTATTTGATTGGATCCATCTTAGATATCAACAGAGTAGTGTGGGTCAACATATACTGTCTTAGTCGGCGAGCAGCCCATCCCAAAGCACAACAAGTTTTCTCGAGCAATGAGTATCTTGTCTCACAGTCGGTAAACATTTTTCTAAGGTAGTATATTGCGTGCTCTTTTCGACTAGAATCGTCATACTGCCCCAGCACACACCCCATTGAATTGTCTAGCACTGTTAAGTATAATATCAAAGGTCTTCCTTCAACCGGAGGCATCAGAATTGGCGGTTCTTGAAGATATTCTTTGATCCTTTAGAAAGCAGTCTGGAATTCGTCATTCCACTTTACCACTTGATCTTTCTTCAGAAGCTTGAAGATGGGCTCACAAGTAGCAGTCAGATGTGAAATGAACCTGGAGATATAATTTAAGCGTCCCAAGAAACCTCTAACTTCCTTCTTAGTACGGGGAGCCTCCATCTCTTGTATGGCCTTTACCATTGCAGGGTCTACCTGAATACCTTTGTCACTGACGATGAAACCCAGAAGCTTACCAGACCTTACCCCAAAGGTGCACTTGTTAGGATTCAACCTCAGCTTGTATGTCTTCAACCTGTCGAACAACTTTTGTAGATGATCGAGATGTTCCTCTTCAGTTTGAGACCTGGCTATCATGTCATCAACATAAACCTCGATCTCGTGGTGAATTATATCATGAAACAAAGAGACCATGGCTCGCTGATAGGTTCCCCCAGCATTCTTTAACCCAAAAGGCATCACCTTGTAACAGAAGGTTCCCCACTGTGTGACGAAGGTCGTCTTCTCCATTTCTTCAGGAGCCATCTTGATCTGGTTGTAGCCGGAGAAACCATCCATGAAGGATAATATTTTGTGTTGCGCGGTATGGTCAACCAGAACATTAATGTGGGGCAGCGGGAAGTCATCCTTGGGGATTGCCTTATTCAGATCTCTGTAATCCACACACATTCATACCTTGCCATCCTTCTTAGGTACCGGAACGATGTTAGCAACCCACTACGGATAGAAGGTGACAGCTAAGAACCTTGCGTCGAACTGCTTCATGACCTCTGCCTTGATCTTCTCTGACATTTCGGGGTGCATACGGCGGACCTTCTGTTTAACCGGAGGACAATCCTCTTTAGTTGGAAGACGGTGTACCACGATGTCAGTGTCTAAACCAGGAATGTCTTCATATGACCAGGCAAAAATCTCAACGTAGTCACGCAACATCTGTATTAACCATTGTTTAATCTTAACTTCAAGATTTGCACCGATCTTGGCTTCTTTTCTGTCAGTCTTTGTGCCCAAGTTTATTGTCTCAACTGGCTCTTCATGAGGCTGTATAGACCTCTCTTCCTGTTGTAATAGTCTAGCCATTTCTCCAGGAACCTCACAATCGTTCTCACCTTCGTCCTCGGCTCGGTTGATCAGATTTTCAAAGCCATAGCTGGTAATAGCAGGATTGTTATCAATGGGATCCATAGTGGATATGGATCTGCAGTTTGATACGTGCGTGTGTGTAAGAGCGTAGCTGTATTAATAAAGTAAAAGCAGGACAAAAAAGTAGAGAACGCAAAATTTGTATGCAAGGAACGTCCAGTGCTTTATTGATGACATATAAAATGACATATAATAACCCTCACAGATGGAACCATTGTGCCTCAGGTAAAGCACAAGGACAAAAAGTTTTTAAAAAATGTTCATTACAAATTCAGAACACAAGTAAGACAATTACTGCGGAATAAAAGAAACTGGAATAAAATCTCTAGCCATCCAGTTATTCGGTCCACCGTTGGTAGTCGGGTAGATCCAGCTGTGAATGTCAGGTTCTTCCTCACTATCTTCAATAGCGTTGACCCCACGATTGTTGATGCATAGGGGAGGTCCTCCAGTCCGAGCGTGTCGAACAACCTATTGAGACCCTGAAGTAAAGCCCAAACCAAATTTATCAGTTTTGTGAGTAAAATCAGGGAGCCTTCCCCAATTGGTACACCCACCTTCCTTAACCACTGAGAAGCCATCTTTAGAAGAGGTTTGGTACTGGTGGTAGTCTCGGTCGACTCCAAAATCTGGGGAACCTCTTCAAAGTTTTGACAAGGGGTCTCTATGAATTCCTCGTCCATCTCCATATACCTGAAGAAGTTCAGGTGGCTCACCATATACTCCTCTTCGCCGTGCACAGTGACTATCTTCCTCTTCACCAGATACTTCAACATTTGGTGTAGTGTAGAAGTAACAGCCCCAGCTTCATGGATCCAAGGACGACCTAACAAACAAGAGTACGATGGCCTGATGTCCATAACATAGAAGGTAGATTCAAAGGTCTGAGAGCCTACCTTGACAGGGATGTCCACCTCTCCATGCACCATTCTCTTCGACCCGTCAAAAGCCCTTACCACAATGTTACTGGGCTTTAGGGTCAAGTCTTCCCAATCTAGCCGATCGAGAGCCTTCTTAGGCAGGACATTCAGTGAAGACCCAGTATCCACCAGCACATGAGCCATGGTGGTGCCCCTGCATTCGATCGAGACATGCAAAGCATCATTGTGTTTTCTCCCTTTCGGAGTTAAGTCAACATCTGAAAAACCCAGCCCATTATCGGCAGTCAGGCTGGCTACATAGTCTTTGAATTGATCGGCTGAGGTTTCTTGCGGCACATGCACGGTCTTGAGGAATTCAATCAAAGCCTTCGCATGGGCTTCGGAACATAACAACAAAGACAACATCGATATCTTCGAAGGGGTCTGCCCCAGCTGCTCGACCATATTGTAGTCGCTATTTTTTATTATTTTTAAGATTTCCTCTATCTCTTGCTTAGAGGTTTCTACGATAATCTTTCTAGGTTCCTCCGTCCGGGCAGGCTCACCTATAGCTTCTTTGCCTCGAGTCCCAGATGACTCTACGACAGGAGTAACAATTGGAGTAAGAACAGGAGTAGCGACGGAAGTACCGGTAGGAATAGCAGATGAAATAACAACAGGCTTAGTGATAGTCTTTGGGGAGATCTCAGGAGAGAAAACACTTCCACTTCTAGTAATCCTACTGGTCCCGACAATGTTACTGACATCGGGATCCGCCTCTTCATTCTTCAGATCTTGTTTAACACCATGATAGTAGATATCGGTGCCATAATGCCAAGGGACAGCTTTGTTTGAGGTGTACGGGACAGGACTAGGATAAATGATTATTAACGGAGAAACTCTCAGAGCGGGTGTAATCCTAACAGGTCTTCTCGAGGAGGCCTTGGAAGGATTGGTGGAAATGGTTATAATAGCAACATCTTCGAACGAAACAACAGGAGTCAAAGTTTTCTCGAACAAAATTTCTCTTGTGTCCATCAGGCGCTGGACACTTGTCTTTAGCAGATAGCAACCAGAAGGCAGAGATAAACACATGTGGCAACCTTCACCACAACCCGGAAATAAACCGGCCAGCAACAAATTCTTCTTAACAGTCATAAGGGGAGTAGAAACTTAATCAACCGAGGTCATAAACAGATCGGTATCAACGGAGTTAACTCCACGGTTGTGCTTAGGCATGGGAGCAGTTATGACATTGGGCTTCTCCGGAGCATCGAACTCAATCTCCTTGGCTTCAATCAGATCTTGTACTTTGTTTCTTAGAGCCCAGTACTCATTCGTATCGTGACCAGGACTCTCAGAATGATAGGCACACCGAGCGTTTGGATTGTACCGAGGAGACGTGGTATTAGGATTCTTGGGAGCCTCCTTCAAGGTTACCAAATTGGATCTCAGAAGATGGGGTAGAACCTCTGTCAATGTCATGTTAATCCGGGTGAACTGCCTTTGTGGTCTTTCAACCTTTTGCTGATTGTTGTGTTGTGGGGCAGCCGCAGGCATAGGTATCATTACAGCACTTACCGTTGGACGGCATTCTATTTTTCTCTGACCTCTTGGACTATAAACGGAACTGGCCTCCTTCTTACTGGTGAAGGGCCTCTGTACTGAACTCGAAGAGGTGTCTTTCTGTATTTTACCGCTCCGGATCCCAACTTCTACCCTTTCTCCAGTTAATATCAGTTCAGTGAAACCAGCTGACGAGATGTCAATCAAATGGTTGAAGAATGGACCAGACAACGTCCCAAGAAACATGGCAACCAACTCCTTGTCAGATAAAGGGGGTTGAACTCTCCCAGCGAAGTCTCTCCATTTCTGCGCATAGTCCTTAAAGCCTTCACCTGCACCCATGGACATACTCTGGAGTTGAGTACGAGTAGGGGCCAGGTCGGCATTGTACTGGTACTGCTTGTAAAAAACAGTAGCCAAATCCTCCCAGTTTCAGACATTGGTTCCCTCCAATTGGTAGAACCATTCGAGCTAAGTCCCTGACAGGCTGTCTTGAAAGAAGTGAACCCACAAGTTTCTATCAGCGGTGTGGGGCTGGATCTTCCTTACATAGGAACAGAGATGAAGCTTTGGGCAAGACACCCCATCATACTTTGCAAAAACTAGAGCCTTAAATTTCTGCGGGATGACCACTCTCGACACCAATCCCATTTCTTCGAAGTCCAACCCAAGTATTCTCTGGACTTCCATGGCGTTTAGCCAATCCTCTAATTGCTTGTATCTATCCTCAATGGGAGGATATTGCTCATCATTGTAGTCGGTATCATTGTCAAAAACTTCAGGACTGGGGTCCTCTTCCCTTGTCTGCCTCTCTTGATTCTCCCCTTCTTTGGACGAGGAGGTCAGATCGACTGATTGCTTTAGCGGCCCCCCGAATGTTCTTCCCATATTAAGGATACCAGCGGGTTTCTTCTTCTTCTTCTTCTTCTCTTTTAGGATGAGGGCTTTCAGACCCTCTTGCCCTTTTGCCAGAGTTATGAACATCTGTTGAAATTGGGCATTTTGTGTCTGAAGATCTTTGATTCTTTGTTCAGAAGACATTTTTGCTGAAATAAACAGTGAAGGAGATGAGAAACCCGTAATGGTACCTACTTATGCAATGCTATGGATGATATGCGTATGCAATGATTTCACGGATTCTTAAAAGCTCAAATTTGCTTAACCAAAAAAGAAACACACATTAATTGTATTTAATGAGTTTGATTTGTTACAAAGAATGCCTTTTAGGATTACAGTTGAAACAAAACAAAACTCAAAGCAAAAAGAAACTAGGTCTCCCAGGAGCGCATCCTCTTTGGTGCAATGTAGGCGTTTATGTTCCTTTCTTCATGAAGTAGCCTAGTGAGCTCCAGGACCTTCTTCTTGCTGGAATAGAATTGAGCTTCAAACGTGTCACGCTCCTCTTTAAGTTGAACCCAGGACTTCTGTAACTCCTCATGATCAGTTGGCATGTCAGGATGATGAACAAGGGAAGCGGTATCTCCTTCAGCAACTGGTTCCATAATTATTGGTAGGATAGCAGGGTAAGGCATCATAAGACTTTGAGCACGGGCTCGTACCCATTGGAGATAGGGCTCAAGAGGGATGGAATTCTTGTGCCCCAATGTCATGCTATCAATTTTATGTACCATGCCCCAAGCTTTTATGAACCTTTTGCGGTAACCCTGAGTATCATTCTCATAGTTGAAGGTGATTCCTTAGATAAGCGTGTCGCGAGGACCATCTCTTCTCGCATAACCAAACTGACGTAGTGCCAAACAAGGGTTGTAAGTGATTACTCCCCTAATGCCTAAGAGAGGGACATTAGGGAATTCACCACATCGATCGATGATGGTAATATCTTCTGAGAATCGTGAACACCAATGAATGTCTGAATGCTTAAGGGACATCAGCCTACGAGACCATTTCAAACACTGCTCGTTCTTCAAAGCAGACCTGGGAAGGTGAGAAATAAACCACCTAGCCAAAAGAGGAGTGCAACACAGGAGGGTCCCCATTCTCTTTAGGGTGCGAGCATGCATAGAGTGAAGAATATCCCCGAGTAATGTAGGCACTGGATTATGAGACAGAAAGACCTTATTAGTGCTCACATCTACGAGTTGATCCGCATTAGGGAAAAGTACCGTCCCATAAATGAGAAGTGCCATCACCTCTTCGAAAGCTTGTAAATCTAAAGCATCCCAAAAATGGTAAGTCTTCTCGAATATAAATTTAACCGGGATTCCTTGGACATTTCCTCTAGTTTCCCAATTTGTCACGACATCGGATCGTTGTAAGGACAGAGCTCGGACAATCTCTTCGGGCTTTGGTCGTTCTTCTGTACCGTTGAAAGGTGATTGATCAAGAATAGGTACCCCCAACAACCGAGAAAATTCCTCCATAGTAGGCACTAGCTGGTAATCCGGGAAGGTGAAACAGTAGTGCAAACGGTCAAAGAACTGAAATAGCACTTTTAACAATTCTTCATCAGGTTTTGAAGTAACCAAGTTGAGCAACCGACCATGTTTTTCAGTGAAGGGGGTTCTTTCAGGGATCCTTAATGACAAATCCTTTAGTTGGAGAGGCACTTTCACAAGGTTAATCTGGATAGTATTTCTGCGGGCGGGTGCCATGTCCTACAAAACAAAGCAAAGATGAGCCCTAGAGAATCCTTGAAATGGTTAGTATGACATGCCATGCTTATGACGTCATGATTATGCTAAAAGAAAAACACATGTATAACAAGCAACAAACAAGTCACACCAAGTCCTCGGGTTTAAGGCATGCATAAGTTTTAAGGTCATACCCTCTTGAAGTTGGGTTGGTTCAACCTGTCCTATAAATAGTAACCGGGTTCTAAGGGATCTCAATATCACTTATTTTCCCCCAAGCTTCGTTCAATAGGCGATTGACTCGCAACCAAATAAAACTCAAGAGTCAAATCTCAATGAGTGTAGCATCGAGTATTTATCGACCTTGGGAATACACCAAAGTCGGCCATCTCGCTACGTCCTACTGGCCAAGTTGTGCAATTTAAAGTTTCTAAGGTCAGTTGATGTTTTATGACACCACGCGGCGTCCCCGTACTCTCCTTGATTGACTCAAGGGTTACCTGTACCAACCAAAGTGCCATATCAACGTAGCTACTGCTTCAACCATGTCGATATACCCCGCACAGTTCCCTCACAGTTTATTGCTAATTACCTAAAAAGTGTTCCCAAATCTGGGTGTAGGATTTTTAACAGTAACCCAACAGGGACCCGAAATGTAAATCATACAAGTCAAACAATTAAAGCAAGTAGATGTGATATAACCCTAAGGTAACCCCACTTTTTAGAACATTCCCCAACAGAGTCGCCAGTTCTGTGATACGGTGGGAGAACTGACTTTTGTTTTGCGTTTTATCGAAAATGTTACGGATAGCAAGATTCGCCACCGACTTTTCTTTTATCCAACAAGGAAAGGCTGAAAAGAACAAGAAAGACCTTTAGAGATGTTTTCTTGAGTTCGGGGGGGGGGGGGGGGTAGATTATGAAAAGGGAAGGTGTTAGCACCCCTTTCATCCATGGTTTTCCATGGGCTCTTAGTTGCTTTCTAGATCACTTGCTTTGTTTGAAAATATGCTTTGTGTTGTGGGTTTGAAAGTATTTTAAAAATGTCTTTGTAATGGTTCTCGTTTCTATAAGAACGTGTACAAAGTGTTGTTTCGAAAATAGTTCAAAGAGGTGTTTGTGGAATGTGTTTTTTGAAAGTCTTCTTGAAAATATGTTTTTTGTATTAGTTCTCGTCTCTATAAGAATGTGTACAAAGTGTTTATCTTTCAAAAAATGTTTCAAAATGAAAGTGTTGGTGTAAAAATATTTTGTTGTGAGCAAGCGAGCAACTAGGAGCGAATCTACTTACTCAAAAAGGTCTTAGATGTTCTTTTCCTCTTCCTTTAGATGTTGCTATATTACCATTGATTTGGTAAGAAGCCCCATCGTTGGATGTGAAGGGACGAGCGCGGGACGTTTGTATAGTTATAGAAGGTAACCCATGGGACGTTTTAACAATATCGTTTTAGGGACTAGATCGTTTACCGAAGGTAACATTAAGGGTCGTCGAGGGACTGCAATCTTTTATCGAGGGTCTTTTTCTAAAACGCCCATGTTCGAGGGACATGACTAATTTTTGATAGGCAACAAGTGAGATTACCCTAAGGGTGCGTGTGTGCAAAGTGTGTTTGATTGCATGCATTTAGTATTGATTAGGATGATCTATTTGTTGATTTCATGTCTTGCCATACACACCTAGTTACTAACAATATATGAAAGCAATAAAAGTGCGGAAAGTAAAGATTTTATGCTATTACATCATTAAGGGGATGGGGGTACAAATTTATGAATATGGGGTTTGCAATAAAATAAATCCTAATTAACTATTACAACCATATTGAAATGTACAGCGTAAGAAAGAAAAAGGACTTTGTTTAGAAAATGGTTTTTTTTGTCTTAACGGATTTAAAAAAAGGAAATAAATTAGTTAGTAAAAAGAAAATATTTTCATATCTTTTTTATATTGATAAAAAGAGTATTAATATTGAAAATGATAAAAAGGAAAATAACAAAAGATGGAAACAGCGTGCTGCTGCAAGCAAAACAATAAGGATCAGAAGTTCTGAAGCCAGGCGCATTATGACTCAGAAAGGAACGTCAGTGAAATCAGAAGTTCTGGACTGATACACTCTAAGTCCCTGCAAGAAATGTCAAAGGGAAAGGAAAAAGATGTTCTGGGTGGTATTCAGATAGTGAGCCAAAAGTCAGAAGTTCTGTATTGTTCTAAAATAGTGAGTGAACATCAGAAATTCAGTGTGTTGTCAGCGTGTGAAAAATCAGAAATTCTGAGTGTTAAAATAGTGAGCGGAAGCATCAGAAGTTCAGTGTGCTTAACAGTAAGAAAGCCTAGAAGTTTTGTGTGTTTAATGTGTAGGGAGAACTCAGAAGTTCCGTGTTGTGCTAAAACAGTGAGTGAGAAAAAATAGGGGTTTGTGCCACATTTCAACTCCTTCTTCATATTAATCAACACATCAGCAATTTATTCAGTATTTAACAAGAAGCATGTCAGAAAGAACAATTTATAGAAGTTCAAATCCCTAATATGAGCCTAGCCCTAATCAAGAAGTTCTGTTCCACAGTTTTCCTACTTATGCAATGATATGGACAATATTAATACTGTGATATTTACATGTTTTAATGATGTTCTGAATGAAAAGATGCAAAGTTAGAAAGACTTACCTTGAACCTAGAGTGTTGGCTTAGAACTTGAACTGCTGCCTTCAGATGTTCTGGAATCAGCAAGAGCAACAGAAGAGAATATGCCAAGTTCTTTGACTCAAAGGGAAGAACAAAAGTTTGGTTTTCTGTTTGGGAATTCTGGATTTTTACGAAGGTTTCACAGTTTTCTTTTCTCTCTCTTGACAATTTTCTCTCTCCAAAAGCCAGCTCCTTGAACGTGTGATGGAGCCACTTATTTATAGATGAATATGCTTTGGTTTTGGAGGGAAAAACAAATGGGATTTTTAACCTTTTTGGCATACTGTTCCATTGATTTTTAATCACAGTTTTTGTATGCTAATTTGATGCAAATATGGGGTTTGAGAAAGTGCAGGCGTGGACTGGATCAGCAGCTGATTGCAGGACTGTGATATAGCAGGGAAACAGGCTGCTTAAACGAGGTTTTAGGATTTTGTGATGTTATGATCGCAGAAGATCAGAAACGTAACCTCCATATGCTGAAGGGTCATGTTCTGACTGAAGAACATTGCTTCCATATGTTCTGATTGAAGCATCATGTTCTGAATCGTGTCAGCAAATTCTGCTGCACTCGCGTGAAGGCTGGCCCAGAAGTTCTGAAGTATCATATTCTTTTAACACTTAGAAAATTTTCTAAATGTTTAGAATTTTGATTTTTTCAAAGTAATTTCTGACTTTTGATTTTTGATGAACCAATTTCATGTCTTGATGAAATATAATTGTTGAAACTTGATTTGATCTAAAAGTCAGAGTTTGACTTTTGAGTATACTTTTGACCATTTTGCCCTTATGGATGATTTTCTTGAAAAGTTGCAATTCAAGACTTGAAACTTGATAGAACCAAACCTGAGAGTCCAGGATGATCCTTTGAGAAATGAGAGGGCAAATTGTGGGGTACAACAACGGCTAAATGATGTATGGTGCACGCGTGGTGTCGGGAAACACTAGATCTGTAATACATATGTTATAAAAATAAAATTCAAGACCTGGGTATCGAACCTAGGTCCTTCTTTATTGCACGTGCTTGCCTCACCATACAGCCAACCTGTCATTCATTGATACAAACAACAAAATAACAATATATGTGAATTAAAGTCAGAAATATGTTTGAATTAAAATCATGCGTGTTAGGGTTGCATGGACCAATAATGAGACAACGTCTGCGCACCAGAGTTAGCCCACTGGAGTCAACTTTCTGGTTGTCTTCTCCGATGGGCTCCAACCTTGAACCTACAAAATAGCCAAAAGAAAATATTTAAAACTACCCTATCCCCTAATTCGAACCCCTTGATTCTCAATCTGAGGTTTGTTTAGCCTGAAACGTCCTAGATTTTGAGTTTCGTAGGAAACAGTTTCAAATACCCTAACATTAGGGCTCTCGTGTGAGGACTATAACCTGTCTAACACTTCATCATAAACACACACAAACACATTAGAACACACATATACACTTAGATCAAAATATTGAATCTCAAACTTATACCTATAGACGGTATGTTTTAATCTGTAGTTTTGGGATGCTTTAAGCATCGAGGAGGGCTGGTATTTGTTTGGATTGGAGGAGCCTGCAAAGTGTATTTAGAATTTTGAACCCTTTGTGAGATTTTGAGAATTTGATCTGTTTTCTGAGGCAGCTTCTTGTGTGTGGAATTTTGATAGGCAATTTTCTGTGTATAGGCAATGTGTGTGTCTGATGGGTAATGTCTATCTTATATTTATAGGGGTGTGGAGGTGAACAAAAATGGCATGAATCAGCTATTAACCACGGCTTTGAAAGCAAAATCGAAAGATTTAAAAAGTTGCCATTTTTGATTATTTTCTACCATTTTGGGCTTTGAGTGAACCTGGATAGGTTTCATCCCATTAGGTGTTCATTTTAACTTTTCACATCTTAATTCTTTCGAATGCTCCCAAACTTTGTTCTTTTCGATGGCTCTTAGTACCCATTCGAATTGTTGAAGGCCTCATCATATTGGCTTCTTTGATTGAGTCACCATCTACATTAGTTGCTTGATCTGAAAAACTCTCATACCCAATCATCCTAGTCGAACAGTTTTTCTTCCCTTTGATCTCCTGACCAATCAAAGTATCACCTCTTCATCTTGCCTTGTCTAAGCTTCATTATATTCTTTCCTTAAAACAAAGTTGTGACAGTGTGACTCTTCGATTCAACCAGTTGAAGTATCAACTCTTCTACTTGGCTTGTTGAAGCTTCGTTCTCTTCTTTCCTTCGAGCATAGTTGTGACCGTGTCTTTGACACTAATCTCACCCTTTTCTTTTGTCTACAATACTATCTTTACTGATCACTATTTTGTCTTCGATTCGTGAATACAACTTGTATGTACCAATCGAAGGATAACCTATGAGCATTCAAGACTTTACTTTGATCATCCAACATCTTCCTTAGTTGTTCAGGTACATGCCTGAAACACATTTACCTAAAACTCTAAGAAGGCTTATATTGGGCTGATTCGTCTCTAATTATCCTTCGATCACGCCATATTTGAAGGTTGTATGTCCTTCGAACCATAAGACCAAAGCTTGCGCCAATTCAATTAACATGGAAATCAAAGTGCGCCTTCCTTATAATTCTTCGAATAGCTTACATATTCATGGTTCGAAAACGAACGCTTCAATGACGCTCTTCCAATCGAAGACTTCGTAAAAGCTTCCTCACGCTTTTTTTTGAACCATCCTTCCTTCGATCCTAATGCTTCGTTGGGTCATCAAATTATAGTGCATATTATTGTCGAAGCTGCTTCAACCCAAAAGCTCTTAGGCATATTTTCAGCTTTCAACCTACACCTTGTCATGTACACTTCCTTTCTTTCTTTCAGCTATGCCATTATGCTGAGGCATATAGGGTGCCATGGAAATCATTTGAAACTTCTGCAAACCAAAGTTCTTTTTGAGAAATGAAACCCTAGATGGAAATCCATTGCCTAGGAGGAGAATTTGTCCGGTCATTCCTTGAGCAATTGAGGACCTCAATGAGCATGTCTTGAATAGAATAGGAGGGAAAATTTTGGGGTACAACAGTACCCATACAACTTGAAACAGAAAGGTCTTATGTGACAAAACTTTCCACAGTGATGACGCCTCCAGGGCTGGAATTTCTCTCTGGTGTGATTAAATTTTTTCTTTCCATGATGTTGAGACATTTGATTCGACATCTTTGGTTTAGACTTGGCATGAGTGGAATCTGATGAAGGTTCTTCTGAATAAGGTTCCTTTTTCTCATTAAACCCTAGACCACTCTTGTCTTCTATCACTTTTCCCACTTGAAGAATTTCATCTAATGTTCTAGTACCATTATTCAACATCTTGATTGATTTGACCATTCTGTCAAGATTCGAGTTCAGATAAGTCATTTTACTTTCCAGACTAGAGATAGTTTTCATATGCTATTTCCTTTCTGCCTTCAACCGAGTTATGAGAGCTTTCTGTTTCTCCCCTTCTTGGAAAACTTCTGCACTTCTGAGACACAGTTCTTTGTACGAGGTTGCTAACTCATCAAAGGTTAGTTCACCATCACTAGAATTTTCAGCAGAAACATATTTTCCTGTCAATGCTTTAACATACTTTGTAGATTTCTCTACAAGATCACTCTCAGAGTCCTTTTTAGACCAAGTAACAGATAGATTCTTCTTCTATTTCTTAAGATATGTAGGACATTCAGCTCTAATGTGACCAAAACCTTCAAATCCATTACACTATATTCCCTTCCCTTGAGTGGATTTTTCTTCAGCCCTTTTTCTTCCAAACTCATTTGACTTATGGATGTCAGATGAGATGTTCTTAACATTTAATCTTGGGTTATGATCCATCTTCTTTATCACTTTGTTAAATTGTCATACAAGGAGAAATAAAGCATTAGATATTCCTTCATCTATATCCAGATCACAATCCTCGTCTTCATCTTCAATATTGGTTACAAAAGCTATGCTTTTGTTCTTATTTTTAGATCTTTCATTGATGCTTAATTCAAATGTAGGAAGGGATCCAACAAGTTCATTCACTCTCATCTTGTCAATGTCTTGTGCTTCTTCTATGGCAGTCACTTTCATATCAAATATCTTGGGGGGAGACCTAAGCATCTTTCTCACCAATTTGCCTTCGGGAATTTTTCTCCTAAAGCACTGGATGCATTAGCAATCTCAAGAATGTTCATATGGAATTCATTAATACTTTCATCATCCTTCATTCTCAGATTTTCAAATCTGGGGGTGAGCAACTGAAGTCTTGACATCTTAACTTTGGATGTGCCTTCATGGGTAGATTGAAGAATCCCCCAGGAATCCTTAGATACTTCACATGTGCTAATCTGAAAATGTTCTTATCAATTCCACTGAATATAGCATTCAAGACTTTAGAACTTCCAAGTTCAATTTCATCCTCTTCTTTAGACCAATCTTCTTTTGGCTTTAACTCAGAAGTAGGTTCTCCATCTTCTCCCAATTTGATAGGGTGTTTCCATCCTTTTAAGACAAATTTCCAAGCCCTGTTGTCCAGATATTTTAGAATGGCCACCATACGTGGTTTCCAATAGTCATAATTTCTTCCATCCAGAATGGGTGGTCTGTTCACAAATCCTCCTTCCTTGTTCATAGTACCAGAAAGTATCTTCCCTAGATCTCACCCAGATACAGAGCAAGATGCCTTCTATGATACCAATTGAAATTCTGGTATCAGATATGTGATGTCGAAGGAGATGTCACAACATAAATATTTGAGGAAAATATAAAATATAAAAATATAAAATCAGTAAAAACACAAGGGATTGTTAACCCAGTTCGGTGTACAACAACACCTACTATGGGGGCTACCAAGCCATGGATAAGTCCACTAAATAATATCAATTCATAGACCCTAAGTAAATAGCCAGTTTACGATCTAATCACTTAATCACTACCCGTTCTATACTTCTACCTAAGACACGCCTAGGTATGAGGCCCTCCTCAAATCCCTTCAATCACTAACAATGAAAAACAACATAATTATTAAGTTTGAAAAACTTCAATCATTCAATACTTAAAAGCTTATGAATGATCCACAATTTACAACTCAACTAACAAATTACAACTAAAGTATTGAAATAATACTAGAGTGTATTACAATTAAAAGATTCAGACTTTTAAACACCAAGAATATATTTTTCTTCAATTGTTTCTCTTTTTACGAATAAGGTTGCAAGTCCTTATAAAGGCGCAACAACTTCTTTATGGGCTTGGGATGAAAAACAAATATTGCAATATATTGAGTCCCTAGAATATCTCCATGAAAGTAGGCCAAGATATAATCCATAAAGATAAGACCGATCAAAAAATATTCCTCCATATTTTTCGCAAGTTATAAACCACAAAACCTGAATAAGGCACGCTTAAAAACAAGAAACAGAAAATCTGAAAAAACACATCCAGATCAGAAGGTAGATATTAAGACATCTGCTTTGACATCATTCAAAATAAATTGAGATGATTTACTTCAAATGTCAAGAAATTATACAAAACATTACCAAAGAAGTGTTTTACCAAAATTGCTGCCAACAAACACTTACAATTTTGACCAAAGCTTATAAAGATTCATTAGATGATTGATAAGACCAAAGCCTCATAACAAAGAATCTCAAGGTTATTGGATCAACGGATTCAAATTAACATACTTGGGCTTACAAACATGGGTTTGGGCCATGAATGATCATTTCTCGAATCGGGACGAAATTTAGCGCTATGTTAAGCAATCGTAAATGGACTTATATAGAAGTTGCACCTATTTTGAGGTCGGTCAATAGAAATTTATGTGTCATATATTTGGAGAAATGATATGTATATCATCCTTTAACAACATGTGACACAATAAGAAGAGGATAAGATGAAGAAGGATGGGGAATATTTGAATTAAAATATTTGATCAAACTATCACTAAAATCATCCATCCATTTGGGTGGAGTTAAACTCAACACCCAAGATCCAATGATGTTAATGAAGTTTATGATCAACAATCACAAAGTCAGAATATATTAAAATAAATAAATTGCATTTGATGAATGAAATAAAAAGACAAAAATGATTTTTAAATTGTTTTTAAAGTGAAAATAGCAAAACTATATTCAAAATATCATAGAAAATTTTAAAAGGACCATAGAAAAATTAGAAGTGATTCAAATATTTTTATGAAATTTTTGGTAATTTTTTAAAGCAGAAAAGTATTTTTAAACTAATTAAAATCTCTCAAATAAGTGAAAAAAGATCAAAAATAGTAAGAATCAAAATAAAATTCTAGAAAAATTTCAGAAGGTCAAAAATGAGTAGAATTATTTTTATAAAAAATTTCAGAATTTAAAAACCTGAAAAAGTATTTTTAAATAATTAGAAACAAATCAAAATAAAGGAAAAATCATAACAAATATCAAATATGAAAATAAAAATAAAAATATAAAAAAAAATTAGAAAGAGGATATTTGAAAATATTTTTGTGAATTTTTTCATATTTTTTGAATCAAAAATGAATTTTCTATGATTTTTTAAAGTTTAAATCAATTAAAATAAAAATGAGAAAATAAAAATATTAAACCAAAAAAATATGGATCATTTGATCATTGTCAAAACGCGTTAGTAAACAGATCCAGTGGATCTGGCGCGTTGTGCATACTTTATTATTTTAACACTGAATCATTTTTTATTAAATAAAAACAACTTAAAATATGGCACATTGGATGAAGTCTGACTCACTAGAGTAATCAGATCCAAAGGCTCCTGAGACGCGCGTATGATAAAACAGATGTACCTGATTTAATTCAAAAAATCACATGTCACGCTTTCATTGGTTGAAGCACGACATGTAGGTCATCTTCAACCTCTAGACGCCCTAGATTGGGATTCTTCAAATTGTAAAGTTATAGGACCAGACTGGTACCATTAGCTTCGTCTCTTCAAGACGATTCTAATGGTACCCTCGCGCCAAATTTATATAAACTGTGCAAAGCTGAATTTGAAGAAAACCAGGAAAAATAGCGAGCACGAAAATCCCAAGTATTTTCCTCAATTCTCAATGAAAATGAAACCGTAAGAAGTGTGAGAATCAGAAGGATGAATAAAGTAGAATACGACTTTATTTGGTTCAAATTGATGGAGAATTATACCTGAACGAAGTAGCTAAAAATTGTTCTGAAACTGGACTTGGTTAACATGATTTAGGACACCTTAAGACTTGATTCTTCTTCTATTAGATTCAAGGAAGTTTAAGGATGAAGGATCAATGGAGAAATTGGATTGAAAAGTGGGGAAATAGGAATTTTAAAAATTAGAAAAGTGAACTATACATGAAAAGTGTGACTTCAGCTTTGCTCAAAAATCAACCAAAGCTTGTGTTTCAATGTGATAATCATTTCTGCAAGTTCATTAAACATGATTAGAAGTATAAATGCATAGAATTTTTTTGTTTAGAGACCAAATCAAGGATTTCAAATTCTGACTTTGGAGAAAACTTCAGTTTCAAGGTACCATCTTTGAACCAATGGTGTGCACGATTTAGGGAACCTTAGGACTTGATTTTTGATGCATTAAAAAGATGAGATAACAAAATTTAAAATGTGCAAAGAATGGAATCAAATGGATGCTTGAGCTGAAAGTTGTGATAAGTCAAAGTTGAGAAAAAGATGCTGACTTTTTGTACTATAATTCTATGTTTTTTCTTCAAAATGACCTATAATGGTTTGCATCCAGACATGGCCTTCCATTTAAAATTTTCTCTTGCCCAAAAAATATGGCATGAAGTAGACCTCTTGAATGACATTTTGAGACTTGAACCATTTAAAATCTCCAAAAATTGAGAAAGTTATGACTTGGTGAATATGGTGAAAATTCATGAGATGACTTATAATATTTTGCATCCTTAAGGCATATTCCATCTATTTAAAAGATTAGAACATAAAAGAATAGTTTAAGTTCACATCTTTAAGATCATTGTGGAAAAAGAGTGGGCTTAAGGAGATAAAAACTGACCAAGTTATGATCTTTTGAAGTCACATAAGGGATTTTGATGGCCTATCTAGAGGACTTGTAATCTTTCTTCATCATTAGGTATCCTCCATAGAAAATTTTCTTGAAATTTTTGAAGTGATTTATTGGTAACCCTTTTAAGAGAAGCATGTTTTGGAATCACACAAAAATACCAAAAAATGAGCAAGATATAGCCTTTAGAAGTTCAAAATCCTAGCTCCTAGACCAACAAAATGCCTTGGAAAACCTTTTCAATTTTGACAAACATTCTTGCACAAATACTATTGTCATGTAAATAGAAGTTGTTTAGGATGATAATGAGAAACCATGGCAACCATAACCACTTCCAAATATTGAGAATTGAGGGAGATATGCACTTGTGATCAAGAAATCAAAGACTTGTCCAATTAGGCCAAACTTCTCCAATCAACCCTTGCATATTTGGACTATCTTTGATAACTTGAGGCATGATGGATCATAATATAATTTGTCATGATATTACTTTAAAACATCTTCAATGATGAAGCTTGAATCTCAATGAAGCTTTGTTGAAGAAGGCATGGGAATAAACTCATGAACCTATAGATCAACTTGATGGAATGTGTTGTGCTTTCACCTATAATATCATTAATTAGGGCAAACATTCATTGTATTTATTAGTTAAAATTTAACTAATACAAAACATATATGATCACAAAATACAAGTCAAGGTGCTTGGTGATTCCCTATGAGCAAAGCTAAAGATAAGGAGAAGAACCAAACCCTAGTGTGCTCTTGTTGTGATTGAGTTGATATGATATGATAGAGGAATCTTAGGGGGGGAAATTGGGGTACAACAGAGGTGTAGAACTCCATTGTGATGGTATGATTTGGGAGAGAGTGTTGTACTCAAACTTGAGATCATGCAAGAAACTATTGATAAGATTAATTTTATGAGGAACCGTGGGCTTACTAATCTCTTTTCGAGCCCAGTAATCTTGAAAGAACCATGTGCATCACGTCAAATCTTAGCTTACACCCCTTAGTGCCCATGTGTTATTTTGGGTTTAAGACCTTAATTCGTTATGCCTAATCCATACTCACCCCTAATTTTTTGTTTCACATCTCTTTTTATAATTAATTTAGTTTATATTTAAATTAGTAATCTTAGAATTAATTTAGTTTGAATTTAAATTTGTTTTTTTATTATTAGTTTAGTTTAGATTTAAATTAGTAATTTTATAATTAATTTATTTTATATTTAATTTAATAATTTTACAACTTTAACTTTGATAACCTTAAAATTTTAATTTAGTTTAGATAACCTTTTAGTTACATCTCTATTCTCCATTTTACTCTCCTTATACCTTTAATTGATTTTCTAATTGTTTATTTAATTTTTTTTGCTTACTCCTTTGTAATTTTCTTTGTCTTCTTCGGTACCTAGGTTGATTGTATCTACTGGTTCCTCGTGGAGCTGAATGGTCCTCTCTTCTTATTGCAGTAACCTGGCGAGTTCCCCTGGTACTTCACAATCTTTCTCACCTTCATCTTCGGCTTGGTAGATTAGATTTTCATAGTCACAAAAAGTCATAGCATAACCGTTACCCATGGGATCCCAAATGGATGTAGACCTGCATTGTGAGTGTGAGTGTATGTAAGAGTATAGATATCTTTGAAAGAAATGAAAATGTAAAAATAAAAAATAACGAGCACAAAGTTTGTATGCAAAAACTTCCATGATTCACTGATGTCATATGGAAATGAGATAATAACCCTTACAAATGGACCATTGCGCCTCAGGTAAGACACGAGGTTTTAAGAGTCTGAATTGTTTTAATATTACAGATCCAACAAAATGTAAAGACAAATTACTGTGGGATAAGTGTAACCAGGGCAAAATCTCTAGCCTCCCAGTTGTTGAGCCCTCGAGTGACAGTTGGGAAAATCCAATCCTCCAGGTTATAGTTGTCTTCATCATCCTCCACGGTGCTGACTTGGTGGTTGCTGATCTTCAAGGGTGGTCCTCCAGCACGAGTGTGGCGCACAGACTTCTGGGAACCTGAAGTGAAACCCAGGCCAAATTTGTCAGATTTGTATGGGATATCTGGGAGTTGTCCCCAAATAGTGCACCCACCTTCTTCTATCACTGTGTTGGCATCCTTTAAAGACGACATCTTGAGTGGAGGCCTTATGATCTTGGGAACTTGAGACACAACCTTGGTTACTTCCACATCTTGCGGGACTTCTTCAAAGTGCTGGAATGGAGTTTCAATAAATTCACCATCTAGTTCCACATATCTGAAGGAATTTAGATGGCTGACCATATACTCTTCTTCTCCATGAACGGTGATGATCTTCCCTTGGATGGGATACTTCAGCATTTGGTGCAACGTAGAAGTAACAACGCCAACATTGTAAATCCATGGTCGGCCTAGCAAGCAGGAATATGAAGGGCGAATATCCATTACATAAAAAGTTGAATCAAATGTTTGGGTTCCAACCTTTATGGGGATGTCCACTTCCCCATGCACCATCCTTTTTGAGCCGTCAAAGGCCCTCACTACTATGTTGCTTGGCTTCAATGTCAATCCCTCACAGTCAAGCCTATCAAGAGCCTTTTTAGGCAATACATTCAGAGACAAACTAGTTTCAACCAAGACATGAGCCAAGGTTGTTCCCCTGCATTCAACTGAGACGTGCAATGCCTTATTATGCTTCCTCCCTCTTGGCATTAAATCAACATCTGAAAAACCTAAACCATTATCTGCAGTCAAGCTGGCTACGCAGTCTTGGAACTGGTCGGCAGATGTTTCTTGGGGTACATGGGCAGTTTTCAGGAATTTTACCAAGGCTTTTTTGCATGAGTCTCAGAACATAGTAATAAAGCCAGCATGTAAATTTTTTATGGAGTTTTCCCCAGTTGCTCGACTATATTGTAGTCGCTTCTTTTTATGATCTTTAGAATTTCCTCCATCTCTTTCCGGGAGGTTTCAGGGATAGCCAATGATTGTGTCTTCGTCTGGACAGGCTCAATCAGAATACCTTTACCTCGAGTCTCGGTTGACTCGGCAGCAGGAGTGTCAGTAGGAGTGATAACAGGGATTGTAACAACTTCTTCAGCAAGAGTATCTGTTGAACGGGGAATAACCTTTGGAGGAGCAACAACAACAGGAATAATTACGTGTCCAGAAACTGATTTTGGGGGAGCAATTTCTGGAGAGAATATCCTTCTGCTTCGGGTAATCTTGCCAGTCCCTGCAATATTACTGATATCGGAGTTAACTTTCTCAGAACTTGAATATTCAGCAGTTGTCCAATCTTGCTTGATACCGTGGCAAAAGACATCCCCTCCATAATTCCATGGTACGGTTTTTTCTGACGAATACAGGATTGGTCCAGGCATTGTAATCATCAAAGGAGCTACTTTTGGAACTGATATAATTCTAATGGGTCTTTTGGTGGAGACCCTGGAAGAATTGTCGGAAATGGTAATGATGGAAACATCATTATAAGAAATAGTTGGAATAGAAGTCTTCTTGAATAAAATTTCTTTGTTATCTATTAGGCACTGAACGCCTGCTTTTAACAAAGGACAGCTGGTTGGTGAGGACAAACAGAGGAGACGGCTTTCATCACAGCCTGGGAATACACTGGAAATCAACAAATTCTTTTTGAAAGTCATGAGTGAGGTCATAAGTTCATCAACTGAAGTAACAAACATATCTTCCTCAATGGCGTTGGTATTATGGCCGTGTTTGGGCATAGGGGCAGAAATGACATTGGGCTTTTCTCGTGCATCGAATTCAATCTCTTTGGCTTCAAGAAGGTCTTGTACTTTGTTTTTCAGAGCCCAACAGTTGTTAGTGTCATGGCCGGACTCTCGGAATGGTATGCACAACGGGCATTGGGATGATAGTGAGGAGAGGTTGTGTTAGGATTCTTTTGAGCTTCTTTTAAAGTCACTAAATTGAATCTTAACAAATGTGGCAATACTTGAGATAATTTCATATTAATTCGGGTGAATTGTCTGACTGGTCTTTCCATTCTTGGTTGGTTGTTTCCTTGCTGATCATGTGCAGGTTTAGGAATCATAACAGCCCCCACCATTGGACGGCGTTCGGCCCTATCTTGATTTATCTGAGGATATACAACAACCACTTCTTTCTTTCCGATGAATGGCTTCCTTACAGCAGCAAATGATGCATCTTTTTGAATCTTTCCATTCTTTATCCCGGCTTCTACCCTTTCTCCGGTCAATATCAATTCAGTAAAACCTATCGATGAACTCCCAATTATGTGATTGAAGAAAGGACCAGACAAGGTTCCAATAAACATGTCTACCAACTCTCTTTCAGATATGGGAGGTTGAACTCTTTCGGATAAGTCCCTCTATTTTTGCTCATAGTCTTTAAAGCCTTCACTTGAAACCATGGCCATACTTTGGAGTTGAGTACGGGTGGGCGCAAGATCAGCGTTGTATTGGTATAATTTGTAAAAGCCAGCTGCCAGATCTTCCCAGTTATGAACATTGGCTCTTTCTAACTGATAAAACCAATCCAGTTGAGTTCCAGATAGACTGTCTTGGAAGAAGTCTACCCATAAGTCCTTGTCAGTGGTATGAGGCTGGATTTTCCTTACATAGGACCGAAGATGCATTTTGGGGCATGAAACTCCGTCATACTTGGCGAACACAGGTGCTTTTAATTTTGGAGGAATGACAATCCCAGGCACTAACCCCAACTCCTCAAAGTCCAATCAAGGCACTTTTTGGATTTCCATTGCACTTAACCATTCTTCTAGATGCTTATACTTGTCATGGGCTGGAGGATATTGTTCTTCAGAATAGTCTTCTTCTTCCTCTTCCTCTTATGAATCATACTGAACAACTGTTTCCTTGCCCTTCCCATCTTGATTGTCTTTCTCACCGGATGTCGTTGCAAAGTCTAGGGCCCTTCTTGTTTGCCCTTGGAATCTTCTTCACATGTTTAGAACTCCAGTTATCTTCTTTGTTTTCTTCTTTTTCTCTTCAACCAGAAAGGTCTTCAACTCTTCTTGTCCTTTGGCTAGAGTTAAGAACAACTGTTGAAACTATGCATTCTGATCTTGGAGGTCCTTCACCGTTTTCTCGAGATCCATCTTACTGAAATAAACAGTAGAGAGATGAGGAGACTTATTGCAAGAAACATGCTTATGTTATGATGAATGATAAATGCATATGCAATGATTTCAAGGATTCTAAGATTCAAATTTATTTTAGACAAAAAGGGAACACACGTTATATTAATAAATTAAAGCTTGAGTACATCAGTGCCTCCTTGGGAAAAACAAAATACAAGAAACTCTAAGATAGAAAGGTAGTACGCATCCTCTTTGGTACAATGTAGGCATTCAGAGTCTACTCCTCATGAAGTTGCTTAGTGAGTTCCAAAACCTTCTTCCCGCTTGCGTATAATTGGGCTTCGAAAGTATCTCGCTCCCCATTGAGTTGTATCCAATCCCTTTGTAGATATTCAAGAGAGGTGGTCATGTCAGGATGTAGGGTAGTGTATGGAACATCTCCTTCCATGACTGGCTCAATGATTACCGAGGGAATAGAGGGGTAAGGCACCATAAGACTCTGAGCACGAGTTCGTACCCATTTGAGGTAAGGATCAAGAGGGATGGAATTCTTGTGCCCTAAAGTATTGCTATCTACCTTGTTCAACATCCTCCAAGCTCGGATAAATCTCTGGTGAAGACCTTGATCATTGTTCTCATAGTCAAATACAAAACCTTGAATGAGCATCTCACGCGGACCATCCCTTCGGGCGTAACCAAACTGTCTTAAGGCTAAGCAGGGGTTGTAGGTGATACCTCCCTTAATTCCAAGTAAAGGGACATTAGGGAATTCTCCACAACGGTTGACAATAGTAATATTCTCTATGGATCGGGAACACCAATGAATGTCTGAATGTTTGAGCGTCATCAACCTTTGTGACCACCTTGAACCTTGCTCATTCTTCAATACAGATTGGGGAAGATGCGAAATAAACCATCCTGCCAAGAGATGAGTGCAACACATAAGGACATCTCTTTTCCTTATAGTGCGAGTGTGAAAAGAGTGTAGGATGTCTGCTAGCAAAGTAGGCACCGGGTTGCAGGATATGAATATTTTGACGGTGTTCACGTCTATGAGTTGGTCAGTATTTGGAAACAAAACCATCCCATAGATGAGGAGAGCCACAATTTCCTCAAAGGCTTGCAAGTCCAAAGAATTCCAACAATTTTGGGCTTTCTCAAACAGGAACTTTGCTAGGAAACCCTTGACACCACTCCTTGTTTCCCAATTGGTTGTGACATTAGATGATTGCAAGTGTAGAGCTTGATCAATCTCTTATGGCTTTGGGTCTCTTTCCGTACCATTGAAAGGTAGTTGATTGAGAATGGGATCCTCAAGAGTCGGGAGAATTCTTCAAAAGTGGGCACAAGTTGATAATCGGGAAATGTGAAGCAGTGGTGTAAAGGATCAAAGAACTGAAAGAGCACCATCATCATGTCCTCATTTGTGTTGGAGGTGACCAAGTTGAGTAGGCGACCATGTCTCTCAGTAAATGGAGAATTTTTAGGAATCCTTGAAGCTATCTCCTTAAGTTGTGGAGGAATCCTTACAAGATTGACTTGGATAGTTTTCCTGCGAAGAGAATCCATATCCTACAAAACAAGAACAAAGATAAATCCCAAGATCCTTGAAATGGTTAGTGAATGAGTATGATGTTATGATGTCCATGATGTTATGTACAAGTATGTATATACAAACAAAGCAAACAAGTCCTTAGGTTTAGGCTTGCATGGAGTTTTATAGGTAAGTACCCTCTTGAAGTTTAGTTGGCTCAAACCTATCCTAGTAATAGTAACCGGGTTCTAAGGAGCTCAATATCACTGGTTTGTTTCCTTGGTCATTGTTTCAGCACAAGCCTCTTTAATGGCGATCAAAATATCCCAAGAAACCAAACCTTAATGAGTGTAGTATCAAGTATCTACCAACTTTAGACTGCACCAAAGTCGGCCATCTCACTACATCCTAAAGGCCAAGTTGGTCAAGTAAGGGTTCTAAAAGTTCATTAGTGCTTCATGACGTCACTCAGCGGCCCTGTATTCTCCTTGATTAACTCAAGGGCTACCGGTACCCACAAATATGTCGCGCTAACATAGCTATTGCTTAGACCATGTCGGTATACCCCGCACAGTTTCCACAATATATTGCTACTTACCTATAAGGTATCCCAAATCCGGGTAGAGGATTCAAACCGAAACAAAGAACCATAATGTAAAGCATACAAGTCAAACAAAGAAAACAAGTAAATGTGATTTAACCCTAAGATAACCCCACTTTTAGAATTATCCCCAGCAGAGTCGCCAGTTCTGTGATACGGTGAGAGAACTGACTTAAGAGTTTTGCGTTTGATCGCAAATGTTGCGGTTAGCAAGAGTCGCCAGTGACTTTTCTTTTATCCAAAAGGAAAGGTGAAAAAGCACAGGAAAGAGCTTTGATATTATTTCTTGAGTTCGGGGGGTAGATTATGAAAAGGGAAGGTATTAGCACCCTTTTCATCCATGGTTTTCCATGGGCTCTTAGTTACTTTCTAGATCACTTGCTTTTGTTTGAAATTATGCTTTGTGTGGTTTTTGAAAGTATTTTGTAAAGAGGCCATTATTTAGGCAAACTTTGTAATGATTCTCGTTCTTAAGAATGTATACAAAGTGTTTGATCTTTTGAAGATGTTTTCAAGTTTGAAAGATGTTTTTTGAAAGTGTGAGTGTTTGTTTTGAAAATAACAAGGATGTTTTGAAATTGAGCAAGTAATTAGGAGCATTCTACCTACTCAAAAGTATTTTTTGTTTATTTTCTTTTCCTTTTACATTGTTATCTTACCATTGATTTGGTAAGTAACTCTATCTTTGGATGTAAACAGGATGGACGTGGGTCATCGAATAACCATGATTTTCAATATTGCAAGGTATCTTAGAACTATTTTTAGGGACTAAGATCATGTGAAAGTCAACTTAGATAGCGTCATCGAGGGACTATGATCTTGTATTTTGCTTGTTTTTGCTAAGATACCTCACATGCGTAATATGGCCATTTTGTAAAGGCAACCAAGTGGATTTACCCTAGGAGTGCTTGTGTGCAAGTGTATTGTTTTCATGCTTGATTTTGTCTTGAATTAGGGTTTTCTAAGTATTGGTTTTAGTATTTCCATACAAACCCTAATTACTAGCAATTGTATATAAAAGTGACAAATTGCGAAATTTAAAGTTACTACGCTATTACAATATTTGTGGGAGGGGGTGTACAAATTGAATGGGGATTGCAAGAATATAAACCTAATTAATCTATTACAACCAAAATGAATTGAATATAAATGTAAAAGGATTTAAATGTACAAAATGAAATAAATGTATAAAAAATGCTAATGTTAAGAAAATATATATTTTTGGATTTTTATGAGAAAAGGTTTTTTTTTGTTTAACCTAATTAATTAAAAGGAAATAATTAATTAAAATAATAAAAGTAAACCTAATTTAATAAGAAAATATTTTAAATAAAACCCTAAGTCTATTAATTGATTAAAACAAATTAAGTTTAAGAAAAGTATTTTTGTATTTTTGTCTTGAAAATAATATATGGTGTTGTAAAATATTTTTGGCCTTTCTTATATTAAAATAAATATATTTTAATTAGTGTAAAAGAAAATAAATAATAATCTAATTTTAAATTAAATTTACAAGACTAGTTAGTAAAAATAAATAAAGTATAGTTAAATAAAATATTTTTTGTGAGAAAAATAAAATAAACTAAGTTAAAATGAAAATCTATTTTTTTTGTATTTTTTATGATTTTTTAACATTATGAAAATAATTAAGAAAATAAGAAAATAAAATAAAATTGGGCCAAGGGCGTATAAATGAAATGGGGGGTTAGCCAGTAAAAACAAAAATAAAAAACAATCCAGGCCCAAAGAGCCATAGCGTCTGCAAAAAAAAAAACAAAAGTCAGGAAGCAAAAAAAAATGAAAAAAATCAAAAGGGTACCACTGGGGCTCGAACCCAGGTTCCAAAGGTTACAGGCACGCGCTTCTACCACTGGGGTGGCTATACATCCGTTAACATAAGCAAAACAATAAATATATGATGCAAAACGTGCCCTGATGACTTCATCTTCAACCTCTAGCCAGACCAACTGTAACTTGCTCATTTCTCATCAAAAATGAAAACTGTAAACATGAAACTTGTAGCAAATTTCCTCACGGTTTCAGAAATCTAAAGCATTAAAATTATAGATCAAAGATAAGCATGAATTTTAATGTCCCTAATCTGAACCCTAAAAATCTCAAAAATTTCAGTCTCAAAATTCTCTAAGCTCAAGCAAAATTAATGGAAACTATGGACATGGTTAGCTTCAGGGCAATGATATCTACATGTTTTGTTCACAAATAAATCATTAATGATGCTTGTATGAAGAGTTCAAATTTAAGAAAACTTACCTCAAAATTGGAAATCGTGTTTTAAGTTTGAGCTTGTTTCAAGTGATGGTGATGATCAGGTTAGCTTCCTTGAGGTCCCAGGAAGCTAATGCAATGATTAGCTTGAGCAGTGGATGACTGAAATGGTATGGAGAAGTCAATGTGCAGAGCTCTGTTTTTGAAAATGGAGGATGGTCTTAATGGTGTTACAGTTATGTAACAAGGCGTGGGATCAATTCTATATGATGTTTAGAAGCTTTAGAAACTAAAAGGCCAAGAAACGCACAAGTAGATTATGAGTTTCAAGTTTTTGGTCAGTTTGTGTGAAAATGGAAGTATGAAATGTGTTTTTGAGTTCTAGGTGTTTTCAGGGCATGAGCATTTATGTGTTTATGGTCCAAGTTTTGTGTATGTATAAACAAAAGTGTTTGAGAGCTTTGGACAATCAGAAGTACAAGTCTTTAGCTTTTGGCTAGGTTACTTGATTTTGAAGAAAAGAGGGAAACAAGTATCAAGAGGAGGTACAAGCATGGGTTGGATGATTGTAAGTGTCTAAACCATTTCTTATGGGTTATAGGACTTGTTTGATCAGAAGAGAACAAGTTCAAGGCTCAAGAACAAGTTTTGTACAAAAATTCAGTTTATCAAAATGGCAATGTAACATTTCTCCCAAAAATGGATATAAAGCATGTCCATGCATGGAATGCTTGAAGTGAGACTTTTAACAGTTGTGTAAACCATTAATTATGGAGTTCCTAACAAGTTTGAGGCCTGCAAATTAGATTTTATGCAACATAGTTTGAATTTTGAACTTGGTTCATCACAAAATGACTTGTAATTCAAGTGATAAAACCCTAACTTCATCTCTTCGATTATCCCTACTCAAGAATGATCTCAAGGAGTTATTGGACATTTTTGAAAGCTTGTAATATGCTCTACAATCCATCTTTGAATTTACTTTGAAGATTCCCCTTGGAACTATATGAAAAAGTTCCATGAAGTTGGGTCAAAATCCTAACTAAATTAGGGCAAAATTTCACTAAGCGTTTTGTTTCATGACCACGTGTTCATAAAATTATAACTTGAGATCCAAGAACTTTTGGAAGGAGTTGTGTAAAGAAAATTTGTAGATTTCATGGAGATATACAACTTTTATGTTGTAAGTTTCTCTTGAATCATCTTGCATTATGGTGAAAATGTTGCTCAAAGTTATGAAAAAATAAGAAATTTCCAACACTTAGAAAAACTTCTAAGTTTAGAAATTTTGACTTTTCAAAATGAAATCTCGACTTTTTGATTTCTTGATGAATAGGTTTCATATTTTGACATGTTTTGATGAATTGTGATCTTTGGCATTTGAGTTTGACCAAAAATTCAAAGTTTGACTTTTTAGTATACAATTGACTTTTGATCAGTTGACTAAAAATTCATTTGTCAATCCTTTGAACTTGCAATGGTTTGAACCATTTTATTAGGTTAAAATGATGAAATTAGACTCTTGAGATCATGCCATAAACCAATTGATCATTTACTAGGTCAAAAATCAGAAATTGCCCTTTCTCAATCAAAACCCTAATTTTGACCATTTTGCCTTTTTGAAGATTTAATCAAATTTCTTGAGGAATTGTGGTCCAAACTTGATCAAATGATACATATGAGTTTAAAATGTTGATGTGGATCAAAAATCATGAAGTTTGACTGTAAATTTGCCTTGGTTGACTTTTTCCCCAATACAGCTGATTTTTAGGTCAATTGCTCAATTGACTGAGCAAAAAAGTAATCCAAGGCTTGAAACTTGACATGAGCAATCTTGGGGGTTCATAATGATCCATGAAAGTCATATGGGACATTGGAAGTTCAAAAATCCTTGTGAAAACTCAAACCCTAATTTTCGTCATCAGTGCTTAAGGAGGTGTCTTGAGCTAATCAAACCCTAGTGCAGTCTTGGACCCAAGGAGATATTGTGAGAAAATTCTTCATAAGTGAGAGGAAAAATTTTGGGGTACAACAGTGGCCTGAGCTTTCTTCACCTTCTTAGCCGAGGAGGTCCCTTCACCGGTATAGACCACTGTCATTCCCAAGACCCTCATCAGAGCATCAGCATCTTAAGCCAAGATCTTCTTCTTGCTCGATTGATCGAGACCTTAGGTGTAGGGATTATGCCCAGGGAACAGTCATGGAGGGACCCCCTTTAAAGTAACCCATGTCAAGAAGGCAAGGAGACAACTCATACTTTCCCATTGTCGCCTCCCTGGTCAAATCTATAGGTTCGCCGTCCACATGATGATGGTTCCTAGCCAAGGTAACCTGCTGAGGGGGAGACTGTTCGCCAATGTGGGAGGAAGAGGAGGTCCCCAACCCAGACGGAGGTGGAAGCACGATATCACCCAGACGGCTCTTAGGATTCTTCTTCAACTACTTCAATTTGTTTGTTGCAGCCATCTTGATTATACGCTCCTGGAGATTCGACATTTCACCTGCGACAAGGAACGTGCATAGATCAGAAAACGAGAAAAG
This sequence comes from Vicia faba, assembly GCA_948472305.1. Classification (NCBI taxonomy): domain Eukaryota; kingdom Viridiplantae; phylum Streptophyta; class Magnoliopsida; order Fabales; family Fabaceae; genus Vicia; species Vicia faba. The sequence continues at coordinate 27,389,008 of OX451738.1, forward strand.
TAAACGCAAACAAGTAAATAAGAAAGACAACTACCTAAGAGCGATAACGCCTCCTCGAGAGTGCCACACTCGAGAAGCCCTCTGGTGTTTATATACCGAGCTTCGAGCATGGGTTCCCCATGTCGATCAACGATGATATCCTCGCTCTTGGTCATACACTGAGCATGAAAGAATTTGTTAATAAAAGCAACGAGCTTATTATAGTTGGCTTGATCCTCAAGGAACAGCTATTCTGGCTTGACAATGTAATTCTCAGTGCCCTAGTCGAAGTGGTCCTTGTCCCAGTGAAACTAGAACTTCTAGACCAACTCCCTCCTCTCCCATCCACAATCATTATGAAGAGGATTCCTATTCGGGCCGTACATAACTTTCCAATTGAAGACGGAACTAATGGTCCTCGCCGACACCAGTTTGACTAGATAGTACTTGTCCTTGAACATACAAACATAATGTGAGAAAGCCTGCAACAACCTCTTTAGTTACTTCAAAAAACCCAATTGTACTACCAATTTAAGGACTATTGTTGGAGATAGAAACAGTAAAAGAATAAGGGAACTGTGGCACCAATTTGGAGACACCGACATACCATCTCGAATTCCCGAAGGAAAGCCATCGAATTAGGATGAAATTAAGAAGGCATTATATCCAGAGGATTAAAGACGACACCTAAAGGTGTGTGAAGGGAGGGAGAAGCCTCAACTCCTTGAATATGAACTTATACATTGGAAATTGATTGCCTTCGAATTCCGAGCAAATCCAATCGTTCTGTTCAGGGCAGTGGACCACCCAGTTCTCTTCGAATTCCGACAGTTTTGCTACCTCCCCCACGAGGGTGAACGCCTCTTCGGGAAAGTCAGCAAAGTGAAAATATATTTCTCGGGGCTCTTGAGCAACCCATTCCTCCTCAGAAGCTTCGTTCGTGTCAACAAGGTGCTCTTCCTAGGCGTTATGAGCCAATTTAACCTGTAAAGTAGGGGACAAAAGTGAATTCGACGATCAAATCAAATCCATCCTTCCACCTCTAATCAAGTGAAAGGGAGTGGAAAAGCACGAGAGCGATGCCCTTGACCAAAACCCTTAATCAACAGAAATGAAAACATGGGGAAACCTTCCCTATCTGGGAGACTCAACCTCCCCGACATGCAAACCCATTACCAATCACCAAAAAATGGTTGAAACTCATCAAGAAACTCATGAGTCTCACCAGTACCAGGCTTACTCACTGTCATAACAACGACACCAGAAATAACAAAAAAAAAATCCTAACTTGCCTATACACGATGCTAACGGCCTCGTCGATGGTGTTTGAAAAGTGGCCCAACCACCTTCAAACACCAACATCCACCAGAGCGGCACTCAAACTAATCTTAACACAAAGCAAAAAGAAAACAGAGCCTTACTTATTTGATGAAGTTGAGTCAACGAACGAAGGTGGTCCGACAGTGGTGGTAACGACAACGACGTCTACTGGATCCCAAAAGTCAGAAAGAGCATGAGAGCGGAGGTGTGAAAAAACTAGAAATTGTTTTCCTTTTCTCCTATTTATAGACCAGTTCCAGGTCACGTGCGCGCGTATAGAAGCCTAGAAGAAAGAACAATCATCATTAACCCTAACCCTCTAGCCATCATTACGCATTTAATGTCGCACGTGGTTCTTGAAGGTGTGACATATCACCCTTTCAAATTCCATCAACCTTACAGCTCCCCGGTCGTCAAGCGCAGAGGACAACCTTTATTTCCTCTCAGGAGAATAACCTCGTAGAAGTCACGAAACAAATCGACGAGCAGTGGGGGAAAATCACGGGAAAAACCAAAATGCTCACCACGGGCACAAGCTAACTATCTTCTCGATGCACAGGCTGTCTCTAAGTCATTTCTCCTATGACCAGAAGCAACAACTTGGGGGGATTCTGTTCTAGACGGGACCAGTGGCCAAGCACGACCCAATCTAACCCTACATCGAAGATGGCCTATAGCGTGCCCAATCCATTTGGACCAGCATAAGGCATTTCCCACATGCTTCTTGGCTTGAGAGCACACGACCATACGACCTCGCAGATCTCGCATAACTGGCCGCAACTGTGTCTGTTCGTGATAACGGCTAGTTCACATCCTTCTCGCGAGATCTGGGACACTCCCCCAGGATGTCGAGCACGAGCTACTCGACTCTACTTTCACGCAGGAATCCTTGTAGTAACCTATTTTTGGGTATGGATTATGGATGCCCAGCCCATAATAGGAACCAATGTCCAAGCACCGGGGCACTATAAATACCCTCACACTTGTAAGGGTCGGGTAATTCAAATCTTATCCCTAAATTCTCTCACCTATCTCTTCACTCTTACTTACTTCAACATCAGAGTGTCTTGTAACACCCCAATTCTACCCCGGCAAATTATATAAATAAATCAGAGTTATAAAATTCAATCATGTAAACGAATCGGGACGTCACAAATTTTTCTATCAAAAATTCATTACATTCATCGTAGATATATAACACTTTCAAAACATTGGATGAACCATAATAACATCTTTAATTAAATAACTCAACATCTACGCAGCGGAATTCTCAATAACAATTTTTATCATCAATACAACAACTTCGAAACAACACAATTTAATAATAATCAACAATTAAAAACAGCAAGCGTTCATCCCCCTGAGTGTTACATATCAGAGCAATGACACCGACTCGAACTACTGAAGGTATACAACCTTCACTCTCAGTTACCTGCACGTTACCAACATAAGGGCAACATTCAAACAGAAGGGGTGAGATATCTAATGATATAATAAAGCGCATGATAATTAATATATTAAATTAGATCAATACACATCACCACTTCCCATCTCGTAATCAACAATAATCACAACAATAATATACATTCACAACATCATCACACACTTCTTTATGAAATCATATAATGCGACTCAATACTATGCAAATGCACGTGGTACCATTGGAGCAGAACTTCCATCTCAAAAAATTTCCAATTAATAGAGGCATCAATAAGGCATAAGCCTTCATCTCAAAATTCGTCAATACAGGCAATCTCAACGAGCATAAGCTTCATCTCAAAAAAAATGTAATGTATGCGACACAATCATGAATGTAATAACAACACCCAAGTTAACAACATCTCAAATTTACAACATCTCAAATCAACAACATCTCAAAAGCATCTCAACGTCTCTTCATCAACATCTCATATCATCATAATAATTCATCAAACATCATTTATTTATTATAAATCATCAACACAACATCATTAACAACTTCTCACTAACAACTCAGTTGTACATTAATACCAAAGTAATTCATACTGCTATTATGTACTTCTCACATCATTACTGTCACTAATCCTACTGTTACAATTCAAACAGCAGCCTCTAAGCATCTCATCCTCATCATTCTGTACAAAACCAGCGCAACGATCAACACGGGAATTAACTCTAAATCCTAAATCGGCTACTAGGATTACACTTCCTATTATTCATTTAAATCCTCTAGAATAAAGTTCATCGCGTTAGCTATTCAACGCTTCGAACGACACCTTAAACGACATTCTAAAACTCAAGTTACAACACTTTAAAACTGAATCTGCCAAAAGTCAAACCATATAGGTCGACGCAAAACCCCTTGGATTGACGCGTACTACTCTAACTGCACAACATGAGTCGACACATCCTCTCATAGATCGACTCATCCTGAGTCTTGCACACTGCATGTATCGACACATGCATCCCACGTATCGACTCATCCTGAGTCTTTCAACCTTCATGTATCGACGCAAGCCTCTTCGCGTCGACTCATACTGAATCTCTAAGCCCTCATGTATCGACGCATCATATTTGAGGTCGACACATCCTGATCCTTCCTGCATAATTCTATTATTTTCTCTGCATTTCACTACGGGATTCATGTTTTTAACTCTACAAACTTAATATAATCATGATAAATCATCACCTACAATTATCCTATAATACTACATCGATCAAACAACATTGGGACATCATTATTCATCTAAAATTCATCAAATCTTCATCATACATCATCATACACATCCAATTCAAGAACAAAACAACAATCACCTCTAACCCCCACATATCAATCATCATGAACCAAATTATAAAGCCAGAACCCCACCCTTACCTTGGATTGAAGGTCGCTCTATAATTTTCCGGTTGAATTCTCGTTCTACCATTTTTCCACTTTTTCCAGCAGCTTCACATTCTCCTTCTCAATCTTTATTCTTCTACTGCTTCTTTCTTTCTATTCTTTCTAGCAATGATAAAATAACCTATTATTCTTTATTCCTTATTGGGCTCAAATTAATACACCCTCCTTATTACTTTTATTCCTTCAAAATAAACCCACACCAAATAATATTATAATTCTAATATTATTTCTCCACTTAATAAAATACTTAAATCCAATTAATCATAACACATCTTTTCAAATATTTCAAAAATAATTTAATTAAATGATTAATTAAATTACGGACGTTACATGTCTTGCGGGTACAACCTCTTCTTTGTGATTTCCGCACTATTGACGAAATTACTAGCCATTGCAGGTTCTGATCACCGGTAAGATTAGTTATCAAACAAACTTTTTTGTTTTTAATTATGATTGAGTTGATATATAATTATAATTATTAGATGAAGAAAAATTATTAAAAAAAAATCATAATTTTACCATAAGTTTCCTTTGCTAGTAATGTTATTTAGTATTGACTATTAATGCATACATCTTTTCAATTAAAATTTCAATTTATCATATTTTAATATTTTAATTCATTATTTAATTAATTTTTAACCGTATTTGTGTAATTCTAAATCATTTGACATTTTGCTAATATTATTCTTTTTTAATATAAGACAGAATTTATTCATTAAATATATTACATGTATATGAATCCCAATATATTAATTATTTAATATATTTAAAAATTTATTCCTTATAATAAAGACTGAAGGGAGTATTTTGTTGATTTCAATAACATAATAAGACTTGTTGATATTTGTGAATATTGACAAAGATAATAAAATTCTTAAAAGGAGTCACGACCAATGTTTGTGAAAAACGCTACTCACGTTTGTGTTGGGGAGAATAACGATTTACATCCAAATGAGAGGTCAATGGTCATAATTGTACAACATTTTTAATTCTATAGATTCCAATATAATTGTAGAATTAAGAACTCATAGTCGATGAATATAACTATCACCAAGAAAGAAATATTCTCAACAACTAATCACAGTCACTCAAGAATCTTCCGAGTCATTTCTAATCACTAGCTTCAAATGATTTTAGTTTGAATTTTTCAATTTTCTTAAACCTATTTATTAAAAATAATTTTATTTAAGACATGTTGTATATTAAATATACACATGTACATTTTTTTTTCAGTTAAAATTTGAATATGCATTCAGCACTATAAAAGTCAAGTTTCTTCTATTAAATCTAACATAATATATTGTTTTGTATTTAAGCCTAAGCTAATAATATAATGCAAGATGAAAATTTGGTAGTTGTATTTTTATTAGAAGAAATATTTAATATTATTAATATGAAACAGTTGTTGTTTGATATGTCTTTTTGGAAATAAATGAATCTGGAAACGACAGATTCATATTTGGTGCAATAGTAAACGATAAACCATGCGACCAATTTTCAAAACAAAACAAAACAATAAGGACCACACACTGCAACTTTCCTACTTTCTTACTTTGTTTCATGTATCGCATGATTCTCTTTTTGTTGTTAAAGGAAAGGAGCATAGACTCAAAAATCAAACTTAAAAGGAAATAAAAACAAACATCTAATAAAGTATATCAATTATGACTTGTCTAACCCCCAAGTTAGATGTGGTGGGAACACTTGGTATTGAGATAATACTCCTTTATTCGAATTCTATTATAAGTGATTAGTCGATCAAATGATTAGATATTAAGTTTTCTATAAAAAAAATGTGACTGATCCAATTACATATGCTCGAGTTCAAATTATTACATTTTTTATCATTCAGATCATGGGATATCCAAATTAAATTATTATATTTTATTATGACATCTATTACTTTATATATTAGTAGTTTTATTTTTTATTTTTGTTTTTATCAGAAACCAAAAATGAAAAACTAAATGACGGTGATGGCAGATTGTAGTTTTCAACGTAGTGGAGTGGAAGGTCTGCAAGATTAACACTTCAACGCTCAAGTCAGTATATGAAGAAGAGTGAAATGAAATAAGATTTGAAATTTATTACCTCAATTTGGTTATATATAGAGATAGGAAAAACGAACTAGCTATCTATCTGTCATCATTTGTAGAGAGTCGTTGGATGTATTTTACTGTCGAGATCTCTCAAGATCATAAGGATGACGATGTTCGAATATTGGGAAAACTCTAGAAGTAGGACCCTTTCCTGGTTGTTGGTCGGTGATCCGCTGTCGCGCGCGGGTCAAAACGAGTATTTTTCAAAACTGTAGTATTTAACGACAACTGTAACTCGGATATCGTTCTCACAAGGATTCTTGATTGTATTAAACAACAGAAATTGAATTGGGGGGGGGGGGGGGGGGGGGTGGTTTTAAGGACGATTTATAAAAAAAACATGCGCTTAAAATAAGTGATTATGAAATAAGTCGATCTACTGTTTCGAGTTCCTACTATCATCGATTAATACAATTTAACTTCCCTAAGCGGATTCCTATTCAAATTCGATCACAATTTCATCCAACAAGCGAGAATGAAAAAAAAAAAAGAATTATGTTCCCTTTTCACTGAATTAAGCAAACGATTAATCAACAAACGGAATAACGAATTAAGCATATGATATAACGCAATTATAATTGGGAAACATAATTCAATCGAACCAACAAGATTACTCTAAGATAATTCGAATTAAGCAAACGAATATAAAAGGAAAAATTGATATGAATAGAAATTGAATTGTAAATTATATTAACCTCAAGTTTTGGAAACCAAGTTACAGCAGATCAACTCTAACGGATTAGTTCTCCATTCTCATTCGTACAAAATTGTTTTCTCCCTTTGTCTACAGTAAAAACGTGATCAATCCCCCGTTATGCGGCTGCCCCCCCGATTAAAGAGGAACAATCCATTCAGTTTACAAACCAACTGGGTTGAAAACATAACCCAGGCCCAAAACTACTAACCCAAAACTTTAAAGTCTAAAGCTGCAACTTCAACAATTTTTTCAACCTTTCTACACTTCGAATCAGCTTCTGGCCAAAACTAGAAAGTTGTAGGCCATTTTCTTAGCTTTCCAACGCATGGTCAAACGCCTCGATCCGATTTTTGTAGAATTAGTTACGAATTTTTCCGCGAAAGCTGCAGTTGCTGAAAATAAAATACGATAATTAATTAAATGCAAAAATAAAATAAATTAGCAAAACATATTAAAACATAAAAATAAACACAATAAAACTAAAGAAATGCATTAGTACAATCGTGGAAGGATGTGCATCAAAATGCACTGATCAAATTCTCCCACACTTGAACTTTTGCACTCCGAGCAAAATGCAATCAAAAGAAACGCAAAAGCATCATCAATTACTCATCCTAGGCTACAAATTCATCTTCGGTCAAGATTGCATCAACAGGTACTAGTCTCGTACACTAAGGATATCGTAGGAACACTAGTCTTGCCTCCTGAATATACAAACCAATATGAATCATATTATTATGCAAAAGCCTAACTTACTCATCCTCATTTTTTTCTTTTTCATTCCGGCACAATCACATTAAGCTCGTTATCTCCACACACTCATAGCAAAGTGACCGGTTAGTGACTCTGATCCTTTTTTGCACGGGGTCCTAGTACTTACATGGAATAATCCTTTGCTTACTCAGTTGCAATTGTGGGGGATCGGACTGTAATCCTCCCTACCAAGTTCAGCACCAGAAACCGCTGAACCAACTAACAACGAGTCTTACTCTCAAAAAAAATTTTGTAGGCACTACGACCGTTGGGTTAAGTGACCGGGTGAGGGTCACCAAACTTAGAAGGTGCATTCCTTTTTTCTTTTTCTTTTTAAAACACTTTTTTTCTGGAACACTCACTTATATTCATCGGCTTCCTTGCGTAGAGTGTGTGAGATGGTGCTGACTGCTGAAATAAACTACTCAAGAGCTATTAGAGAGTGAGAATTCAAGGCTAAAACATAATAAGAATTCAAATAAATTTCCATATGCAGGAGACTTACAGTGTTAAGAAGATACCGATCTTGTGAGCTTTTCCCAAGTCTCCACAAACATAACCTCAAATTAGTCTGCAACCCAAAACTTTCAAATAGATGCATTTTTTATTAACCCAAAACAAAACAAAACAAAAATAAAATAAAGGAATCCCTCCCCCACACTTAAAACAGACATTGTCCTCAATGAAAGGCATAACTATTTAAAATAGAGAGAAGGAAAGAAAAACTCCCTGGTCAAGTTGCAGGGTAGTTTGGTGCCTCCAAAGAAAGATCTTCTGTGGTTGCATCTTCAGCTACTGCACTTTCATGAAATATTTTTAGGTGCTGCCCATTGACCTTAAAAGCTTTGTTGGTACCTGCACTTTTAATTTCTATTGCACCATGAGGGAAAACATTAGTAACAACAAAAGGGCCAATCCATTTGGATTGGAGTTTCCCAGCCATAAGCTTAAGGCGGGAGTTAAACAATAAAACCTGTTTGCCCACAGAAAATTCCTTCCTATAAATCATTTTGTCATGGAAGTGTTTTGTTTTCTCTTTATAAATCCTATAGCTCTCATAAGCCTCTAGTCTCAGCTCTTCAAGCTGTTGCAATTAGAGTTTTCTTTCAATACCTTCTTGTTGCATCTCCAAATTACAACTTTTCACCGCCCAATAAGCACGGTATTCTAACTCAACGGGAAGATGACATGCCTTACCAAAAACAAGTCGAAAGGGAGACATCTCAATGGGAATATTGAAAGCCGTTCTTTGAGCCCAAAGTGCATCTTCTAGATGACAACTCCAATCTTTCCTGTTTGGTTGCACCATTTTCTCTAAAACCTGCTTGATCTCCCTATTTGAAATCTCAGCCTGCCCATTACTCTATGGGTGATATGCAGTAGACACTCTATGCACGACTCTATACTTCCTGAGCAAAGCTTCCATGGTGCGGTTGCAGAAATGAGTGCCTTGGTCACTTATGATAGCTCGCGGTATTCCAAACCTGCAAAAGATATTAGACCTGACAAAATCTGCAACAACTCTAGAATCATTAGTCCTAGTGGGGATAGCTTCCACCCACTTTGAAACATAGTCAACAGCAAGTAAAATATAAAGGAAACCAAATGATACATGAAAGGGACCCATGAAATCAATTCCCCATACATCAAATACCTCACAGAAAAGCATAGGCTGCTGAGGCATTTCACTCCTGCGAGTGATGTTTGCACCTACTATCTGGCACTCTTTACATGTGCGGTAAGTCTCAAAAGCGTCCTTAAAGATGGTGGGCCAGTAGAATCTGGAATCTAAGACTTTTCTAGCAGTTCTTTGCGGGCCAAAGTGTCTTCCAACTTGAGAAGAATGAGCAAAATTCAAAATAGATTCAATCTCATAGTCAGGGACACATCTCCTGATTACCTGATCACTACCAAACTTCCAAAGATATGGATCATCCCAGACATAATATTTGGCATCACTCTTGAGTTTGTGGATTTGTGACCAGGATGCACCTGTAGGAAAAACACCAGCAACAAGATAATTAACAATGTCAGCAAACCAAGGAGTTACCCCATGCAAAAGTAAAAGCTGCTCATCAGGAAAGTCATCTTGAATGGGGAAAGGATCTTCATCTCTTTCTATCCTGCTCAAATGATCAGCCACTAAGTTTTCAGCACCACTCTTGTCTTTAATCTCTACATTAAACTCTTGGAGCAACAGCATCCACCGAATCAATCTTGGTTTTGCATCCGGCTTTTTCAACAAATACTTCAAAGCTGCATGGTCAGTAAAAATAACAACCTTGGAACCTAGCAAATATGATTTGAATTTATCGAGAGCAAAAACAATAGCTAGAAGTTCCTTTTCAGTGGTAGTGTAATTTGATTGTGCAGAATCTAAAGTCCTAGAAGCATAGTAAATAACATGGGCAGCCTTGTCAACTCTTTGTGCAAGAACAACCCCAACAACATAATTAGAAGCATCACGCATAAGCTCAAAAGGGAGGGTCCAGTCAGGAGGTTGGATTATCGGAGCGAAGGTCAATGCTTTCTTCAAGAAGTCAAATGCTTGCTTGCATTTGTCATCGAAGTTGAAAGTAACATCATTCTTCAACAGGTTTGACAGCGGAAGAGCTATCTTGCTAAAATCCTTGATGAAGCGCCTATAAAAACCTGCATGACCAAGAAAAGAACGAATCTCGCGAACGCAAGAAGGGTAAGGCAATGTAGAAATCACATCAATTTTAGCAGGGTCAACAGAACTACCTTCCTCAGAAATTATGTGACCGAGAACAATTCCTTGCTTAACCATAAAATGACATTTTTCGTAATTTAACACAAGATTAGTCTCAATGCATCTTTCCAAAACCATATTCAAGCTACTCAAACATGCATCAAAAGAGGAACCATAAACAGTGAAGTCATCCATGAAAACTTCCATGCAATTTTAAATGAAATCAGAGAAAATGCTAATCATGTACCATTGGAAAGTGTCAGGAGCGTTGCAAAGACCAAAAAGCATCTTCCGATATGCAAAAGTACCGAAGGGACAAGTAAAAGTGGTCTTCTCTTGATCTTCCGGTGCAATATGAATATGAAAATAACCTGAAAAACCATCAAGAAAACAGTAATGTGATTTACCAGTTAGCCGTTCAAGCATCTGGTCAATGAACGACAAAGGAAAATGGTCCTTTCTAGTCGCTTGGTTCAATCTCCTGTAATCAATACAAACTCTCCAACTGTTCTGAACTCTAGTGGGAACAAGTTCGTTCTTTTCATTTTTCACCACTGTGAGTCCAGATTTCTTAGGTACAACCTGCACAGGACTTACCCATTTGCTGTCAGAGATAGGATAAATGATACCTGCTTGCAAGAGTTTAGTTACCTCTTTCTTCACAACATCGAGGATCAAAGGATTAAGCCTCCTTTGGGCCTGCCTTACTGTTTTCGCTCCCTCCTTAAGTAAAATCTTGTGCATGCACATGGACGGACTAATACCAGGAAGGTCGGCTAATGTCCATCCGATTGCCTTCTTGTGCTTTTTCAGAACCTGCAAGAGTTTATTTTCTTGATCGAGATCAAGGTTATAAGAGATAATAACAAGAAGTTTTTCGTTATTCTCCAAATAAACATATTTCAGATTTTCCGGAAGTTGTTTCAGCTCTAAGGACGGGGGCTGCTCTATGGATGGAGCATTTGGGGCAGCCGGGATGTCAAGGGTATCAACTGTAAAAACAACTTCATTAGCAACAACTTCACTGGTGGGAAACACATCATCCTGCAAGGCAGCCTCTATTTCAGCACACACAACATACAAGTTATTGTCAGTACAATCAGAACACAAGTAAACATCATCAAATCCAGATAGAGAAGGAAAATCAATGGAAAATAAATCAGAACAAGTGTCATCGACCAATTCCGAAATTAATTCGATGTGAAAAACTGAATGCTCCTCCGAAGGATGTTTCATGGCATCAAAAATGTTGAATTTCGCGACAATGTCACCAAATTCCATGGACATGGTTCCATCGTCAACATCAATCTTTGTTTTTGCCGTTTTCATGAATGGTCTGCCTAAAATTATGGGAGCTCGGTTGGACTTTGTTTCTCCTTTCATGTCTAGAATGTAGAAATCTGCAGGAAAAATCAAATTGTTAACTTGAACAAGGACGTCTTCGACTATGCCGGTGGGGCGGGAATTGCTCTTATTTGCCAACTAAATGATTAAACTTGTATGCTGCAGAGGACCAAGACAAAGGTTATTATAAACAGAAGTGGGCATAACATTAATGCCCACTCCAAAATCAAGCATGCAATTATCGAATTTACTATTCCCGATGGTGCAAGGAATAACAAATGTTCCTGGATCCTTCTGCTTCTGTGGTAGAACCTGAGTGGTGGTGAGGGTTGAAACATTTTGCTCACCCATAACTTTTCGGATGAAGGTTTAGGATGAATAAAAGCAGAAATATTTCGGCCCAAGTTAACTCTTTCAATTCCCTTAATATTTCTCTTGTTGGTACACAAATCCTTCAAAAACTTCGCATACTTTAGAACCTGTTTAATCACATCAAGGAGCGGAATATTTACTGCAACTTTTCGGAAAACATCCAAAATCTCTTTTTCTTTCTCTCCTTCCTCAATTCTTTTATTTTTTAGAATTCTATGTGGGAAAGGAACTGGTGGCACATAGTCTCTTTCTGTAATTCTTTCAGTTTCCACCGCAATAGGAGAAGGTGGAGAAGGTTCAGATGAAACAGATTCAGAAGGTGAAGAAGTAGAAGGTTCAGATGTTACCTCAATATTTTTCTCAGGGGCTGTTCCTGCTACCTTTCCAGATCGCAAAGAGATTGCGATAACATTGGCATTAGGACCACCATTCGGATTGGCAACAGTTTGGGCTGGAAGTTGGTTCGACCCTTGGGATTGCATTGCGTTCATTTGAGTAACAAGCTGTCCCATCTGTGTGTGCAAGGTTTGAATGCTAGAATCGGTCCTTTGTTGGAACTGAAGGTTGTTGACAGCCATTTGTTTAACAAGATCCTCTAAGGACGGTCCGAAAGGTGCAGGGGCAGCTAGTTGAGGTGAGTTCTGTTGTTGGCTGGTTTATGGATTTCCATATCGAAGGATGGGATGATTCCTCCAATTCGGATGATATTTGTTGTGGACAGGTCAGGAATGTTGTTGTACCTCTTTTGGTTGTAAAGGTTGGCTGCATATGCTTGGGGCAGCTCAGTGATAGATTCATCTCTCTGAATGGGACATGTATCAGTCGGGTGCTCAGGGGAAGTACAAATACCACACAGAGTTGATGTTTGAGTTTTTGCTACTGCTAGTTGTTTGACTAATGTCGTGAGCTAATCAATTCTGGTCTCTAAAGCTTTGTTGGAAGAAGAAGCTTGAATTTGATTCACTCCTTTGCTTTGTGCATAATTGTCTCTAGTGGTAAATTGCTGAGAATTAAGAGACATATTCTCTATTAGAGCTTTGGCAGCAGCTGGAGTTTTATCAACAAGTGCTCCACCACTAGCAGCATCAAGAATGTTTCGGTCCATCGGTATCAACCCCTCATAAAAGTACTGGATGAGTAATTGCTTGGTGATCTGATGTTGAGGACAGCTGGATACCAAGTGCTTGGACCTCTCCCAATACTCATTGAGTGACTCATTACCTTGTCTGATACCGCAAATTTCCTTTCTTATTGAGGCAGCTCTAGAGGCAGGAAAATATCGCTCCAAAAACACCTTTTTCAGCGCATTCCAGCTTGCAATTGAATTTGGCTCGAGGTAGTACAACCAATCCTTTGTTGCACCCTGCAATGAAAAAGGAAAAGCTCAAAGTTTGATGTGATCTTCAGTGATCTCTTCAGGCTTCGATGGTGTAGAGCATACAACCTAAAACTTTTTCAAATGTTTGTGCAGATCCTCACCTGCAAGACCACTAAACTTGGGCAACAAGTGTATTAAACCCAATTTTAATTCAAAAGGAGCACCAACATCATCATAATCAATACACATGCCATTATAATTTATATCAGGGGCAGCCAATTGCCTTAAGGTTCTTTGGTCAGCCATATCAATAACAACTTCAGAATCAGAATCAAACAGATAGGGCAAGTAATCAGAATCAGCCTCAGACTCAAACTCAATTGTGGGTGGTGGACTAGTGTTAACTTGGACTCTCCTACGTTGTGTGTGCAATGTTCTTTCTACTTCAGGATCAAAAGCAACAAGTTTAGGACAGCAGGACCTAGTAGCCAGGACTAAAACGCAGCAATGGTAACAAAGCCCAAAATACCAACAATGTCCCTAAAAGCAAAAACAAACACAAAGAAGGAAAACGATTAAATTTTTTTCAAAAAAATAAACTGAACACGAAATTCTTCTAATGGGCGAAAAATAGAATTTTGATAATTTTTTTGATTTTTTCCGACTCTATGAAAACAGTAAATGAATCATAAAAAATAGGAAAATGATGAATTTGGGAAATTGAGACCAAAGTCCCGTAACTACTACATAGTATGGGACAAATGAGCGAAGAATTTTTTCGCAAGGGATGGTCAAGGCAGAATTCTAATCGAATGCGATTTACCCCAAAACCGATTTTTTTTACTATTTCGACTCTACAGCGCGAATTGGACGAAATCGCGATGAAACTAACGCCTAGACTCAAAGAAACTGACCCTACGACTCTAAAAACAACTAATAATACCAAGAATCCCCGGCAACAGCGCCAATTTGATTCGCTGTCGCGCGCGGATCAAAACGAGTATTTTTCAAAACTGTAGTATTTAACGACAACTGTAACTCGGATATCATTCTCATAAGGATTCTTGATTTTATTAAACAACAGAAATCGAATTGGGGGGGTTTGGTTTTAAGGACGATTTATAAAAAAAAACAGAAAATAAGCGCTTAAAATAAGTGATTATGAAATAAGTCGTCTACTGTTTCGGGTTCCTACTATCATTGATTAATATAATTTAACTCCCCTAAGCGGATTCCTATTCAAATTCGATCACAATTTCATCCAACAAGCGAGAATGAAAAAAGAAATAAGAATTATGTTCCTCTTTCATCGAATTAAGCAAACGGTTAATCAACAAACGGAAAAACGAATTAAGCATACGATATAACGCAATTATAATTGGGAAACATAATTCAATCGAACCAACAAGATTACTCTAAGATAATTAGAATTAAGCAAACAAATATAAAAGGCAAAATTCATATGAATAGAAATTGAATTGTAAATTATATTAACCTCAAGTTTTGGAAACCAAGTTACAACAAATCAACTCTAACGGATTAGTTCTCCATTCTCATTCGTACAAAATTTTTTTCTCCCTTTGTCTACAGTAAAAACATGATCAATCCCCCTTTATGCGGCTGCCCCCCGGTTAAAGAGGAACAATCCATTCAGTTTACAAACCAACTGGGTTGAAAACATAACCCAGGCCCAAAACTACTAACCTAAAACTTAAAAGTCTAAAGCTGCAACTTCAACGACTTTTTCAACCTTTCTGCACTTCGAATCAGCTTCTGGCCAACACTAGAAAGTTGTAGGCCATTTTCTTAGCTTTCCAACGCATGGTCAAACTCCTCGATTCGATTTTTTTAGAATTAGTTATGAATTTTTCCGCGAAAGCTGCAGTTGCTGAAAATAAAATACGAAAGTTAATTAAATGCAAAAATAAAATAAATTAGCAAAACATATTAAAATATAAAAATAAATAAAATAAACTAAAGAAATGCATTAGTATAATCGTGGAAGGATGTGCATCAAAATGCGCTGATCAGTCGGGGTTGATTTGGTTTGGTGCATAAACATCTGAGGTTGATCTGATTGGTCCAAAACAATTGCCCCTTAAGCTCTTGCCAAAGTTTAAAGTAGGCGGGGTTTTGATATTGCAACCCGGATACTGACCACCTATTCATCATTTTAAAATAGATGAATAAGAAGTATTCTTATTCTTAAGGAATCATGCATTTAACACGACATACTTCACATGTCTTTGGTTCTTGGGAGCCGAAAGTCTTGAGTGGTGTGTGTAAATAATTAGACAAATTTAGTTAGGCCTTTATGCATTCCAGAATATATCTTTCTTTTAGGGGAATAAGTATTCTCTTTTCTTTTATGAGTCTTCCTTTTCTAGTTTAATAGTTTTTTTTCTTTAGCAGTTCATTTTCCTTCAACTACAAAGTTGGTGCAATATGTGCCAAAAATCACAGAAAACTGTTTATATATAAGTCCCTTAAGGATAATCCATCTTCTTGGATGAATCCTATTTATTCTTCCAATATTTTTGTTTTTGCTTAATTAGGTGATCTTGATGATGCTTTTGCGAAAGTTGGTTTATCTTCTGGTTGGAGAACCTCGAGTCCTTCTGAGGACGAAAGAATATGTGACAAGTATGGTGGTTGCATAATTCCTTTTTATGAATGTGTTTTTTCTACCATGGGCCTTCGTCTTACCTTCACCATTTTTGAGATAGAGGTTCTGAAACATTTGAAAATGGCTCCCTTGCAACTTTACCCTATATGTTGGGTGTTCCTGGAAGTCTTCTAGTATTTTTGTGAGTACATGAATGGAAGACCTTGTGTGTTCCTCTTCTTTCATCTCTCCAAATGCCTTCGTGACCCGGTGTTCCATACTAGGGATATAGAATTCTTTATCTCAAGCATACTTTTCACGGGTTTGAACCTCTTTCAGAGCTTCCTCCTTTTGAAGGTCTGTTCTTTCTAATAACCCTTGTCAGCCTTGAATCCCATGTTGCAATTTGCAATAACGATGATAAAGTGAAGGGTATATGTGATGAGTTATTCTATAAATATGAGATTGAAAATCACTTTCTATTGGGGAATCACATTTTTCATATACAATGAAAAAGATCTCTCTGAAGAGCCTCGGTATCAGTTTAGTGGTAGAAATATTGAGAATAAACCATTGGATTGACTTAACTCACAAAATCAATGAAAATCGCCACCGCACTTTTATTTTATCCAAAGGAATGGGAAAAGAGAGAATAAACCCAAAGTAAAATAGAGATCAAGGTAAAGGGGTTGGTTATGCAAAGGGAAGATATTAACACCCTAAACATCTACGGTGCTCCGCAAGAACCTCTTTAAAAATCTATGTATTTGGCTATAAAAGAAATATGTACAAAATAGATGGTTGAGATGAGAAAAGAAGTGTTTTTTACAATTTTTGTACCCGCCGCGCTTGGGAACCTTTTGTGCCTACGTACCTATTACCTTGAAAAATCTTAAGGTATTCAAGCATGTGTATTAAATGAGGATATTCTCATAAGCTAAGGGTCATCCTCTAGGGGTTTTTGGGAAATTGGAGTCAAAGTGTTTGGAAATTTGGTTTTATTAAACTAGATTTAATGTTTAAAGGGAATGTCACTCCAAACTGTCGAAACTGAGCCAGGTCGACCAAAAGGAAATAAAAGAATATATGTTAAGAAATTGTTGAAATTGGTTTAGTCGACCAAAGGGCGAAAGACAAGGAAAATGTTCGAAATTGGTTTTTGTCAACCAAAAGGGTTTCTAGACTTAGAGGAAATGTTGTTGATTTTTAATTTTTTTCCAAAGGGAAAGTGTCGAAGCGAGTCAGAGCAGTTTACTTTCAGAAGCTAGGAGCGAGAAGATTTAAATTTCAAAGTTATCAGCAGTTGCCAGCGGTTTACAATTTATTTAAGCGCCAAATAGGTGGCGACATCTAGTGAACCAATTGTCTCAAGATTTTGATATTGTTCGTAGATTTCATCTAGGCAGATACATTGTAAATATTATAAATAATAAGATTTAGTGTAGTTTTTTGGTGTGTTCACTTGTATGCTCAAATCACTTGTCAAAACTCTGTCATTACAAGCGTTAGGAAACAAAGAGTGAAGAAGTGCTTGATGTACGTGAATCACCACTTTTATTTCAATTCAAATCCTTTATTTTTCAATTATCTCTTTTGAATACTTTATTTGCTTTCTATGTACTGTCGAACAAAGTCTTTACATTATTTTCTACTTCGCGTAAACAATTCAATGCTCTCTGTCGGTCACGAGTCACTAGTCAGTTAGTTTATTGAATCTTATTTTCATATGAATACCTTCTATCAGTCACAAGTCACCAACCAGTCGATCGATTCATAGTGTGGAAAGCCGTTATACTTATTGCCTTAGTCACAGAAAACCATTTCCCTTGATAAGGATTTCGATAAAATAAGTATAATAATAAAACTCTTAGCACATGTCTTAAGATCAACTGGTCGATCTTGCGAGTTACCCTTAGTTTTAGGACTTTGGGAAGACCAACTGTTGTTTACCATTTTCCACAGTAAACAAATTGACACACTTAGTGGGACACAGTGCTAAGAATTTGTCTTAAGTGTATGCAACTTAGAAATGGAAAGCTAACCAAAGAGTATAATAAACCATCATCTAGGAAGCATATATCAAGAATGACAATTCTTGATAATCCAAACGTAGACAAAATACCGTCATGAACTTTAACTACTACTGATCCAGTAGTTTCTGAAGTTGCACATTTTCCCCCAGTCGGGTCAACTGCAGTAGGTTCCGCACATATTTCTCAGGCTCCACCGGGAAGCCCAAGGCATGTAATGACTACGACCACCATACCTAATATGCCTTATTTTGGTAATGTGGATCCTGTTTATGGAATGCTGTATTCCATGATGCCAGGATACCAGTCAACGTCGAATGCAACAGTGGTGTCAGATAATGTTCAAAATTTGAACTCCCCTTTACAAGGATCTGCACCAGGAGGAAATAATAGAGGCAACCAAATTAGAGGAATGCCTTCTCAACCAATTGAAGAAGTGAAAAACACAAGAAGGGGGGGGGGTAAATTGGAATCTTAAAATCAAGTTCAAATGACACGATGATTTTTATCCTGGTTCGTTTGATCTCAAACTACTCTAGTCCATCCGCCAATGTGATTTCGCCTCTCTCCAATGAGGTCTTAATTCACTAATCAAACTGATTACAAATCTACTTTGACAACTGCCAAAGTCTTCTTGAGTACAACCACAAACTGGTTTATCTCAAGGAATTTCACTAACAAAAGTAAGAATTAATCTGTGTAGAAGATGTTTTTCGTTACAAAAATGGTATCACAAAATTGTGATGTATTACACAATTTAGAGAATAATTTGAATGTTGAGTTGCAGCCTTGAGAGATTGTGAATAACAGTGATGTAAATCGTGAATGATTTAACCTTATTTCTTGTTTAAATATGCGCAACAATCTTGTGCAAATGGAAACTTGATAATTGGTAGTTAATTCACTTTCCTTAATATGAAGATCCTTGTCTATTTGTAGTCGTTGTAATTGATACAACTTTGAGGAATAGTAACGCTTTAGAACATAAGGAGTCTGCTTGCTGCTTTGCTTCAGAACTTGGAAGGTCAGAATCATAAGGTCTTGTTTGCAGTGTTTGATGGGCTGTTTAATCTGTAACGTATAGCCTAAATGTAGTACTGCAAGTGTACAGCCTATCGAAGTAATATATAAGATTATCGAACCACAGAGACCAATTGTCAATCTATCAACTCTATTGCTAAGGTGCTTATCTAAGGCGAATAAGGATATTGATGTGAGTGCAGTGCACAAAGTAAATATGCGAGGGAAATAACAGTTTAAAAGACAGGTTGGAATGTAAATCATGTAATCAGATATTGGTCCGGTCATGCGTAGATGAACCTACTTATGGGGCAGTATTTTCTATTGATAGCAAAGGATCAGTTTAACGGGAACCTGTAGCTTTTGACTACTAAGAACCGAGTTTACTCTTTAAATTAAATTCCTTTATTGTCACATATAAAGGGTGCCTTCCGCGTTAAAGAGGTAAACCTATTTTTAAGAAATTGATAGTTTTGACTTAACAGAAAAGTGATCTTACTCGGAAAGATTAACTTAAAGAGACTTTTGGCTTTTGACCAAGAGTCAGATTTTAAACCTACAAACGCGTCCGAAAATAGTTTCAAAATCGTTTTCTAAAAAGGTCAATGATTCCTATTTAACCAATCAACGGCTGTCGCTCTTTTTGTTTGGTTAAATAATAATCAAGTCGTATCATTAGTTTGGACGGCTTTCGATCTTACCCAATAAACATTTAAACACAATTGACTTAAGTTAGAAGCAAAACATCCCCAGAGTATTTTCACTAGCATGATAATTGGAACACAACCACGATGACAATCATTACATCCTAACCATTATAGTTTAGCCAGACATAATAAGTGCGAGTCTATAAAACGTGTAGACTATGGTAAGAGCATTTAAAGTCTATAAAACGTGTAGACTATGGTAAGAGCATTTAAAGTCTATAAAACGTGTAGACTATGGTAAGAGCATTTAAAGTCTATAAAACGTGTAGACTATGGTAAGAGCATTTAAAGTCTATAAAACGTGTAGACTATGATAAGAGCAATTAAATAAAGAAATGCAATAAATTAGAACCTTGCTCCGGTCGGAGACTTGAATCTGATACAAATCTACGGAAAAGTAAGGCCGGTATGATGAACTTCAACCAAAGTGCTCCAAGACTCGATTACAACTCAATCTACACCGCAATAACTCCCCGATGTGAAGAGATTATTACTTTACAGAAACTGATAGTATATGGCTTAAGATTGTACTAAGCTTGGATGAAACTAAAGAATGAGAATCGAAAGCTATTTATAGAGGAACTTTGAGGTGCGTAAGGACCAGCATGCCCCTTAACTTCTTTTGAGCGGGAGCCTTTTTGTGAAGGCCGCGGGCGCGGTGAGGGTGGCCGCGGGCGCGGCGCCTGGAACCGCCACATCATGGGAACGTGGCAGTTGATCTCTGGGTGAAAGTGGGCCACGTCATCGCGTTTCCTGTAGCCAGCGCGGTGCTGAACGCCATAAGTGCAAAATATCTTGAAAAACCCTAATTTCTTGGCGTTTTGGCTCGTTTCTTCACAGAAGGCTCTGAAATGACAAGAATCCTGAAAACAAAGGAAAAAGGAACATAATACGAGAAAATGACAATAAAAACTAAGGAAAACATGTGATATTTGAGTCAGAAACATAGTGCGATTTAGTGCGATCAAATCCTCCCACGCTTAGACCTTTGCTTGTCCTCAAGCAACAACTCTTAAAAGTAGATGAAAGAAAATTTATGGTGTATACAGGTTTTGGGCAAAGAGGGCTTCTAAGTCCGAGTAAGGGTGTGTTGTCAGGCACTAACTGTCTGAATCAAGGGTATCTTAATTACACTACTCGCAGAAATGCGGGCATAAACCTCATAAGTATACAGATTGATCCAAATATCCTTACTATGCTAAGACTTCTTTTTGTACGAGGTCCTTTTTCATTCAGGCGCAATCACATTAAGCCCGTTATCCGTACATACTCATGGTGTAGTGACCGGTTAGTGACTCTGATCTCAAGTGATGGGATTCTGGTACAAGAGTTGGTTTAATCCCTTTTTATTTTACCCATTTGCAGTTGCGGGGGATCGGACCGTAGTCCGCCCTACCAAGTTCAGCACCAGATACCTCTGAACCAACTACAACAGATATGCCTTATATATTTTTTTCTTTGTTTTTGTTAGTGTTTACAACTTTCTTGAGTTAAGTAATCTTTGTGAGGATCACCCAACTCGTAGTCGTATTCATACTTTATTTTGTAACTTTTAAGGCAAAAATAGAGATCATCCACTTATATTCATCGATCCCACACTTAGAGCATGCTTAGGCCGGAGCTGACTGCTAAGATAAACTACTTGAAGACCTATTTGTACAGTTTTATTCAAAATCATAGCATATTGGGGAGAAAGGATCTAATCTAAATATTCAAAAAGGCTTATGGTGTAAAAATGATAACGAATTTTTCAAAAAGTGAGTGTCCGAGAAACAGACCCTATCTAGGACCTGTCTCATAGCCCAAATCCTTAAAAACAACCATAAATCTTTGAAAAATAAAAATTTTGTAAGGCTAAAAGGTGGGGGAAATGAAAGGGTACACTACGCAGAAAGACTCGCCTATCACATGCATTTTATTAACTACGAATAAAAAAGAAAAAATGCGGAAGGAAAATAAAAGCAGGAAAAACGGAAAATAAAAGCGAAAAATAAAAGCGAAAAATGGGAAATAAAAGCGATAAATGCTCCTCCCACACTTAAATCAGACATTGTCCTCAATGTTCCAAAATAAGGTAGGAGGAGGTACCTGAAAACACTAGTGGGGGCCACTAGGACCTTCACCGTCCTGGTTGGTACGACCGGAACGGCGGCTACGGCTGCGACGACGGCTATCTCGGTCCAAAACAAGTTGCTCCAGTCTCTCTGACAAGGCGGCATTTGCCGTTTGTAGCTCTTGGGTCCGACCAATGAGGGTGCCTTGGGTTGCCTCCATCAATTGGAAGTGACGAGCGTTTGTGGTCTGGTGTAGGTGCTGTTCTCTCTGAAAAGCCAGCTGACTTTCCATAATAGTGCGCAGAGAGCTAGCATTTTGTTCTTGGGACGCTTGCATGAAGGCCATGTTGTCGGCCGCCTGTTGCTGCAAGGTAGCAAGGAGGGTGTCCCTCTGGGCCTCTCGGGCCATATGCTCACGCCACATGTCCTCAGTGACATGGAAGCTAGGAGCTGTACCTGCATGTGGGTTAGAGGTTGAAGGTGCCGTGTGTGAAGGTGAAAAATGGGGTGGTTCCTCTGTTTGGAAATCGTACTCATCATCAGTGTTGTTACCCTCATTTAAAGGTAGATTTGGGGGCAACGGACCAATAAAAGCAGGAGCGTTGAGATCGTAGGTCCAGTTACGCTCAAATCGAATATCAGTACGACGGGTGCAAGGCATAACAACACTGGGTACAGCAGCACCTCCAACCATTAGGAAGTAACCACCTTCCTTCCTCGTCTTGCATAAACGCATATCCCTGAAAAATTTAAGATTTGCAATCCGAGGAGGAAGTGGTTCTAGGGTGGCAAGTTCCGTATCCAATCCTATGGCACGGGCAATAGTGGTAATCAGTCCACCAAAGGAAATCGGCCCACCTTTTCTTAAAACATGGTGCATGTGGGCAATCATGAATGGGACGGGATTAACTTTGGTGTCTGTGAGGCAGCTCTGCATGATAATTAATTCTTTAGCATTCACCTTGTTTGGGTTTTCCCGAGCAAAGATGGTGGATGCTAAAAGAAATCTAAAGACACGAAGGGCAGGATTGTGGATGTGAGAAGCAAGAAGGCCATCAAAAGATGTTGCATTTTGTTTAGTAATTCTGGCCCAAAATGCTTCAAATGCCCAATCCGTGTCTAAAGGTGCTTCACAAATGGCACCATCCCCATAAGGCAATCCTAACATGGCGGCTAGACCGTCAGTGGAGTAATCATACTCGACATTAAACATTCTAAATTTGACTCCACCTACGGTGCTAGCAGTGTTAGGGGAGACGTTATAAATTAAAGAACTTAAAAACTCGAACGTCAGCCTAGGGTAGGTTGGTGCTTGAGTAGCAAAAATATCATGCATACCTATTTTATCTAGAAGGAAGAATACACTATGGTATATACCTAATGAATATAGACAGTTTTCATCGATATACCTGGTAGAGTGTATTGGTGTTGTCAGCAATTTTTCAAGCCGCTTTAGTTGCCTTTCTCCGGCTTGACCACCACGTAAAATGTAACCGTGATATTCCATAGGATTTTCTTGTGGATAAAAAGAGAGAAAGAATGGGATGTAGAAGTAATGAAGGTGTGAGGAAGAAAATGATATAGTAGGGGGTATTTATAGGAAGGGAAGAAAGAAAATGGTGGTTGTAAATATTTATGATGAAAATAATGGAAATAAATGTAGTGGGTTGGTATGGGTAATAAAGTGGGTTAAAATTGGAAGAAAATGGGATTGGAAATTGAAAAAGTGGTAAAATGGGGGGAAAAACGAGCTACTAGCCGTTAGGTGACCGTTGCGCCACCGCGGGCGCGGCAGGGCCTACCGCGGGCGCGGTGAGGTCGAGGTCAGTTGGGCTGGCCTGGCTTTCTTTTCATTGGGCTTTTTCTTCCTCGCCATTATCTTCAATTTCTGGAGGTGTACCTATTTTTCTTATAAATGTGCATATATGTACGTGAATACATATACACATGTTTATTTATTTTATTTTTATATTAAAACTATGGTGACCTAGAAAAACAAAAACATTAGTAAATAAATAAAACATATGCATATATATATATATATATAGATATAGGTACGGACATTGGGTCATCAAAATAAATATTAACAACTCAGGAAACAGATAATGCAAAAATAAAAATGAGTCTGAAAAGGAAATCAACATAATACTAATAATACTGAAACTAGATATCTTGTGAACAATAAAGATCTATTGCCAACCGGTAGGATGCTCTGCAGGAGTGCCTGGGCCACGCAGCTCAGTCAGCTGGCGTCGAATCTCTGCCACCTCGTGAGCTAATTCATCTAACTCACCAGCGAAGGTAACATCATTCACTTCCAACTGCAAATGAAGGTCAGCCACCTCATTGCGGAGAGTGGTTATCTCAGTGCGCATAGCAGTCAATAGAGTGCGAATATCAGGTTCCTGCAAGCTGAGGTTATTAGTAAGAACAGTAGTATGTGTAACCTCGGGTCGGGAGGTGTGATCTGGAGCGGAGTCCTCGGAGGCAGGAGTGTAGTCCTGAGTGGGATCTTCAGAAGCAGGAGTGTATTCTGGAGTGAGATCTTCGGAAGCAGGAGTGTATTCTGGAGTGTACTCTTCGGAGGCAGGAGTGTATTCTGGAGTGTACTCTGATATCTCACCCCAACCTTCTACAGAATAGTTCCAATTAGCAGAGTTGGAAACACAAGTCATCTGAGGGTCTGGCATGGTGAAGGTGTAAACTGTCTGGTCATTGATAAGCAATCTGTACCGATATGGGTGGAAAGAGGCCCTCCTCATGAATCCACGATCCATGCAAAAGTCTAAATCCAGAAAAGTATATCCATAGTATGGGGTCAGCTGTGCTATCATACTGTCTAAACCCAAAGCAGAAGCTATCTGTGTCACATTCCCTCCGGAATGAATGAGCCCTACAGCGGATCGAGCAGTCTGCTCGAGGCTCTCTATCAGAAAACCTCCACTAGCTATAGGTCTGGACTGACTAGCACAGTATAAGAAAAGGATCTCCTCAGCGGTGACCAAGTGGTCACAGTAACTCCTCCCAAAGAAAGTGTGGCATAGGATCATCTCGAAGTATCGGAAGGCCGGGTTATGGATCTTCCGGGACAGCTGGGTAGAGGGGTCAAGACTGGCTCTATCAGTAATGTCCTGCCAAAATTTGTCAATGTCTCTGTCCATGTAGCAACTCAATGGGAACTCAGTTATAGCGGTCGGTCCAGTTTGGAAACCAAGCAAATCCCCAAATTCTTTGGTGGTCAGGGTATACTCGGTGCCAAACAATCTGAAACTCAGGCGTCCTCGCTTATCTCCTTCACCTACTCGTGGATTATAGTCCATAGAGCTAAGAAACTCCAGAGTAAGGTTCCTGTAGGTTTTGTGGACATCATCGGCATAAGAATCCCAGCTAAGTTGGTTGCATAGATACCGAATACTTGGCTCAATCCCGAGTGCCTCCATGCAGCTCTGATCGGGGTACCTAGTGGGTACCATAGGTCTAGCAGATAAGGTAGCAAATCGGGCCTTTTGCGCTTCATCTCTGAAAATCACAACCATACCATCGGGGTGATGCATCCTGAAAATATAAACACAAGAAATTAGTCCAGATAAAATATATAAATTACTAAAATAAAATAAAATAAAATAAAGAATAAACCATGGGTTGCCTCCCAGGCAGCGCTTGTTTAACGTCGTTTAGCTTGACGATTAGATCTTACTTTATGTGGGTATTGGTGGGTCTATAAGAATATGACTAGAGTAGTCAACAGGCAAATCGCCTCCTTTGTAGAGCTTCAGTCTTTGTCCATTTACCACAAATGGAGCACATGAATTGTTTTTGATTTCTACTGCTCCAGACTTTAGAACTTTTGACACTTCAAATGGACCTGTCCATCTTGAACGAAGCTTACCAGGAAAAAGTCGTAACCTTGAGTTAAATAGGAGAACAGGATCACCAATGTTGAAATCTTTCTTGATGATTTTTTTATCATGCCACATTTTGGTTCTTTCCTTATATATGATGGCATTCTCATAGGAATTCAAGCGAAGCTCTTCTAGCTTGTGAATGTCCAGGATACGTTTTTCTCCGGCTTTCAGGTAATCTAGATTCAAGGATTTAATGGCCCAATAGGCTTTATGTTCTAGTTCGAAGGGTAAATGACAGGACTTTCCATAAACCAATTGATAAGGAGTTGTTCCAATAGGGGTTTTATAAGCCGTTCTATAAGCCCATAAGGCGTCTTTAAGTTTTCCAGACCAGTCTTTTCTGGATAATGATACGGTTTTTTCTAGGATCTGCTTAATCTCCCTATTCGATACCTCTACTTGGCCACTGGTTTGCGGGTGATATGGTGATGCTACTCTATGTTTTACTCCGTATTTGCTTAGAAGCTTGTCAAATATCTTAGATATAAAATGCGATCCTCCATCACTTATGACTAACCTCGGGGTTCCAAACCTAGGGAAAATAATATTCTTAAACAGTTTGATAACTACCTTGGTATCGTTTGTGGGTGATGCAACAGCTTCGATCCACTTTGAGACATAATCGACAGCTACTAGGATATACTTGTTACCCATTGAGGAAGGAAAAGGTCCCATGAAATCTATACCCCAGACATCAAATATTTCCACTTCTTGGATGTTTCTTAAAGGCATTTCATCACGTCTTGAGATGTTCCCAGTGCGTTGGCATCGGTCACATTTTGTAATGTAAGTGTGGACATCGCGCCATACAGTAGGCCAATAAAAACCTGCTTGAAATATTTTGGCGCATGTTTTAGACGTGCTTGCATGTCCACCATAAGGTGAAGCATGACAATGTTTAATGACATTGCCTACTTCTTCCTCCGGCACACATCGTCGGAATATATTATCTATTCCTCTTTTGAATAGGAGGGGTTCATCCCAAAAGAAGTGTTTAACATCTCTGAAAAACTTCTTCTTCTGTTGGTAGCTTAAGTCGGGGGGTATGATATCAGCGGCTAGATAATTTACAATATCTGCGTACCATGGTATGTTGTTCATGGTTGAGATTTCCTCATAAGTCTCTTCTTCAGTTGAGTTTATCCCAGCTATTAATCTTTCATAAGTAGAGTGATCGTCTATAGGTATAAGTTCAGGCTTAAGGTGTTCTAACCTAGAGAGATGATCAGCTACTAAGTTTTCAGCTCCTTTTTTATCCTTAATATCCAAGTCAAATTCTTGGAGTAAAAGTACCCATCTGAGCAATCTAGGCTTAGCATCTTTCTTACTTAACAAGTACCGGATTGCTGCATGATCTGTGTATACTATTATTTTTGCTCCCACCAAATAAGATCGAAATTTATCAATAGCAAAAACTACGGCTAGCAATTCTTTTTCTGTGGTTGTATAATTTAGCTGGGCGGCGTCTAATGTTCTACTAGCGTAGTAAATTGCATGCAGTTTTTTGTCTTTTCTTTGCCCTAGTAAAGCCCCTACAGCGAAATCACTAGCATCGCACATGATTTCAAAGGGTTGTGTCCAATCAGGTGGTCTTATGATAGGTGCTGAAATAAGAGCTTGCTTTAAAACTTCAAAGGCCTCAAGACATTTTTGGTCGAATTCAAACTCGACATCTTTCATCAATAAGTTAGTTAAAGGTTTAGTTATTGCGGAAAAATTCTTGATGAAACGTCGGTAGAACCCGGCATGTCCTAGGAAACTTCTTATTTCCCTAACGGTCTTAGGTGGGTTTAAGTTTTCTATAACTTCTATCTTGGCCTTATCGACTTCTATACCTCTTTCAGAAATAATGTGTCCCAAGACTATCCCTTCACTTACCATAAAGTGGCACTTTTCCCAATTCAACACAAGGTTTACTTCCACACATCTTTTTAAGATTTTCTCCAAGTTCGAGAGGCAGTTTTTGAAATCAAACCCACATACTGAAAAATCGTCCATAAATACTTCCATAATTCCATCTAGGTAGTCTGCGAAAATTGACATCATACAACGTTGGAAAGTGGCAGGTGCATTACAGAGTCCAAAGGGCATTCGTCTATAAGCGAATGTTCCATAAGGGCAGGTAAATGTGGTTTTTTCTTGGTCCTCTGGGTGAATAGGGATTTGGAAAAATCCCGAATATCCATCAAGATAGCAGAAACATGAGTGTCTTGCTAGATGTTCAAGCATCTGATCTATAAATGGGAGAGGGAAATGGTCTTTTCTTGTTGCCTTATTCAACCTTCTGTAATCTATACACATTCGCCATCCTCCTTCTGTTCGTTTTGCCACATGCTCACCTTTCTCATTTTTTAGAACAGTGATACCTCCTTTCTTGGGTACCACATGGACTGGGCTTACCCATTCACTGTCCGAAATTTGGTATATGATACCAGCCTCTAATAACTTAAGAACTTCTTTCTTGACTACATCACTCATGATAGGGTTTATTCTTCTTTGATGTTCTCTTGAGGGTTTCGAATCTTTTTCTAGCATAATCCGATGCATGCATACGGATGGGCTTATACCTCTTAAATCTGAAACTTTATACCCTAAAGCTGAGGGATATTTTCGCAAGGTATCTAATAGTTGATTTGTTTCTATTTGGTTTAGAGTGGCGCTAGTTATAACAGGTCTATTCATCTCCTCATCCAAAAACTCATATCTTAGATTCTTGGGTAGTTCCTTAAGTTCTATAGTGGTTTTCTCAGCACGTGACATAAGGTCATGGGTAAGAGCTAAGCATTCGAAAAGGTTGTCGTCAATGTACGGTTCGATACTCTCAAATCCGTCATCCTCTAAAATAGGGGTTGATGGTAATTTGGTTAATAATTCGTTTTGTTCGAGCTCATTTACACATTCATCAATGATGTCGATGGCATAACACGCATCTCCTATCACTGGTGCCATTAGAATTTTTGATAAAATGAACTCAATCTTTTCATCTCCTACCTCGAAAGTCAGTTTCCCTTTCTTAACATCTATTATAGCTCCGGCGGTCGATAGGATGGGTCTTCCTAAGAGGATTGGGATGTCTTCATCTTCTTTGATATCCATTACGACGAAGTCGGTCGGAATGTACAACTGACCAATCTTGACAGGTATGTCTTCTAAAATACCCATGGGATATTTGACAGATCTATCAGCTAGTTGTAAGGACATCTTAGTAGGTTGAAGTTCTCCTAATTTTAACCTCTTACAGACGGCCAGAGGCATCAGACTTACACTTGCTCCTAGGTCTAAAAATGCTTTGTCTATCATATGGTTACCTAGGATGCAAGGGATAGAAAAACTTCCAGGGTCTTTATCTTTCTTGGCGAGTTTATTTTCGGATATAAAATGACATTCTAAAGGCTTGGGATCATCGAGTCGTCGTTTATTGGTCAAAATATCTTTCAGAAACTTAGCATATGATGGTATCTGGGTTATAGCTTCAGTAAAAGGAATCTCAACATGGAGTTTCTCTATTACCTTAATAAACTTTTGGTACTGGTTTTCTACTTTGGTGTTTTTCAGCCTCTGTGGGAATGGAATAGGTGGTTTATAAGGTTGTTGAGTGTTTTTCTCTACTTCTGGTTTTGATTGCTTTCCTGGTTTCTCTGGTTCCTCCACCTGGTCTTTGGGCGTAGCATCTTCCATAGGTTTTTCTGATGTGCTTAAGTCAGGATTTCTAGGTCCTTCATAAGCGGTTCCACTTCTTAGTGTGATAGAATTTGCTTGGCCTTTTGGATTTGGTTGAGTTTGTCCAGGGAATTGTCCTCCAGGTGCAACTTGTACAGAGGTGTTTTGTGCTACTTGGGAAATCTGAGTCTCAAGCATTTTGGTGTGGGTTATTATCTGGTCAAACTTGGTTGCTAGTTGAGTAACCAGTTCGTTCGTGTGAATATGTTGGTTCATAAACTCCTTATTTTGCTGGGTTTGAGCTTGAATAAAGGTGTCTATGGTTTCTTTAAGGTTTGGTCTTGGGGGTACTATTTGCATAGGTTGGTTTTGTTTTTGCATTTGGAATCCTTGAGGTCTCGAAGGTCCGGGATTTTGGATAGGGTTGTTGTTTTTGTAAGAGAAATTCGGGTGGTTCCTCCATCCAGGATTGTAGGTATTCGAGAAAGGGTTCCCTTGAGTATAGTTAACTTGGTCTGAGCTTGATTCGTTCAAAAGGTTACAGTCAACGGTTTGATGTCCTTGAGCTCCACAGAGTTCGCACTCCGATTGGATTGCTGCTACTGTGGTTGGGTTTTGAGACATGTTCTCGACTCTCAAGGCTAGGGCGTCCATCTTGGCATTGATCATGTCCATGCAACTTACCTCATGCTTTCCTCCATGGCTCTCCTTTTTCTCTACTGTCGCTCGTTCTAATCCCCATTGGGCATGGTTTTGGGCCATGTCCTCTATTAGGGCACAAGCGTCAGGGTAAGGTTTGTTCATCAACGCTCCGCCAGCGGCAGCGTCTATGGACATCTTTGTGTTGTAATGGAGTCCATTATAGAAGGTATGTATGATTAACCATTGCTCTAGGCCATGGTGCGGACAGGCTCTTAAAAGTTCTTTATATCTCTCCCAGGCATCAAAAAGTGATTCGCCTTGGTTTTGGGTGAAACAAGTGATCAGGTTCCTAAGAACAGCGGTCTTGCTTGGTGGAAAATACCTCGCAAGAAAAGCTCTCCTAAGGTCTTCCCAAGTTGTTATTGAGTTAGTTGGAAGGGCGTCTAACCAGTCGTGAGCTTTACCTCTAAGGGAAAAAGGAAATAGTCTTAATCGGATAGCTTCGGGCGTGGCTCCATTTGCCTTAAGGGTGTCAGCTAACTGGATAAATACCTTTAAATGTTGATTCGGGTTCTCGGTAGCGAGACCAGCGAATTGGTTTTGTTGTACTAATTGTAGTAACGAGGGCTTTAGTTCAAAGTTGTTGGTAGTTATAGCAGGGTTTACTATACTAGAACTAGGTTCCTCGTTAGATGGTTGGGCGAATTCCTTGAGCGGTCTTTGGTTACGATCTTCTGCCATAGCTCTTCTTATCTTGCGAATAAAAAGACGGGCACGAGCGTAACGTTCAGGTTCTACTAAAGGATCTATTAGGTTGCCGGTGCTACGATTTATACGCATCTACCGGCTAGAATAGCCTTAGTCTAAACGGGATAACAATAGGGTACGAAATTTGACGAAGTTGGTCCCCGGCAACGGCGCCAAAAACTTGATGGGCTGTTTAATCTGTAACGTATAGCCTAAATGTAGTACTGCAAGTGTACAGCCTATCGAAGTAATATATAAGATTATCGAACCACAGAGACCAATTGTCAATCTATCAACTCTATTGCTAAGGTGCTTATCTAAGGCGAATAAGGATATTGATGTGAGTGCAGTGCACAAAGTAAATATGCGAGGGAAATAACAGTTTAAAAGACAGGTTGGAATGTAAATCATGTAATCAGATATTGGTCCGGTCATGCGTAGATGAACCTACTTATGGGGCAGTATTTTCTATTGATAGCAAAGGATCAGTTTAACGGGAACCTGTAGCTTTTGACTACTAAGAACCGAGTTTACTCTTTAAATTAAATTCCTTTATTGTCACATATAAAGGGTGCCTTCCGCGTTAAAGAGGTAAACCTATTTTTAAGAAATTGATAGTTTTGACTTAACAGAAAAGTGATCTTACTCGGAAAGATTAACTTAAAGAGACTTTTGGCTTTTGACCAAGAGTCAGATTTTAAACCTACAAATGCGTCCGAAAATAGTTTCAAAATCGTTTTCTAAAAAGGTCAATGATTCCTATTTAACCAATCAACGGCTGTTGCTCTTTTTGTTTGGTTAAATAATAATCAAGTCGTATCATTAGTTTGGACGGCTTTCGATCTTACCCAATAAACATTTAAACACAATTGACTTAAGTTAGAAGCAAAACATCCCCAGAGTATTTTCACTAGCATGATAATTGGAACACAACCACGATGACAATCATTACATCCTAACCATTATAGTTTAGCCAGACATAATAAGTGCGAGTCTATAAAACGTGTAGACTATGGTAAGAGCATTTAAAGTCTATAAAACGTGTAGACTATGGTAAGAGCATTTAAAGTCTATAAAACGTGTAGACTATGGTAAGAGCATTTAAAGTCTATAAAACGTGTAGACTATGGTAAGAGCATTTAAAGTCTATAAAACGTGTAGACTATGATAAGAGCAATTAAATAAAGAAATGCAATAAATTAGAACCTTGCTCCGGTCGGAGACTTGAATCTGATACAAATCTACGGAAAAGTAAGGCCGGTATGATGAACTTCAACCAAAGTGCTCCAAGACTCGATTACAACTCAATCTACACCGCAATAACTCCCCGACGTGAAGAGATTATTACTTTACAGAAACTGATAGTATATGGCTTAAGATTGTACTAAGCTTGGATGAAACTAAAGAATGAGAATCGAAAGCTATTTATAGAGGAACTTTGAGGTGCGTAAGGACCAGCATGCCCCTTAACTTCTTTTGAGCGGGAGCCTTTTTGTGAAGGCCGCGGGCGCGGTGAGGGTGGCCGCGGGCGCGGCGCCTGGAACCGCCACATCATGGGAACGTGGCAGTTGATCTCTGGGTGAAAGTGGGCCACGTCATCGCGTTTCCTGTAGCCAGCGCGGTGCTGAACGCCATAAGTGGAAAATATCTTGAAAAACCCTAATTTCTTGGCGTTTTGGCTCGTTTCTTCACAGAAGGCTCTGAAATGACAAGAATCCTGAAAACAAAGGAAAAAGGAACATAATACGAGAAAATGACAATAAAAACTAAGGAAAACATGTGATATTTGAGTCAGAAACATAGTGCGATTTAGTGCGATCAGTGTTAGACTTCCGTTCAGAGTTAAGATGTCTATCTCTTTAGCACAAATTATGATCTTCATTCATCAGAACATTCTGATGTCAGTCTATGTTCACAGCAGGAACAACCTTGTAGCTTAACTTCTGATCCACTTCCATCAGAACTTCTGTACAAAATAGAACACAATTTTAGAGTGCATATTTGTTCTTTGTGTTTGTTATCATCAAAACTCTTACGAGGGTTGTAGAATCAAACTATGTTCTAACAATCTCCCCCTTTTTGATGATGATAAAAACTAGGATTTTTCAATAAAAATAGACAGAACATAAAGCTTTAGAGAGTCTCCCCCTGAGTTGAGTACTGAGATAGAGATGAATTACTTCCCCGAAGTTCATTATGATCAGAGCTTTTGATGCATCTCCTTCTATCTTTATCAGAGTTTTGTTCCTGTTGTGCTTTCAGAAAAAATAATGAGAAGTTAAGATATTCAGAATGTTTGAGACCTTGTCCCGGTATACTGTTATTGAAAATCTTACGTTCTCCCCCTTTTTGTCAGGAATCAAAAAGCAATATAATCACTAATATTCAGAGTCAAAAAGATGATTTATATTAAAACAAATTTAAATAACATTTTCAGTGCCAGATAAGACAAGATAAAGAATGCAGAAAACAAGTTAAAACACTTTCTTTGATTATAGCATTCTCCTTCTTTAACTCTTCCATAGTTTGCATGACCAAATATGGAGCTGGTGAATCTTCAGAGGGTACAAGTCTTTCAGAACACTCTATAGCATTTTCTGATTCAGTTGCTTCTTCAGTTTCTTTTTCCTTTTCTTGAATAATAGCCAGAGGAAGACTATCAGAACATGGTTCAATAACTTCTGAAGGTTGGTGCTCTTTCTAGGGAGCATTGTCCAGCAGAAGAATCGATTTCTTTTCCTAGTGACTCAGAACTTGATCTTTGAAAGCTTTCAGCTGATCACTGAAGTTCTATTGAGAAAGTTCATAACTTAATTCTTTGAGCTTCTGGTATTCTGAGTTGAACCATCTTCTAAACGATCCCAATGAGAATCAGAAGCAGCAGGATTTGGATTTTCTAGACTTTCTTGCTTCAAGGAGTTAACCCATTCCATTAATTCTGTTTCAAAAATCAATAACTTCTTACCAACATCTGTTTTGGTTATTGTTGGTTTAGGGTTGGGAATGGAAATTTTATGAGAGGTTGAAGCTAGGTGGTCCAGCGCTTCTAAGTCAATGATTGTTCTGAGGTGATCATCTGGATGATTAATGGGAGAGGGAGTAGGTGAATCAGAAACGATGATTGGTGAATGAGGTGTGTTTGGTGGAGTGGAATGATAAGGTGATGGTATTTATGGAATGTCTAGAATGGAGAGAGGTTGACGAACCATGAGAGGTTCTGTTATTCCAGGAATAGGGGTGGTGGTATCATAGTCTGTGAAGGAATCTTCTGGTTGGTTTGCGGTAGTGTTTGGATTTTTTGGGTGAGTGGTTTCAAAGTTTGGATTTTCAGTTTGGGGAGTATGAAGGTTTGTATTTTCTGGTTGAGGAGTGTGAAGGTTTAGATTTTCTGGGATAGGAGTTTGAAAGTCTTGATCAAATAGATCAATATCAGAAAGAACTTTAGCAAGTTCTGGCTGATTTTGTTCTAGATGTGGATTGGGAGAGTGAGGTTCGTTTAGGAAGTTTCCAAGGGTTACAGAAGGATAAAATTCTATATTAAAGTCTTCAAAAGTCTGAGGTAAGGGATCTTCTATTGGTTGAGAGGGGAGTGTTTCAGATGTTGGAAAAGCTATTGATTCTACAACCGAAATAAAGGAAGTGTTACCTCTCTTTTTAGCAGCTTTGGGAGTCCTCTGAGAAGATCCTTCTCCTGTTGCTTTTCTCTTTCTGGACTTATTTAACACAACATCTGGAGCTTGCTTATGCAGATCACGAATATTAAGTTTTGGAGAAGTTCCATCCTCCTTGCATGCTTCTAAGTATCTGACCATAATTTCTGGTGAAGCATCAATCTCAGAAAATAAAGGAAAATCTTTCAGAGGGATTCTCCTTGCTGTGATGACTTCATGAGTAGCAATTGTTGGCTCCTTCGTAATGCTGTCAATAATATTCATCTTTTTCAGATTCTTGGCATTAAGGGGTTTTCCAACACATGCCTCTAGTGTGCAAATCTGCTGAGCTTCTGTCAGATGCTCTATCAATCTATTCTCAGTCAGAATATCAGAAATTAACCTGCCCAGAGGTATCCAATCCCTCTTGGTCCTTTCTTCTTCCCTTGTTTCTTTCACGCTTGTTCTCAGATGATTGAAAAGCAAGTGTGGAAGATTTATTCTTGCCTTCTTTGAAATGAAATAAAGCAGAAATTGTTGATCAATATTGATGTATTTAGGAGAGCTTGTTGGCTTCCCGTGGTTTATACATCCCATAATGATCTTAGCCCATATTCTGTAGTAATCCTTCAAATCCCTAATCTTGCTGGATGGCTGTCCAGAAGTGAAGATAACTCTGGATATGGCTTTTAGGTCAGAACATTTTTCAGCCATGTCGCTGCACGTAAGTCTTCCGCCATTGTACCCAATTAGCTTTCTAATTAAATCTTCATTAATTACAATCTTCTACCCTATTACGTAAGACGTAACTTCATGATTAGAGGAAGTTGCATGAATCCATAATTCCTTTACCATAATTGGGAGCACTGGACCTAGAAGACGATTAAAATACCTCTTCTAGCCTTGAGTAGTTACATCTTCAGAAAGATCAAACCCATTCTCCTTCAAGCTTTCAAAATCGATGATAAGCTCACATAGAACTTCAAGAGAATCGACTGGAGTGAGAAAAGTTCTTATTGGTTCTTTGTACTGTTCTGTTGTTGATGAAGAACCAGGAGCACTTTGAAGATTTTTGACGCTTGAGGAAGATGCCATTGTTCACACTGTTTGTTTGAGATTTCTGAGAAAAGGGTTTTTACAAAACGAAAACTAGAGAGTAATTGAAGCGAGAAGAAGTGAATGTGATAGTGACTGTGTATTTATAATCAATTTGAAAACTTAATCAGTAAGAAATAGAAAACAAATTAATGATTACACTACAATTATGAAATCTGAAAATATGGGTTTGCATGGAGATAAGAAATAATTACCAATGACACGTGTCTCAATGCATCCAATCAGAGCCTTAGACCCTTCAGAATTTGAACGCTGTTCAGCCTTAGATGGTAGCTTGTGAGAGGATGACAAATGTTGATAGTGTGAACTGCACGCCTCTATCTTTGATATGAAAGGTTCAGATCTTCTTAGATAGATTCTGATGCAACTGTACTCCTAACTTCTGAAGACATGTTGATCATATGTTTACAAGGAAAATATAAAGTTTTGAGGGATAATGAATATATAAATAAAACTCGTATTCTAGACATAATTTCTTGCTGAGATGTTTCAGAATGAAATTAAACCTATTTTCAGAAAGTGGTTTTGTAAAAACATCAGCCTATTTATGGTCTGTGTCAATAAATTTTAAAGTAAGGATTCCTTTCTGAATATAGTCCCTAATAAAATGATGTTTCATTTCTATATGCTTAGCCCTAGAATGAAAAATTGGATTTATAGATAAGCATATTGCAGAAGTATTATCACAGAATATAGAAATGTTACTCACAAATATGTTGAAGTCTTCAAGATGACTTTTCATCCAGAGCATTTCTGTGCTGCATCCAACAACTGCTATGTATTCAGCTTCAGTTGTTGACAATGCAATTGTGGACTGCCTCTTGCTAGTCCATGAGATCAGATTATCTCCCAGAAACTGGAAGCTTCCAGAAGTGCTTTTTCGTTCTATTCTGTCTCCAGTGAAGTCAGCATCACAATACCCTACTAAATTGTATTCACTGGTTTTTCTATAAAACAAACCCAGGTTAGTAGTACCTTTCAGATACTTGAAAATTCGCTTAATAACTGTTAAGTGAGATTCTCTAGGATCTGATTGGAATCTGGAATGTAAGAAAACACTGTATAAAATGTCAGGCCTTGAAGCTGTAAGATATAAGAGAGAACGAATCATACCTCTATAGATCTTCTGTTCTAAATTTTTACTTACCTCTTCCTTTTCCAGAATGCATGTGGGATGCATTGGAGTCTTTGATGGCTTACACTCTGATAGGTTAAATTTCTTTAGAAGTTCTATGACGTATTTGCTCTGGTGAATGTAGGTTCCTTCTGGAGTTTGATTGATATGAATGCCCAGAAGGAATTTGAGTTCTCCCATCAAGCTCATTTCAAACTCTGCATGCATAAACTTAGAAAATTCTCTTCCCAGAGAAGGTTTAGTAGATCCAAATACTATATCATCTACATAAATTTGAAAAACTAAAATGTCATTCTTAAATGTATTACAGAACAAGGTTGTGTCGACTTTCCCTCTGGTGAATTCCTTTTCTAACAGAAAGTTACTTAGTTTTCATACCAAGCCCTGGGAGCTTGTTTCAGACCATAAAGTGATTTCTTTAGTTTGAAAACATATTTTGGGTGTTCAGAATTTTCAAACCCAGGGGGTTGGTGCACATAAACCTCTTCATCAATGTAACCATTTAAGAATGCATTTTTGACATCCATCTGATACAGAGTGATGCCATTATTTACAGCAAAAGAGATTAAGAGTCTGATACATTATAACCTGGCGACTGGAGTAAAGGTTTTTGTATAGTCTATCCCCTCTTGCTGGATATAACCTTGTGCAACCAGTCGTGCCTTGTTTCTGACGACTTCTCCTTATTTATTTAGTTTGTTTCTGAATACCCACTTTGTTCCAATGATGTTGAATCCTTTTGGTTTAGCAACCAGATCCTATACGTCATTTCTGGTGAATTGATTTAACTCCTCCTACAGTGCCAGAATCCAGTCGTTGTCCAGAAAAGCTTTATCAATTGTTGTTGGATCAATCAGAGATACTAATCCCATGAGGGATTCTTCAGAATTTCTGAACGTTGATCTTGTTCTGATTAGAGCTTCCTTCTTTCCCATAATTTTATCTTCAGGGTGAGCTAGGCTGCTTCTGGATAGTATTTTCTGGAGATGTTCTACAGAAGTTGCTGAAGTGCTTGTGACATTTCCTTCTGATGTTGTTGGAGTGTATTTGTTGGGAACTTCTGATGAATTTCCTTCAGCACCTGTGAATTCAACTTCTATATCTGCAAGAGATTCATTCTGCTTTGACTTTTGAGGGCCAAGCTTGTCATTAAATCTAACACTGATTGACTCTTCTACAATCTGTGTTTCCGTATTTTATACTCTGTAGCCTCTTGAGTGTTCAGAGTATCCTAACATAATACACTTTTGTGCTTTAGAGTCAAACTTGTTCAGATGTTCTTTAGTGTTAAGTATAAAACAGGTACGTCCAAAAGGATGGAAATAAGAAATATTGGGCTTTCTGTTCTTCCACAATTCATATGGAGTCTTCTCCAGAATAGGTCTTTTAGAGATTCTATTCTGAATGTAACATGCTGTGTTAATTGCTTCTGCCCAGAAGATCTTAGCAATGTTAGTCTCATTGATCATGGTTATGGACATTTATTGTAAAGTTCTGTTCTTTCGTTCTACAACTCCATTTTGTTGGGGAGTTCTAGGACAAGAGAAATCATGAGAAATTCCATTTTCATTAAAAAATATTTCAATTTTTTTGTTTTCAAATTCTCCACCACGATCACTTCTGACTTTGACAATTCTAAGATCTTTCTCATTCTGAACTAGGTTACAGAAAGAAACGAACACATAATGTGACTCGTCCTTGTGTCTTAAGAACTTTACCCATGTCCATCTTCTATAGTCATCTACGATCACTAACCCATACTTCTTGCCACTAATGGATGTAATTTTCACTGGTCCAAATAGATCTATGTGCAGAAGTTCTAATGGTCTAGAGGTAGAAACAACATTTTTTGCTTTAAAAGGAGGTTTTGCAAATTTGCCTTGCTGACATGCTTCACATAGAGCATCTAAGCTGAACTTCAGATCAGGAAGTCCTCTGACCAGATTGAGTTTGTTAATATGAGATATTCTTCTCATACTAACATGCCCCAATCTTCTGGGCCAGACCCATTGCTCGTTGTTAACATACAAAAGTCATTTTACATTGACTCTTTAGTTCATAAAGTTTTATCTTGTAAATGTTGTTTTTCCTCTTTCCATTAAATAGGGTAGATCCATCTTTCTGACTAACAACTTTACATGAATTTTGATTAAATATTATATCATAACCGTTATCACTTAATTGACTTATGGGTAACAGGTTATGCATTAATCCATCTACTAACAGAACATTATTAATATAAGGGAGGTTACCGTTACCTACTGTTCTAGAGCCAATGATCTTCCCTCTTTGATTGCCTCCAAAACCCACGTAGCCTCCAGGTTTAAGTTCCAGACTTTGGAACATATGCTTTCTTCCCGTCATGTGCCGAGAGCATCCAGAGTCCAGGTACCATGACTGGTGTGTTTAGTCTTGCTGTTAAAGATATCTGCTACATATATAATTTTTTCCTTAGGTACCCATATCTTTTTGGGTCCTTGTTTGTTAGTTTTACAAAAATTATGTTTTAATTTTGGTTTAGCAGAAAACTCATTGCTAGTATATTTCAAGTCGTGTGTGTGCCCATAAGTAAAGTGAGATTTTAAAGGTGTGCGTTTAATAACTAGGTCCAGGACTTTCTTAGGTTGGGATACTTTACCTGTGTATCCTATACCTTTTCTTCCATTTCTGCTAACTCCATAGATCATTGAAGCCATCTTGCTTCTATCTATGTTTTTAGCCAGAAAATTCTGAAAGCTATGATCATATTCCTTTATGATCTTATTAGCATCACTGGGAACCTCTGAGATTGTTTCCTTCTAATAGTTTTGTAAATAATTTTCAAGTTTTGAAATCTTTTCTTTTAACTCATAATTTTCTAATCTTGGATTCTCAGTTTCTTCAGAGTCAGAAACTAGATCCTTTTTCAGGTTCTTGAATTTGACTCGAAGCTGCTGATATCTTTCCAGAATTTCACTCAGACTTTCTCCTAATTCAACTTTAGTAAAGTTAATAGTAAAGTCAGGAAATACCTCTTTTGTGTCTGATTCTGACCCAGATGATTCACTGTCTTTCGTCACGTTGGCCATAAGAGCAATTTTGGATCTTTCATCTTCTGACTCTGTGTCTGCGTCAGAAGTATCTGAGTCATCCCATGTTGCCATGAGACTTTTCTTCTTCTCCTTGAAGAACTTATTTTTGGGTTTCTCCTTCTGAAGTCTTGGACAATCGCTTTTGTAGTGCCCTTGTTCATTGCACTCATAGCAGACGATGTCCCTGTTGCTTGACTTTCTGTAACTAGAAGAATATTCAGACTTTCTGTGTCTAGAGGAGGATTCAGTCTTTCTGTATCCAGAGGATGATTCATTATGATTCCCTATTCTTCTTGGAGTTTCTGAATTTTCTTTGCCTCTGCTTCAACAGCTGATTGACTCTTCTGGAGAGAAGAGACAATTCGTCTTCTTCTAATTAGGATCCATCAGAGGTATCTTCCATATCCTGCAAAACTTTAGATTCATATTTTTTGTTAGATTTTTGCGCTAAAGGCTTACCTTGCTTCTGAGGCTCGTCATCTTCTAACTCTATCTCATGACTTATGAGTGAGCTGACAAGTTCCTCCAGAGATATCTTGTTGAGATGTTTTGCCAGCTTGAGAGCAGTGACCATTGGCCTCCATTGCTTCGGTAAACTTCTGATGATCTTCTTTACAT
Organism: Vicia faba; assembly: GCA_948472305.1. Classification (NCBI taxonomy): domain Eukaryota; kingdom Viridiplantae; phylum Streptophyta; class Magnoliopsida; order Fabales; family Fabaceae; genus Vicia; species Vicia faba. Next base: position 27,429,444 of record OX451738.1, read on the forward strand.
GATCAGCAGTTGAATACCCTTTGTCAAGAACTCTCAGCCCAGCAACTAGAATCTGGAATCTTGAGAACATTTCTTCAATGGATTCACTTTCTTCCATCTTGAAGGCTTCGTATTTATGAATGAGCGCAATGGATTTGGTTTATTTAACTTTCATGTTGCCTTCATGCGTCATTCTCAGAGAATCAAACATGTTTTTAACTGTCTCTCTGTTTGTGATCTTCTCATACTCTGAATATGAGATGACACATAGGAGAATCGTTCTGGCCTTGTGATGATTTCTTAAGTCACGCTTTGGATGATCATACATTCTTTTTCTATCAACCTTCTGACCACTTTCATCCACAGGATGCATGTATCCATCAGTTACCATATCCCATAAATCAGCATCATGAGCCAGAAAGTAGCTTTCAATTCTTTCTTTCCAGCAGTCAAAGTTCTCTCCATCAAAGACTGGAGGTTTGCTGCTGATTCTGTCTTTATCATCATGATAGTCATTGCTGATGTTATGACTTGGTCCCACCATAGTGTTTTTCTAAGCTTGGATCTTGTACTAACACGGTTAAGTGCTTGAACTCAGAACCAGGCACTCTGATGCCAATTGAAGAAGTGAAAAACACAAGAAGGGGGGTTTGAATTGGAATCTTTAAATTAAATGAAAATGACACGATGATTTTTATCCTGGTTCGTTTAATCTCAAACTACTCCAGTCCACCCACCAAGGTGATTTCGCCTCTCTCCAACGAGGTCTTAATTCACTAATCAAACTGATTACAAATCTACTTTGACAACTGCCAAAGTCTTCTTAAGTACAACCACAACCCGATTTATCTCAAGGAATTTCACTAAAAAAAGTAAGAATTAATCTGTGTACAAGATGTTTTTCGTTACAAAAACGTTATCACAAACTTGTGATATATTACACAATTTAGAGAATAATTTGAATGTTGAGTTGCAGCGTTGAGAGATTGTGAATAGCAGTGATGTAAATCGTTAATGATTTAACCTTGTTGCTTGTTTAAATAGGCGCAACAATCTTGTGCAAATGGAAACTTGATAATTGGAAGTTAATGCACTTTCCTTAATATGAAGATCCTTGTCTGTTTGCAGCTGTTGCAATTGATACAACTTTGATGTAATAGTAACGCTTCAAAGCATAAGGAATCTGCTTGCTGCTTTGCTTCAAAACTTGGAAGTTCAAAATCATAAGGTCATGTTTGCAGCATTAGACTTCCGTTCAGAGTTAAGATGTCTTTCTCTTTAGCGCAAATTCTGATCTTCATTCATCAGAACATTCTGATTTCAGTCTACGTTCACAGCAGGAACAACCTTGTAGCTTAACTTCTGATCCACTTCCGTCATAACTTCTGTACAAAATAGAACACAATTTTAGAGTGCATATTTGTTCTTTGTGTTTGTTATCATCAAAACTCTTACGGGGTTGTAGAATCAAACTATGTTCTAACACCAATAGTACCGCCTCTCACTAACACTTCAGTAGCCGTGTTAAAGCAACAAATGGACGATAGTAACCATGAGTTGGTTAATATGTTAACTAACCAAATGGGTAATGTATTTAATCCTATAGTACAAGAGTCGGCTAAGACTAATAGGCAGTCCGCTGAAACAAATCGACATGTGATTGCCCAATTAACACGTTTGTGTAATTTTTTAGGTGCTCCCCTAGAACCTATTCGACATGCACCACTTGTTCGACTAGATGCCCCTAGTCAAATGGAATGGGGGAAATACAGGATGAAACTGTCCATCAGGGAAAAGTGCTAGTACCTCCAAGGAATTTAATTGTCGATCCACCTAGGGGATTAGTACATCAACATCAAGAGGCTGATCAAATTGTTGAACAAATTCGACAAGAGGATTTAACCATAGAAAATAAACTAACCACCATTGTAGAAAGAATTATGGCTAGGAATGGTATGAATACCACACTTCAGAGGCCAACATATTCTTCCCCTTTGTCTGAATATATCTTACAGACTGAAAACCCTAGAGGATGGAAAATTCCGAAGTATACAAAATTCGGGGGAGAATCTGGAGAGTCGACAGTGGAACATAATGCTAGGTATTTGACTGAATCTGGGGATATGTTGAATAATGAAAACTTAAGGGTAAAACATTTTCCTTATTCTCTTACTAAGGTAGCTTTCATGTGGTTTACCACTTTTCCTCCAAATTCGATTGACTCATGGAATAAGTTGGATAAACTTTTCCATGAACAATTTTATGAGGATCATTCAAAAATTAGTTTGGTTGAATTGTCAAACATTAAAATAAGGTTTGCTGAAACCATTGATGAATATCTAAATAGATTTAGGTCATTGAAAGGAAGATGCTTTACTCAAGTACCAGAACATGAGCTTGTTCAAATGGCTGCTGGAGGTTTAGATTATTCCATTAGGAAGAAAATAGATTCGACCTTCGTGAAGAGTATGTCACAGTTAGCTGATAGAGTTTGACATCTAGAGCATCTACGACTAGAAAATGTCAGACATACTAAGGCTAAGACTAAGAAAGAAAAAGTATCCTTCATAGATTATGATAACACATATCCCATTTGCGAGGCCGATTATACCTCACCAACAGAGGCAGAGGAGGACGTGGCTGAAATGAAGCCAGGGCCAGCATATGAATGTAAATCACTATTTCATGCTAAAGAAAAAAATACTGTCGAAAACAATCCAAAATTTCCAGCGGAAACTTATACGTTTGATGTCACTAAATGTGAAGAAATTTTTGATTTGTTAGTTAAAGATGGTCAAATTTTAGTACCCCTAGTTGCTAAGTTACCACCATTAGTACAACAACAGAAAAGAGGTTTTTGTAAATTTCATAATTATCTTGGTCACACAACCTCTCAATGTTATCTTTTCAGGGATCTCGTACAAAAATCGCTGCAGAAGGGTAGATTGAAATTTGTGGCACGAAAAATGAAGATTGATACTGATCCTCTTAGGCAAGAGGAGGCTTTGTTTCTTGACTCTGTTGACATCAACATGGTAGAAATTACTGAGTTTCCTGATGATAATATGGTCGAAGAGGGTACTGGAGAAAGTCCTGATGTCGACTTAGCTAATGTGTACCCAAGGCCTGAGGAGGACTTGCTAGACTTCCTTTACCGCAGTAAGAACAAAGGTTCGCAAGCTTGCTTGTGTCTTAGGTGTGGTGCCTTGACTAACAAAATAGCTTCTAAAAACTTCCAGAAGCTGCAGTTAGAAAAGAACAAGGGCAATCCGTACAATCAAAGGTTCCCTACACAAAGGGACCCAAGAAGAACTGTGGGAAACTCCCATGACAAACCAAGAAGTTATATTCCTTAAACAAAAGCTCCTAACGGTACTTGGATTAAGCCTCAAGGGAGAGGGGGGGGGGGGGTACCAATTGATGGTGCTATTGCTAGAGACCCAAACAAAGGAAAGTCGTCTATTAACTACCGACATGAGTTTATGTCTGAGAGGAAAAGTCATATTTCTAAAAATTACACGGGGGAAGAATCTCATGACTCGAACCTAATGGAGACGCTTCCGGCGTCGAAAGCAGGCTGAGAGGCAAACATCTGGTGGCCAGATTGCTGCAAACAAAGCTGGCAATCAGAAGCAGTATAAAGTGAAGGTCGATTCCTCTACAAAAGAACGAATCAAATAGTTCATGAGTCAACCAGTTTCTAAGTGTTCTGAAGAAGCTACAGACAATTTTGGGTCCGAGTCTGAAGAGAGTTTGAATATCTTAGTTAATGTGGTATCAATTCTGCCAGCAGAATATGATTGCTTAACTGAAGTGGAAGATTCATCAGACGTTGATGCTGAGGAGATGGCTTTACACAAGCCAACATGTTACTTTGTGATGAATAATGGTTCGATTGAGAACCAAGATGCATTCATTGAAATACCAGATATGGCCATGAGGAGCCATTTAACGCCTCTTTTAGTAAGGGCTAAGCTGGAAGAACTGGCTATCAACAAGGTGTTGGTAGACTGTGGTGCTACGGTAAACATTATGCCATACAACCTATTGCATAAAATTGGTAAATATGACACCAATGTTAAATCTCATAACGTGGTATTATTAGACTACGAAGGAAGGACTAGAAACACTATGGAGTGATCCAAGTTGATATTACTTTTGGCTCCGTTACTAGGCCGACTATATTCATGGTGATTCAAGGCAAGCCAAGTTACAACCTCTTAGTAGGGAGGGAATGGTTGCATGGTGTAGGGGCTGTACCATCTTCTATGCACCAGCATTTGGTGATTTGGAGGGAAGATGGCATTGTCGAGAATATTGAAGTTGATCAAGGATATTTCAGGGCAGACATGAACAATATCGAGAAGAAGCAATTTGACAGGAAATTAGCTAACATTTCCCCATGTCAACCTGTTGAAGATGTGTATGCCAACCTTGATAAGGCATTTATTTCGTTGAAGTTACATGAGACCCATGGTTTTATATGGGATATGGAACGTCTTAAGGATCCATACTGTGACAACTGGCCAACAGGCTGAGGAGACATCACTGGTGATGTCTGAGCGAGATACTTTGAAAAGGATTTCAGCGTATATTGCCGAAAGTAAAATAAATTCGGTGCTAGAGGCTGAAGAAAATATGGCTGTCGAAGCCAATAAGACACAAATTCTAAATGAAGGAGCTATTTTGGCTATTTAGCCAAAGCCACCAGATAAAAAATAAGTGGTCGAAGAAAACGTCAATAAGTAGCATTTGGACTGTATATATGACGAAGAACCCTTAGGTTTCGAAAAGGATCCGATGGCACCAGAAAGAATGCAACCACAAGACCCTTTATAAGAAATAGATCTTGGCTAAAAGGGGGATAAAATACCAACTTATATCAACTCCAACATCGACCAAAAGTTAAAGTCTGAGGTAATATCTTTATTAAAAGAATTTAAAGATTGTTTTTCTTGGGACTATAACGAACTGCCATGTTTAAGCAGGAATTTGGTCGAACTAAAGTTACCAATAAAAGTTGGAAAGAAATCAGTGAAGCAGACTCCCAGACGCTTTGCTCCAACAATAATGTCTAAAATCAAAGAGGAGATAGAAAGACTCCTTAAAAGCATATTCATGAGAACTTCAAGGTATGTCGACTGGTTGGCAAACATAGTGCTAGTAATTAAGAAAAATGGAAAATTAAGAGTGTGCATCTGTGATACGGTGGCAGAACCGACTGTTTATACTGATTTTGAGTTTGTATTCACAAATGTTACGGTAAGAAAGAGTCGCCACCGAATTGTCTTTTATGCAACAAAGGAAAGGGTGAAAACAACAGAAAAAAGACCTTTTCGAGAATTTTCTGAGTTAGGAGGGTAGATTATGGAAAGGGAAGGTGATAGCACCCTTTCCATCCGTAGTTATCTACGGGATCTTAGATGCTTAACTCATTTAAAAAAATACCTTGTGCTTTTTGTGTGTTTTTGAAAAGTATTTTGAAAACGCCTTAGTGCGGCGATTTGATTTATGATAACTCTTGTATCAGTCCTCAAGAGTGTTGATAAAGCATTTGAAAGTGTTTTTGAAATGTTTTGGTGCAAGTGTAAAAGTTTGTTTTTGATCAAGCATCTAAGAACTATCTACTTATACTCGAAAGGTTTGTTCTTTTCCTCCTATCCTTTAGACAACGCTATCCTACTATTAGTGAGTAGGTAGCCCTATCGTTGGATGTTTGAGGGACATTCAAAGGGATGTTTTTATAGTCACAAAGGCAACTGGGAAAGAAGTTTTAGTAACTACCCTAAGGTTCTAAGATCATATTTTTACCGAGGCAACGCCGAGAGGGCCATTGAGGGAGTTATGATCTTTTGAACCGGAGGGTAGCCACCAAAATATCTCACGTTTCGAGAGTTATGACTATTTCCGAAGGCAACCGAAGTGGGAATACCCTAGAGGTGTAGATGTGTAAGTGTGTTGTGTTTCAATTATTTGTATTTTGTTAGGTTTGCTAGCGTTTGATTTATTATATTCTTGTCATGCAATCCTATTAGGCATACATCTAAGCAGTTAATATTTACAGAAATTTAAAATGCGGGAATTTAAATCTATGCTATTACAATGCTTCGGAGAAGGGGTATTTACATGTCCAATCTTTTGGGGAAATAAAGCGGTAAAAGTAAAGTCTTAGTTAAGCTATTACATACTGTGAACAGTTACAACAATTTGGAAAAATAAAAAATAATAACGCGCGTGAGACAAAAGGAATGTCTAAACCCTAAAAAAAGTCTAAGTAAAAGAAAATTCTTTTTTGTTGTTTTTTTGTTAAGAAAATAATTAAACTACCTTAAACATAAATTTAATTAAAAAAAATAAATATTAAATGGATTTAAGCCTAATTCTAATATTTTTTTTGTATTTTTTTTGAGAAAAATTTGAATGAAATAATCTAATTCTAATTATTTTTAAAAAATAATAAAATAAGGTCAAAATAATTAATTTAATTAATTTGCAAAAATTAAATTAATTTAGATAAACCTAAGTCTATCTTTTATGACTTTTTTCTGATTTTATGATTATTATAGAAAAAATGATTTTTGAAATTAATAAACAAAAATAAAAGAAGTAAAATGGGGCAGGTGCTGAAGTGAAAAAGTGGGGGTGGATTTGAGATCTCATTAGGCCCATATTGCAGCTAGCCCAATGTCCCGTATGGATCCAGTGTTGAGAGATTTTAGGGGCGCATGGTAGTCTGAATGTTTAGATGCGTTGGATCTTGATCAGGTGATGGTGAGTTGATGGTACACAGTGCACGCCTGACAACTGTATGTATGAGATCTGCATTTGTGAATGTTAGAAAAAAAATAAAACCTCAGACCTGGGTATCGAACCCAGATCCTCTCTCATCGCACGCATACGTCTTACCATCTCAACCAACCTATTATTCATTGACATAAACAAAACCATAATATTATATGTAAAAATAAAACAATAATTATTCAAATTAGAAAAACGCGCGCTGATTGAATGAATAAGTGGGAAGGATACACCTTGGTTCCGGAGTATCTACAAGTCAACGGTGCCAGAGTCGAACTCCGGTCACCTTCTCCGATCGGCAAAACAACTTAAACCTGTGAAAATGTGACATTTGAAAATTGTTAAAGGGCCTATCCTACATAAAATCGAGCCCTGAATCCGATTCTGGCCTTAAATTGGCCTGAAAGCAATTGTACCATGAGGTACAAACCAAATAGAACTTTATGCCCTAATCATGGTCTTTCTTTATCCCTGCGTTAGAACTTGCAAATAATAGGTCAAAACAAATCCCAACATGTTCATGAGCACGCATGTATGCATAAAATTAATTGAAACCGCATGAATAAAGAGTTTGATTTTATGAAAAATACAAACTGGTACCACTTGATATGGCCGTTTTGGATGCAGATCTGCTTCAAGGAGGGTCAAGGAAGGTTCTTGAGACCTTCAGGAGATGGATAGGATTCCTGGAAGGGGTTGAATATGGCTGGATCCATTGTTTCGAGTTTGACAAATTTATGGAATTTTTGCATTTTTTCGTGGCTTCTTTAGGCAGTGTGTATGCGTCTGTTGTGCTTGCAGGGGTGATGTATATATAAAGGAGGTGGAGATGGAGAGGAAACATGGAAAGAATCCATACCATAAGCCATGTTTTCATATCAAAATCAAACAAATTAAAAAGTTTCCCAAAACTTGAAAAAACTTGCCCTCTCCATGCTTGCATGCACCTGAACACTTGTGCACGAAGTCTTGGGGTTCTAGGCAGACCAAAACATTATCCCAAAGGTCAAGGCCCATTTCTATTTATTTTGTACAATTTATTTTATATTTATTTGAAATAAATAAAAATAAATATGTATGAAATAAATAAAAATTATAAGGCAATATAAAAATGAGATTAGAGGTCCCCTATAAGGTCATAAGAATGTTTGAACCTTAAAAAGTTAAGCCATTGACCCAAAAGTTGAAATTTTCTCAATGCACCATCTTTGAATTTTCTCAAATTTTCCCAACTTGGGTAACCCATAACTTGCTCAATTTTTATATCATGATGATAATCTTAGACTTTTTGGAAAGCTCGAGATTTCTACCTTAATCCCTCGTTTAGTCAATTTTGCATTTAAAGACTTTATGTTGATGTAAATGTGCTTGACAAAAAGTGTCTTTTGTTGACTTTTTGAAAATTACCTGTAATGTATGAGCTTGTATCTTTCAAATGGTGCATTTCATGGACTTGAGGGAAAAGAGAAGTTTTAGGGGATTTGATTCTCTTCAAAATGAGCTTTGGTTGAGGAAAAATGGATGAAGTATGTTAAAGTTATTCCTGGTCAAAGTTTAGTTGACTTTTCCTATAGAAACCCTAATTTAGCAATTCTTGACTTTTGATAGATTAAGAGCATTTCTTGAGGATTCATGATCAACCCTTGATCAAATGATAGATATCACTTAAAAAATTTTATGTTGACCAAAAATCTTGAAGTTTGATTGTACATTAGCCACAATTGACTTTTGACCTATCATAGTTAATTTTTAGGCATTTGAGCAATTGACTGACCAAACTTATAGTGTAAGACATGAAACATGGCATGGAAAATATTGAAGACATATTAGGACCATGGAAAAAATTTGAGACCTTTGGAGTTCACACATATTGGTGAAAAGTGAAACCTTAGTTAAAGGTTCATTGCTTAAGAAGAAAATTTGTCTGGTCAATTCTTGGTCATCCTTGAGAAATTTAAGACCTCAATGAGCATGTCTTGAGTAAAATGGTAGGGCAAGTTTTAGGATACAACATCTGCCCCTGTTCAATCTTCTTAAACCTGAGGATTTATATTTGCTTGTCTACCTTTCATAATCTGAAGGTGGGAGATGATTGAACACTAGAGTGCCTAGAAATTTGCACTCGCATGAAGTAACACCGATGGTTGATGATGTCGGGAATGGGCTTAAAGATGCCATTTGGAGAAGATGACAGAGAGTCATCGGAGATAGGATTAAATATGCCATCCAAAGTAGATGCCGACTTCATAAGAGCTCTCTTTGTGGGGGATTCCTGTTCCTGCTGTCTGAGGAGGAGTCCACTGAGGAAGGTTGATTTCTGTTGTTCTCCTGCTTGAGGAAAACTCTATGGGGAATAGAATCTAGGAAATTCAGTCATCCAAGGCTCTACTGAAGAGTTATCTCTATACTGGAGAGATGAGAGTTTATTGCTCTCTGGTTGAAATCCAGGATTCACAGTGACTTGCTAAGGATAATGGAATTAACCGTTATCTGAAAATGTAATAAAAAGAGTCCGTGTAGGGATGTTTTAGGATGAGTCCGTGATAGACTACATCCAGAGATATATGAGAAGGAGCCTGTGTGGGGCTTCTTCAGGATGAGTCCGTGTTAGACTGTATTTGGATGATGAAAAGGAACCCGTGTAAGATTGCTTCAAGATGAGTCCGTGTTAGACTGCATCTGGAGATCATGAGAAGAAACCCGTGTAAGTTTGCTTCGTCTGGTCATGTAGATAGTTTTCCTGTCTGGTTTCAGGTGTTAATTTACAATCAATTGTTCACAGATAGTTGTCCTGTCTGGTTTCAGGTATTAATCTGGAACTTGCTTTTATCGGTTGTTGAGATAGTTGTCCTGGATGGTTTCAGGTATTAATCTCTGACCTAGGAAAAAGAAAGATAGTTTTCCCGTCTTGTTTCGAGTATTAATCTTCAATCTTCTCATGTAGATAGTTTTCCTGGCTTGTTACAAGTGTTAATCTTCAATTGGTCATCCACGGATAGTTGTCTTGGCTTGTTTCAAGTATTAATCTGGAACATGAAAATCGTTGGTTATTGAGATAGTTGTCTTGTCTGGCTTCAGGTATTAATCTATGACCTTAGAAAGAAAGATAGTTTTCCCGTCTGGTTTCGGGTATTAATCTTGAATCTGCTCATGTAGATAGTTTTCCTGGCTTGTTACAGGTATTAATCTACAATCAGTCGTTCACAGATAGTTGTCCTGGCTGGTTACAGGTATTAATCTGGAACTTGGCAACATTGGTCACATAGATAGCTTCCCCGTCTGGTTTCAGGCATTAATCTTTGACCTCCTGTATTTGTTGTTAAACCCGTCTTGCTTCGGGAGTTCATACCACTTGGTCGTATAGGTAGTTTCCCTGTCTGGTTTCAGGCATTAATCTTTGACCTGCTGTATAAGTAGATATTGTTTGTTTATCTGCTAAGTTAGCCTGAAAAGGTAAAATCAATTTTATGCGATGACATGATGTATGAATTGCATGATGCTCTCAAAATAAATGAGATTGTGGTATATGCATTTGTGTTGCATATGCTATGATGTTTGTAGAAATGATGTATGAATGCAATTTATGAACGTATCAGCTGTTCTATTGCAGTTTTGTTGAATTAGGGAAAATAAATCCCTGATTGTAGTTGGGGGTCAACAATGTAAGTCTTCACATATGTTGAAGTTTGTTGTACCCCAAAATTTTCCCTCCCATATTCTTCAAAGTTTTGACAAGCATCATCTCAATTTGCTCAAGTCTACTCAAGGGTTGCATAGTTCAAACACCCTCCTAAGCCAGTCAAATTAGGGTTTTGGTTCTTGCAAGGAAGTTGAGGTTTTCAAGGGCTCAATCAAGTCCCATATGCTCATATACATTGTTAAGCACCTACATGTCAAGTTTCAAGGCTCACAAGGTCAAGTTGCACAGTCAAAAACCCTAATTGCTTCACAATCAACTGCAGGGGCAAAATGGTCATTTGGCAGTCAAAAGTCAAAAAAATTTGTCAACATCTTATTTTGAAGCCACAATCATCATTTGATCAAGTCTTGATCATGATTCCACAAGAATGGCTCAAAAATCATCAAGATGCAAAAGTTTCTATTTTTGGACAGCTGAGAAGTCAACTGTAACTTGACCAAGGCATAACTTTTTCATGGTTCATCAGAAAAATCCCATCCAATGCTCATTTTGAAGGGGATGACATTTCCTACAACTCATATTCACATTCCAAGTCCAAGAAATGCTCTCACAAAAAGTTATCAATTTCAACATTATAGGTCATTTTCAGAAGTCAACAAAAAGGCATTTTAAGTCAAAGACCATAACTTGAGATTGGTATATCAAAATGACATGGGACCAAAGGCATTGGTTAGAGGACTTCAAGACCATTCCAAAATGTCAAATAACATGTTCATATGATCAAAATTGAGCAAGATATGCATTGGAGGAGTTGGGAAATTTTCATGAAATAACAAAAGTCAACTATCCTTGAAACTTCAATTTTTGACAAAAGGGCCCACTTTTTTCCACTTGATTCATCCTTGTCATGCCACCCACGTGTCCCATGATTAATTTCAAGATTAAACATTAATTTTTCTATTTTTATTTAATTTTATTGGTTTAATTCATTTTAAATCCATAAAATTCAAATAAAAATCAAAAAAATTAATTAAGTGATATCTTGTGGTTTGAATGACCTTGATGCATCATAATACACATGCCAAATTCGTGTAAAGTCCATTTCAAGCATGAAATTCAAATTTGAACAAACATGGCAAGTTCCTTTAATGGTGGTTATGGAGAAATCTCAAAACATAATTGCATTGGTTTAAGGCTCCTAATGTCACTTGATTGCATTGATACACATATATGCAAGCCTCTCCAACAGAAAGCACGACCTAGAGACCCCTAAAATGACACAACCAAATTCCAAAATTCCAAAGAAAAGTCACAAACTGAAATCCATATTCCAGCATAATTCAAGTAATTTTCTAGCTTCTAACACGTTTCCAGCATTGCCAGGAACCTTTTGCAATCATAAACAAGTCCTAACACTCAAGAACTCGTGCTACACAGTCATACGGTTTACCTTCTTTTTTCAAAATCATAACCATCAATTCACGCATTTTTGATATCTTTCACTGTTTGTTTTGTGTTTATAGAACTCAGGTGAAGCTTTTGGTATAATTCAATTGCGTTATAATGCCCTGGAATCGAAACCACCATTAACGAATCCTATGGTTTCAGAGCTTTTGATTTAGGGTTTTTCACATACTGTAAAATCAAGCCTCCAAACACCCATGGTTGAAACCGGCTTGATGAGACGAAAACGTTGACACCCTCGCGCCCTTTTTATATAGCTCAGGGGCCTAATCGCTATTTCGGATGCTTGCATTTTGTGGGGGTTTAAAACCCCCGCTATCTTGTTTTTGTTTGCAGATAAATGAAGACGATGATGAGGTGTCCATGCATGGCTGGTTGATTCAAATAGGCGCGCGCTTTTTTCTTTGGTCCAACATATAACGTGTTTACTTGATATAATATTTGTTTCTCATTTAATTTACAAATGCGCATGAGTGATCTAGTGGTACAGGTGTTGGCAATTGATCCTTGGGACCTGGGTTCGATTCCCAGGTCCCCTCAAAATCCCATATTATTTTTTCTTACATACTTGTGTGCAGGCTTCAAAGAAGGCTTATCATGCGCCTCACAAATCCAAAGCGTCAAGTGTCTCCAAGTGCAAATCCAATGGCCACAAGGGAAGGAGCATCATGTTCTCAGGTCAACACAGGCGCAGGCTGAAGGGGTGAAAAACACAAGAAGGGGGGGTTGAATTGTAAAACTGGAAACTTAAAGCAATTGACAAGATATTTTTATCCTGGTTCGTTTGATCTCAAACTACTCCAGTCCACCCGTCAAAGTGATTTCGCCTCTCTCCAACGAGGTCTTAATTCACTATATTCAACTGAATACAAATCTGCTTTAACAACTGCTAAAGCCTTCTTGATTCAAACCACAATCCGGTTTGTCAAGGCAACACTTTCTTACAAAGGTATAAAATAATGTGTGTGAATGTTTTCTACAAAACTATATCACAACTGTGATGTATACACAAATGAAGCTTAGAATACTAGGTTGCTAAACACTAATGGAGTATCAGAGTTTGTTGGTTTAGCAAAACTGGTAGATGAAGATTATTGTTCAGCTTTGTGCGTGTAGAGAGTTTGGAAGCATTAGCCATGATAATCTTCGAAGCTTGGTTTATATAGCACTTGAGAAGATGAACGTTGAAGCAAATATTCTTGATTCAATGCTATTAACAAGCTTTCCTTTTTGAGCAGATCTTGTCTAGAATGATGCCGTTGGAATTGATTAGCGTTCAATGCACAGTACCGTTGCTTCTTCAATGCACGTTCTGGCTTGGCTCATTCTGATTCTGCTTCGCTGCTGATGAACTATTGTTTCTGTATCAGAGTGTTTTACGCGCAGTTCTGTTCATCAAGCTTCAGCATGTGCAAGCATTGATCATCTGATCTTGACGTTCTGATTCAGCAACTTCTGATGCTGGTGTATGAAATCATATTCTGATGCTGAATAAGAGATCTTGCTTATTTTAATCAGCATATCTGCAAATCAGAGCATAGTAATTTTAGGCAGCATATAATTCAATCATGAAATGTTTAACTACTATATCTTTTCACTTTGTTATCATCAAAACTTAAATATAGGGTACTAGATTCAAACATTGTTCTAACAATCTTCCCCTTTTTGATGATGACAAAAACTAGATATTTTAAATAAAGAATAACGTGAAAAGTATCTGGGAAATGTATCAGAGATAAGAGCATAAGGAGAAATCAGAGTTTAAGAGATACTCCCCCTGAGTTTGTTACTTCCCTTTGATATGCGTGATCTTCAGGATCAGATCTTTTTCTATCTTTGAGCATCAGATTATAGGTCTTTGACTTATCAGAGAGCAGAGCTTCAGAGCTTTTCCTGTCAGAGCTTTGCTTTGGCTCAGAGTGTTAGGACGATCAGAGCTTCATATATCAGAACTTCATATTTGATCAGAGCAACATGAGCTTCTACATTTTGATCAGAGCTTCTAGTTCTTAGTCTTCATAGTGTTCGGAGCTTCCTTGTGCCTGTAGACTTAAAAGCAAAACAGAAAAACATTTCAAGTAATAGAGTTAGAATGTTTGAGAGTTTCTGTCTAGTTAGCCGTTATTGATTTTAAATATCATTCTTGTTCTCCCCCTTTTTGTCAGCAATCAAAAAGTGCTGGTGATGTGCTAAACTAATTTAGATCAGAAAAAAAACTAATTATATTAAAATAGTTCAGAATCAGAGCAAAATAGCATTACAAAACATAGTCAAAACATAAAATGAAGAAAACATGAAAAATTATGCATGAAAAAGATTTATGGTTGAGGGGGCATGCGTGAGAACAGGCTTTCCAGCATTGCTTGAATCTTTTCAGAAGTTTCATTCTGCTTCTGAACCATGGTGACAACAGTGTCAATCTTGCTGTCCTGAACATTCATTCTTGCTTCCATCTTCTGATCATTCTCTTCCATCCGCTGCTGTAGACGCAAGTCATTCAGCCTTAATTCTTCCAGAGCCTGCCTGTCCAAGGCAACTTGAGAACTTTCAGCAGGAGGAAGCTTCTCAGAACTTTCAGCTACATCTTCTGCTGGATTTTCTTCCTGAAGGGTCTTGTCTTCTTCTGATGGTTGCACCTGTGCAGCTTGCTCTTTCTCAGACCAGGATTCACTGTCCAGAGGGAGCACAACTTCTTGAGGCAGCTGACTCTCAACTTCCTTCAGCAGCTTGCTAAAGTTCTGTTGAGCCTGCTCATAGTTGACGTCCTGCAGCTTGAGTGCTTCAGCACGTACCCATACTCTGAACTGTGACCAGAGCTGATCAGAAGCAGCTGGGTCGATCATCCCCGGACAGACTTGCTTCAAGGAAGCAATCCATTGCAGCATACCTGTTTCAAAGTCCAAAATACCAGAGCCAACATCTAGTTGCTTTGGTTTGGGAATGGCCAATTTGTGTCTTAAATCAGCAAGACGTTCAAGACTTGTTAAGTCAATGAAAGTTTTGCTGGGGTTTTCAGAGGATTGGTTTTCAGAGGTGTGCTGAGGTGCTGTTTGTTTTGGAGGATGGTTATCAGAGTCAGAGGATATATCTATTGGAGTGGTTGGAGTTTTTGGAGGAGTTGATTCCTCTGGAGATGGCAGCTGGGGCCTGACAATAGTGGTTCCACATGGCAATTGGATTGCCAGCGGTGAAGGTTGAGGTGAGTGGGGATCAGAATGATGAGGAGATGGGGTTTCATAGCGGTGAAACTCTGTTTGTGGTGAAGGTGGATTATTTTCTGGTTGAGGAGGTGGAATCTCTGATTGCTCAGGGATCAGAGGTTCTTCTGTGAGTGGTTGTTGTTGTTGTGGTTCTGGTTCTTGTTCTGGTTCTGGTTGTATTTCTGGTTCAGGTTGTGGTTCTGGTTGTGGAGGAGGAATATTTAGTGGTTCAGAGTGAGGTTGAACAGAAGCATGTTCACGCTCAATGTCAGCTAGCACTCTATCAAGTGCTGGTGTTGTAGAAACAGTTGATTGTTTGGTAATTTTGATTGGAATTTTAATTCTGGTTCTTCTGAGTTGTAAGGCCTCAGAAGGGTCTTCTGGTATGGTTTCATCAATAGTGGGGATTGGAATGGATATTCTGTGAGAGGTTTGAGGAGGAGCAACAGATGTTGGAATAGTAGATGAAATTGAAATAGGGGCAGCAGATGAATTACCTCGTTTCTTTGGAGTCTGATGAGATGATCCTTCTGCTTTCCTCTTCTTTGTCTTCTTCTGAGTCACTTCAGGTTGGGGTTGACTCAGATCTTTGATCTTCAGCTTTGAACCTGCATCTTCTTCCTTGTATGAATCTGGATACTTGAGAAACATATCAGGTTGGGATTCCATTTCAGAAAATCTTGGGAAATCACTCAGAGGTACTCTTCTTCTGGAGATGTCAGCAGTTGAAGAAGCTCTGGGTTCCTTCCTAATATTTTCTATCAGCTTCATCTTTTTCAGGTTCTTAGCGTTCAGCGGTTTTCCAACAGTTGGTTCAAAATTGCCCAGTACTTTAGCTTCGCTCAGATAATCTATCAGCTTATTCTCTGTCAGAATATCTGATATGAGCCTCCCAAACGGTATCCAGTCTCTTTTGGTCCTTTCTTCTTCTCTAGTCTCTTTCACACTAGTCTTCAGATGGTTGAACAGGAAGTGTGCCAAATTGATCTTCACCCTCTGATCAATAAAGTAGATCAGAAATTGCTGATCCACGTTTATATAATCAGGAGAGCTTGTTGGCTTCCTGTGATTGAAACAGCCCAGAACAATCTTGGCCCATACTCTGCAGTGATCCTTCAGATCCTTAATTTTGCTGCTGGGAAAGCCAAGAGTGAAAATGCAGTTGGCTACCACACCTATATCAGGGCATCTATCAGCCATGTCCACACAGCGGACTCCACCACCACTTTGACCGATTAACCTAGCAATGAGGTCTTCAGAAATTATTATCTTCTTTCCCATGACAGAAGAGATGACTAGATGTTTATGAATCTTGGCGTGAATCCAAAATTCCTTGACAAGCTCTGGGAAGGTTGGTCCAACCAATCTATCAAAATACCTCTCCCACTTTTGAGCTTTGATTTCCTCAGTTAGGTCAAATCCATTATCCTTCAAACTTTCGAAATCGACGATTAACTCAGAGAGAACCTCAAGATTCTTTACCGGTGTGAGAAGAGTTCTGGTAGGCACCTGATATTGCTCAGAAGTTTCTTTCTTCTGATTCCCTGCAGAAATGCTGGAGGATGCCATTGTTCTCACACAACAAAGCTTTGAAAATGATTTGAGAGAAAAAGGGTTTGAAGAAGATAAACTCAGAAATATGCAGAGATTATGAGAAAGCGTAAAGAATAAGAATGAAGAATAATGAGCTTAAATAGAGTTTTCAAAAAATTATTTTGAAAAATTAAACGTTTTTAAGAGAGAGAAAAAAATAATGATTGCCATTAAACAAGCGTGATTACTTTGCATTAAATGCTTGCTGATTTTGGGGGATTTGAGAAAGATACTTAAAAACGGTTACCAGACATGTGTCTCAATGCACCCAATCAGCGCTTTGCCTTCTCAGAAGCGTGCACGCGTTCTGCTTCAGGGATTTGCTGATGATTGGATGACACTTGTTTGATGTAGTGATCAGCACGTCTGTATTTGAGATTAGACTCTCAGATCTTTAGACTTGCATCTGATACAATCTGCATGTTCTATCTTTTCTGAAAGAAGATTGATCAGAAGTTCACAGTAATATAATTACATTCTGAAGATAAATACATGGAATTAAAACATTTTCATTCTGGGCATACTTTCATGCTGAGATGTTTCATAATGAAATTAAACCTATCTTCTGAAAGGGGTTTAGTAAAGATATCAGCCCATTGATGGTCTGTATCTATAAATTTCAAGTTTAAAATACCTTTCTGAATATAGTCCCTAATGAAATGATGCTTTATTTCTATATGCTTAGCTCTAGAATGTAAAATAGGATTCTTACTTAAGCAAATAGCAGAAGTATTATCACAAAGAATAGGAATGTTACTCTCAAAAATCTGGAAGTCTTCAAGCTGACTTTTCATCCAGAGCATTTGTGTGCTACATCCTGCTGCTGCTATGTACTCAGCTTCTGCTATTGACAGAGCAATAGTTGATTGCCTTTTGCTGGACCACGAGATCAGATTTTCTCCCAGAAACTGGCAGCTTCCAGAAGTACTTTTTCGTTCCACTCTGTCTCCAGCAAAATCAGCATCACAGTAGCCTACTAAGCTGTAATCACTAGATTTTCTATAAAACAAACCCAGATTAGTAGTACCTTTCAGATACTTGAAAATTCGCTTAACAGCTGTTAAGTGAGATTCTCTAGGATCTGATTGGAATCTAGCACAAATACATACGCTGAATAAAATATCAGGTCTTGAAGCAGTCAGATAAAGGAGAGAACCAATCATACCTCTGTAGACTTTCTGTTCTACGCTTTTGCTTACCTCTTCTCTTTCCAGAATGCACGTGGGATGCATTGGAATCTTTGATGGCTTACATTCTGAGAGGTCAAATTTCTTCAGAAGATCTCTGATGTATTTGCTCTGATGAATGTAAGTTCCCTCTGGAGTTTGATTGATTTGAATTCCTAGAAAGAATTTCAGTTCCCCCATGAGGCTCATCTCAAATTCTGCCTGCATACACTTAGCAAATTTTCTTCCAAGAGAAGGATTAGTAGAACCAAAAATAATATCATCAACATAAATTTGACAGACTAAAATGTCACTCTTAACTGTTTTACAGAATAGAGTAGTGTCCACTTTCCCTCTGGTGAATTCATTTTCAAGCAGAAAGTTACTTAGCCGTTCATACCAAGCTCTGGGAGCTTGTTTCAGACCATACAGTGACTTTTTCAGTTTGAAAACATGTTCTGGATGTTTTGTATTTTCAAAACCTGGGGGTTGGTGAACATAAACTTCTTCTTCTATATAACCATTTAAGAATGCACTTTTGACATCCATCTGATACAGAGTGATGCCTCTATTAACAGCAAATGAAATTAAAAGTCTGATAGATTCTAACCTGGCGACTAGGGCAAAGGTTTCTGTATAGTCTATCCCCTCTTGCTGACTATAACCTTGTGCAACCAGTCGTGCCTTGTTTCTGACGACTTCACCTTGTTCATTGAGCTTGTTTCTGAACACCCATCTTGTTCCAATAACGTTGAATCCTTTTGGTCTTGGAACGAGATCCCATACGTCGTTTCTGGTGAATTGATTCAGCTCTTCTTGCATTGCCAGAATCCAGTCATTGTCCAGAAGTGCTTCATCAATAGAAGAAGGTTCAATCAGAGACACAAGTCCCATCAGAGTTTCTTCAGAGTTTCTGAAGCTTGCTCTTGTTCTGATTGGATCTTCCTTTCTTCCTAGGATAGTCTCTTCTGGGTGATCCAAACTGCTTCTGGGTACTCTCTTCTGAGGTTGATCAGCAGCAGTTGTAGGATTTCTAGCATTGCTTCTTTCAGACGTTGAAGGAATGTCTGTGTTGAGAGCTTCTGATGACTTGTCTTCAGAACCTGCAAATTCAATTTCTATACCTGCAAGATTTTCATTTTGCTTTGACTTTTCAGAGTCAAGCTTGTCATAAAAACGAACACTGATTGATTCTTCCACAATCTGTGTTTCTGTATTGTATACTCTGTACCCTCTTGAGCGTTCAGAGTATCCTAACATAATACACTTCTGTGCCTTAGAATCAAACTTGTTCAAATAATTCTTAGTATTTAACATATAGCAAGTACATCCAAATGGATGAAAATACGAAATGTTGGGCTTTCTGTTCTTCCACAATTCATATGGAGTCTTTTCCAGAATAGGTCTTATTGAGATTCTATTCTGAATGTAGCACGCTGTGTTTATTGCCTCTGCCCAGAAAGTCTTAGCAACGTTTGTCTCATTGATCATGGTTCTGGCCATTTCTTGCAATGTTCTGTTCTTTCGTTCTACAACTCCATTTTGTTGGGGAGTTCTAGGACAAGAGAAATCATGCAGAATGCCTTTGTCATTAAAGAATGACTCAAAATCTTTATTTTCAAATTCTCCACCATGATCACTTCTGACTTTAACGATTCTAAGATCTTTTTCATTCTGAACTTGGTTTCAGAAGGTAACAAACACAGAGTGTGACTCGTCCTTGTGTCTTAAGAACTTTACCCATGTCCATCTGCTATAGTCATCTACGATTACTAACCCATACTTCTTGCCACTGACTGAAGCAGTTTTAACTGGTCCAAATAAGTCAATGTGCAGAAGTTCTAATGGCTTAGAGGTAGAAACAACATTTTTGGATTTAAAAGAAGGTTTTGCAAATTTGCCTTTCTGACATGCTTCACACAGAGCATCTGAATTGAACTTCAAATTTGGAAGTCCTCTGACCAGATTGAGTTTGTTAATCTGAGATATTCTTCTCATACTAACATGCCCCAATCTTCTGTGCCAGATCCACTGCTCGTTGTTAACAGACAGAAGACATTTTACGTTCTGACTCTTAAGTTCAGAAAGTTTGATTTTGTAAATGTTGTTTTTCCTCTTACCATTAAATAGGATAGTCCCATCTTTCTGACTAACAGCTTTACATGATTTTTTGATTAAAGATTATATCATAACCGTTATCACTTAATTGGCTTATGGATAACAGATTATGCATCAATCCATCAACAAGCAGAACATTATTAATAGAGGGAAGATTTCCGTTACCTACAGTTCCAGAGCCAATTATCTTTCCCCTCTGATTGCCTCCAAAGCCAACGTGGCCTCCAGGCTTAAGTTCCAGGCTTTGGAACATATGCCTTCTTCCCGTCATGTGTCGTGAGCAGCCAGAGTCCAGGTACCATGACTGGTGTTTCTGACTTGCTGCTAAAGATATCTGCAACATGTATTATTTTATCCTTAGGTACCCAGATCTTCTTGGGTCCTGATTTGTTAGTTTTACCAAAACTCTGGTTGAATTTTGGTTTCACAGAGTGATTACTACTAGTATATTTGATGTCATGTGTGTGACCATACACAAAGTGTGAATTTAAAGGAGTGTGTTTAATGGTTAAATCCATGACATTCTTAGGTGTAGGAACCTTACCTAGGTATCCTATTCCTTTCCTGCCGTTTCTGCTAACTCCATAGATCATTGAAGCCATTCTGCTTCTATCTATGCTTTTAGCAAGGAACTTCTGGAAACTATGATCATACTCCTTGATGATCTCATCAGCGTTGCTGGGAGTTTCAGTAATTGGTTCCTTCTGAGAGTTTTGTAAAGAGTTTTCTAATTTTGAAATTTTATCTCTCAGCTCAGAGTTTTCCAATTTGAGACTCTCAGACTTATTAGAGTCAGATTCAAGAGTCCTTTTCAGGTCTCTGAATTTAGCTCTAATCTGCTGATAGCGTTCCAGAATTTCATTGAGGCTTTCAGCAAGTTCAGCCTTAGTAAAATTAACAGCGAAGTTAGGGAATACCTCTTCTGTGTCTGATTCTGAGTCTGATTCAGAAGCTTCACTGTCATCTGGAATGTTAGCCATGAGCGCTATGTTTGCCCTTTCATCATCTGATTCTGAGTCAGCTTCAGACGAGTCAGAGTCATCCCATGTGGCCATGAGACTTTTCTTCTTCTCTCTTCCAAACTTCTTTTTGGGCTTTTCCCTCTGAAGCTTTGGGCAGTCACTCTTGTAGTGTCCTTGCTCATTGCACTCGTAGCAGATGATGTCTTTTGTATTTGGCTTCTTGCTACCGGATGAGCCTTCAGATCTTCTGTATCCAGAGGAAGAGTCTGTCCTTCTGTATCTGGAAGAAGACTCGTTCTGATCAGATCTTCTGGGATTCCTGAACTTCCTTTGTCTTTGCTTCCACAGTTGATTTACTCTTCTGGAGAGGAGGGAAAGTTCGTCTTCTTCTGATGAGGATCCATCAGATGTTTCTTCAACTGCCTGCAAAACTTTAGATTCAGATTTTCTGTTAGATTTTAAAGCTATAGGCTTACCTTGCTTCTGAGGCTCGTCAGCTTCCAGCTCTATCTCATGACTTCTGAGGGAGCTTATAAGTTCCTCCAGAGTGATTTTGTTGAGATCTTTCGCCAGCTTCAGAGCAGTAACCATAGGCCTCCACTGCTTGGGTAAACTTCTGATTATCTTCTTGACATGGTCAGCAGTAGAGTATCCTTTGTCCAGAACTTTGAGACCAGCTACCAGAATCTGGAATCTAGAGAACATAGTTTCAATGGATTCAGATTCTTCCATTTTGAACGCCTCATACTTCTGAATGAGCGCCAGAGCTTTTGTTTCTTTGACTTGAACGTTGCCCTCATGCGTCATTCTAAGAGAATCAAAGATGTTCTTAGCTGTGTCTCTGTTGGAGATCTTCTCATACTCAGTATAGGAGATGGCACTGAGGAGGATGGTTCTGGCCTTATGGTGATTCTTGAAATCACGCTTTTGTTGATCAGTCATTGATTTTCTTTCAATCTTCTGACCAGTTGCATTCACAGGGTGCGTGTATCCATCTGTCACCATATCCCACAGATCAGCATCATGTGCTAGAAAGAAGCTTTCAATTCTGTCTTTCCAGTAATCAAAGTTTTCTCCATCAAAGACTGGAGGTTTGCCGCTGAATCTGTCTCTATCCTCATTGTTGTCATTGCTGAAATGAGAGTTGTTTCCTGCCATTGTGTTTTTCTGACGCTGGATCTTTTACTGACACGGTTAAGTGTTTTAGCTCAGAACCAGGCGCTTTGATACCAATTGAAGGGGTGAAAAACACAAGAAGGGGGGGTTGAATTGTAAAACTGGAAACTTAAAGCAATTGACAAGATATTTTTATCCTGGTTCGTTTGATCTCAAACTACTCCAGTCCACCCGTCAAGGTGATTTCGCCTCTCTCCAACGAGGTCTTAATTCACTATATTCAACTGAATACAAATCTGCTTTAACAACTGCTAAAGCCTTCTTGATTCAAACCACAATCCGGTTTGTCAAGGCAACACTTTCTTACAAAGGTATAAAATAATGTGTGTGAATGTTTTCTACAAAACTATATCACAACTGTGATGTATACACAAATGAAGCTTAGAATACTAGGTTGCTAAACACTAATGGAGTATCAGAGTTTGTTGGTTTAGCAAAACTGGTAGATGAAGATTATTGTTCAGCTTTGTGCGTGTAGAGAGTTTGGAAGCATTAGCCATGATAATCTTCGAAGCTTGGTTTATATAGCACTTGAGAAGATGAACGTTGAAGCAAATATTCTTGATTCAATGCTATTAACAAGCTTTCCTTTTTGAGCAGATCTTGTCTAGAATGATGCCGTTGGAATTGATTAGCGTTCAATGCACAGTACCGTTGCTTCTTCAATGCACGTTCTGGCTTGGCTCATTCTGATTCTGCTTCGCTGCTGATGAACTATTGTTTCTGTATCAGAGTGTTTTACGCGCAGTTCTGTTCATCAAGCTTCAGCATGTGCAAGCGTTGATCATCTGATCTTGACGTTCTGATTCAGCAACTTCTGATGCTGGTGTATGAAATCATATTCTGATGCTGAATAAGAGATCTTGCTTATTTTAATCAGCATATCTGCAAATCAGAGCATAGTAATTTTAGGCAGCATATAATTCAATCATGAAATGTTTAACTACTATATCTTTTCACTTTGTTATCATCAAAACTTAAATATAGGGTACTAGATTCAAACATTGTTCTAACACAGGCAATCTCCAAAGTGAAACAAGCTGGCTTCTTGATGGGCTTCAGATTCCAATCAAAACACCCCATTCTGGCCCATACCCCCCCTTTGGGTTTGCATTTCTTTTTTTTTCTTTTTTTCATTTGCTTTATTTATTTTATTGTTTTAATTATTAACCATTTAATTAATCAACATTTTTCATAATAAAAATTCAAAAAAAAAAATAAAAAATGTAAATATTTCATTTATTACTATTATTAAATTCACTCTTTTATTTTGTAAATAAATTCTAAATATCATTAATGTAGTTTAATTTAGGTTTAATTTTAATCTCTTCATAATAAATAAAATCAACTTAGACTTAGGCTTTTCTTTTGACATTTTAATTCTTTTTATTTTATTTTCATAAAAAAACATAAAAACACAAAAAATATCATTTTCTTAATTAATTAATTAATTAGTTTAATTATTAGTTTTAATTTCATTAATTACACAAAAAAGGACAAAAATTCATTTCTTTTCTTAAAAGGGTCAAAACCCTTAGGACGTTCCCGATTAAATTTCTTCTCGCGCGCATCTATTTATTTTGATTATTTATGTAACTGTCTCCAGATATGTAATAGTTAAATAGGAATTTTACCGCTTTATTTAAATTTCTCGCATTTATTTACCAAAACGGGTTTTTGTTTTTGGCGATGTATAGACCCGCGCCTTGTAATAGTTAGAATTTACATTTCTGCAATTTACTTTCCGCACTCCTAATTGTTAAAAATGCCTGCAAGAATGTATGTAAATAAAATTAATCCGTAGCTCACAAATAACATGTACAAGATAACCTTAACTGAAAAACAACACACAAAGCACATTCTACTCCTAGGGTACGCCTCACTGGTTGCCTCGAACGTGGTCATCAAGTATAGGGTGTCTTAGAGGTCGCCCTTTGTCTAAAGATCCAGTTGCCTCGAAACGGTTGCCTCAGATAAAAGGATCTAGGACATTAGGGTTCCTTCTAAGGGGTCCTACCATTGCTTCGGTGACCACCTTGTCCCTTAATCGAATTAACCCGAACACCTCCAACGACGGTGCTACCTACCTCTCAATAGTGGGCTGGCACTATCTAAAGGTCTCTTACACAACTTAATTCCTTAGAGTAGGTAGATTCTCATGGGTACTTGCTCTTTTCAAAACAAATAAAAACAACTTTTCGCACCTACACTTTCAAAAGTTTTCAAACAAATTTTTCATACACTCTTGAGGACAGATACAAGAGTTACTTAGAAACTTTTCAAAAGAAACTTTTTCAAAACCCACACACACTTGAAAAGCAAACAAATTTTGAAAACATAAGAGCAAGTACCTAAGAGCCCATGGATAACCATGGATAGAAAGGGTCCTAACACCTTCCCTTTCTATAAATCTACCTCCCGAACCGAGAAACATTCTCAAAGAAGGAATTTTGCTGTGCTTTTGTCCTTTCCATGTTGGAGAACATAAAAGATGGTGGCGACTCTTGCTTACCGCAACATTTCGCGAAACCAGCACTAAAAAACAGTCAGTTCTATTTCCACCGATCACAGAACTGGCGACTCTGCTGGGGACATATAAAAGTGAGGTGTACCTTAGGATTAGATCATACTTATGTTTTCAATTGCTTTGCTTTGATTGCTTTATATTTGTGGGCTTTGCATCGGAGTTTCATAGATCCTAACCCGGATCTGGGGATACCCTTTTAGGTAGCATAAGCTGTGAGGGACCTGTCCGGCGTAGACCGACACGGGTGAAGCAGTGGCTACGTTGGTGTGGCACCTTGGTCTGTACCGATATCCCTTGTGTTGTAACGAGGAGAATATGGGTCTTCTGAGGAGTCATTAAGCACCAACCGACCTTAGAACCCTAATGTAACCCAACTTGGCCATAGAACAGTAGCAGTATGCTACACCCATTGAGGCTAAACTCTCGCGATGGTTCTGGCCACAAGAAAAGATTGCGACGCTAGAGTTATGACCAATTGAGGGTAGTCAGTGATATTGGGATCCTCTAAAACCCGGTTACTTTTGATAGGATAGGTCTTAACCAATGAAACTGAAAGAGGGTAGTACCTAAACTTCATGCTGGCCTAAACTCTAAGGGCTGTCTTGTGTGACTTATGTGCCTTCAAACTTGACTACTTGCATGCTTGTTATCTGACACTTGAGTTTCTTGCAGGTTTTGTTTACAGTCCTTAATCTGGACTCATAACAGGGTTTACCTACATTACTCCACGCATAGCATAACATCATACCATCATACCATTGCATACATCCGGCATAAGGACTAACCCATTTCAAGGATCTCAAGGGCTTGTGATGCAGGTCATGATGAACCAAAATGTCTAGCAAGGGGCAAAGGGGATTTATTTTCCTCTAGCCAGGTTGATGACTTGAGTCAGGGGCGATGACCCACTCGATATGGTGAGCCTTGACTCTTGAAGAAGGACTCTCAACAACATGAAGTTCCTTCCATCAAGCTACAAAATTCAAATTCTAACAATTTTTCTTGTCTACCCCGCGAGATCCTTGAAAACATTGCATGCATACATACACATCATTGCATAACAGGTACCCTTGTTACAGGTCACTTACCTCCTTCGCTGTTTATTTCAGCAATGGCTTGCCAACAAGACAATCAAGACATTCATACTCAAGAGACTCAGTTCAGGGAAATCCTCCTAAATCTATCCAAGGGGCAGGAAGAGCTGAGAACACTTCTCATGGGGACTTTGGTCAGGAACAGTCCAGAAGACAGTAAGGACGAATGACTGAAACGTCTACAAGCTGAGGTGGATACAATGAGAACCCAGATGCTGGGGCACATGGCTCTCATCCAAGACTTAGCTCAAAGACAAGAAGAGCTCAGGGATCTCGTCAACCAACCGCTTCGGGATAACCAACTGGGATAAACATCTAAGTTTGGAGAGCCAGTCACCATCAAATTCCCTTTGAGACAAGAAGACAAGGGAAAATCTCCTCAACTTGCTTCAGGGTCACAAATCCAGCATCAACCTCACCAGTTTCAGCAAGACATTATGAAGCAAGTAGTCAGGGTTGGAGACCAAACCGGTAATCAGCCTCCAAGAAGTCAAAGATTTGGTTCAACGAATGGGCCTCTCCAAGCTGCTGCTACTTCACAGGTCCAACCACAACCTCGCCAAGAACAACGGGTTGATCAGAGCAAGCCAGACAAGCCCAAGAGGCAATTCACCCAGCTCAACACGTCACTGTCCCAAGCTTTGCAACACTTGTTAAAGTTGAATCTGGTGACGTTGATAGGACCTCACCCTAATCCTAAGACTTCTTCACCCAACTATAATCCTGGGGCCAGGTGCGCATACCATTCTAACAGTCCGGGGCATGATACTGACGACTGTTGGAAGTTGAGGTACAAAATCCAAAGCCTGATTGATGAAGGAGCAGTGGAATTCACCCCAGATGGTCAGGTCGAGTTCTTCTACTATCCCTGCGAGATTCACCATTTGAAGTGACAAGTCCTAAGACTAGAAGACTTTTTGTTCATTCGAATGTTCAAGTTGTATTTTTTCTTTGATTATTCAAACAATTATTGTCATAGCAAACTTTATTACTTTATCAATGCATCGCCTATGTCTGTTTTGAATCAATATATTCACATTAGCTATTTTCAAACTACTTTCATTTTTTGTGATGTTCAAACTCTCAATTAATAATTCTAAGCCTCTTGAGGGAGGATGACGAAAACGATACCACAATCTACAGTATGCTTTTGAACAGACCCCGTTGATGAGGTACAGGCATTGTTTCAAATCCTAAACACTGGAGTTATAAGGAAGATAATCCCTCGTCAACCCCTTTGAGCCAAAGAAGTAGGAGTTTTTCTTTTCGAAAATTAAAACCCTTAATCATAACCCAGGGCAGGGTAGTTCTCTCAGTTGATCCAAGTGCACAGCGAGTAGCAGCAAAGAAGTCCTTCCGAGACAAAAAGATAGTGATGGTCCATATAATCATAAAGACAGGCAGTCTTCATCTTTCAGAGATAAAAGCCCATTAAGTCAAAACCTATGAAGGAGACTTGCAAAACTGGGGCATCCCGCTGACTGTAATCACGAAAGAAACAGTTCAGGCAAAAAACAGGGATAACGAAATCAAAAAAGAAAGAGGTCCTACAAACCCTCAACCAAGAAAGGAATGACTGCCTATTCCGAATAAATTGTCAACATCCGAACCATCACTAGAATATTAGAGCAAAGACTCAAACAAGGTATAATGCACGATTAACTAAGTTTAGGTTTGAAGAACATCACGAAGAGCGGGTGGGTACAGATAAATTTGAGCCTTTATCCTTTGTTTCTTAAACCGTGAACCAGGCCATGTTATAACCCTTAAAAGTCCTAGCTGAAGCATGGGTTAATTCGAAAGCATACTGTCACAAAGGTATCCTGACTCCTTAAGGATCGCTGTAAAATCTTGAGTTGACATCACATGTTACATAATTTGCTTGTTTTACTGAAAAAATGCATTTTCAAAAACTTTAAGACAGACATAAGATTTGCATTTTTAATATAACATTGATTGCATATGACTATTTGTTTGAACAGCATAGAAATTCGCACGAAGAATATCTGATGAACAAAAGCACTCCCAACCAAAGGGCAGGCATGACCATGGTCCGTCATCTGGGGCAGTCAGGACAAGATTTAGAGAATCTCTCAAAGGCCAAATAACCAGGGGCATTTCTCCGTCTGTATCACTTAGGGCATTAGACGATCAAACGAATGTCTTCTGGTGGCATGGTAACACTGCACTACTGACAGTGACAACTCCCTGCATCCTGAGAGCACGAACATAGTAAAAAAAAATACTGCGCATAATCAAAGACCCGCTAGGTTGACACACCTAGGCAAAAATAAGGGCTTCCCGGCGAACCAAAAGGGTTCGGGCAAAAATAAGGGATGAAATAGAAAAATCTGTAGACCCGGCAAGTCGAAAACCTGAAAAGGCGGCTTGGGCAAAAATGGGTATCCCGATGGACTGAAAACCCGAAAGGGCGTTCCAGGCAAAAGTTAGGGATCAAAAGCGTACGACTATGTCCCGTCATCTCGTCACTTGCCTACCAGAAGAAGATTTGTCAATCGGCAGTTATCAAGCACCTCCACAAGGTATCTTCTTCTCCCACATCAGATACAGGGGCAATAATGAGTTGTCCAAGCGGTCTAGTTGCTCTGTCAGCCAAGGTACCAAGGTAGATTCGGCTGAAGAATGTAACCAAGATATCTTCACTCCCCGCAGAGTAAGACAGGATTCAACAGTACTCTCCTCCGAGCAGAGTTGGTCTCCCATCAGCCCTGAAAAGGCACAATATCTCCAGCAAGTCAACACTCTCCCCAAGCAGAGTTAGCCTACAGTCAGCCTTATGGAAGTTGGATATCCCCAGAAGATCTCAATATTCCCCAGCGGAGTATGCAGATATTCCTTAACAAGCATCCCCGGCAGTCTTGGTATAAGATTGTTCCCCGACGGAATACAGACACCCCAGTGGAGCCACTTCCCTAGTACAGTTCAAAAAGTTTCCCAGGAGAGTTGAATCATCCTCCCCAGTAGATTCTGGAAGCTTATCCCCAATATATTCTGGAAGCTAATCCCCTACAGAGTACGAACGCTCTCCCCGACTTTATTCAGAAGGTTATTCCCCACCAGAGCTTATAACTGGGTTATCCTCAGCTAATTGCCACGGAAAGATTGTCCTCGACGAAGTTCTTCCTTCCCCCAGTGGAGTTCATCAAAGTTCCCCAACATAACACATCAACGGAATCCCCATCGGAGTTATCATCAAACCTCAACGAAGTATCTCTTTCCACAGAGCAATCCCCCGCAGATTAATCTCTCCAACAAGTTTATTCCCCAACAGAGTCATCTTCTCCTACCAGTTTGTTCTTGCAACCATCATCCCCAGCGGAAAAGAAGAACTCTACTCTTCAACATCAGCCCAGGATTCAATTTCCCGGCATTCGTCAAGGATTTATTTTCCTAGACGAAAATACATTCATGAACATCACATCTTCATACATTATAGCATGCATACACATCATAACACACAATCTCATTTATTTTTGAGAACATCATGACATCATGCATCATGACATTGCATACAACTAACGTCTTGCCTTTTCAGGAAAAAGGTCAATCCAAAGATAATTACTATCAACTGTCGCAATTCCAGATTCGATACCTGTATCTAGCCAGGGCATGTCTGTGAGCGATCAATTCCAGATTCGATTCCTGTATCCATCCAGGGCACGTCTGAAGAGTTTGAAGATTCGATTCCTGTATCCAGCCACGGCATATCTGTTGACGACTAATTCCAGATTCGATTCCTGTATCCAGCCAGGGCACGTCTGAAGAGTTTAAAGATTCGATTCCTGTATCCAGCCAGGGCATATCTGTTGACGACTAATTCCAGATTCGATTCCTGTATCCAGCCAGGGAACGTCTGAAGAGTTTAAAGATTCGATTCCTGTATCCAGCCAGGGCATATCTGTTGACGACTATTTCCAGATTCGATTCCTGTATCCAGCCAGGGCACGTCTGAAGAGTTTGAAGATTCGATTCCTGTATCCAGCCAGGGCATATCTGTTGACGACTAATTCCAGATTCAATTCCTGTATCCAACCAGGGCACGTCTGAAGAGTTTAAAGATTCGATTCCTGTATCCATCCAGGGCATATCTGTTGACGACTATTTCCAGATTCGATTCCTGTATCCAGCCAGGGCACATCTGAAGAGTTTAAAGATTCGATTCCTGTATCCAGCCAGGGCATATCTGTTGACGACTAATTCCAGATTCGATTCCTGTATCCAGCCAGGGCACGTCTGAAGAGTTTAAAGATTCGATTCCTGTATCCAGCCAGGGCATATCTGTTGACGACTATTTCCAGATTCGATTCCTGTATCCATCCAGGGCACGTCTGAAGAGTTTGAAGATTCGATTCCTGTATCCAGCCACGGCATATCTGTTGACGACTAATTCCAGATTCGATTCCTGTATCCAGCCAGGGCACGTCTGAAGAGTTTAAAGATTCGATTCCTGTATCCAGCCAGGGCATATCTGTTGACGACTAATTCCAGATTCGATTCCTGTATCCAGCCAGGGAACGTCTGAAGAGTTTAAAGATTCGATTCCTGTATCCAGCCAGGGCATATCTGTTGACGACTATTTCCAGATTCGATTCCTGTATCCAGCCAGGGCACGTCTGAAGAGTTTGAAGATTCGATTCCTATATCCAGCCAGGGCATATCTGTTGACGACTAATTCCAGATTCGATTCCTGTATCCAGCCAGGGCACGTTTGAAGAGTTTGAAGATTCGATTCCTGTATCCAGCCAGGGCATATCTGTTGACGACTAATTCCAGATTCGATTCCTGTATCCAGCCAGGGCACGTCTGAAGAGTTTAAAGATTTGATTCCTATATCCAGCCAGGGCATATCTATTGACGACTAATTCCAGATTCGATTCCTGTATCCAGCCAGGGCACATCTGAAGAGTTTGAAGATTCGATTCCTGTATCCAGCTAGGGCATATCTGTTGACGACTAATTCCAGATTCGATTCCTGTATCCAGCCAGGGCACGTCTGAAGAGTTTGAAGATTCGATTCCTGTATCTAGCCAGGGCATATCTGAAGAGTTTGAAGATTCGATTCCTGTATCCAGCCAGGGCATATCTGTTGACGACTAATTCCATATTCGATTCTTGTATCCAGCCAGGGCACGTCTGAAGAGTTTGAAGATTCGATTCCTGTATCCAGCCAGGGCATATCTGTTGACGACTAATTCCAGATTCGATTCCTGTATCCAGCCAGGGCACGTCTGAAGAGTTTGAAGATTTGATTCCTGTATCCAACCAGGGCATATCTGTAGACGACCAATTCCATATTCGATTCCTGTATCTAGCCAGGGCATATCTGTGAGTAACTGATTGTAGATTCGATACTTGTATCCAGCCAGGGCATGTCTGCATGAAGAGTTTAGAGATTCGATACTTGTATCCAGCCAGGGAATGTCTGTAAGCAACCTTTTGAAGTTCCGGATTCGATTCCTGTATCCAGCCAGGGCACATCTGTGAGCAATTGATTGTGGATTCGATACCTGTATATAGCCAGGGCATATCTACATGAAGAGATTGAAGATCAACACCTGTAACAGGCCAGGAAACCATCTTCCTTTCTCAAAGCACGCAAGTTCTTGCTAAGGAATATCTTACGCGATCGACACCTTCCGATGGCATCTATAAGCCCATCTCCACAACTATCCATCACATTTCCAGATGGCATCTATAATCCCATTCCCGACAAAGTCCTGTCACATCTCCAGATGGCATCTATAAGCCTATCCTCCTACCCATCATATCTCCAAATGGCATCTATAAGCCCATTCCCGACAAGGTTCTGTCACATCTCCAAATGGCATCTATAAGCCCATCCTCCTATCCATCATCTCTCCAAATGGCATCTGTAAGCCCATTCCCTACATCACGCTGCTGATACTCCACTATGTGAGTGCAAATTTCTGGGCACTCTAGTGTTCAATCATCTTCCACCCTCGGATCACGAAAGGCACACAAGCCAATCTACATCCTCAGGTCTAAGAAGATTGAACAGGGGCAACTTTTGTACCCCAAAATTTGCCCTCCCATATTCTTCAAAGTTTTGACAAGCATCATCTCAATTTGCTCAAGTCCACTTAAGGGTTGCACAGTTCAAACACCCTCCTAAGCCAGTCAAATTAGGGTTTTGGTTCTTGCAAGGAAGTTGAGGTTTTCAAGGGCTCAATCAAGTCCCATATGCTCATATACATTGTCAAGCACCTACATGTCAAGTTTCAAGGCTCACAAGGTCAAGTTGCACAGTCAAAAACCCTAATTGCTTCACAATCAACTGCAGGGGCAAAATGGTCATTTGGCAGTCAAAAGTCAAAATTTTTGGTCAACATCTTATTTTGAAGCCACAATCATCATTTGATCAAGTCTTGATCATGATTCCACAAGAATGGCTCAAAAATCATCAAGATGCAAAAGTTTCTATTTTTGGACAGCTGAGAAGTCAACTGTAACTTGACCAAGGCATAACTTTTTCATGGTTCATCAGAAAAATCCCATCCAATGCTCATTTTGAAGGGGATGAAATTTCCTACAACTCATCTTCACATTCCAAGTCCAAGAAATTCTCTCACAAAAAGTTATCAATTTCAACATTATAGGTCATTTTCAAAAGTCAACAAAAAGGCATTTTAAGTCAAAGACCATAACTTGAGATTGGTAAATCAAAATGACATGGGACCAAAGGAATTGGTTAGAGTACTTCAAGAACTTTCCAAGATGTCTAAGAACATGTTCATATGATCAAAATTGAGCAAGATATGCATTGGAGAAGTTGGGAAATTTTCATGAAATAGCAAAAGTCAACTATCCTTGAAACTTTAATTTTTGACAAAAGGACCCACTTTTTTCCACTTGATTCATCCTTCTCATGCCACCCACGTGTCCCATGATTAATTTCAAGATTAAACATTAATTTTTATATTTTTATTTAATTTTATTGGTTTAATTCATTTGAAATCCATAAAATTCAAATAAAAATCAAAAAAATTAATTAAGTGATATCTTATGGTTTGAATGATCTTGATGCATCATAATACACATGCCAAATTCATGTAAAGTCCATTTCAAGCATGAAATTCAAATTTGAACAAACATGGCAAGTTCCTTTAATGGTGGTTATGGAGAAATCTCAAAACATAATTGCATTGGTTTAAGGCTCCTAATGTCACTTGATTGCATTGATACACATATATGCAAGCCTCTCCAACAGAAAGCACGACCTAGAGACCCCTAAAACGGCACAACCAAATTCCAAAATTCCAAAGAAAAGTCACAAACTGAAATCCATATTCCAGCATAATTCAAGTACTTTTCTTGCTTCTAACACGTTGCCAGCATTGCCAGGAACCTTTTGCAATCATAAACAAGTCCTAACACTCAAGAACTCGTGCTACACAGTCATACGGTTTACCTTCTTTTTTCAAAATCATAACCATCAATTCACGCATTTTTGACATCTTTCACTGTTTGTTTTGTGTTTATAGAACTCAGGCGAAGCTTTTGGTACAATTCAATTGCGTTATAATGCCCTGGAATCGAAACCACCATTAACGAATCCTAGGGTTTCAGAGCTTTTGATTTAGGGTTTTTCACATACTGTAAAATCAAGCCTCCAAACACCCATGGTTGAAACCGGCTTGATGAGACGAAAACGTTGACACCCTCGCGCCCCTTTTATATAGCTCAGGGGCCTAATCGCTATTTCGGATGCTTGCATTTTGTGGGGGTTTAAAACCCCCACTATCTTGTTTTTGTTTTGCAGATAAATGAAGACAATGATGAGGTGTCTATGCATGGCTGGTTTATTCAAATAGGCGCGCGCTTTTTTCTTTGGTCCAGCATATAACGTGTTTACTTGATATAATATTTGTTTCTCATTTAATTTACAAATGCGCATGAGTGATCTAGTGGTACAGGTGTTGGCAATTGATCCTTGGGACCTGGGTTCGATTCCCAGGTCCCCTCAAAATCCCATATTATTTTTTCTTACATACTTGTGTGCAGGCTTCAAAGAAGGCTTATCATGCGCCTCACAAATCCAAAGCGCCAAGTGTCTCCAAGTGCAAATCCAATGGCCACAAGGGAAGGAGCATCATGTTCTCAGGTCAACACAGGCGCAGGCAATCTCCAAAGTGAAACAAGCTGGCTTCTTGATGGGCTTCAGATTCCAATCAAAACACCCCATTCTGGCCCATACCCCCCCTTTGGGTTTGCATTTCTTTTTTTTTCTTCTTTTTTTCATTTGCTTTATTTATTTTATTGTTTTAATTATTAACCATTTAATTAATCAACATTTTTCATAATAAAAATTCAAAAAAAAAAACAAAAAATGTAAATATTTCATTTATTACTATTATTAAATTCACTCTTTTATTTTGTAAATAAATTCTAAATATCATTAATGTAGTTTAATTTAGGTTTAATTTTAATCTCTTCATAATAAATAAAATCAACTTAGACTTAGGCTTTTCTTTTGACATTTTAATTCTTTTTATTTTATTTTCATAAAAAAACATAAAAACACAAAAAATATCATTTTCTTAATTAATTAATTAATTAGTTTAATTATTAGTTTTAATTTCATTAATTACACAAAAAAGGACAAAAATTCATTTCTTTTCTTAAAAGGGTCAAAACCCTTAGGACGTTCCCGATTAAATTTCTTCTCGCGCGCATCTATTTATTTTGATTATTTATGTAACTGTCTCCAGATATGTAATAGTTAAATAGGAATTTTACCGCGTTATTTAAATTTCTCGCATTTATTTACCAAAACGGGTTTTTGTTTTTGGCGATGTATAGACCCGCGCCTTGTAATAGTTAGAATTTACATTTCTGCAATTTACTTTCCGCACTCCTAACTGTTAAAAATGCCTGCAAGAATGTATGTAAATAAAATTAATCCGTAGCTCACAAATAACATGTACAAGATAACCTTAACTGAAAAACAACACACAAAGCACATGCCACTCCTAGGGTACGCCTCACTGGTTGCCTCGAACGTGGTCATCAAGTATAGGGTGTCTTAGAGGTTGCCCTTTGTCTAAAGATCCAGTTGCCTCGAAACGGTTGCCTCGGATAAAAGGATCTAGGACATTAGGGTTCCTTCTAAGGGGTCCTACCATTGCTTCGGTGACCACCTTGTCCCTTAATCGAATTGACCCGAACACCTCCAACGACGGTGCTACCTACCTCTCAATAGTGGGTTGGCACTATCTAAAGGACTCTTACACAGCTTAATTCCTTAGAGTAGGTAGATTCTCATGGGTACTTGCTCTTTTCAAAACAAATAAAAACAACTTTTCACACCTACACTTTCAAAAGTTTTCAAACAAATTTTTCATACACTCTTGAGGACAGATACAAGAGTTACTTAGAAACTTTTCAAACGAAACTTTTTCAAAACCCACACACACTTGAAAAGCAAACAAATTTTGAAAACATAAGAGCAAGTACCTAAGAGCCCATGGATAACCATGGATAGAAAGGGTGCTAACACCTTCCCTTTCTATAAATATACCTCCCGAACCGAGAAACATTCTCAAAGAAGGAATTTTGCTGTGCTTTTGTCCTTTCCATGTTGGAGAACATAAAAGACGGTGGCGACTCTTGCTTACCGCGACATTTCACGAAACCAGCACTAAAAAACAATCAGTTCTATTTCCACCGATCACAAAGTTTAATGCTGGGAGATAGATTTCCGTTTCTAGAGAAATATACTTTATTGGGGAAGGAAAATTCCGTGAACTGTTTGGGGATTTTGTTGAAATCCTGCTGGGGAATCCTGAGAAGCTTGGTGACTTCACTAGAGAATTTTTGGAGCAGTAACTGGAGATTTTGCTCCGTCGGGGATATAAGAACCCTGGCATCATTAGGCTGCATACTGAAAATATGGAAGTGACCTTGTAGTAGGATGTCTTTTCCTCTATACCTGCTGGAGAAGGTATCTGCTGGAGAAAATATCTGCGGGGATTTTGTGGATGTCCCTTAGATATTTTCCTTTTTCTTAAAGCCATTAGTAACTGTCTTTCTGTTTTTTATGTATATATTTGTAAGAAGTAATCACATTCAAATGCATATGTTCAAAAATAATCACTGGACGTTTTCACAAACAAAACAGAAAAATAAAAACAAATAATTTTGCACTTTTAAAGGAATATCTTTGTATTAACTTGAATACGTGTTTTTGTACAAGGAGACGAACATCCTAGTAAGATAATGTTGTTGTGAGAATAAAACTTTACAAAATATCATACAAAGAAAACAACTATGTGAAATAATCTAAATAGGTTCCCATTCTGCTATTGCCTTTATGTCTTCGAGCGTCTCATCACTTTGCTGATTGTCCGAAGCTGACTAGATTGATTAGTACCACTTGAGCTTGACAGTTGATACTGAAGATTGGCTGTAAGTTGATCCAACGGGATATAGTTATATGCTTCAAATCCCTAACTTTTTCCTGGACTGCCCTTTCGGGTTTTCAGTCCATCGGGATACCCTTTTTTGCCCAAGCCACCTTTTCTGGTTTTCGACTTGCTGGGTGTACAATTTTTTTTCATATGTATATCCCTAATTTTTGCCCGAATCCTTTTAGTATCTTTTAACTATGTCAGCATTTACAGGGTGTAGAAGGTCGTCACCGTCCATAGTGGTTAAGATCATGGCTCCACCAGAAAATATATTCTTGATCACAAATGGACCTTCGTATGTGGGAGTCCATTTGCTCCTGGGGTCACCTTGTGGAAGTATGATGCACTTGATTACTAGGTCACCAGCTTTATATACCTGACGTCTGACTTTCTTGTTAAAAGCTTTGATCATACGTTTTTGGTACATCTGACCATGGCAGACAACCGCGAGCCTGTTTTTGTCAATTAGGTTTAATTTGTCAGTCGAGTCTGAACCCATTCGTCATCACTCAGACTTGCATCCTTCATGATTCTCAAGGAAGGGATCTGGACTTCAATGGGTAGGACAACTTCCATACCGTATACCAGAGAGAAAGGAGTTTCCCCTGTTGATGTGCACACCGTGGTACGGTAACCATGAAGAGAAAATGGTAACATCCCATGCCATTCTTTAATGTCACTGTCATCTTGTGTATGATCTTCTTGATGTTTTTATTAGCAGCTTCTACAACGCCATTCATCTTCGATCGGTAAGGAGAAGAGTTATGATGCTGGATCTTAAATTGCATGCAGAGCTCAGTGATCATAGTGTTATTGATATTGGTACCATTATCGTAATGATTCTTTCTGGAATGCCATACCGACAGATAAGGTTATGTCTGATGAATCAGGCCACAATGTTGTTGGTAACAGAAGCAAATGAAGCTGCCTCGACCCACTTTATTAAATAATCAATGGCAACCAGAATGAAGCGTTTCCCATTAGAAGCTGTGGGTATAATCTCTCCAATCATGTTGATGCCCCATATTGAAAATGGCCAGGGAGCAGTCAAAACATTTAGAGGAACCGTAGGCACATGTACTTTATCAGCATAGATCTGGAATTTATGACAAGTTTGTGAATGCTGATAACAGTCCACTTCTATAGTAGACCAATAGTATCCTGCCCGTAGGATATTTTTAGCCATCGTATTCCCACCAGAATGAATGCCAAAGGTACCTTCGTGCAAATCAGCCATAATCTTCCCTGCTTCACTCCTGTCCACACACAGAAACAAAGTAGAATCGTGGTTACGCTTATAGAGGATTCTGTTACTGAGGAAAAACTTGGTAGAGAAGCTTCTTAGGAACTTCTTATCATTGACTGAAGCTCCCTCATGATACTCTCGGTCTTTGACATATCTTTTGACTTCATGGAACCAAGGTTTATCCACTACTTCTTCAGTATCAATCTCGTGACAGTATGCTGATTCATCCATCCTCTCAATAGTGATCCGAGGAGCTTCGTTATCCCATCTGACCTTGATCATGGATGACATAGTAGCT
This sequence comes from Vicia faba, assembly GCA_948472305.1. Lineage (NCBI taxonomy): Eukaryota > Viridiplantae > Streptophyta > Magnoliopsida > Fabales > Fabaceae > Vicia > Vicia faba. The sequence goes on from OX451738.1 coordinate 27,467,153, forward strand.
AGCGCATCCGCTAGTTGATTTTCCTCTCGTGGAAAATGCTCTAAGGTAATTTCTTCAAAGTATGGAATCAATGTCAACACATACTCTTTTTAAGGGATGAGATTAGGACGCTTTGTGTCCTATTCTCCTTTGATATGACTGATCACTAAGGCCGAGTCTCCAAATACACTCAAGAATTTGATCCTCAAGTCGATAGCAGCTTTGAGACTCATAATGCATGCTTCAAATTCAGCCATATTGTTGGTACAATTGAAACATAACCTGGCTGTGAAAGGAGTATGACAATCTTCAGGATATATGATCACAACATCGATGCCATTTCCAAGAGTGTTGGAAGCTCCGTCAAAAACCATAGTCCATCGGGATCCTTTTTCAGGTCCTTCATCTGGTCCACGTTCTTCACAATCGGTTACTAACATGATGTTCTCGTCCGGGAACTCAAAATTCATGGATTGGTAGTCATCCACAGCCTGATGAGCTAAATGATCAACTAGTACACTTCCCTTAATTACTTTTTGGGTTGTATACTGATTGTCGTATTTGGTCAGGATCATTTGCCATCTTGCTATTCTTCCGGAGAGAGCAGGCTTCTCAAAGATGTACTTGATAGGGTCCATTTTAGATATCAATAAGGTAGTATGAGTCAACATATACTGTCTTAGTCAACGATCAGCCCATGCCAAAGCGCAGCAAGTTTTCTCGAGCAGTGAGTATCTTGTTTCATAGTCGGTAAACTTTTTGCTAAGGTAGTATATTGCATGCTCTTTTCGACCAGACTCGTCATGCTGACCCAACACACACCCCATTGAGTTCTCTAATACTGTTAAGTACATAATCATAGGTCTTCCTTCAACTGGAGACATTAAGATTGGAGGATCTTGAAGATATTCCTTGATTTTGTCAAAGGCGTTCTGGCAATCGTCATTCCACTTCACTGCTTGATCTTTCTTCAGTAATTTGAAGATTGGCTCACAAGTAGTAATTAGATGGGAAATGAATCTGACAATGTAGTTTAGACGTCCCAAGAATCCCCTGACCTCCTTCCCAATGCGAGGAGTTTTCATTTCTTGTATAGCTTTAACCTTTACTGGGTCCACTTTAATGCCCTTGTCGCTGACAACGAAGCCTAAGAGCTTACCGGATCTTACTCCAAAGGTGCACTTATTTGGGTTCAACCTTAGTTTGTACTTTTTCAGTCTTTCAAACAGCTTCTGCAAGTGATCGATGTGCTCCTATTCAGTCTGAGACCTAGCTATCATATCATCCACGTAGACCTCTATCTCGTGATGAATCATATCATGAAACAAAGCTACCATAGCACATTGATAGGTTGCCTTGACGTTCTTTAACCAAAATGGCATAACTTTGTAACAGAAAGTGCCCCACTGTGTGATGAAGGTCGTTTTCTCCATGTCCTCAGGGGCCATTTTGATCTGATTGTACCCAGAGAAACCATCCATGAAGGAGAATACCTTATGTTGTATGGTGTTTTCAACTAGAACATCAATATGGGGAAGCAAAAAGTCATCCTTGGGGCTTGCCTTGTTTAGGTCTCTGTAATCCACACACATATGTTCCTTACTGTTCTTCTTAGGCATTGGAACAACATTATCAACCCATTATGGATAAGAGGTGACGGCTAAGAAACCATTGTTGAACTATTTCATGACTTTAACCTTGATCTTTTCTGACATCTCTGGCCGCATACGATGAACCTTCTATTTCATAGAAGGGAAGTCTTCTTTTGTTGGAAGGCGATGAACCACAATATCAATGTCAAGTTCTGGAATGTCTTTGTATGACCAGGAAAAGACCTCAACATAGTCGTGTAACATATGCACTAACCGCTCCTTGACACTATGCTCCAAATAGGCACTTATCTTGACTTCTTTCTCGTCCTCTTCAGTACCCAAGTTAACTGTCTCAATCGACTCTTCATGTGGCTGTATTGCCCTTTCTTCCTATTGTAGCAGTCTGGAAAGTTCTCCTAGTACTTCACAAGATTCCTCACCTTCGTCCTCGGCTTGGTAGATCAGATTTTCAAAGTCATAACTGGAAATAGCAGAACCGTTATCAATGGGATCCATAATGGATGTGGATCTGCAGTTTTGATATGTGGGTGTGTGTAAGAGCATAACTATATATATTTTTGATAAAATAAAAAGGCGGAAAATAAAGTCATCCTTGAGGCTTGCCCTGTTCAGGTCTCTGTAATCCACACACATATGTTCCTTACCGTCCTTCTTAGGCACTGGAACAACATTAGCAACCCATTATGGATAAGAGGAGACGAATAAGAAATCAACGTTGAACTGTTTCATGACTTCAGCCTTGATCTTTTCTGACATCTCTGACCGTATACGACGAACCTTTTGTTTCACGGGAGGGTAATATTCTTTTGCCGGAAGGCGATGAACCATAATATCAGTGTCAAGTCCTGGCATGTCTTAGTACGACCAGGAAAAGACCTCAACACAGTCGTGTAACATCTGTACTAACCTCTCCTTGACACTATGCTTCAGATAGGCACCTATCTTGACTTCTTTCTTGTCCTCTTCAGTACCCAAGTTAACTGTCTCAATCGGCTCTTCATGCGGTTGTATTTCCCTTTCTTCCTATTGTAGCAGTCTGGCAAGTTCTCCTGCTACTTCACAAGCTTCCTCACCTTCGTCCTCGGCTTGGTAGATCGGATTTTAAAAGTCATAACTGGAAATAGCAGAACAATTATCAATAGGATCCAGAGTGGATGTGGATCTGCAATTTTGATATGCGAGTGTGTGTAAGAGCATAGTTGTATGTTTTTTTGATAAAATAAAAAGAAAGAAAAGAAAGTCATCCTTGGGGCTTGCCCTGTTCAGGTCTCTGTAATCCATACACATATGTTCCTTATCGTCCTTCTTAGGCACTGGAACAACATTAGCAACCCATTATGGATAAGAGGTAACGGCTAAGAAATCAGCGTTAAACTGTTTCATGACTTCAGCCTTGATCCTTTTTGACATCTCTGGCCACATACGATGAACCTTTTGTTTCACGGGAGGGAAATCTTCTTTTGTCGGAAGGCGATGAACCACAATATCAGTGTCAAGTCCTGGCATGTCTTAGTATGACTAGGAAAATACCTCAACACAGTCGTGTAACATCTGTACTAACCGCTCCTTGACACTATGCTCCAGATAGGCACCTATCTTGACTTCTTTCTTGTCCTCTTCAGTACCCAAGTTAACTGTCTCAATCGGCTCTTCATGCGACTGTATTTCCCTTTCTTCCTATTGTAGCAGTCTGGCCAGTTCTCTTGGTACTTCACAAGCTTCCTCACCTTCGTCCTCGGCTTAGTAGATTGGATTTTCAAAGTCATAAGTGGAAATAGCATAACCGTTATCAATGGGATCCATAGTGGATGTGGATATGTAGTTTTGATATGTGGGTGTGTGTAAGAGCATAGCTGTATATTTTTTTTGATAAAATAAAAAGGCAAAAAAGAAAAACAACGAGCGTAAAATTTGTAGGCAAAACGTCAAATGATTTATTAATGACATATGAAAATGAAGTAATGACCCTCAGAAATATACCATTGTGCCTCGGGTAAGACACAAGGCTTTAATGTTTCAATTGTTCAAATATTACATATCCTTAAAAAACAAAAAGACAAATTACTCTTGAATAAAAGTAATGGGAATAAAACCTTTGGCCTCCCAATTGTTGAGTCCACTGCTGATAGTTGGGAAGATCCACTTATCCATGTCACAATCGTTGTCAGCATATTCTGTAGCGGAAACAACATCAATAGCGCTGACTCCCTGTAGCGGTAGAAATGTTTAAGACTAAGCCATTAGATTGGCTAGACTTATACAAATCAAAATAAAAATCGCCACTGCACTTTATTGTTTCAAAGGAATGGGAAAAGAGCGAGTAACCCAAAAAGAGGGGGAAAGATTCAAGGTAAGGGGGTTTGTTATGCAAAGGGAAGGTATTAGAACCCTAAACATCTACGGTACTCCATAGGAACCTCTTTGTAAAATCTGTATATTTTGGCTATGAAATGTTGTATAAAAATGGATGGTGGAGGTGAGAAAAGAAATATGTTTTTTTTATGATTTTTGCACCCGTCGCGGTTGTGAACCTTTAGTGCCTACGTACCACCTTTCGTGCAATAGGGGATCAGGGTACACGTAGTTCACCTTTTAAAAATATTTTAAAACATAATTATGTTAATTTATTTTTATAAGATAATACATCATCGTCATTGTCAATGTGAAAAAACATACTTACTACCCACAATCATGAGAAAGGAGAATTTGCATCATCTCAAAGTGGAGGATATGGCTTGGACTTTAAAATCTACAATGTCTCACTCAACACTCAAGTGGAAAATATCTCTCTTCACTACATATTGTAGAAGTATAGTTGTTTGCATCACTACAAAGATTGACAAGAGTCTAATCTTTTGAGAAAAGTTTAAAATAAAAAGCCAAAGTGGCAAGATGGTTTGAAATGAGATTGATTGACTTTTAGTCTTCTCACAAAAAATGTCAAGGTATTATTAAGTTGATTGAAGTTTATTTATGAAAAGGTTTTGAAAATGCATGGACATAATTCCAAGTTTATTATGAAAGTGGTTCAAGTTTAAAAGAAACAAGAAGAGTTTTTAAAAGGAGAGAGAAGATTTTTGACATTAAAGAAGATGGGAGGAGAAGAAGAGACTATCCTTAAGCAAAAGGCAAAATCTAGGGATAAGAACCATCTAACCAACAAGAAGCTAATACTTGACATTATGAGCCAAGATAGAATTCCCATTCTTTGGATTGAAACCAAGCAAGTAAAGATACTAGTACTATTGAGAGAACCAAACTTTAAGTGTATTAAGTCTTCACAAAAATTGGGCAGAGTAACGGCTGTATACAGGTGAATTCCAGACTACAAATAGAGAATGTAATCACAATAACCTGCATACAAAACAAAAAAAACAACCCAATGTCTAGAAGTAAACCTCCAGAACTCCATACAAAATATCCATCAAGGTCACAAGGTCTCCAACATAGGCCAAGGTTTCTATTTCTAAGTCCAAGAAGTCCAATGCTCCATAATGCCAAGGATAGTATCCAAATAGTCCAAGTATCATTAAAGGTTTTTATGGTTCATGTTGATTATTAGGTGTCTTAGAAGAGAAAAGAAAAGCTCAAGTGAGCAAAGATAAAAAAAGGAAAATGACATGAAATGTAATGCTTAAAGTAAATGGTACATAAAGCATAAAAAATAAAAGGCATAAAGTAAAAACAATTTAATAATTAGTGTTTAGTTGGATGACCATCTTGAAACTTGCATTTGGAACTCATTAGAGAATTGGTAGAACCAAAGCCTCCACACAACAAGTTGCATTTGCTTTTTGTCAAGTATATCATCTATTTGGAATCCTCAAAAGTACCATTTAATGATCAATGATGTTTAAGTGATCCGCGTTGACCAAAAGTGTTGTAGATCCATTAGAGTATTGCTAGAACCAAAGCCTCCACACAATGAATCTCAAGGTTATTGGATTAAAGAGATCAAATTAACATACTTGGACTTGCAAACACTGGTTTGGGCCACGAATGATCATTTATTCGAATTAGGACAAAATTTAGCGCTATGTTAAGCAATCATAAGTGGACTTATGTAGAAGTCACACCTATTTTGAGGCCGGTCAATAGCAATATATGCACCATTTGTTTTGAGACATGATATAGAGATCATGCTCCAATAACACTTAGTGCAATAAGAAAGGGATAAGATGAAGAGGGGTGGGAAAGAACATACAAACCACATTTGAATTAAATTTCAATTAAACTATTATTAAAATCATTCATCCATTTTGATGGAGTTAAAGTCAACACCATGGATCCAATGTTGTTAACAAAGTTCATAATAAAAAATTCAACCCAAGATCAGTCAGAAAATAATCACAAAATAATATTGCATTTTAGTATATACATTAAAAAAGTTTAAAAAAGTTTTAAAATAGAAATAAAAGAGAAAAATATCAACTATGTTCAAATTAATCAAGAATTAAAAAGTAAGACCATAAAAAAATCAGAAATGAACTAAAATAATTTTATAAAATTTTTGGTAATTTTTTAAAGTCAGAAACTATTTTTAAAATTAAAAGAAATGAGTAAAATGAACCAAAAATGACAAAAAATACCATGTTCAGAAATAAAAAATGGATAAGGTCACCAATATTTGTCACAATACCATTGGATCATTCCATAATTTTTTCAGAATTAAAAAATGCATAAAAGTATTTTTAAACATTTAATACAAATCAAACAAAGTGAAAATTTATAAAAAATATCGAAACACAAAATAAAATTGTGAAAAAATAAAAATCAGAAAGAGAAAAATCAAAAATATTTTTCATAACTTTTTTAGAATTTTTGGACTAAAAATGAATTTTCTATGATTTTTTGAAATTTAAAATAATTAAATTTAATAATCAGAAAAGAAAAATAAAGTCAAAAACATGTGGAGCATTGGATGAGAGTCAAAACACGTTAGTAATCAAATCCAAGGGATCTGGCGCGCTGTGCATATCATGGTCGTTAGTGAATAAAGCATAGAATCATTAATTAAATCAGATTTAAAAAAAAAACAGATGGCGCGCCTTTATTGGTTGGAAGATGACACGTTGGTCATCTTCAACCTCCAGCCACCGTGAATTGCAGGCCTCTAAAATTGTAAAATCAGAAGCTCAGACCTATGTCATTCGCTTCGTCTCTTCAAGACGAAGACAACCACATCTTCGCGACAAAATTATATAAACTGAAGCTCAAGCAATTTGGAAAGAAAGTTTTGAAAAGATATTTGAAATTTCATGGTCAAAACATGTTTCCAGATAAAAGTAAGAGTTGCGACTAGAACCAGGGCAATGAGAGCATCACAATGATATCAAAGTTTTGAAGAATTGATGGAGAAATATACCTATTGAAGTTGAGTTATAGAGCTCTGAAACTGGACTTCTATGGAGCAATATAGGGCACGATTCTTGAAGGTAATTGTATGGTTAGCTTCAGGGAAGATCAAGGAAGGTAAATTGATAGAAAAATTGGATTGAAAAAGGCTTGAACACAAATTTCGAAGTTGTAGAAATTTGAGTTATGAAACAAGTTTGGCAGGGTGATTATGGTTATCCAAGCTTGAGAAAATGAATGAGGGATAACCCTCTATTTATAGGGAATCAAATGGAATGTCCAAGCGTGTGAAATAATGAAGTTTGGAGGGAAATCGTGTGAAGTTGCAAACAAGAAAAGTGTGACTTCTAATTTGATCAAAACTCATCCAAAACGCACGTTTTGCTGTGCTAATCACTTCTGGAAGTTCACTAAACATTTTTAGAGTAAAAAACATACATAAACAAAGTGTTTAGAAGCTAAATCAATGATTTCAAATTTTGACTTTTGAAGAAACTTCAGTTTCAAGTTACCAAGTTCAAACCAATGGCATTCTCAGCTCAAGGGGTCTTAGGGCATGATTTTTGATGCTTTAGAAATATGATGTTACAAGATTTGCAATGGAAAAAAAATGAAATAAAATGGATGTTTGAGCTGAAAGTTGCATTGAGTCAAAGTTGGAGAAAAAGGGTTTACTTTCCATACTTAGAAATATTTCAAATTTTTCTTCAAAAGTGACCTCTAATGTTTTGCATCCAAACGTGGCCTTCCACTTGGAATTTTCTCTTGACCAAAGAAGATGGCATGAAATAGACCTCTTAAATGACACTTTGAAACTGGAACCATTCAAAATATCCAAAAATTGAGAGAGTTATGAATTGTTGAAGTTGGCAAAAAATCATGAAATGACCTATAATATTTTGTATCCTTTGAGCATCTTCCATCCATTTTCTCACTTTTCACATAAAAGAAGGAGTAAAGTTAACATCCTCAAGATAATTATGGAAAAAGAGTGGGCCCAAGGGGATAAAAATTGACCAAGTTATGATCATTTGAAGTCACACATGAAAAATGAGGGTTCCTCCAGAGGACTTGTAATCTTTCTTCATCACCAAGTTTTTTCCATATGAAAACTCCTTGAAACTTTTGAAGTGATTTGTTAATATCCCTTTAAAGAGAATTATATATTTTTAATCACTCAAAAATACCAAAATATGAACAAGATATACGTCTTTGAAGATCAAAACCTAGCTCCTAGATCAAGAAAATGCTTTGAGGAACTTTGACAATTTTGAACAACCATCTTGTACCAACACTATTGATTTGAAAATAGAAGTTATTGAGTATGAAAATGAGAATTAATAGCCACCAAAACCACTTCCATATCTTGATAATTTATAGAAATATGCACTTGTGACCAATGGGAACAAGGCCTTGTCCAACCATGACAACTTCTTCAATCAATCCCTTGCACCTTTTAATCAATCTTGATAACTTGGAAATGTAGTGAACCAAAATAACCTTGCCATGCCATCCCCTCCAAAACAACTTCGATGGTGAGGTTTGGACTTCTCAAGCTTTATTGACTAGGGCATGGAAATAAACTCATGAACCCATGGAGAAACTTGCTAAGCCTCATTGCCTTTACCTACATTATTAACAAGTAAGACAAAACAACATTGAATTTTATTAATTAAAATAAAAATCAAGACAAAATATTCATGATAATAAAATAAAACAAGTCAAGGTGCTTGGTTCCTCAAAGAGCAAAGCTAAATATAGGGGGGAGAACCAAAAGCCCTAATGTGATCTTGTTGTGATTGAATAAACATGGTATGATGAAGGGATCTTAGGGCCGAAAACTAGGGTACAACACTCCTGGGTCATGCTTGGGCATTGGCGTAGTTATGACGTTGGGGGTCTTGGGAGGATCAAACTCAATCTCCTTCACATCAATAAGATCTTGCACTTTTTTCTTCAGAGCCCAATAATCATTTGTATCATGTCCGGGACTTTCAGAGTGGCAGGCACATCGGGCATTTTAATTGTAGAGGGGAGATGTAGTATTGGGATTCTTTGGAGCTTCCCTCAGAGTCACCAAATTAGACTTCAACAGATGTGGCAATACCTGGGATAAGGTCACGTTTATCCGGGTGAACTGTCTTCTGGGCACATCCGTCCCGCGCTAATTGTTTCGTTGTTGGTTTGATGCAGGATTGGAAATCATAATAGCCCCTACCGTCGAACGATGTTCAATTTTGTTTTGATTTCTTTGGCCATAAACAACACTGACCTCCTTCTTTCTAGTGAAAGGTTTCTTTTCTATACTAGAGGATGCATCTCTCTGGATTTTACCACTTTTATTGCTAGCTTCTACACGTTCATCGGTCAGTATCAATTCAGTGAACCCAGCAGAAGAGCTTCCAATCAGATGGTTAAAGAACGAACCAAACAATGTGCCCAAGAACATGTCCACCAGTTATCTATCAGACAACGGAGGCTGGGATCTTCCCGCAAGGTCTCTCCACTTTTTGGCATAATCTATAAAACCTTCACCGGAACCCATAGACATACTTTGTAACTGTTTACGAGTTGGGGCGAGGTCAACATTATATTGGTACTGCTTGTAGAAAGCAGCAGCTAGATCTTCCCAATTGCGGATATTGGCTCTCTCCAGTTGATAGAACCATTCCAGCTGAGTCCCTGCCAAAGTTTCCTGGAAGAAATGAACCCACAGATTCCTATCAGTAGTGTGGGTTTGAATCTTCCTGACATATGACCTTAAGTGCATCTTATGATAGGAGGCACCATCATACTTAGCAAATACAAGAACCTTGAATTTCTGCGGGATGACCACCCTTGAGACCAGTCCCAGCTCCTCAAAATTCAGTTCGGGTATCCTCTGGATCCCCATAGCATTGAGCCGATCCTCCAGCTATTTGTATTTATCATCAGCAGGAGGATACTGCTCCTCAGAATAGTCAACTTCATCTTCCCTAGACCCTGGACTGTTGTTTTCTTTCGTTGGATTCTCTTCTTGATTGTCCCCCTCATTTGACGGGGTTCCGAAATCTAGAGCTCGCTTAGCCGATCCTCTGAACATTCTTCCCAAATTCAAGACACTAGTTGGTTTCTTTGCCTTCTTAGTCTTCTCTTTGATGATCAGAGCTTTCAGATCTTCTTGCCCCTAGGCCAGAGCCAGGAACATTTGTTAAAACTGAGCGTTTTGAGCTTGAAGATCTTTTACTGTTTGTTCAAGATCCATTTCTTTTGCTGAAATAAACAATGAAAAGAATAAGAAACCTGTCTTGAAACACATGCTTATGCAATGAAATGCATGATAATGTTTATGCAATGTTTTCAAGGACTTTTAATATCTTAAATTTGCTTAGTCAAAAAGAGAATAAACATTAATTGCATTCATAAGTTTAAATGATTACAATGATGCCTCTTGGGCTTACAATGGAATAGAAAAAAAGTGAAAATAAACTCCTAAATCAACCATGACTCAGGCTTCCCATGATCGCATCCTATTTGGTGCAATCTAGGCATTCAAACTCTGTTCTTTTATGCAGAGTTATTGTAAGCTCCAAACCTTCTTCTCGCTTGCGTAGAACTGGGTTTCAAAGGTGTCTCGTTCTTCTTTAAGTTGAACCCAAGACCTTTGCAATTCCCCGAGAGTAGTCGGCATGTCAGAATGGAGAATGGTATGAGGTACATCTGTATTTGCAATGGGTTCCATGATGATGGGTAGGATGGCGGGATAAGGCATCATGAGATTTTGAGCATGAGCTCGCACCCACTTAAGATAAGACTCCAAAGGAATGAAGTTCTTATGCCCCAATATCTTGCTATCCACTCTGTTCACCATTCCCCAAGCTCGGATGAACCTCTGGCGGTACCCTTGGACATCATTCTCATAGTCAAATGTAATTCCTTGAATTAATGCATTATGAGGTCCATCCCTCCTAGCATACCCAAACTATCGCAATGCCAAACAAGGGTTATAAGTTATTCCTCCCCTAATTCCTAGAAGAGGGACATTAGGGAATTACACACAATAATAAATGATGGTAACGTCTTCCACAGATCAAGGACACCAGTGAATATCCGAATGCATGAGAAACATCAGCCTGTTAGACCTTCTTAAGCCTTATTCGTTCTTCACAACAGACAGGGGTAGGTGCGAAATAAACCACCTAGCCAATAGGGGAGTGAAACACATAAGGGTCCCTCTTCTCTTTACAATGCGAGTGTGAAAAGAGTGCATAATGTCTCCAAGTAAAGTAGGAACCGGGTTACGAGACATGAAAATTTTGATCGTGTTCACATCTATGAGTTGGTCTGGATTAGGGAACAGGACCATCCCATAAATGAGAAGGGCTAACACCTCTTCGAAGGCTTATAAATCCAAATTATCCCAGAAATAGTGAGCTTTCTTAAACAAGAACTTGGCTAGAAAACCTTTGACACCACTTCTTGTTTCCCAGTTGGGTCTCTTTCAATTCCGTTGAAGGGTAACTGATTGAGGATAGGCACACCCAATAATTGAGAAAATTATTCCATGGTAGGTACTAATTGGTAGTCGGGAAATGTAAAGCAGTGACGTAAAGGGTCAAAGAACTAGAAGAGAACTTTCACCATGTCTTCATCAGGGCTTGAGGTGACCAAACTGAGGAGTTGACCATGTCTTTTAGTGAACGGGGAATTCTCAGGAGCCTTTGATGCCAATTCCTTGAGTTCAGGAGGCACACTTACAAGGTTGACTTGGATAGTATTTCTGCGAATGGGAGCCATGTCCTACAAAACAGACACAAAGATAAGTCCTAAAAGTCCTTGAAATGGTTAGTGTGATATGCCAATTGTGATACGGTGGGAGAACTGACTTGGGATTTTGCGTTTGTGTTCACAAATGTTTCGGTTTAGCAAGAGTCACCACCGACTTTTTATTTTATCCTAAGGAAAGGTCAAAAAGCACAGGAAAGACCTTTGAGATGTTTTCTTGGGTTCGGGGAGTAGATTATAGAAAGGGAAGGTATTAGCACCCTTTCTATCCATGGTTATCCATGGGCTCTTAGTTACTTACTTAGATCACTTGCTTTGCTTTTCAATTGTTTGAAATGGTGCTCTTCAATTGTTTGAAATGGTGCTTTGTGTGTGATTTTGAAAGATGTTTTGAAAAGAGGCCATCGTTGTGGCAACCTTTGTAATGATTCTTGTTTGAATGTATACAAAGGTGTTTTTGTCTTTTGAAAAGTTTTTCAATGCTTGAAAGTGGGATTTTGAAATTGTGTTGTGAAGTGTGTTTTGAAGATAACAAGGATGTTTTACAAGCTTTTGATCAAGTAACTAAGAGCTATCTACCCTATTTTACTCAAAGATCTTTCTTATGTTTTTAACCCTTTTAACAGTGTTGTTTCACCATTGTATTTGGTGAACAACCTTGTGTTAGGATGTTAAATGGGACAGGCGCGGGTCATCGTATAGACCATGATAGCAATAGTGTCAAGTATTTTTGGCTATTTTCTTGAGGAACTTGATCATTTTGTTTAGGCAACTCAGATAGCGTCATCGAGGGACTATGATCTTTTGTTTTGTTTTTGTTTTGCCAAAGTACTTGACATGCATACCATGGCCCATTTTTGAAGGCAACAAGTGGATTGTAACCCTAGGGGTGCAAGTGTGCATTGTGTTTGTTTTTCATGCATTTTTTGTCTTTGATTAGGTCAAGCTACTTGTGGGTTTTGATTTTGCATACCAACCCTAAGTCTAATCATGGCATAATTGAAAGCATTTAAAGGTGAGAGAATTTAAATTCTACACTATTACAACATGATATAGGGAGGGGGGTACAAATTTGAATTGGGGATTATTTTGCAAGAAATTAAACCCTAAATTATTACAACCAAATTGAATGTGTAAGGCAATAATATTTAAATGTACAATATACAATAAATAAATGAGATAAAATGTATTATGTAAAAAAAAGTTTTAATTTATTTATGTATGCAAAAAGTATTTTTTAATGTGAAATGTAAAGAAATAAATAAAAAGTCAATTTTAATTATTTTTGTTTTTAAGGCAAAACCCTAATTTCTTAAATAAATAGTAATATTTATTATTTATATACAATAATGCATCAATTTGTACAAAAAATAAAAGTATATTGAAAAAAGGTATTTTTAATATAAAATATTAATAAAAATAAAAATGTATTATTTTTGTTCTAATTATTTAATAATATATATATATATATATATATATATATATATATATATATATATATATATATATATATATATATATATATATATATATATATATATATATATATATATATATATATATATATATATATATATATATATATATATATATATATATATATATATATATATATATATATATATATATATATATATATATATATATATATATATATATATATATATATATATATATATATATATATTAAGTGTGTATAAAAATAAAAATAAATTATTTACAAAAATGTATATATTTCAAGTAAATATTTTCAAATGTGTATAAAAATAATAAATAAAAATAAAAGTATTTTTTACATTATTTTTAAATTCAAACAAAATAAATATAAAGTATTTAATGTATTAATGCTAGAAATAATTAAAATAAATACCAAATAAATGTAAAAATTTATGAAAATATTTTTTAAGTATTTTTTATATTAGAAAATAAAATATCAAAGTCAGAAATGAAATAAAAATGCAAAAATAATAAAAACACAAAGAAATGGGCCAGGGGGTGCTGAAAGTGAATTGGGAGGCGTCAAAAGCAAGAAATCCATGCCCAACCCAGACTTCATCTTCAACCTCCAGATGTTTGAAAAAACGTGCGTTTTCCACACAGACCTGTTGTTGTACCCCAAAATTTGCTCTCCCATATTCTTCAAGATATCAAGAATCATCTCCAAATGGTTCAAGATTGCTCAAGAGTTAGACAGTCAAACCATCTCCCAAGGCAGTCAATTCAAAATTAGGGTTTTGGTTCTTTCAAGGAATTTGGTGTTCTCAATGGTTCAATCAAGTCTCATAGGCCTATATACATTCTCAAGCACCTGCATGCCAAGTTTCAAGACTCACAGTGCCAGTTTGCACAGTCAAAAGCCCCATTTGATCTACAGTCAACTGCAAGGGCAAAATGGTCATTTTGCAGTCAAAAGTCAGAATTTTTGGTCAACATCTTATTTTGAGTTCACAATCATAATTTGATCAAGTCTTGATCATGATCCCACCAGAATAGCTCAAAAATCATCAAGATGCAAAAAGTTACTATTTTTGGACAATAGAAAAGTCAACTGTACCTTGACCAGGGCATAACTCTTTCATGGTTTATCAGAAAAATCCCATCCAAAGCTCATTTTGAAGAGGATGAAATTTCCTACAATCCATCTTCACACTCCAAGATCAAGAAATGCTCTCACAAAAAGTTACAAATTTTTACATTATAGGTCAATTCAAAAGTCAACAAAAGTACACTTTGAGTCAAAGGCCATAACTTGAGATTGGTAAATCCAAATGATACAGGACCAAAATCATTGGTTAGAGGACTTCAAGGGCTTTCCAAAATGTCCAAGAACATGGTCATATGATCAAAATTGAGCAAGTTGTGTATTGGAGAAGTTGGGAAATTTTCATGAATTTGCAAAAATCAACTTTGCTCAAAACACCTTCTTTTTGCTAATGGGCCTCAAATCTCTTTTTGAAAATTCACCCATGACTTTGCACGACCCACCAAGATGAATTGGATTTATTTTCTTAAATTTATTGATTAAATGGATTTTTAATATATATTAATTCATTTAATTAATTTAAATCATAAGAAAATAAAAGATTTGATTCTTAAACACTTTTGTGAAGCAAATATGATCCAAATATGCTGACCAATTCGTGCACAAGCTAAAGATACAAAAAAATCCAATTTTGGCAACTTGTTCAATCATGGAAAATCAAGAATATTTGATTTATCAATCAAGGATTTAATCTTCAATGCACATGGGCATGGGTCCAAATTTTGACCTAATTTGATTGCCTTATACATAAGCAAGCCAACCATACCCTAACACACGAGAAAAAGCTGCAGAAACGGCCATATCAATTTCAAGAAAATTCAAGAAAACTAAAAACTTGTTCTTGCAATTTAGGTCAATTCAAGGTGCCTTGTCCATCAAAACACATTGCAGGAAGTACCAGGAGTGATTTGCAATCGAATTCAAGCACTAAAGCTCAAGAAATCACGACATACCATCTCACAGTTTGCACTTCCTATTCCAAATTGTATCTCTTAATTCATATGCATTTAACATGTTTTTGTGATTGATTTGTGTTGTTAGAGATCATACAAAGCTAATGGAATGGTTGAATTGAAATATAGTGCCCTGAATCGAGAGATGCCATGATTGAATTTCTAGGGTTTTCAAGATCTTAAATAGGGCTTTTCAGACCAGGAAAAATTGGGACCAATGGGATACGTGGTTGAAATCGTGAGACCAAGACGATTGGAACCCATACCTCGCGAAATATTTATGTTTGTTGTGTGTCTATTCGCTATTTTTCGTGCAGGGAGGTAGTGGAGGTTAAAAACCCCCGCTATCTGATTCTATTTTACACAGAACCAAGGTTGAAGATGATGATGTGTTGACATCTGGTTGGCCTATTTGAAAAGCGCGCGTTTTATTTTTTATTTACAGCATATTGATTTGTTTTCATATATAATAATTGCCTCTTATTTCAATAACAATTGAAACAGCTTGGTTGGGTGGTAAACGTGTTGGCCTGTGAGCATTGGGACCTGGGTTCGAATCCCAGGTCCCCCCAAAACCTTGTTATTTTTCTGCCACAGGTATTCACGTGCAGATTTCAAAACGTAGTCCACCATACACCTCAAATCTCAGTGCGCCGAATGTCTCCAAACCCAAATCTAATGGCCAAAGCTGAGTCCTCACCATATTCCCTGGTCAACATACATGTGGACAACTCAGAAAGTCAAACAGGCAGGAAGCATAATGGGCCAAGAATTGCTGACTCTACCTCCTCTTGGGCCCAACACCCCCCTGGGTTTATTTCTTTTTCTTCTTTTATATTTTTTATTTAATTGTTTTTTTATTATTAATTATTATTATTATTACTTAATTAACCAAATAATTTATTTTTCCTAATAAAATTCAGAAAACATAAAAAATATAATATTTTTATTCATTAAATTTAATTAGCTTATTTTGTAAATAAATATTAACATAATTTGTTTAGTTTTAATTAGGTTAATTTTAACTTTTTTGCAATAATTTAAAATTAATTAGAATATTAGGTTTTAATAACTTTTAACCATTCTCATTTTATTTCCCTTAAAATAAATAAAAAACTCAAAATATTTTCTTTTAATTAATAAATTCCATTTTTTAATTTAGACTTAATTCTTAAATTCAAAAGTAACAAAAATATGTTTTATTGGACAAAAAGGGTCAAGACCCTAAAAACTCTCCGATTCAATTTTTTTCTCGCGCGTATGATTTTTTTTATTCATATTTTGATCCATATAATTGTAATTGCTCCGAGGATGTAATAGTTTTAATTAGGATTATTTTCCACTTTTATTTTATTTTCCGCATTTATTTTCAAGGGTTTGTTTTTGGCGATGTAAATACCCGACGCCTTGTAATAGCTTAGTTTTATTTTCTGCAACCATTAACTTCTAGATGTATGAACAATAGGCTATGCATGACCAAACTTATCTTAAACTTAAAATCAATCGTAGCTCACCATAACATGTACAAAGATAACATAACTGAAAACAATACAGTCGCACATGCCACTCCTAGGGTACGCCTCACTTGGTTGCCTCGACGTGGTCATTGAGTATAGGAAGTTTTAGAGGTCACCCTCCTGTCTAAAGATCAAAGTTGCCCCGAAACGGTTGCCTCGGATAAAATGATCTAAGACATTAGGGTTACCGCTAAGGCGTCCTACCATTGCTTTAGTGACCACACATGTCCCTTAATCGAATTGACCCGAAAACTCCAACGATGGTGCTACCTACTTCTCAATAGTGGGATAGTACTGTCTAAAGGACATTTACACAGCTTAATTCCTTTTGAGTAGGTAGAGGTTCTCAGGTACTTGCTCTTTCAAAACAAAACAACTTTTTCGCACTTACACTTTTTCAAACAAAGTTTTCAAACAACACTTCATACACTCTTGAGGACAGAAACAAGAGTTAAATCGAAGTTTTCAAACTTTTTTTCAAACCCACAATCACAAAGAAAAGAAAAACTTTTTGAAAACATAGTGAGCAAGTACCTAAGAGCCCGTGGATAACCACGGATAGAAAGGGTGCTAACACCTTCCCTTTCTATAATCTACCTCCCGAACCCGAGAAACATCTCGAAGAGGAATTTTGCTGTGCTTTTGTCCTTTCCTTGTTGGATTAAATAAAAGACGGTGGCGACTCTTGCTTACCGCGATATTTTGCAAAAGCAAACGCAAACGCGAGCCAGCATTCCAAAACAGTCAGTTCTATTTCCACCGATCACACTTGTATCTCCTGTATTTGTGATCCTTTGACAAAACTCAAAACATGAAACTTGTAGAGCATCAAAAAACGAATCTAACCATATACAAAACTTAAGCTAACTCTCAAAGACCAGAGAGAATTTCTCTGGCCCTAATTTCTAACCTAGTTTTTTCAGAAAGTTCATGGATGAAATTCTCCTAGCACGATTAATAAAAATGAAAACTAAGCACATGTATGGTTTCAGGGCTATGAATACAACATCTTTCATTCACAAACCTAAGTCTAACTATTCCTAAATAGAGACATAGAAGTTCATGAAATACCTGTTTCAGTTGACTTCGAGCTGGACAATGCAGCAACTTCCAATGGTGTTTGAGGTTCTTTTGAGCTTTCCTGATGTCCACTGAACCTTTCCCAATTCTTGGTTTGTTTTGAAGTGGCCTGAATCGTGCTACAGAACTCAACCTGCAAAGCTTCCAAACAAAAATGGCAATGTGTGTTAATGGAGTTACATCAACTTTTAAATGGTCTGGACAACTTAGGTATATAGTTTGGAATGTGTTTGAAGTGCTTTTGGATAAAACGCACGAGGGAATTTGAATGTGGCTTGCAATATGCAGAACTGGTCCTGTTTTGCAAGAAAATAGGGTTTTGGAGTATGAGGGTGCTTTAGGGGTGAAAGGCTCGTGCTTCTGACTTGTGAGGATATGAAAAACTTGTTTTACAACTTTGCTTGAGTTGGTTTTATCAGATGTGTGAGATGTTGGCTTTTTGCACAATGCCTTGGTTATGAAGCAAAATGGGAAGTGACTAAGAGCAGGCCTGTAGAGGCTAGATCTAACCCTGCATACATTGTGCAAGCTTGGCCCCAAGTTTGTAGATTTGGTTGACAACATAAGATCTTGTTCAAGGCTCAAGGCTTAGTGGTTTGACATAAATCAACCTTTTGCAAAAATGGAAAGATTCCTTTTACCATTTAGGGATTAAACTTGTGTACAATACCCTAATGACCAAGACAATGCATTGGTTCAATGGATTTGCATTAAATTATGGAGTACAAACTGGTTTAGAGGCCTGTAATTGTGTACAAATCTAGCTTGGTCAGATTTGCAACTTGGTATGAACATGTATTGGCCATGGTTACAAAGTGAGTTTTTGCCAATTTGGAGCATTCGATTCTCCCTAAACACAAAGGTGTTTGAGGAGTTCTTGGACAATTTGGAAAGCTTGCAACATGTAATATAATCCATCTTTGAAATGAAACTTAAGAATCCAAGTGGAACTATGTGAAAAATGGCCAAGAAGATGGGTCAAAATCCTGCCTAAATTAGGGCAAAATTTCTCTAAGTTAAAAGTTTTAGGGACCCTTGTTCCAAAAATCATAACTTGAGATCCAAGATTATTTTGAGAAAACTTTGTGAATCAAAGTTGTAGACTTTGTGATGTAATACAACTTTCATGTTATAAGTTTTGTTTGAATCCATTTTCATCTTGGTGAAAAATTGGGACAAAGTTAGGAAAAAATAAGAAAATTTCATAACTTAGAAAATTTCTAAGTTATGAAATCTTTCCATTTTAAACCCTAATTTGCATTTTTGGGTTTCTTGATGAACAAGTTTCATAATTTGACATGTATTGATGAAAAATGACCCTTGGCACTTGATTTTGACCAAAAAGTTAAAGTTTGACTTTTCAGTATACAGTCAAATTTTGATCAGTTGACTGAAAAATTCATTTGTCAATCCTATGCATTTGGGATCTTTTGAACTTGTTGAATGGGTCAAGACAATGTCATTGAGTCCATGGTTGAGCTTGATTTGCCATTGGCTAGGTCAAAGAGTCAAAAATTGCCCTTGTACAGTCAAAACCCTAAAAATGACCATTTTGCCCTTTTGGTGATCTGATCAAATTTTTTGTGGAATTATGATCCAAACTTGATCAAATGGTTCATATGAGTTCATTATGTTGATGTGGGTCAAATTTCATGAGGTTTGACTGTCAATTGGCCACAATTGACTTTTTCCCAATACAACTGATTTCTAGGTTAATTGTCCAATTGACTGGGCAAAAATTTGAATCAAGGCTTGAAACTTGGTATGGACAAACTTCTGAGTCCAACATGAAGTATGAAAATCACTTTGCATTGTAGGTCAAAACATCCCTGTGCAAACTCAAACCCTAATTTAGGTCAACAATGCAAGGAGGTGTCTTGAGCAGAGTAAACCCTAGCTTGATCTTGAGTTCCAAGAGTCTTGTGATGAGAAAATGTTGATGAAATGGGAGGGAAAATTTTGGGGTACAACAGTTGCCCCTGTTTAATCTTCTTAAACCTGAAGAGTTAGATTGGCAAGTTTGCCTTTCGCGACTCGAAGGTAAAAGAGGATTGGACACTAGAGTTCCCGTAAATTTGCACTCGTTAAAATATAGCTGAGGAAATGGGCTTAAAGATGCCATTTGGAGATGGTGGAATCTTGTTGGAGATGGGCTTAAAGATGCCATCCAAGAATGTTTATTGAGTTGCAATGTTGTAGGTAAGAAGAATGAGCATCAAAATGGTATTCGTGTTTGGAATGCATTTGAACTGTATCTGGAGACTGAGTCTGTATGAGAAAAAGAATGGCGTCCGTGTCTGGCGCGTATCTGAGCTGTAATTGTATTTGAACTTTGAATGAATATCAGAATAACTTCCGTGTCTGGAGTGTATCTGTATTGTATCTGGGTAACAGAGAAACATCTGTGTATGGAGCAACTGTGTGCTGGGGATAAATTCTGAATGAGTGACAAAATGGCAACCGTGTCTGGAGCGTATCTGGACTGTATCTGAAGTTGAGATCTGTATGAGTAGCAGAATGACTTCCGTGTCTGGAGTGTATCCATACTGTAACTGGGATCTGAATAAATGACATAATGACTTCCATGGAGACTGCACTGGGGGGAATCAAACTGCTGGTGTAAGGGCCAGAACGGCATCCGTGTTTGGAGCGTATCTGAACTTGTAGTTGATAGTTAAATCTGAATGAGAGATAGAATGGCTGCCGTGTATGGAGCGTATCTAGTCTGTATCGGATTGCTGAAGTCTGAATGAGTAGTAGAATGAATGCCGTGTCTGGGGTGTATCCGTACTGTATCTGAATAATTGTTAATGATAGCCTTTTAGTCTTATCCTGAAAAGGGTAAAATGTTAGCTAAAACACAAAGTTATGTTGCATGATATGTATGATGCAATGAACTGCGTTTCATCAATGTTTATGATATATGAATGTAATGGTTATGCATGTAAGCTGAGTAGCTGTCTTGCTGAGGAAAATAAATCCTTGATAGCTGGAGATAATGAAATCTTTGACCGCTGCTGGGGAAAGTAAATCCTTGACCGAAGCTGGGGATTCCAAAAATCTTTGATATTTGAAGATGAGAAATCCTTACTGACTGCTTGGAGATTAAAAGTCTCTATCCGTTTGAGAAGGAGAAGTCTTGGGACCACTGTTGGAGATTGAAAATCCTTGGTAACTTGTGGGGATTCACAAGGGTTCTGACAACTTCTGCGGGGAATGAGAATCCTTCAAGACTTTCCTGGGAACTAAGGAAAATTCTGAAAATCTCTACTGGGGAGTTGGAATCTAGGAGGCTTCTTTTTGGAGAAATGAGACCGAGAATCTTTGATCTTCTGGGAAATAACTCTGTGGGGAGAATGTTTACTCGGACGGTGAAATCAGGAGCTTGGGTTGTACACCAATCTACTGGGGAATCATCCTAGCTGCTGGGGAAATTGAGGGAAGTTGAACAGTTCCCACCGGGGGTTGATAGTTGGAAATTTTACTTCTCTGGGGAAGAAAGGTTTAGAATATTATGGTTCCGCTGGGGATAGGTATTTCAGGGTCTCCGGGCTCCACTGCAGATCGGGAGTTTGAACTCTGATGGGAACTTTGAAACTTAACTCAGCTGGGGAATCAAGTTTAGAGTGCACTGGCTCCACTGGGGATCTTGAAGCTTAACTCCACTGGGGACATGTACTCCGAGGTTTTAGCTTTGTTGTGGATCTGAATGATGTACTGTAGGGGATTTCTTCTGGAATGGCACCAAGATATCTTCCTACACCTTTAACCTACCAGTAATTATCCTTTCTCAATTTCGTTTTATTTGTAAGCAGTGATTATATTCAAATGCATATGCCTATTTAACAAAACTTTGGACGTTTTCAAATAAAAACATAAGTGTAAAGAGAAAGAAAGGCAAACAGATTTCTGTACTTTGAACTATCTTTGTATTAACTTTTGTGAGTATCTTTGTACAAAGGAGACAGACATCCTAGTAAGAGAATGTTGTCGTAAAAATTGGAAAATTTTATACAAAAAAGAAAGATGGCTATGTGTAACAATTCTATGGGGTTCCCATTCTGCTATAGCCTTCACAACTATGAGTATCTGCCCATTCGTTGCTTCGTCTGCAGATGATTGGATTGATCAGAAGCTTGGAGCTTGTTGGTGAAGAGATTATTCTTAAAGTGATCCGACGAGACATAGTCATACGCTTTAATTCCCTAACTTTTCCCTGGACCGCCCTTTCGGGTTTTCAGTCCACCGGGAAACCCTTTTTTGCCCAAGCCTCCCTTTCGGGTTTTCAACTTGCCGGGTGTACAAATTTTTTTTGTTTTATCCCTAATTTTTGCCTGAACCGCCCTTTCTGGTTTTCGATTCACCGGGATGCCCATTTTTGCCCAAGTCGCCCTTTCGGGTTTTCGACTTGTCGGGTCGTTTTATGCGTAGTATCTTTTGACTATGTCTGTGTTTGCAGGGTGCGGCAAGTCGTCACCGTCCATGGTGGTCAGGATCATTTCCCCACCAGAAAAGATGTTCTTGATCACAAATGGTCCTTCGTAAGTAGGAGTCCATTTGCCCCTGGGATCACTTTGCGGCAATATAATCCGCTTGATTACAAGATCTCTGACTTGATATACCTGACGCCTGACTTTCTTGTTGAAAGCCTTGATCATCCATTTTTGATACGTCTGACCATGACAAACAGCAGTAAGTCGCTTCTCGTCGATCAAATTAAGTTGGTCAAGCCGGGTCTGAATCCAATCGTCTTCACTCAAACCGGCACCCTTCATAATCCTCAAGGAAGGAATATGAACTTCCATAGGTAGAACAACTTCCATGCCATATACCAAAGAAAATGGGGTTGCCCCTGTTGAAGTACGTGCCGTGGTACGATATCCATGTAGAGCAAACGGTAACATCTAATGTCAGTCCTTGTAGGTGACTGTCGTCTTTTGAATGATCTTCTTGATATTTTTGTTCGCGGCTTCAACAACACCGTTCATCTTCGTCCGATAGGGAGATGAATTGTGATGATAAATCTTGAACTGTTCGCATAAAGTGGTAATCATAGTGTTGTTCAAATTTGTACCGTTGTCTGTAATGATTCTGTCTGGGATACCATACCGGCATATGAGGTTCTGCTTGATGAAGCGGGCAACCACATTCTTTGTAACAGAGGCATATGAAGTTGCTTCGACCCACATGGTGAATTAATCAATAGCGACTAAGATGAAGCGATGTCCATTGGACGCCGTAGGCTTGATCTCTCCAATCATGTCAATGCCCTACATTGCGAATGGCCAAGGAGCTGTAAGAACGTTAAGAGGAACATGAGGAATATGTACTTTGTCGGTGTTGACTTGGCATTTGTGACAGGTACGAGAATGTCGATGACAATCAGCTTCCATGGTAGACCAGTAGTAGCCTGCCCTTAGAATCTTCTTAGCCATCGTATGTCTGCTCAAGTGGGTGCCAAATGTGCCACTATGTATATCAGTCATGATTAACTCTGCTTCAACCTTGTCCACACAACGAAGTAGAACACAATCATGGCTGCGCTTATAAAGGATGCCATTGCTTAGGAAGAACTTGGCAGAAAATCTCCTTAAGAACTTTTTATCATTGACTGAAGCTCCTTCAGGATATTCTCTAGTCTGGAGATACCTTTTGATTTCATGAAACCAGGGTTGTTCCACTACTTCTTCAGTGTTAATCTCATGACAATGTGCCGGTTCGTCCATTCGCTCGATGGTAATTTGGGGAGCCTCATTATCCCAATTGAGTTTAAACATGGAAGACATTGTAGCCAGAGCATCGGCTAACTAATTTTCTTCTCGCGGGAAATGCTCGAAGGTAATCTGCTCGAAATGAGACAACAATGTCAAGACATGTTCTTTGTATGGGATAAGATTGGGATGTTTGGTGTCCCACTCTCCTTTGACTTGACTGATAACCAAAGCCGAGTCCCCAAATACGACCAAAGATTTGATTCCCAAGTCTATAGCAGCCTTGAGACCAAAGATACAAGCTTCATATTCAGCTATGTTGTTGGTACAGATGAAGCAAAGTCGGGCAGTGAAGGGTGTATGGAAACCTTCCGGAGAAATGAGTACCACACTGATACCGTTGCCAAGTGCATTTGAAGCACCATCAAAGTACAGGGTCCATCAGGATCCTTGTTCAGGTCCGTCATACGGTCCGTTACCTTCAATGTTGTCCAATGTCATGATGTCCTCGTCAGGGAAGTCGAATCTCATGGATTGGTAATCTTCGACGGCTTGATGAGCTAGATGGTCAGCTAGTACACTCCCCTTTATAGCTTTTTGGGTAGTATACTGGATATCATACTCAGTCAGGATCATTTTCCATCTAGCGATTCTTCCAGATAAAGCAGGCTTCTCGAAGATATACTTGATCAGATCCATCTGGGAAATCAGCAGAGTCGTATGAGTCAACATATACTGCCTTAACCGGAGAGCAGCCCATACCAAAGTGCATCAAGTTTTCTCGAGCAGTGAGTAGCGAGTCTCACAGTCAGTAAACTTTTTGCTAAGGTAATAAATGGCACGCTCTTTTCGGCCAGACTCGTCATGTTGGCCTAGTACGCACCCCATTGAGTTATCCAAAACAGTCGGATACATGATCAATGGTCTTCCTTCGACGGGTGGCATCAAAATAGGAGGTTCTAGTAAATACTCCTTGATCTTATCAAAAGCAACTTGACAATCATTGTTCCATTCAACTACCTGATCTTTCTTCAACAACTTGAAGATTGGCTCATAGGTAGATGTCAGGTGAGAGATGAACCTCGCGATATAGTTTAAGCATCCCAAGAATCCTCTAACCTCCTTTTCAGTGCGGGGGCAGGCATTTCTTGTATAGCCTTTACTTTAGCTGGATCAACCTCAATGCCTTTGTTGCTGACAATAAATCCAAAAAGTTTACCAGACCTAACTCCAAAAGTGCACTTGCTTGAGTTCAGTCTGAGCTTATACTCCTTCAACCTGGCAAACAGCTTTTGCAAATGATTAAGGTGTTCTTCTTCTGTCTGTGATCGAGCTATCACGTTGTCTACGTAAACTTCGATCTCATGATGTATCATATCATGAAACAAAGCTACCATGGCGCGTTGATAGGTTTCCCCTGCATTCTTCAGTCCGAATGACATCACTTTGTAGCAGAAGGTACCCCATTGCGTGACAAAAGTAGTTTTCTCCATGTCCTCGGGTGCCATTTTGATTTGGTCATAGCCCGAGAATCCGTCCATGAAAGAAAATACTTTGTGTTGAGCTGTATTTTCAACCAAGATATCGATGTGTGGCAGTGGAAAATCGTCTTTAGGGCTAGCCCTGTTTAAATCCCGATAGTACGCACACATTCTGACTTTGCCGTCCTTCTTAGGCACGGGAACAATGTTAGCAACCCATTGTGGATAGGAAGTAACAACCAGAAAGCCAACATTGAATTGCTTCATTACCTCGGCTTTGATCTTCTCAGACATGTCAGGCCTTATTCGGCAGACCTTTTGCTTGACCGGTGGACAGTCTTCTCTTGTAGGGAGACGGTGAACCACGATATCTGTGTCTAGTCCCGGCATGTCTTCATAAGACCAGGCGAAGATCTCAACATATTCGTTCAACAACTGCACTAAGCTCTCTTTGACACCCGGTTCCAGGTTGGCACCCACTTTCACTTCTTTCCCGTCTTCCTCTGTCCCCAAGTTGATGGTTTCTAGCAACTCCTCATGAGGCAGAATAGCCCGTTCCTCTTGTTGCAGAAGTCTGGCTAACTCTCCCGGCACTTCACAATCTTCGTCAACTTCGTACTCAGCATGATTGACCAAATCTTCAGAGTTATCGAAGGCTGAAGCAAAATAGTTACCCATGGAATCCGGAGTGGATGGGTACCTGCATTTGTGAGTGTGGGTGTGTGTAAGGGATAGCCATCCTTAAACAAAAAAAATGCAAAAGGAAATAAAATGAACACAACAGTTTATGAAAACGTCCAATGATTCATTAAAACATGGCATATGATAATGAAGTAAATCAAGCCCTTACAAATGGACCTACATGCCCCGGGCAAGGCATGAGGTGAAAATAGTGTAAGAATTGTTTTAGTTATTACAGACCGAAATAAGAAATTATTCAAAGATAAAATTACTGGTTGATGAAGGTGATGGGAATAAAATCCTTTGCTTCCCAGTTGCTTAAACCCCCTTCGACGATCGGAAAAATCCAATCTTCGAAGTTGTTCTCTTCATCTTCATCTTCAACAGCATTAACTTCATGGTGAGTGATCCTTACAGGCGGACTTCCAGTCTTGGAGCGACGCATAGCTTTTTGTCCTGCATCTGTAAACCCTAGTCCAAATTTGTCCGTCTTATGGGTAAAATCAGGCAATTGCCCCCATACTGTACTCTTCCCTTCTTTGATTACCGCCTCTGCGTCCTAGAGAGATGCCATCCTAGGCACATGCTTGGGAATGATAGGTACCTCAACCATTGTCTTCGCAACTGCTACCTCAGGAGAAACTTCCTCAAAATGTTGGAAAGGCGTTTTGATGAACTCGCCATCCAACTCCACATAGCGGAAGGAATTGAGATGACTTATCATGTACTCTTTCTCGCCGTGCACTGTTATAATCTTACCCTTAACAAGATATTTCAGCATTTGGTGCAAAGAGGAGGTAACTGCCCCGGCATAATGGATCCACGGTCTTCCTAACAAACACGAATATGACGGACGGATGTCCATCACATAAAAGGTGGAGTTGAAAACTTTTGTGCCTACTTTGATAGGAATATCAACCTCTCCATGAACCATTCTTTTGGACCCGTCAAAGGCCCTAACAACGATGTTACTTGGTTTGAGGGTCAATCCTTCGCAATCCAAACAGTCTAAAGCTTTCTTCGGCAGAACATTCAAGGAAGAACCAGTATCAACTAAGACATGGGCGAGGGTGGTTCCCCTGCATTCAACTGAGACGTGTAGCACGTCGTTGTGTTTCCTTCCCTTGGGAGTCAGATCAGCATCTGAAAAGCCCAGACCATTATTAGCAGTAAGACTGGCCACACACTCCTGAAACTGGTCAGCCGAAGTTTCTTGGGGCACGTGTGCCGCCTTAAAATTTTTTATCAGGGCCTTAGCATGGGCCTCAGAGCAGAGTAGAAGAGCTAACATTGAAATTTTAGAAGGGGTCTTCCCTAGCTGTTCCACGATGTCGTAGTCACTCTTTCTGATTATTTTCAAGATTTCATTCATTTCTTTCTGGGTGGTTTCGGGGATAACCACAGCATGAGCCTTCGTCCCGACAGGCACTTCTAGTATCCCCTTACCCTTGTCGGTAGTATCAACAGATGGTCTTAATTCAGGAATAATCAAATCTTCAATTATCGGGTCTCGCACAGATGACTTAACAGGTGCAGAAGCTTTCGAGGGTCCGAAAACTGCTCGGGGGAGAGCAATCTCCGGAGAAAAGATTCGGCCGCTGCGGGTTATCTTGCTTGTACCCGCAATGTTCCCTATATCAGGGATTTCCTCTTCAGAATTCTCTTGGACTGCTTCAATCTTCCTGACGCCATGATAGAAGATTTCTCCTCCATAGTTCCATGGTATCGTCTTGCTAGATTGATACGGGACAGGCCCCGGCATGGTGTTTTTTAATGGTACAAATTCAGGATCAGGTGTAATCTTGACAGGCCTTTTACAATCCTTGGGAAGATTGGTGGAAATGGTTATTATTGCAATATCGTTGGTTGAAGTAGCTAAAGTAGCAGGAGTAACCGGAGTTAAGGTATCAACGGGGTTTTTTTGGAAGAGTATCTCTTGGGTATCCATCAGGCGTTGGATACCTGACTTCAACATTGGGCAATCAGCTAGCATGTTTAAACAAAAGTAACAATCCTTCCCACAGCCCGGGAATATCCCGACTCTCATCAAATTCTCTTTAATCACTAGTAACGGAGTCAAAAGGTCGGCAACATCAGTAACACGAAGGTCCTCCATAACGACATGAACATTAATACCGTGCTTGGGCATCGGAGCAGAAATCACATTGGGCTTCTCAGGAGCATCAAATTCTACTTCCTTGGCGTCAATTAGGTCTTGGATTTTGTTCTTAAGCGCCCAACAATTATTGGTATCATGTCCAGCACTGTCAGAGTGGTAGGCACACTTGGCATTGGAGTGGTAGTATGGAGAGGAAGTATTAGGGTTCTTTGGCGCTTCCTTCAAACTGGTAATATTCAACTTTAGCAAATGAGGGAGTACTTGCACTGGCGTCATGTTGATTCGGGTGGAATGCTGTTGTGTCCTTTCTACCCGTTGTTGATTAGGTCTTGATTGATTGCCGCGAGGTGGATCATTTAAAGAGTTTTGAATCATCACAACCCCTACAGTTAGCCGGCGCTCGGTTCTCCCCTGACTTTTTTGAGAATAAACAGCAGAGGCTTCCTTCTTAGCTGGGAAGGCCTTCTTAACAGCGGTGGACGCAGAGGCATCTTTCTGAATCTTTCCACTTTTAATACCGGCCTCGACCCTTTTGCCGGTCAAAATTAGTTCAGTAAATCCCGCGGAGGAAATCCCAATTAAATGATTGAAGAAAGGGCCAGACAGGGTCCCCAGAAACATGTCAACTAGCTCTCTATTCGACAATGGTGGCTGCACCCTTCCAGTCAGGTCACGCCACTTCTGGGCATACTCTTTAAATCCTTCATTGGAAGCCATCCCCATACTTTGTAGCTGAGTACGAGTGGGCGCCAAATCAGCATTGTATTGGTATTGACGGTAAAAAGAAGCAGCTAAGTCTTCCCAATTGTGAACCTCTGATCTCTCGAGTTGATAGAACCAGTCCAATTGTGTGCCTGACAAACTGTCTTGGAAAAAGTGTACCCAGAGGTCTTTATCAGATGAGTGGGGTTGAATCTTTCTCACATACGATCTCAGATGCATCTTTGGGCAGGACAGACCGTATAACTTAGCAAATGTCGGTACCTTGAACTTGGGAGGGATAACAATCCCAACGACCAACCCTAGTTCTTCAAAATCTAAACCAGGTACCCTCTGCAACTCCATGGCTGCCAATCTATCCTCAAGATTCTTATATTTATCATCCACCGGGGGATATTGCTGTTCGGAGTAGTCTTCGTCTTCTTCCTCTTCTTCCTCTTCTTCCTCTTCAACTTCAGATTTAGAAGGTACCGCAACCCCTTTTCCTTTACCAGCCCCTTCATCAGACGTTGAGGGGAACTCGAGAACTTTTCTAGCGTTGCATTCAAACCTTCTTCCAAAAGTGGCTACTCCAGGCCTCTTCTTATTTTTCTCTTTATTTTTCTCCAACAGTGCTTTGAGGTCCTCTTGACCCTTTGCTAAGGTCATGAGGAGTTGTTGGAATTGAGGATTATGTGCTTGCAGATCCTTAACCGTCTGCTCCAAATCCATCTTGCTGAAATAAACAGCAGAAAGATAAGGAAACCTGGTGTGAAGACCTGTTTATGCATATGATGAATGATATGTTATTCATGTAATGCATTCAAGGATTCAGAAATTCAAATTTGTTTTAAATAAAAAGGAACACACGTCATATTAATAAGAAACTGTTAGTACATAAGTGCCCCATGGGCAAAATATTACAAAATTCTTAATGTAAAAAGACGTTACGCATCCTTTTTGGTGAGATGTAAGTGTTGAGAGTTTCCTCCTCATGAAGTCGGCGGGTAAGCTCCAAAACCTTCTTCTCACTGGCACAGAAGCTTGCTTCAAAAGTATTCCGTTCTTTATTGAGTTGGATCCAACTCTTTTTCATTTCTTCCCATGATGTTGGCATGTTAGGATGTAGGAGGGTGTATGGAACCTCTCCTTCCATAACAGGCTCTTTGATTAAGGGGAGAATGTGAGGATATGGCATCATAAGATTTTGGGCACGGGTTCGCACCCACTTGAGATAAGGCTCAAGGGGGATGTAATTCTTGTGGCCCAGTGTCTTACTATCCACTTTGTTGGGCATCCTCCAAGCTCTGATGAACCTTTGTCGAAGTCCTTGCGCATCGTTGTCGAAGTCAAAAACTAGGTCAAGAATCAGCATGTCATGAGGGCCATCCCTCCGAGCATATCTAAACTGTCTTAGAGCTAAACAGGGGTTATAGGTAATGCCTCCCCTAATGCCAAGTAGTGGGACATTAGGGAATTCCCCACAACGATCAATGATGATGACATTTTCTCTGGACCGAGAACACCAATGTACATCAGAATGTGTGAGGGTCATCAATCGTTGTGACCACCTTAAACCATGCTCATTCTTCAAAATTGATTGTGGAAGGTGAGAAATAAACCACCTTGCTAGGAGAGGAGTACAACACATGAGAACACCTCTTTTCCTCATTGTTCGTGTGTAAAATGAGTGTAGGATGTCCCCAAGTAATGTGGGTATAGGATTCCGGGATATGAAA
This sequence comes from Vicia faba, assembly GCA_948472305.1. Classification (NCBI taxonomy): domain Eukaryota; kingdom Viridiplantae; phylum Streptophyta; class Magnoliopsida; order Fabales; family Fabaceae; genus Vicia; species Vicia faba. The sequence goes on from OX451738.1 coordinate 27,497,386, forward strand.
ATCTTGACAGCATTCCCATCTATAAGTTGACCAGGGTTTGGGAACAGGACCAACCCATAGATAAGGAGTGCCACAATCTCTTCAAAGGCTTGTAGATCAAGGGAATTCCAGCAGTCTCGTGCCTTCTCAAACAGAAACTTTGCCAAGAAACCCTTGACACCACTTCTGGTTTCCCAATGTCCCTTGATGTCAGATGGTTGCAAGTGTAATGCTTGAGCAACATCTTCAGGCTTTGGTTCTTTTTCCGTACCATTGTAGGGTAGTTGATGAAGAATAGGAATTCTCAGGAGTTGAGAAAATTCCTCTAAAGTGGGTACTAGCTGGTAATCAGGGAATGTGAAACAGTGGTGTAGGGAGTCAAAGAACTGGAAGAGAACTTTCACCATGTCTTCTTCAATGTTGGAGTTGACCAAGTTGAGAAGTCTACCATGTCTTTCACTGAAGAGAGAATTCTCTGGAATTCTGGAAGTAAGCTCCTTGAGCTGAGGAGGGATTCTCACAAGGTTGACTTGTATTGTTTTCGTGCGAGGAGATTCCATAACCTACAAAACAAGAACAAAGATGAAGATCCAAACCCTTGAAATGGTTAGTGGATGCATATGATGCTTTATGATGTTCATGATGTATGCACAAACACATGTACAAGCAAGTCACACAAAACCCTAGTTTCAGGCTTGCATGAGGTTTCATAGGTAAATACCCTCTTGAGTTTAGTTGGCTCAAACCTGTCCTATAAATAGTAACCGGGTTCTAAGGAGCTCAATATCACTGGATTGTTTTCTATGTTCATTGTCTTGGTTTATCCACTTAACTAGCGACCAAAATATTCCAAGAAAATAACCCTCAATGAGTGTAGTATCGAGTATCTACCAACTTCGGACTGCACCAAAGCCGGTCATCTCACTACCTCTAATAAAAGGCCAAGATGGTCAAGTCAGGTTCTAAGAGTTCATTAGTGCTTTATGACATCACTCAGCGGCCCCGTATTCTCTTTGATTGACTCAAAGGCTACCAGTACTCACAAATATGTCACACTAATATAGCTATTGCTTCAACCATGTCGGTATACCCCGCACAGTTTCCACAACGTATTGCTATTTACCTATGAATGTTTCCCAAATCTGGGTAGAGGATTTCAAGCCCAAACAAGAGAACCAAATGTAAATCAATCAAAAAAACAATATAATCATGCCAAGGATGATCTAATCCCTAAGGTTACTCCACTTTTAGAGTTTTCCCCAACAGAGTCGCCAATTCTGTGATACGGTGGGAGAACTGACTTGGGATTTTGCGTTTGTGTTTGCAAATGTTTCGGTTTAGCAAGAGTCGCCACCGACTTTTTATTTTATCCTAAGGAAATGTCAAAAAGCACAGGAAAGACCTTTGAGATGTTTTCTTGGGTTCGGGGAGTAGATTATATAAAGGGAAGATATTAGCACCCTTTCTATCCATGGTTACCCATGGGCTCTTAGTTATTTACTTAGATCACTTGCTTTGCTTTTCAATTGTTTGAAATGGTGCTCTTCAATTGTTTGAAATGGTGCTTTGTGTGTGATTTTGAAAGATGTTTTGAAAAGAGGCCATCATTGTGGCAACCTTTGTAATGATTCTTGTTTGAATGTATACAAAGGTGTTTTTATCTTTTGAAAAGTTTTTCAATGTTTGAAGGTGGGATTTTGAAATTGTGTTGTGAAGTGTGTTTTGAAGATAGAAAGGATGTTTTACAAGCTTTTGATCAAGTAACTAAGAGCTATCTACCCTATTTTACTCAAAGATCTTTCTTATGTTTTTAACCCTTTTAACAGTGTTGTTTCACCATTGTATTTGGTGAACAACCTTGTGTTAGGATGTTAAACGGGACAGGCGCGGGTCATCGTATAGACCATGATAGCAATAGTGTCAAGTATTTTTGGAAATTTTCTTGAGGAACTTGATCATTTTGTTTAGGCAACTCAGATAGCGTCATCGAGGGACTATGATCTTTTGTTTGGTTTTTGTTTTGCCAAAGTACTTGACATGCATACCATGGCCCATTTTTGAAGGCAACAAGTGGATTGTAACCCTAGGGGTGCAAGTGTGCATTGTGTTTGTTTTTCATGCATTTTTTGTCTTTGATTAGGTCAAGCTACTTGTGGGTTTTGATTTTGCATACCAACCCTAAGTCTAATCATGGCATAATTGAAAGCATTTAAAGGTGCGAGAATTTAAATTCTACACTATTACAACATGATATAGGGAGGGGGTACAAATTTGAATTTGGGATGATTTTTCAAGAAATTAAACCCTAAATTATTACAACCAAATTGAATGTGTAAGGCAATAATATTTAAATGTACAATATACAATAAATAAATATGAGATAAAATGTATTATGCAAAAAAAGTATTTATTTATTTATGTATGCAAAAATTATTTTTTAATGTGAAATGTAAAGAAATAAATAAAAAGTCAATTTTAATTATTTTTGTTTTTAGGGCAAAAACCGTAATTTCTTAAATAAATAGTAATATTTATTATTTATATACAATAATGCATCAATTTGTAAAAAAAATAAAAGTATATTGAAAAAAGGTATTTTTAATATAAAATATTAATAAAAATAAAAATGTATTATTTTTGTGTTTTTTGTTCTAATTATTTAATAAAATATAGTATATATATGTATATATATATATATATATATATATATATATATATATATATATATATATATATATATATATATATATATATATATATATATATATATATATATATATATATATATATATATATATATATATATATATATATATATATATATATATATATATATATATATATATATATATATATATATATATATATATATATATATATATATATATATATATATATATATATATGTATTAAATATATTAAGTGTGTATAAAAATAAAATTAAATTATTTACAAAAATGTATATATTTCAAGTAAATATTTTCAAATGTGTATAAAAATAATAAATAAAAATAAAAGTATTTTTTACATTATTTTTAAATTTAAACAAAATAAATATAAAGTATTTAATGCTAGAAATAATTAAAATAAATACCAAATAAATATAAAAATTTATGAAAATATTTTTTAAGTATTTTTTATATTAGAAAATAAAATATCTAAGTCAGAAATGAAATAAAAATGCAAAAATAATAAAAACACAAAGAAATGAGCCAGGGGGTGCTGAAAGTGAATTGAGAGGTGTCAAAAGCAAAGAAATCCAGGCCCAACCCAGACTTCATCTTCAACCTCCAGATGTTTGAAAAAACGCGCGTTTTCCACACAGACCTGTATCTCCTGTATTTGTGATCCTTTGACAAAACCCAAAACATGAAACTTGTAGTGCATCAAACAACGAATCTAACCATATAAAAAACTTAAGCTAACTCTCAAAGACCAGAGAGAATTTCTCTGGCCCTAATTTCTAACCAAGTTTTTTCAGAAAGTTCATGGATGAAATTCTCCTAGCACGATTAATATAAATGAAAACTAAGCACATGTATGGTTTCAGGGCTATGAATACAACATCTTTCATTCACAAACCTAAGTCTAACTATTCCTAAATAGAGAGATAGAAGTTCATGAAATACCTGTTTCCGTTGACTTCGAGCTGGACAATGCAGCAACTTCCAATGGTGTTTGAGGTTCTTTTGAGCTTGCCTGATGTCCACTGAACCTTTCCCAATGCTTGGTTTATTTTGAAGTGGCCTGAATCGTGCTACAGAACTCAACCTACAAAGCTTCCAAACAAAAATGTCAATGTGTGTTAATGGAGTTACAGCAACTTGTAAATGGTCTGGACAACTTAGGTATATAGTTTGGAATGTGTTTGAAGTGCTTTTGGATAAAACTCACGAGGGAATTTGAATGTGGCTTGCAATATGCAGAACTTGCCCTATTTTGCAAGAAAATGGGGTTTTAAAGTATGAGGGTGCTTTAGGGGTGAAAGACTCGTGCTTCTGACTTGTGAGGATATGCAAAACTTGTTTGACAACTTTTCTTGAGTTGGTTTTATCAGATGTGTGAGATGTTGGCTTTTTGCACAATGCCTTGGTTATGAAGTAAAATGGGAAGTGACTAAGAGCAGGCATGTACAGGCTAGCTCTAACCCTGCATACATTGTTCAAGCTTGGCCCCAAGTTTGTGGATTTGTTTGACAGCATAAGATCTTGTTCAAGGCTCAAGTCTTAGTGGTTTGACATAAAGCAACCTTTTGCAAAAATGGAAAGATGCCTTTTACCATTTAGGGATTAAACTTGTGTACAATACCCTAATGACCAAGACAATGCATTGGTTCAATGGATTTGCATTAAATTATGGATTAAAAACTGGTTTAGAGGCCTGTAATTGTGTACAAAGCTAGCTTGGTCAGAGTTGCAACTTGGTATGAACATGTATTGGCCATATGTATTGGCCATGGTTACAAAGTGAGTTTTTGCCAATTTGGAGCATTCGATTCTCCCTAACCACAAAGGTGTTTGAGGAGTTCTTGGACAATTTGGAAAGCTTGCAACATGTACTATAATACATCTTTGAAATGAAACTTAATACTACAAGTGGAACTATGTGAAAAATGGCCAAGAAGATGGGTCAAAATCCTGCCTAAATTAGGGCAAAATTTCTCTAAGTTAAAAGTTTTAGGGACCCTTGTTCCAAAAATCATAACTTGATATCCAAGTTTCTTTTGAGAAAACTTTGTGAATCAAAGTTGTAGACTTTGTGATGGACTAAAACTTTCATGTTATAAGTTTTGTTTGAATCCATTTTCATATGGGTGAAAAAATGGGACAAAGTTAGGAAAAAATAAGAAAATTTCATAACTTAGAAAATTTCTAAGTTATGAAATCTTTCCATTTTAAACCCTAATTTGCATTTTTGGGTTTCTAGACGAACAAGTTTCATAATTTGACATGTCTTGATGAAAAATGACCCTAGGCACTTGATTTTGACCAAAAATTCCAAATTTGACTTTTCAGGATACAGTCAAATTTTGATCAGTTGACTGAAAAATTCATCTGTCAATCCTATGCATTTGGGATCTTTTGAACTTGTTGAATAGGTCAAGAAAATTTCATTGAGTCCTTGTGTCCATGGTTGAGCTTGATTTGCCATTGGCTAGGTCAAACAGTCAAAAATTGCCCTTGTACAGTCAAAACCCTAAAAATGACCATTTTGCCCTTTTGGTGATCTGATCAAATTTCTTGTGGAGTTGTGATCCAAACTTGATCAAATGGTTCATATGAGTTCATTATGTTGATGTGGGTCAAATTTCATGAGGTTTGACTGTCAATTGGCCACAATTGACTTTTTCCCAATACAGTTGATTTCTAGGTCAACTGTCCAATTGAATGGGCAAAAATTTGAATCAAGGCTTGAAACTTGGTATGGACAAACTTGTGAGTCCAACATGAAGTATGAAAATAACTTTTGGAATTGTAGGTCAAAACATCCCTGTGCAAAATCAAACCCTAATTTAGGTCAACAGTGCAATGAGGCGTCTTGAGTAGAGCAAACCGTAGTTTGATCTTGAGTTCCAAGAGTCTTGTGATGAGAAAATGTTGATGAAATGGGAGGGCAAATTTTGGGGTACAACACCAATGTTATGATGTTATGATGTTATGTACAAACAAATATATACAATCACACAAACAGGTCCTTAGGTTTAGGCTTGCATGGATTCCATAGGTAAGTACCCTCTTGAAGTTTAGTTAGTTCAACCTGTCCTGTTAATAGTAACCGGGTTTTAGGGAATCTCAATATCACTAATCTTTCTTCACTGAGCATTGTTTCAGCCAAGCCTCTTTATTAGCGACCGAAATATCCTAGAAGTCAGATCTCAATAAGTGTAGTATCGAGTATCAACCAACTTTGGACTACACCAAAGCCGATTATCTCACTACTTCCTAATGGCCAAGTTGGTTCAATTAAAGGTGCTAAGGTCAGTTGATGCTTCATGACACCACACAGTGGCCCCGTATTCTCCTTGACTACTCAAGGGCTACTGGTACTAACAAATGTGTCACATCAGCTTAGCTATCGTTTCAACTGTGTCGGTATACCCTGCACAGTCCCCACGATCTATTGCTACTTACCTAAAAGGTGTCCCCAGATCCGGGTGTAGGATCTTTACAAATAAACCCAAGAAAAACCCTTTAATATAAATCAAACAAAGCATACAAGGAAAGCAATTTAAAATGATGAACTAAACTCTAAGGTAACCCCACTTTTTAAATATATTCTCCAGAAGAGTCGCCAGTTCTGTGATACGGTGGTAGAACTGACTATTTATACTGGTTTTGCATTTGTATTCGCAAATGTTGCGGTAAGAAAGACTCGCCACCGACTTTTCTTTTATCCAACAAAGGAAAGGGTGAAAAGAACAGAAAAAAGACCTTTTCGAGAATTTTCTGAGTAAGGGGGGTAGATTATGGAAAGGGAAGGTGTTAGCACCCTTTCCATCCGTAGTTATCTACGGGCTCTTAGATGCTTAGCTCATTTGAAAAAACACCTTATGCTTTTTGTGTGTTTTTGAAAAGTATTTTGAAAATGCTTTAGTACGACGATTCGCTTTATGATAACTCTTGTATCAGTCCTCAAGAGTGTTGATAAAGCGTTTGAAAATGTTTTTGAAATGTTTTGGTGCAAGTGAAAAAGTTTATTTTTGAGTAACCATCTAAGAACTATCTACTTATACTCGAAAGATTTGTTCTTTTCCTCCTATTCTTTAGACAACTCTATCCTACTATTAGTGAGTAGTAGCCCTATCGTTGGATGTTTGAGGGACATTCGAAGGGAAGTTTTTATAGTCACAAAGGCAAATGGGCAAGAAGTTTTAGTAACTACCCTAAGGTTCAAAGATCATATTTTTAATGAGGAAACGTCGAGAGGGTCATCGAGGGGCTTATGATCTTTTGAACCGGAGGGTAGCCACCAAAATCTCTCACGTTTCGAGAGCTGTGACTATTTCCGAAGGCAACCGAAGTGGGAATACCCTAGAGGTGTATATGTGCAAGTGTGTTATGTTTCAGTTATTTGTCTTTTGTTAGGTTTTCTAGCGTTTGATTTATTATATTCTTGTCATGCAATTCTATTAGGCATACATCTAAGCAGTTAATATTTACAGGAATTTAAATCTGCGCTATTACAATGCTTCGGGAAGGGGGTATTTACATGTCCAAACTTTTGGGAAAATAAAACGGTAAGAGTATAGTCCTAGTTAAGCTATTACATACTTTGAGCAGTTACAAAAATTTGGAAAAATAAAACATAATAATGCGCGCGAGTCGAAAGGAACGTCTAAACCCTAAAAAAGTCTAAGTAAAAGAAAATTCTTTTTTGTTGTTTTTTTGTTAAGAAAATAATTAAACTATCTTAAACATAAATTTAATTAAAAATAATAATTATTAAATGAATTTAAGCCTAATTCTAATTTTTTTTGTATTTTTATTGAGACAAATTTGAATGAAATAACCTAATTCTAATTATTTTTTTAAAACAATAAAATAAGGTCAAAATAATTAATTTAATTAATTTGCAAAAGTTAAATTAATTTAGAAAATCCTAAGTCTATTTTTTGTGACTTTTTTTTTCTGATTTTATGTTTATTATAGAAAAAAATGATTTTTTTTTTAAATTAATAAACAAAAATAAAAAAAGTAAAATGGGCCAGGTGCTGAAGTGAAAAAGTGGGGTGCATTTGAGATCTCATTAGGCCCATACTGCGGCTAGCCCATGGTCTTGTATGGATCCCGTGTTGAGAGATTTTGGGGCGCATGGTAGTTTGAATGTTTAGATGCATTGGATCTTGATCAGGTGATGGTGAGTTGATGGTACACGGTGCACGCCTGGCAACTGTATGTATGAGATCTTCATTTGTGAATGTTAGAGAAAAAAAATAAAACCTCTGACTTGGGTATCGAACCCAGGTCCTCTCTCATTTCACGCATACGTCTTACCATCTCAACCAACCTATTATTCATTGACATAAACAAAACCATAATATTATATGTAAAAATAAAACAATAATTAATCAAATTAGAAAAACACGCACTGACTGAATGCACCAGTGGGAAGGAGACACCTTGGCGCCAGAGTCACTACAAGTAAACGGTGCCGGAGTTAAACTCCGGTCACCTTCTCCGATCGTCCAAACAACTTAAACCTGCGAAAACGTGAGGTTTGGAAATGGTTAAAGGGCCTATCCTACATAAAATCGAGCCCTGAATCTGATTATGGCCTTAAATTAGCCTGAAAGCAATTGTACCATGAGGTACGAACCCAACGGAACTTAATGCCCTAATCATGGTGTTTCTTTATCCCTGCGTTAGAACTTGCAAATAATAGGTCAAAACAAACCCAAACATGTTCATGAGCACGCATGTATGCATAAAATCAATTGAAACCGCATGAATAAAGAGTTTGAATTTTATGAAAACTACAAACCGGTACCACTTGATATGGTTGTCTTAGACGCATATCTGCTTCAAGGAGGGTCAAGGCATGTTTTTGAGACCTTCAGGAGATGGATAGGATTCCTGGAAGGGGTTGAATATGGCTGGACCAGTTGTTTCGATTTTGACAAATTTATGGAATTTTTGCAATTTTTTGTGGCTTCTTTAGGCAGTGTGTATGTGTCTGTTGTGCTTGCAGGCGTGATGTATATATAGAGGAGGTGGATGGGGAGAGGAAACATGGAAATAATCCATGCCATAAACCATGCTTTCATATCAAAATCAAACAAATTAAAAAGTTTCCCAAAAATTGAAAAAACTTTCCCTTTCCATGCTTGCATGCACCTGGACACTTGTGCACGAAATCTTAGGCTTCTACACAGACCAAAACATTATCCCATAGGTCAAGGCCCATTTCTATTTATTTTGTGCAATTTATTTTATATTTATTTGAAATAAATCAAAATAAATATGGACAAAATAAATAAAAATTATAAGGCAATGTAAAAATGAGATTAGAGGTCCCCTATAAGGTCATAAGAATGTTTGAACCTTAAAAAGTTAAGCCATTGACCCAAAAGTTCAAATTTGCTCAATGCACCATCTTTGAATTTTCTCAAATTTCCCAACTCGGGCAACCCATAACTTGCTCAATTGTTATCTCATGATGATGATCTTGGACTTTTTTGAAAGCCAAAGATGTCTAACTTAATCCCTCTTTTGGTCAATTTTGCATTTGAAGAATTTTTCTTGATGTAAATGGTCTTGACAAAAAGTGTCTTTTGTTGACTTTCTGAAAATGACCTGTAATATATGAGCTTGTATCTTTCAAATGGTGCATTTCTTGGACTTGAGGGCAAAAGATAAGTCATAGGGAATTGGGTTCTCTTCAAAATGATCTTTGGTTGGGGAAAATGGATGAAGTATGTGAAAGTTATGTCTGGTCAAAGTTCAGTTGACTTTTCCTATAGAAACCTTAATTTAGCAATTCTTGACTTTTGATAGATTAAGAGCATTTCTTGAGGAATCATGATCAACCCTTGATCAAATGATGGATATCATTTCAAAATGTTTATTTTGACCAAAAATCTTGAAGTTTGACTGTACATTTGCCACAGTTGACTTTTAACCTAACATAGTTGACTTTCAAGCATTTGAGCAATTGACTAAGAAAACTTGTAGTGTAAGGCATGAAACTTGGCATGGACAATCTTGAAGACATATTAGGACCATGGAAAACATTTAAGACATTTGGAGTTCACATATCTTGGTGAAAAGTGAAACCCTAGTTAAAGGTTCATTGCTTAGGAGGAGAATTTGTCTGGTCAATTATTGGTCATCCTTGAGCAATTGAAGACCTCAATGAGCATGTCTTGAGTACAATGGGAGGGCAAATTTTGGGGTACAACAACATCGATTTTAGAGATTTAAATGCTGCCACTCCTAAACATGAATATGCTATGCGTGTGGCAGAAATGTTGGGAGACTCTGCTGCCGGTTTTGAATATTTAAGTATGCTTGATGGTTATTCTGGTTATAACCAAATTTTGATTGCAAATGAAGATGTGCCGAAGACGACGTTTTGCTGCCCAGGGGCACTAGGAACCTATGAATGAGTTTTCATGCCATTCGGTTTGAAAAATTCCAGAGCGACATATCAAAGGGTAATGAATTCTATGTTCCATGATTTTATTGAAGATTTCATGCAAGTTTGTATTGATGATATTGTAATAAAGTAGAACGGTAAATCAATTCATCTGCAACACCTTCGAGAGTCTTTTGAAAGGATGAGGAAATATGGATTAAAAATGAATCCATTAAAATGTGCTTTTTGTGTGCAGGAAGGTGACTTTCTTAGCTTTATGGTGCATAAAAAAGGCATAGAAGTGAATCAAAGCAAGACCAAAGCCATCATGGACGTCAAACCTCCGTCGACCAAAAAGGAAATTCAGTCTTTTTTGGGTAAGATAAATTTCCTAAGGAGGTTCATGTCCAACTTAAGTGGAAAAACCAAAGTATTTTCACCACTACTTCGAATGAAGAATGAATATTTCGTTTGGAAAGAGGAGCATCAAGAGGCTTTCGACAAAATCAAAGACTACTTAGTGAAGCCTCCAATATTGGCATCTCCTGTTAGACATAGGTCTATGAGGTTATATATTGCAACCTCAGATTCGACTATAGGAAGTATGTTAGTCCAACAGGACAAAAAAGGTGTCGAGAGACCTATATATAATCTTAGTCGAATGCTTAATGATCCTGAAACTAGGTATAATGATATAGAAAAACTATGCCTTTACTTGTATTTCTCTTGTATTAAATTAAAGCAATATATAAAATCTTGTTGATGTCTATGTATCTTCTCATTTCGATATTATTAAGCACATGTTGTCCAAACCTATTTTACATAGTCGAATTGGTAAATGGGCTTTAGCATTAACAGATTATTCTCTGACTTATGTGCCCTTAAAAGAAATGAAGGGACATGTGGTGGTAGATTTCTTGGTCGACCATTCAATGGTTGGTATGCCTCAGAATTATGTAGATCTAGCGCCATGGAAATTATACTTTGATGGTTCTAGCCATAAAAATGCAGTTGGAATAGGAGGAATTATAATTTCCCCCAGTGGAATTCCATTAGAGTTCAAGTATAGAATCAATGGTATATGTACAAATAATGAAGCAGAATACGAGTCTTTAATAATAGGACTTGAACTACTGCTAGAATTGGAGGAAAGGAACATCGAAATTATGGGAGACTCTGAATTAGTAATTAAACAAGTATCAAAGGAATACAAATGTGTTAAAGAAAATTTAATCATGTATTTTGTGATTACTATTAGATTGTTAAAGCAATTTGAACAAGTGAGTATTCGACACATACCTCGATGAGAGAATGATGAGGCTAATGACCTAGCACAAGAAGCTTCAAGATACAAGAAAGACCAAAATGAAGAACTTATTCAAGTAAGAGAGAAAGTTAGAGCAACTTGGTTATCTCCTTCAGATTTGTCAATACTAAAGTTAGGGGCTGTAGATGCCAAAATTTTTTAGATTTTAATTGTTGACAATGGGCAAGAGAATGATTGGCGAAAGCCATTGGCCGACTATTTGCGCATCCCTACGGGGTCGACAGATTGTAATATCAAGTATCGCACCCTTAATTATGTTTTGATAGAGAACGAATTATTTAATAAAACTACTAAAGGAATATTGCTTAAATGCCTTGGAGAAAGTGAGGCATATGTAGTAGTGTCAAATGTGCATAGTGGAGCATGTGGCGCACATCAAGTAGGACACAAAATGAAATGGCTTTTGGTGCGTTCAGGTGTCTATTAGCTTTCAATGCTAAAAGATTGCATTGAATTTGCTAAAGGTTGTCAAGAATGCCTAGTGCACGGGGGCATACAACGTGCTCCTGCAAGTGAATTACATGCAAATATAAAACCATGGCCATTCAGAGGATGGGCTTTAGATGTGATTGGAGAAATAAAACCAGCGTCATCAAAACAGCAAAGGTATATTTTAGTTGGTATTGATTATTTTACAAAATGGGTCGAGGCAGTATCCTTAAAAAATGTCGATCAAGAAGCTGTTATTGATTTTATACAAAATCACATCATATGTCGGTTTGGGATTCCTGAAACAATTACAACCGACCAAGGATCAATGTTTACTAGACGAAAAATGCAAGAATTTACGCAAGAAGTTGGAATTAAATTGTTAACTTCTACTCCTTACTATGCTCAGGCAAATGGCCAAGTCGAAGCTGCCAATAAAGTAATAATTAGCCTAATTAAGTAGCATGTAGGAAAGAAGCCAAGGAATTGGCATAAAACACTAGATCAAGCCTTATGGGCATGTAGAACTTCCCCTAAGGAAGCAACAGGAACTACTCCATTTCGACTTGCATATGGGCATGATGCAATGTTACCAATGGAGATACATGTTCAATCAATAAGAATCCAAAGACAACATGAAATACCATCTGAGGATTACTGGAATATAATGGCGGACAAGCTTGTCGACTTAGATGAAGAAAGGGTGTTGGCCCTTGATTCGTTAATAAGACAGAAAGAAAGAGTTGCCAGAGCTTATAATAAAAAAGTAAGAGATAAAGTATTTTCTGTCGATGATTTTGTATGGGAAGTAATATTATCTATGGACAAAAATGATAGAGTCTTAGGGAAATGGTCCCCAAATTGGGACGGGCCTTTTAAGGTGATGCAAGTTTTTTCAAATAATTCCTATGAACTTGAGGAGTTAGCCCCAGATTGACGGATCTTAAGGGTAAATGGTAAGTACTTAAAAAGTATAAGCCCATTCTTCAAGAAGTCAGAATTTCGACAGAATGAATATTTATCGAATCAACAAGCTGGTAAAATTATGTTCGAAACCAGTAAATTCAAAACATGCATAAAATATGTACAATAGAGGAAGATATATATAAGACAAATAAAGAAAGGAGACATTAAAATTTGGCTTAAAGCCATAAATAAATCACAATATCATTGATAAAATGATTAAAAGTGTTTAAATCTGTTTTGGAATGGTCGTAGTTCACCATGGAGGTTTGCGGCCTGATATTCAAAATCTTCTGCTTGAGTCATAAGTGTTTCAAGCTCCGTTGCGATAGAAGAAATTTCTTCACTTACGACCACATCATCCATGACTATTTGGTCAGCCTTTGCTTGAGCTGGATTAATAACGTTATTAATCTCTTCCTCTTGCTTGGAAATCGATTCTAATTCCTTGTTGAGAGCAGAAATCCGGTCACGTATTTCAGCAGCTCTTTTTTGTTTGGAACCCAGTTCCTATTTTTTCTTTCTAATCATTGCTAATAAATCAGTGATTTCTTCAGTGGCTTGTACCACCATATCCAAATCATCTTTCACAAAATCTTTCTTCGACTCGACTGCTTCCTCATTTTCCTGAATACCTTCGACATTTTGGAGTATAGGAATAAAGAATTTCTCAAATGACGTTATCATAAACGTGGCTGATTCATAAATGTTGACCTCTTTCATTTGAGTGAGAGCGTCTGAATGTTTTGGGCCAAGAGTTGGATCAGAATGAAGCAGAAGAGGAAAATCAGGATTCAAAGCATGAGTCCGAATTTTAGTCATTAGATTTTTGGCTTTGATTGCTTCTACCTTGTCATTGTGTGCTTGAGATTGGTTAGAGTAAGAAGAAAGAGTGCGAGAACTCACGAAGCGACGCAACCTAGGAATTGCTTCTAGAGCAGAAGGCTTGACTCCCAAGTGTTTTGGTGTAGTAGGTGAGTCGACCTTTGCTTTCCCAGAAGAAGTGAGAGGCGTGCCTTGTGTGTCTTTAGGAGGGGGCATGATTTGGGAGATGGTAACATTTTTATTTGCTTCTGAACCCTGCAGGTGTGATACGGTGGTAGAACCGGCTGTTAATACTGGTTTGCATTTTTTGTTTACAAATGTCGCGGTAAGCAAGAGTCGCCACTGACTTTTCTTTTATCCAATAAAGGAAAGGGTGAAAAGAACAGAAAAGACATTTTTCAAGATTTTCTGAGTAAGGGGGGTAGATTATGGAAAGGGAAGGTGTTAACACCCTTTCCATCCGTGGTTTTCCACGGGCTCTTGGGTACTTGCTCATTTTTGAAAATTGTTTGTGTTTGTGTGTTTTGAAAGAATTTTGAAAGATTTTGTTTACTTTATGATAACTCTTATATCAGTCCTCTAGAGTGTGATAAAGCATTTTTGAAAAGAAGTTTGAAAAGTGTGTAAGTGTGAAAAATTCAGATTTGAGCAAGTACTTAACAACTATCTACCTACTCAAAAAAGAGCGTTCTTTTCCTCCTTTCCTTTAGATAGTGCTATCCTACTATTAGTTAGTAGGTAGCCCTGTCGTCAGATGTTAAGGGAATATCGAAAGGGACGTTTATGGCCATTGAAGGCAACATGTAAGGATATCTTAGCATTTGAAGGGACTGTCGTCATATATAAGTTGGCAACTCAAGGGACAATATCATTTCTTGTAGGCAACTCGAGGGACGTTAGGATGACTTTAGAATTGAGGGTCTTTTCTAAGATATCCCTACGCTCACGGGACACGACCATTGTTTTCCGAGGCAACCAAGTGAGGAGTACCCTAAGGGTGAAAGTGTGCAACATTGTTTTTTTTCCAGATATTTGTCTTGAGATTAGTGATCTAATGATTAATTGATTTAATCTTGTCATGCACACCTAATTACTAGCAGTCTATATACAAGCATATAATAAATATAAAGCGAGAAATAAAATTCCTACAACTATTACAAGGCTTCAGGACAATTACAGTTATATCTGACTAAAATATAAAGTGCGGAAAATAAAAATCCTAATTAGGTCTATTACAATCTATAGGAAGATACATAATCAGGAAATAAAATGCGCGCGTGGTAAAATTACAAACCATAGGCAGATACATAATAATATAAGCGTCCGAAATAAAGAAACGTCTAAAAACCCAGTAAAAATTCTAAGTAAAATAAGAACATATTTTTGTTTGTTTTTTTTATATCTAATTTTTTAATAAAATAACTAAGTGAAATAAATACCTAAAATTTAATTAGAGAAGTAAATTAACTAAGAAAAAAAATTAATATCTAAGTCTTTTTTGTAGTTTTTTATAATAAAAAGAAATTATATAAACAAAATTAATCCTAATTCTATTTCATTTTAATTTAAAAAAAAGTTAAAGTTTAATTAATTTATTATACTCAAAATTAATTATTAAAAAAAATAAAATCCTAAATTTCTATGTGGTTTTGTTATTAAATGAAAAATTATTTTGAAATTAATAAAATAAAAGAAATAAAGAAATAAAAAAAAACAAAAGTAATGGGCCAGGTTGAAAAACAAAATGGGAGGTGTTGTTAAAAAAACGTTGGACCCAATCCAGAGGGAGCCCAGAAGCTGTACTGGGATTCAGTGAAGAGCAGTCTTGATGGCTCATGGTGCACCTGCATGTGGGAACCTTTTGATCTAGATCAACCAAGATCTAGTGGTTGTGATCTGGAGGCGCATGATGAACTGGCGTAGCTAATGCATATAGGATCTATGGTTAACAAATGTTAGAAAAATAAAATGATGGACCTGGGGCTCGAACCCAGGTCCTCTCCCTTACAAACGCGCATGTTTACCAACTGAGCTACCCTGATAATTCGTACATGTGACAACACCTATATATTATATATAAAACAAAGTGTTATCTGAGACAAAACAAAACAAAACACGCGCAAGTTTGAATCGTCCAGTGGGGGACTGCCACACATCGTCTTCCACCTCTGTCTGTCGCATTAGACTACAAGACCTTTAGTGACAATTTTTTGTCCGTCACTGTAACCCTTGCATTTAAAATAAGAAAAATACACAACAAAAATAAATTGTGAGACCATGAATCAACTAGTCTCGTCTCCCTGAGCATGATGGTATCAATGGTCAAACATAATTTTGCCTAACCATGGAAGCCCCAATTCTAAGGTCCAAACCCTAGATATGGTAACGCTTGATTCCTACGTCAAAAAACCAATTCAAACATACAGATAGCTTGCAAATCCGAAGATAGTCAGTAATTCCTGGTTAAAACATGCTTATATTACCTAAATCAAAGAAAGCAAGTTTAAAAAAAAAATAAACCTTGAGCTACTATATTGGTCGTTTTATTGTGCTTCAAGGCCTGGTAACGATTGGAAGAGTTTCAGGGGGCTTCCAAGAAGGTTTTTGAGTCTTTGCTTGGGACTAAAAATAGATGGAATGTGCCATTCGGGTTTGACAATTTTTGAGTTTTTTGGGTGAAATGTGCAGCAATTCTCTAAGCTTTTTGTTCCTCCATTTGGTTGGCTAGAGTGTTGTTCTTATAGTGTAGATGAAGGAGACACAATTGAATGGAAAAGGTCATGGCCATAACTCATGTTTTCCAACAAAAATCTAACAAATTAAAAGCCTTCCAAATTTGCCAAAACTTGATTTATCCTTGCTTGAATGAACTTGGTCACTTGTGCACGATATCTTGGGCTTCAAGACAAGTCAAAACACCAGCCCAAATGCCTAAGCCCATTTCCAATTATTTTGTACCATTTATTTTATATTTATTTGGAATAAATTAAAATAAATATGTAAAAAATAGGTAGAAATTGCAAGGCAATGCAAAAATAATATTAGAGGTCCTATACAACCTTAGGAAGATATTTGAACCTTAACAAGTTAGGCCATTGACCTAAAAATCCAAATTTGCTCAATGCACCATTCTTGAAATTTCCAAAATTTTCCAACTTGGGAAAGCCATAAATTTCTCAATTTTTATCTCATGATGATGATCTGGTACTTTTTAGAAAGCCCAAGATGTCTATTTCAATCCCTCTTTTGATCAATTTTGCATTTGAAGAAGTTATCTTGATGTAAAAGGTCTTGGAAAAAAGTGGCTTTTGTTGACTTTTTGAAAATGACATGTAATGTCTTAGCTCACATCTTTCAAATGGTGTACTTCTTGATATAGAGGGCTGAAGAAAAGTTGTAAGGAATTGGATTCTCTTCAAAATGAGCTTTGTTTGGAAATTTTTTGATAAAGCATGAGAAAGTTATGCTTGGTCAAAGTTCAGGTGACTTTTCCTATAGAAATCCTAATTTAGCAATTCTTGACTTTTGATGAATTAGGAGCATTTCTTGAGGAATAATGATAAACCCTTGATCAAATGATGGATGTAACTTCAAAATGTTGTTGTTGACCAAAATTCTTGAAGTTTGACTGTACATGGGCCACAATTGACTTTTGACCTAGCACAGTTGATTTTCTAATACTTGAGCAATTGACTGAGCAAACTTATTGTGCAAGGCATGAAATTTGTCATGGATGATATTGAAGACATATTAGGACCATGGAAAGAATTTGAAACCTTTGGAGATCAAACATCTTGATGAAAATTGGAACCCTAGTTGGGTGTTCATTTCCCTAGGAGGAGAATTTGTCTAGTCAATTCTTGGTCAAACTTGAACAATTGAGAACCTCTAGGAGTATGTCTTGAGTGAAATGAGAGGGAAAATTTTGGGGTACAACATCTTCCCCTGTTCAATCTTCTTAAACCTGAGCATGTATATTGGCTAGTCTGCCTTTCGTGATCTGAAGGTGGAAGATGATTGAACACTAGAGTGCCCAGAAATTTGCACTCGTCTGAAATGATACTTGACTGTGTGGGTAATATTAAGAACGGGCTTATAGATGCCATTTTGAAAAGATGACAGAAGACTATTGGAGATGGGCTTAAAGATGCCATCCAAGGATTATGATGGAGAGCCGTCGGAGATAGGATTAAAGATGCCATCCAAAATAGATGCTGACTTCAAAAGAATTCTCTTTGTGGGGATTCATGTTCCTGCTGTCCGAGGAGGAGTCCGCCGAGGAATGTTTTTTAGGGGAATAGAGTCTAGGAGCTTAGGTTGTCCATTACTCTATTGGGGGAGTTATCTCTTGAAAGCGAGTTGTTATCTGGTCGAGATCCAAGTTTCACAGTGACTTGTTGAGAACAATAAGACTGACTGCTATCTGGTCGTATTCCAGGCTTAACAGCGACTTATTAGGGAATATGAAATTAATTGCTAACTGGTCGGTACTAGAATTTGCAGTAATTGTAGACATGGAACTGTTATCTGGTCGTATCCAGGCTGCAGCGGTTTGAAGAAATTAAGCTGTTATCTGGTCGGGCTTCAGGCTTTACAATATCTTTAACTGGATAAGAATCAGGAAATCATAGGAACAATTTAACTGAACCAGAGAAAGTATCTAACAGAAAAGAATCAGTAATAAATCAATGGTTGATTCAAACTGAACCAGCAGAGGTCTTGATTTATCTTTGACTAGATAAGAATCAGAAAAATCTTAGTGTCACTTTAACTGAACCAGAAAAAGGTCTTGGATTATCTTCAACTGGAATAGGAATCATAGAGATCTTAGTATCGATCTAACTGAAATAGAGGAAAATCTTGAATTAACTTTGACTGGAATGGAAATCAGAAGGATCTTAGTATCGATTCAACTGAACCAGACAAAAGTCTTGGAATATCTTCAATTGAAATAGAAATCAGAGAGATCTTAGTGTCGATCTGACTGAACCAGAGGAAAATCTTAAATTAACTTTGACTGGAATGGAAATCAGAAGGATATTAGTATCGATTCAACTGAACCAGACAAAAGTCTTGGAATATCTTCAACTGGAATAGAAATCAGAGAGATCTTAGTGTTGATCTGAATGAACCAAAGAAGTTCTTGGATTAACTTTGATTGGAATGGAAATCAGAAGAATCTTAGTATCGATTCAACTGAACCAGACAAAAGTCTTGGAATATCTCTAACTTGAATAGAAATCAGAGAGATCTTAGTGTCGATTTAACTGAACCAGAGAAAGGTCTCTAATTAACTTTGACTGGAATGGAAATAAAAAAAATCTTAGTATCCATTTAACTAAACCAGACGAAAGTCTTGGAATATCTTCAACTGGAATAGAAATCAGAGAGATATTAGTGTCGATCTGACTGAACTAGAGAAGGTCTTTAATTAACTTTGACTGGAATGGAAATCAGAAGAATCTTAGCATCGATTCAACTAAACCAGACAAAAGTCTTAGAATATCTTCAACTGGAATAGAAATCAGAGAGATCTTAGTGTCGATCTAACCGAACTAGAGAAGGTCTTGAATTAACTTTGACTGGAATGGAAATCAGAAGAATCTTAGTATCCATTCGACTGAACCAGACAAAAGTCTTGGAATATCTTCAACTGGAATAGAAATCAGAGAGATCTTAGTGTCGATCTAACTGAACCAGAGAAGGTCTTTTAAGAACGTATTTCTGAGGAAATTTCTGAAATAGCCCTTCATCAGACGTAGCTTTTGAGAAGACTACCAGGTCACATAAGTAGTCAGTGGTGTTTGTTGATTTGATCTTTCCCTGAAAAAGGTAAAGAGTTAGTCATATGCAATATCATAATTTATGAAATGCATTGTGTAATGATGTTCTCAAAATAAATGAGATTATATTGTATGCAATATGTATGCGCATGCCATGATGTATGAATATGGGATGCTGTTGCGATATTTCCTAGTCTGGGAAAATAAATCCTTGACTGTTGCTGGAGAGTACCGGGAAGATGAATCACAGACTGCTGTTAGATAGATGAAGAAAGTGATTCTTTTATTCCTGTTGGGGATAATGAGCGGAGATGATTTGCTGGGGATTTACTCTTCCCGTTTGAGGATATTCTGCCGGGTATCTTCGACTCTTGCTTGAGAATGGCTTTGTGGGGAGGAAGATGCTCTGTTAGAATATTCTACCGATATAGAGAAATAAACTCTGTTGGGGAATGAACTTTCACAGTTAGAGAAATAAACTCTACTTGGGAGTAGGTTTTATAAACTGTTTGAAATTACAAAACTTGGATGGGGAAAACAGATTTCAGCTCTCTAAAGGAACTTTGCTGGAGAAGGTAATTCCTGCTTGGGGGAGGAGAGATCGACACTTGATTGTTTCTAATCTATGGGGAACATGGACATCACGGATTCGTATGTAACGGTGACTTCGTCTCGAAATGTCTCTGCCCCTGTACCATGCTAGAAAGAGCAATTGTCGGGACTACAAATTGTATTTTCTCAAATTTGCCCCGTTTCTTAAAATCATTAGTAACCATCTTTCTGTTTATTATGCAAGTATTTGTGAACAGTGATCATATTTAAATACATATGTCAAAAATAATCATTGGACGTTTTGAAAAATAAAACATAAAAAAGAAAAGCAAACCGTTTCGTACTTTCAAAGAAATGATTTGTCTTGATTCCTGAAGTTCGCCTATAACAGGAATTTTGTACAAAGAGACTGACGTTCTAGTAGGAGAACGCAGCCGTGAAAATGAAAACTATACAAAATAATGTGCAGAGAGAAAAACAACTATGTGTAACAATCCAATTGAGTTTCAATTCTTCTATTGCCCCTATGTCCTTGTGCGTCTCATCACTTTGCTACTTGTCTGAAGCTGACTGGATTGATCGGTACCATTTGATCTTGATAGTTGATACTGAAGTCTGGTTGCAAGGTGATCCAATGGGATATAGTGATACGCTTCAAATCCCTAACTTTTGCTTGGATCGCCCTTTCGGGTTTTCAGTCCACCAGGATACCCTTTTTTGCCCAAGTCACCTTTTCAGGTTTTCGACTTGCCGGGTGTACAAATTTTTTTGTTTTATCCCTAACTTTTTCCCGAACCCTTTTGGTTCGCCGGGATGCCCTTATTTTTGCCTAGGCCAGTCAACCTAGCGGGTCTTAATTTATGCGTAGTATCTTTTCACCATGTTCGCATTAACAGGGTGAGGAAGGTCGTCACCATCCATGGTGGTTAAAATCATGGCTCCACCAGAAAATATGCTTTTGATCACAAATGGCCCTTCGTACGTGGGTGTCCATCTGCCCCTGGGATCACCTTGTGGAAGTATGATGCGCTTGATTACTAGATCACCCACTTGATATACTTGATGTCTGTCCTTTTGTTGAAAGCCTTGATCTTTCGTTTTTCATACATTTGACCATGACAGATAGCAGTAAGCCTTTTCTCATCAATCAGATTCAGTTGATCAAGTCTAGTCTGGACCCAATCGTCCTTGCTTAAACTCGCATCCTTCATGACCCTCAAAGAAGGGATCTGGACCTCAATAGGTAGGACAACCTCCATACCATATGCCAGAGAGTAAGGTGTTTCCCCTGTTGACGTACGTGCTGAGGTGTAGTAACCATGAAGAGAAAATGGTAACATCTCGTGCCAGTCTTTGTATGTCACCATCATCTTCTGTATGATTTTCTTAATATTCTTATTAGCAGCCTCCACAACACCATTCATCTTTGGCAGGTAAGGGGAAGACTTATGATGCTGGATCTTGAATTGTTTACAGAGTTCGATGATCATTGTATTGTTGAGATTTGTACCATTGTCTGTGATGATTCTCTTTGACACACCATACCGACAAATCAGGTTATGCTTGATAAATCGCGCCACAATATTCCTGGTAACAGTAGCAAAAGAGGCAGCCTTAACCCACTTCATAAATTAATCAATGGCCACTAGGATGAAGCGATTCCCATTGGAAGCGATAGGTCTAATATCTTCGATCATGTCAATTCCCAACATTGCAAAGGGCCAAGGAGCCGTCAAGACATTCAAGGGAACCGAAGGTACATGTACTTTATCGACATATATCTGACATTTGTGGCAAGTTCAGGAATGCTGATAACAGTCTGCTTCCATCGTGGACCAATAGTATTCTGCTAGTAGGATCTTTTAGCCATGGTGTATCCACTAGAGTGGGTGCCAAAGGTACCTTCGTGTAGATCTGCCATAATTCTCTCAGCTTTGCTCTTGTCTATGCACCGAAGTAAAGTAGAGTCATTGTTGTGCTTGTAGAGGATTCCATTACTAAGGAAGAACTTTGCAGAGAACCTCCTCAAAAACTTCTTATCATTGACAGACGCCCCCTCAGGATATTCTTGAGCCTTGAGATACCTTTTCATCTCTCGGAACCAAGGTTTTCCTGCTACTTCTTAAGTGTCAATCTCATAAAGGTATGCTGGTTCACCCAACCTTTTAATAGTGATTTGGGAAGCTTTTTTGTCCCACTTCACCTTGAACATAGATGACATGGTAGCTAGCGCGTCCGCTAACTGATTCTCTTCTCGTGGAAAATGTTCAAAGGTGACCCCTTCAAAGTGTGGAAGCAATGTCAGAACATGTTCTTTGTAAGGGATCAGATTCGGGTGCTTCGTGTCCCACTCGCCTTTGATTTGGCTTATTACCAAGGCTGAATCCCCGAAAGCGCTCAAGAACTTGATCCTCAGGTCAATAGTGGCTTTGAGACCCATGATGCATGCTTCATACTCCGCCATATTGTTGGTACAGTTGAAACATAATCAGGTGGTGAAAGGAGTATGACATCCCTCAAGGGATATGACTATAGCACCGATGCCATTTCCGAGTGCGTTGGAGGCTCCGTCAAAAACCATGGTCCATCGGGATCCTTCCTCAGGTCCTTCATTCGGTCCAGGTTCTTCATAGTCGGTCACTAACATAATATTCTCATCCGGGAACTCAAAATTCATGGACTGGTAGTCATCCACAACCTAATGAGCCAAATGATCAGCTAGTACACTTCCCTTGATTGCTTTTTGGATCGTGTATTGGATATCTTATTCGGTCAATATCATTTGCCATCTTGCTATTCTTCCTGAGAGAGTAGGCTTCTCGAAGATGTACTTGATCAGATCCATCTTAGATATCAACAAAGTAGTGTGAGTCAACATATACTGTCTTAGTCGGCGAGCAGCCCATGCCAAAGTGCAACAAGTTTTCTCGAGTAGTGAGTATCTAGTTTCAGTCGGTAAACTTTTTGCTAAGGTAGTATATTGCACGCTCTTTTCGACCGGACTCGTCATGCTGCCCCATCACACACCCCATTGAATTATCTAGCACTGTTAAGTACATTATCAAAGGTCTTCCTTCAATCGGAGGCATCAAAATTGGAGGCTCTTAAAGGTATTCTTTGATTCTCTTAAAGGCAAACTGGCATTCATCATTCCACTTTACCACTTGATATTTATTCAGGAATTTGAAGATTGACTCACAAGTAGCAGTTAAATGGGAAATAAGCCCTAACCTCATTCTCAGTGCGGGGAGCCGAAATCTCTTGTATGGCCTTAACCTTTGCATGGTCTACCTGAATGCCCTTATCACTGACAATGAAACCTAGGAGTTTACCAGACCTTACCCCGAAGGTGCACTTGTTCGAGTTTAACCTCAGCTTGTATGTCTTCAACCTATCAAACAGCTTATGTAGATGATCAAGGTGCTCTTCCTCAATTTGAGACCTGACTATCATGTCGTCAACATAGACCTCTATTTCATGGTGAATCATGTCATGAAACAAAGCTACCATGGCTCGCTGATAGGTTTCCCTGGCGTTCTTAAGCCCAAATGGCATCACTTTGTAGCAGAAAGTGCCCCATTGTATGACGAAGGTCGTCTTCTCCATGTCTTCGGGTGCCATCTTGATCTGATTGTAACCAGAGAAACTATCCATGAAGGAAAATATCTTGTGCTGTGTAGTGTTGTCAACCAGAATGTCAATGTGGGGAAGTGGGAAGTCATACTTGGGGCTTGCCCTATTTAAATCTCGGTAGTCCACACACATACATACCTTTCCTTCCTTTTTAGGAATCGGACTACGTTAGCAACCCATTGGGGATAAGAGGTGACAACTAAGAACCCATCGTTGAACTGTTTCATAACCTCTACTTTGATCTTCTTTGACATTTCACGGTGCATACCGCAGACCTTCTGATTTACCAAAGGGCAATCTTGTTTAGTCGGCAGGCGATGAACCACAATATCAGTGTCTAGTCCGGGTATGTCTTCATACG
The DNA here is from genome assembly GCA_948472305.1 of Vicia faba. NCBI lineage: Eukaryota > Viridiplantae > Streptophyta > Magnoliopsida > Fabales > Fabaceae > Vicia > Vicia faba. The sequence continues at coordinate 27,521,312 of OX451738.1, forward strand.
ACCAAGCAAAGATCTCGACATAATCATGCAACATCTATATCAACCGTTGTTTGATATTAAGCTCCAAATTTGCACTTATCTTGACTTCTTTTCTATCCTCCTCTGTGCCCAAGTTTATTGTCTTAACTGGCTCTTCATGAGGTTGTGTAGCCCTTTCTTCCTACTATAATAGTCTGGAAAGTTCTCCGGGTACCTCACAATCTTCCTCACCTTCGTCCTCGGCTTGGTTGGTCAGATTTTCAAAGTCATAACCGACAATAGCAGAACTATTATCAATGGGATCCAGGGTGGATATGGATCTGCAGTTTGATATGTGTGTGTGTGTAAGAGCATATATGTATAGACAAAGTAAAAAGCAGGAAAGAAAAACAGAGAGCGCAAAATTTGTATGCATAAACGTCCAATGCTTTATTAATGCCATATGAAATTGAAACATGATAACCCTCACAAATAAACCATTGTGCCCCGGGTAAGACACATGGCCATAAAGTTTATATTGTTTATTGCATATCCAAAAAACAAGAAAGACAATTACTTCTGGATAAAAGTAATTGGTACAAAGTATTTTGTTGTCCAGTTACTGGGTCCACCGTTGGTAGTAGGGAAGATACAACTATCCATGTCGTAGTCCCCATCACTGTCCTCTAGAGCTTTGACCCCATGATTGCTGATGCGTAGTGGAGGTCTTCCAGCACGAGCACAACAAACAACCCTTTGATCCCCTTAAGAGAAACCCAAACCAATCTTATCAGACTTGTACGGAATATCATGGAGTTGGCCCCAGATGGTAGACCCACCTTCTTCAATAACTGCTTTTGCATCCTTAAGAGAAGCCATCTTCAAGGGAGGTCTGGTGATCTTTGAAAGATTGGTGACAGTTTCGGTTGCAGCCATAGTCTGAAGCACCTCTTCGAAGTTCTTACACGGAGTCTCGATGAACTCGTCATCCATTTCTACATACCTGAAGGAGTTCAGGTGGCTCACCATGTATTCTTATTCTCCATGTACCGTGATAATCTTTCCCTTCACTAGGTATTTCATCATTTGATGCAGAGTGGATGTGACAGCTCCCGCCCCATGGATCCAAGGGCGACCCAACAAACAAGAATATGATAGTCTGATATCCATTACATAGAAGGTGGAGTTAAAGGTCTGAGAACCAACTTTGATGGGGATGTCCACCTCCCAATGCACCATTCTTTTCGAACCATCAAAAGCCCTCACTACTATGTTACTGGGCTTCAAGGTCAAAACTTCACAGTCTAGTCTATCTAGAGCCTTCTTGGGAAGCATGTTCAAAGATGAACCAGTATCTACTAGAACATGGGCCAAAGTAGTGCCCCTGCATTCGACGGAAACATGTAGCGCATCATTTTGTTTTCTCCCTTTCGGTTTCAGATCAACATCAGAAAAACCTAAACCGTTATCAGCCGTCAAACTGGCCATACAATCTTCAAATTGGTCAGCGGATGTTTCTTGTGGCACATGGGGAGTTTTAAGGAACTTCACCAAAGCCTTTGCATGAGCTTCGTAGCACAACAGTAAGACTAGCATAGAAATTTTGGAAGGGTCTACCCCAGCTGTTCGACCATTTTGTAGTCGCTCTTCTTTATAATCTTAAAAATTTCTTCCATTTCCTTCTTGGAGGCCTCTGGGATAAATTTTGAATGTGCCTTCGTCTGGACAGGCTCAATCAATACGTCTTTTCCCCGAGTCTCGGCCGACTCGATGATAGGGATGTCAACAGGGGTAATTACAGGAATTGTGGTAGTAGTATCAGCAGGAACAACAATAGGAATGGTCACAGGACTAGTAACAGCTTTTGGAGGAGAAATCTCAAGGGAGAACACTCTTCCACTTGTTATTTTGTTGGTTCCAATAATGTTACCAATGTCGGGATCAACATTTTCGGAAACTTGGTCTTCAACAGCCAGTAGGTCTTGCTTGACGCTGTTGTAGTAGACGTCAGCCACATAGTTCCAAGGAACAGCCTTGTCCGAGAAGTATGGGATTGGCCCTGGCATGGTGATAATCAGAGGAGCCAACTTCGGAGCAGATGTAATCCTGACGGGTCTTTTGGTGGAGACCCTGGGAGGATTGGCAGAAATGGTTATGATTGAAACATCCTTACAAGAAATAGTTGGGACATGAGTTTTTTCAAACAAAATCTCTCTATCATCCATCGGGCGCTGAACACTCGCCTCCAACAAATGACAACCAGTCGGTAGAGATAAACATGAGTGGTAACCTTTGCCACAGCCTAGAAATAAACCGGCTTTCAACAAGTTCCACTTAATGGTCATGAGGGGAGTAACAAGTTCCTCAAAAGAAGTAACAAACACATCATCTTCAATAGCATTAACAACACGGCCGTGCTTGGGCATAGGAGCAGTGATAACATTGGGAATCTCAGGGGCATCAAATTCAATTTCCTTCGCCTCGAGAAGGTCTTGCACCTTTTTTTTCAAAGCCCAGCAGTCGTTCGTGTCATGACCTGGACTTTCTGAATGGTAAGCACAACGAGCATTTGGATTGTAGCGGGGAGAGGCAGTGTTGGGATTTTTCGGAGCTTTCCGCAAAGTTACCAGATTAGACTTCAGTAGATGAGGCAAAACTTGAGATAAATTCATATTTATTCGGGTAAACTGTCTTATCGGCCTTTCTGCTCTAGTCTGATTGTTCCTTTGTTGAGTTGGTGTAGGTTTGGAGATTATAACAGCCCTTACCGTTGGACGGTGTTCAGTTCTGTCCTGATTCCTTTGGCTATAAGTGGCACTAACTTCCTTTTTTACAGAAAATGGATTCCTTACTGTACTGGAAGATGCATCCTTTTGGATCTTACCACTCCTAATTCTAGCTTCCACTCTTTCTCCCGTCAAGATCAATTCAGTAAAACCCGCTGAAGAGTTTCCAATCAGATGATTGAAAAACGGACCAGATAAGGTACCCAGAAACATATCCACTAGCTCCCTATCAGACAGGGGAGGCTGGAATCTTCCTTCTAAGTCCCTCCACTTCTGAGCATAGTCTTTAAAGCCCTCGCTCGAACCCATAGACATACTTTGGAGTTGTGTACGGGTGGGAGCAAGGTCTGCGTTGTACTGATACTGCTTGTAGAAAGCAACAACCATGTCTTCCTAATTACGGATGTTGGTCCTTTCCAGCTGGTAGAACCTATCTAATTGAGTTTCAGATAGACTATCTTGAAAGAAGTGGACCCATAAGTCCTTGTCAACAGTGTGAGGCTGAATCTTCCTCACATAAGATCGGAGATGCATTTTGGGACATGAGACCCCATCATATTTTGCGAACACCGGAACCTTGAACTTCTGCAGGATAACAACCCCAGAAACCAAACCCAGTTCTTCAAAATCTAGACCCGGTACCTTCTGGACCTCCATTGCATTCAAACGATCTTCCAGTTGTTTGTATTTTTCATCAGCAGGAGGATACTGCTCCTCATCATAGTCAGATTCATCATCGGATTCTTTTGGACTGGAGTCTGTTAGAACAAAGTTTGAATCTACTACCCTATATTTAAGTTTTGATGATAACAAAGTGAAAAGATATATTATTTATATGAATCATGTATGAACTATCTGCTGCCTAAATTATTACGTTCTGATTTGCAGATACTCTGATTGATATAAGCAAGATCACACCTAATCAGCATCAGAATTTGGTTCCTGACATCAGCATCAGAAGTTGCCATATCAGAATGTCAGAATCAGAAGATTAACTCACGTATATGCTGAAGTCTGATGAACAGAACTGCGCTCAACACTCTGATATAGGAACACAACAGTTCATCAGCAGCTAAGCAGAATCAGAATGAGCCAAGCCAGAACTTGCATTAAGTAAGCAACGGTACTGTGCATTGAAAGCAAATTAATACCAACGGCCTCATTCCAGACAAGATCTGCTCGATAAGGAAAGTTTGTTAATAGCATTGAATCAAGAATATTGCTCCAACGTTCAAACATCTCAGTGCTATATAAACAAGACTTTGAAGATTGAATTGGCTAATGCTCTCCAAATCTTTACACGCATAAAAGCTGATCAAAATCTTCCTTCTCTCAGTTTTGCTAAACACTACACATTCTCATATTCAATCATTGTTTAGCAATCTAGTTTCTAAGCTTTAAGTTGTGTATACATCACAGTTGTGATACAGTTTTGTAGAAAACATTCACACACTTAGTTATATCTTCTTTGTAAGAAAGTGTTTCCTTGACAAACCGGGTTGTGGTTTGGATCAAGAAGGCTTTAGCAGTTGTTAAAGCAGTCTGTAATATTCAGTTGAATATAGTGGATTAAGACCTCGTTGGAGAGAGGCGAAATCACCTTGACGGGTGGACTGGAGTAGTTTGAGATCAAACGAACCAGGATAAAAATATCTTGTTCATTGCATTAGATTTCAGTTTTACAATTCAACCCCCCTTCTTGTGTTTTTCACTACTTCAATTGGCATCAGAGCGCCTGGTTCTGAGCTAAAACACTTAACCGTGTCAGTACAAGATCCAGCGTCAGAAAAACACAATGGCAGGAAACAATTCTCACACCAGCAATGACAACAATGAGGACAGAGACAGATTCAGCGGCAAACCTCCAGTCTTTGATGGAGAAAACTTTGACTACTGGAAAGACAGAATTGAAAGCTTCTTTCTGGCACATGATGCTGATCTGTGGGATATGGTGACAGATGGATACACGCACCCTGTGAATGCAAGCGGTCAGAAGATTGATAGAAAAACAATGTCTGACCAACAAAAGCGTGACTTCAAGAATCACCACAAGGCCAGAACCATCCTCCTCAGCGCCATCTCCTATACTGAATATGAAAAGATCTCCAACAGAGACACAACAAAGAATATTTTTGACTCACTCAGAATGACGCATGAGGGCAACGTTCAGGTCAAAGAAACTAAAGCTCTGGCGCTCATTCAGAAGTATGAGGCGTTCAAAATGGAAGAATCTGAATCCATTGAAACAATGTTCTCAAGATTCCAGATTCTGGTAGCTGGTCTCAAGGTTCTGGACAAAGGATACTCTACTGCTGACCATGTCAAGAAAATCATCAGAAGTTTACCCAAGCAGTGGAGACCAATGGTTACAGCTCTGAAGCTAGCTAAAGATCTCAACAAAATCACACTGGAGGAACTTATCAGCTCCCTCAGAAGTCATGAGATAGAGCTAGAAGCTGACGAGCCTCAGAAGCAAGGTAAGCCTTTAGCATTAAAATCTAACAAAAAATTTGAGTCTAAAGTTTTGCAGGAAGTTGAAGAAACATCTGATGGATCCTCATCAGAAGAAGACGAACTCTCCCTCCTTTCCAGAAGAGTAAATCAACTGTGGAAACAAAGACAAAGGAAGTTCAGGAATCCCAGAAGATCTGATCAGAACGAGTCTTCTTCCAGATACAGAAGGACAGATTCTTCCTCTGGATACAGAAGATCTGAAGGCTCCTCTAGCAGCAAAAAGCCAAACACCAAGGACATCATCTGCTATGAGTGCAATGAGCAAGGACACTATAAGAGTGACTGCCCAAAGCTTCAGAGGGAAAAGCCCAAAAAGAAGTTTGGAAGAGAGAAGAAGAAAAGTCTCATGGCTACATGGGATGACTCTGACTCGTCTGAAGCTGACTCAGAATCAGATGATGAGAGGGCAAACATAGCTCTCATGGCTAACATCTCAGAAGATAGTGAAGCTTCTGAATCAGACTCAAAATCAGATACTGAAGAGGTATTTCCTAACTTTGCTTTTAACTTTACAAAGGCTGAACTTGCTGAAAGCCTTAATGAGATTCTGGAACGGTATCAGCAAATTAGAGTTAAATTTAGAGACCTGAAAAGGAATCTTAAATCTGACTCTAATAAGACTGAGAGTCTCAAATTGGAGAATTCTGAGCTGAGAAATAAGATTTCAAAATTAGAAAACACTTTACAAAACTCTCAGAAGGAACCAATTTCTGAAACTCCCAGCAACGCTGATGAGATCATCAAGGAGTATGATCACAGTTTCCAGAAGTGCCTCGCTAAAAGCATAGATAGAATCAAAATGGCTTCAATGATCTATGGAGTTAGCAGAAACGGCAGGAAAGGAATAGGATACCAATGTAAGGTTCCTACACCAAAGAATGTCATGGACTTAACCATTAAACACACTCCTCTGAATTCACATTTTGTGTATGGTCACACACATGATATTAAATACACTAGCAGTAAGCACTCTGTGAAACCAAAATTCAACCAGAGTTTTGGTAAAACTAACAAATCAGGACCCAAGAAAATCTGGGTACCTAAGGATAAAATAATACATGTTGCAGATATCTTTAGCAGCAAGTCAGAAACACCAGTCATGGTACCTGGACTCTGGCTGCTCACGACACATGACGGGAAGAAGGCATATGTTCCAAAGCCTGGAACTTAAGCCTGGAGGCCACGTTGGTTTTGGAGGCAATCAGAGGGGAAAGATAATTGGCTCTGGAACTGTAGGTAATGGAAATCTTCCCTCTATTAATAATGTTCTGCTAGTAGATGGATTGATGCATAATCTGTTATCCATAAGTCAATTAAGTGATAACGATTATGATATAATCTTTAATCAAAAATCATGTAAAGCTGTTAGTCAGAAAGATGGGACTATCCTGTTTAATGGTAAGAGGAAAAACAACATTTACAAAATCAAACTTTCTGAACTAAAGAGTCAGAATGTAAAATGTCTTCTGTCTGTTAACAACGAGCAGTGGATCTGGCACAGAAGATTGGGGCATGTTAGTATGAGAAGAATATCTCAGATTAACAAACTCAATCTGGTCAGAGGACTTCCTAATTTGAAGTTCAATTCAGATGCTCTGTGTGAAGCATGTCAGAAAGGCAAGTTTGCAAAACCTTCTTTTAAATCCAAAAATGTTGTTTCTACCTCTAAGCCATTAGAACTTCTGCACATTGACTTATTTGGACCAGTTAAAACTGCTTCAGTCAGTGGTAAGAAGTATGGGTTAGTAATCGTAGATGACTATAGCAGATGGACATGGGTAAAGTTCTTAAGACACAAGGACGAGTCACACTCTGTGTTTGTTACCTTCTGTAACCAAGTTCAGAATGAAAAGGATCTTAGAATCGTTAAAGTCATAAGTGATCATGGTGGAGAATTTGAAAACAAAGATTTTGAGTCATTCTTTAATGACAGAGGAATTCTGCATGATTTCTCTTGTCCTAGAACTCCCCAACAAAATGGAGTTGTAGAACGAAAGAACAAAACATTGCAAGAAATGGCCAGAACCATGATCAATGAGACAAACGTTGCTAAGACCTTCTGGGCAGAGGCAATAAACACAGCGTGCTACATTCAGAATAGAATCTCAATAAGACCTATTCTGGAAAAGACTCCATATGAATTGTGGAAGAACAGAAAGCCCAACATTTCATATTTTCATCCATTTGGATGTACTTGCTTTATATTAAATACAAAGAATTATTTAAACAAGTTTGACTCTAAAGCACAGAAGTGTATTATGTTAGGATACTCTGAACGCTCAAGAGGGTACAGAGTATACAATACAGAAACACAGATTGTGGAAGAATCAATCAGTGTTCGTTTTGATGATAAGCTTGACTCTGAAAAGTCAAAGCAAAATGAAGTTTTTGCAGGTATGGAAATTGAATTTACAGGTTCTGAAGACAAGTCATCAGAAGCTCTCAATACAAACACTCCTTCAACGTCTGAAAGGAGCACTGCTAGCAATCCTACAACAGCTGCTGATCAACCTCAAAAGAGATTACCCAGAAGCAGCTTGGATCACCCAGAAGAAACTATCTTAGGAAGAAAGGAAGATCCAATCAGAACAAGAGCAAGCTTCAGAAACTCTGAAGAAACTCTTATGGGACTTGTGTCTCTGATTGAACCTTCTTCTATTGATGAAGCACTTCTGGATAATGACTGGATTCTGGCAATGCAAGAAGAGTTGAATCAATTCACCAGAAACGACGTATGGGATCTCGTTCCCAGACCAAAAGGATTCAACGTCATTGGAACAAGATGGGTGTTCAGAAACAAGCTAAATGAACAAGGTGAAGTCATCAGAAACAGACTGGTTGCACAAGGTTATAGTCAGCAAGAGGGGATAGACTATACAGAAACCTTTGCCCCAGTCGCCAGGTTAGAATCTATCAGACTTTTAATTTCATTTGCTGTTAATAGAGGCATCACTCTGTATCAGATGGATGTCAAAAGTGCATTCTTAAATGGTTATATAGAAGAAGAAGTCTATGTACACCAACCCCCTGGTTTTGAAAATAAAAAACATCCAGAACATGTTTTCAAACTAAAGAAGTCACTATATGGTCTGAAACAAGCTCCCAGAGCATGGTATGAAAGGCTAAGTAACTTTCTATTAGAAAATGAATTCACCAGAGGGAAAGTGGACACTACTCTATTCTGTAAATCAGTTAAGAATGACATCTTAGTCTGTCAAATTTATGTTGATGATATTATTTTTGGTTCTACTAATCCTTCTCTTGGAAGAAAATTTGCTAAGTGTATGCAGGCAGAATTTGAGATGAGCCTCATGGGGGAACTGAAATTCTTTCTAGGAATTCAGATCAATCAAACTCCAGAGGGAACTTACATTCATCAGAGCAAATACATCAGAGATCTTCTGAAGAAATTTGACCTCTCAGAATGTAAGCCATCAAAGATTCCAATGCATCCCACGTGCATTCTGGAAAGAGAAGAGGTAAGCAAAAATGTAGAACAGAAAGTATACAGAGGTATGATTGGTTCTCTCCTCTATCTGACTGCTTCAAGACCTGACATATTATTCAGTGTTTGTATCTGTGCTAGATTCCAATCAGATCCTAGAGAATCTCACTTAACAGCTGTTAAGCGAATTTTCAAGTATCTGAAAGGTACTACTAATCTGGGTTTGTTTTATAGAAAATCTAGTGATTACAGCTTAGTAGGCTACTGCGATGCTGATTTTGCTGGAGACAGAGTGGAACGAAAAAGTACTTCTGGAAGCTGTCAGTTTCTGGGAGAAAATCTGATCTCTTGGTCCAGCAAAAGGCAATCAACAATTGCGCTATCAACAACAAAAGCTGAGTACATAGCTGCAGCAGGATGTAGCACACAAATGCTCTGGATGAAAAGTCAGCTTGAAGACTTCCAGATTTTTGAGAGTAACATTCCTATACTTTGTGATAATACTTCTGCTATTTGCTTAAGTAAGAATCCCATTTTACATTCGAGAGCTAAGCATATAGAAATAAAACATCACTTCATTAGGGACTATATTCAGAAAGGAATTTTGAACTTAAAATTTATAGATACAGACCATCAATGGGCTGATATCTTTACTAAACCCCTTTCAGAAGATAGGTTTAATTTCATTCTGAAACATCTCAGCATGAAAGTCTGTCCAGAGTGAAAATGTTTTAATTCCATATATTTACCTTCAGAATGTAATTGTTTACTGTGAACTTCTGATCAATCTTCTTTCAGAAAGATAGAACATGCAGATTGTATCAGATGCAAGTCTAAAGATCTGAGAGTCTAAGCTCAAAGACAGACGTGCTGATCACTACATCAAACAAGTGTCATCCAATCATCAGCAAATCTCTGAAGCAGAACGTGTGTACGCTTCTGAGAAGGCAAAGTGCTGATTGGGTGCATTGAGACACATGTCTGGTAACCGTTTTTAAGTATCTTTCTCAAATCCCCCAAAATCAGCAAGCATTTAATAAAAGTAATCATGCTTTTAAAATGCAATCATGATTTTTGTCTTTCTTAAAAACGTTTATTTATTCAAAATATTCTGAAACTCTATTTAAACACATTAATCTCTCATTCTAACTCTTTACAGTTTCTCACTAATTCTCAAGCATTCTCTGCATTTTTCTGTGTTCATCTCTTGCAAAACCTCTTTTTCTCAGTTTCTTCTCAAAAATCTTTTAGTGTGAACATGGCAACCTCCAGCAGTGCTTCTGCAGGTCCTCAGAAGAAAGCATCATCTGAAGAGTATCAAGTGCCATTCAGAACACTCCTCACTCCTGTGAAGAATCTTGAAGTGCTCTCTGAGTTAATCATTGATTTTGGAAGCTTGAAGGAGAACGGTTTTGACCTAACAGAAGAAGTTAGGGCACAAAAATGGGAAAGGTATTTTGACAGGTTGGTTGGACCAACATTCCCTATGTTAGTTAAGGAATTCTGGATTCATGCCAAGGCTTCAACACATCTAGTCACCTCCTTCGTTATGGGGAAGAAGATTGTGATCACTGAGGATCACATAGCAAGGTTAATCGGTTACAGTGGCGGTGGCGTCCGCTGTGTTGATATGGCTGAGAGATGTGCTGATGTGGGCGTGATAGCTGCAAGGATTTTCACCCATGGGGTGCCCAGCAGCAAGATCAAAGATCTGAAGGATCACCACAGAGTTTGGGCTAAGATAATTCTGGGGTGCTTCAACCATAGGAAGCCAACCAGTTCACCTGATTACATAAATGTGGATCAGCAGTTTCTGATCTACTTTATTGATCAGAAGGTAAAAATCAACTTGGCTCATCTTCTGTTCAACCACCTCAGAACAAGTGTAAAGGAAACCAGGGAAGAAGAAAGAACAAAGAGGGATTGGATACCCTTTGGAAGGTTGATATCAGATATTCTGGCAGAGAATAGGCTGATAGAGCATCTGATAGAAGCTCAAGAGTTAAGCACCATTGAACCAGCAGTTGGGAAGCCTCTGAACGCAAAGAACTTGAAGAAAATGAAGTTGATAGAGAATATCAAAAAGGAACCCAGAGCTACTCCTATTGCTGATATCACCAACAAAAGAGTTCTTCTGAGTGACTTTCCTTTATTTTCTGAGATAGAATCTAAACCAGAGGTGGTTCTCAAATACTTGGATGCGTGCAAGGCAGATGGTACAGATCCAAATCTGATTATCAAAGCTCTGCATCAACCCCAACAAGAAGTGACTCTGAAGAAGACGAAGAAGAGGAAGGCACCTTCAGAAGGATCATCCCAGCAGACACCCAAGAAAAGAGGTAATTTATCTGCTGCTTCTGTTTTAAATTCTTCTACTATTCCAGCATCTATTCCTCCTCAAACCTCTCATAGAATCTCAATCCCCATCCCAACAATAGATGAAACTGAACCAGAAGATGACCCTTCTGAGGCATTAAAACTCAGAAGACCCAGAACCAAACATCCCAAACCAACAATCTCAACAACATCAGCAATTGACAAAGTGTTGTCTGACATTGATCAACACACTTCTGATCACTCCTCCAATCCAAACTCTGAACCACAAATTGTCCCTCCTCCACAACCAGAACAACAACAATCTGCTGAAGAACCAGAACAACAACAACCTCTCTCATCAATTCCAGAAGAACCCCTTATCCCTGAACAACCAGAAATTCCAACAACTTCTCCTCAACCAGCAATTCCGTCTCCCTCTCCTCAACCAGAAATTCATCCACCATCACCTCAACCTGAGTTTCATCACTCTGAAACTCCTTCTCCTCAACCATCTGAACCTCATTCACCTCAACCATCACCTTTGGCAATCCAGCTGCCAGGTGGAACAACAATCACCTTGGCCCAGTTGCCATCCTCACCAGAATCTACACCACCAAATACTCCAAAAACACCACATAGTCCAATCATAATCTCTGATTCTCCCACTCCATCTCCAAAACAAACAGCTGCCAAACAAACCACCGAAAACCCCAGCAGGACATTCATAGACTTAACCAGCCTTGACCGTCTTGCTGATCTGAAACATAAAATAGCCATCCCTAAATCAAAACAACCAGATGTTGGCTCTGGTATTATGAATTTTGAAACAGGTGTGCAGCAATGGATTGCTTCTTTGAAGCAAGTCTGTCCTGGAATGATTGACCCAACTGCTTCTGATCAGCTCTGGTCACAATTCAGACTTTGGGTACGTGCTGAAGCCCTCAAGTTACAGGATATCAACTATGAGCAGGCACAACAGAACTTCAGCAAGCTGCTGAAGGAAGTTGACAGTCTGCTGCCTCAGGAAGCTGTGCTCCCTTTGGATAGTGAACCTTGGTCTGAGAAACAGCTAGCTTCAAAGGTGCAACCAGAAGACGACAAGACCATTCAAGCTGAAGCAAGTCAAGCAGAAGATGTTGCAGAAAGCTCTCAGAAGCTTCCTGCTTCTGATGCTTCTCAAGCTGCCTTGGACAGGCAGACTCTGGAAGAGCTGAAGCTGAATGACATGCGTCTGCAGCAGAGGATGGATGAAAACGACCAGAAGATGAAAGAAAGAATGGATATGCAGGATAGCAAGATTGACACTGTTGTCAGCATGGTGCACAAGCAGAATGAGACTGCTGATCAGATCAAAGCCATGCTGGAGAACCTGTTCACACGCTTACCTCCTCAACCTTAGTTTTTTTCATTCATGTCTTTTTCATGTTTTCTTTAATTTTCTGATGTACTATTTGAATATGTTTTGTTTGATTCTGAACCTTTTAATATGACAAGTTTTTCTGATCTTAATTGTTTTCGCACTCACCTACAGTTTTTGATTGCTGACAAAAAGGGGGAGAACAAGAATGATATTTTAAACAATAATGGCTAACTAGACAGAAATTCTCAAACATTCTAACTCTATTATACTTGAAAATGTTTGTTTCTGTTTTGCTTAAAGTCTACAGGTACAAGAAAGCTCCTGGACACTCTGAAGACTAAAAGCTTTGAAGCTCTGATCCGCTCTGATACTCTGATCCAAAGCAAAGCTCTGACAAGAAAAGCTCTGATACGCTGATCTGAAGCTCTACTCTGATATGCTGATCTAAAGCTTCTGATAGTCAAAGACTCTGATACTCTGATGTTCAAAGAAAGGCAAAAAGATCTGATCCTGAAGAACACTTGTAATCAAAGGGAAGTAATAAACTCAGGGGGAGTATCTCTCAACTCTGATATCTCTTTATCCCTTATCTTTGATAACCTCTTACTCTGATGCATCTCTCTGATACCTTTTCACGTTATTTTCATTTAAAAATATCTAGTTTTTATCATCATCAAAAAGGGGGAGATTGTTAGAACAAAGTTTGAATCTACTACCCTATATTTAAGTTTTGATGATAACAAAGTGAAAAGATATATTATTTATATGATTCATGTATGAACTATCTGCTGCCTAAATTATTACGTTCTGATTTGCAGATACTCTGATTGATATAAGCAAGATCACACCTAATCAGCATCAGAATTTGGTTCCTGACATCAGCATCAGAAGTTGCCATATCAGAATGTCAGAATCAGAAGATTAACTCACGTATATGCTGAAGTCTGATGAACAGAACTGCGCTCAACACTCTGATATAGGAACACAACAGTTCATCAGCAGCTAAGCAGAATCAGAATGAGCCAAGCCAGAACTTGCATTAAGTAAGCAACGGTACTGTGCATTGAAAGCAAATTAATACCAACGGCCTCATTCCAGACAAGATCTGCTCGATAAGGAAAGTTTGTTAATAGCATTGAATCAAGAATATTGCTCCAACGTTCAAACATCTCAGTGCTATATAAACAAGACTTTGAAGATTGAATTGGCTAATGCTCTCCAAATCTTTACACGCATAAAAGCTGATCAAAATCTTCCTTCTCTCAGTTTTTCTAAACACTACACATTCTCATATTCAATCATTGTTTAGCAATCTAGTTTCTAAGCTTTAAGTTGTGTATACATCACAGTTGTGATACAGTTTTGTAGAAAACATTCACACACTTAGTTATATCTTCTTTGTAAGAAAGTGTTTCCTTGACAAATCGGGTTGTGGTTTGGATCAAGAAGGCTTTAGCAGTTGTTAAAGCAGTCTGTAATATTCAGTTGAATATAGTGGATTAAGACCTCGTTGGAGAGAGGCGAAATCACCTTGACGGGTGGACTGGAGTAGTTTGAGATCAAACGAACCAGGATAAAAATATCTTGTTCATTGCATTAGATTTCAGTTTTACAATTCAACCCCCCCTTCTTGTGTTTTTCACTACTTCAGAGTCTTCCTCTCTTGTTTCCTCTTCTTGATTGTCTCCTTCCTTTGATGAAGTTACCAGTTCAGAGGCTCGCCGCACTGGTCCTCTGATCCTTCTTCCCAAGTTCACCATACCAGCTGGTTTCTTTGGCTTCTTCTTTTCTTTAACAATCAGGGCTTTCAGTTCTTCTTTCCCCTTGGCCAGAGCCATAATCATCTGTTGAAACTTTGCATTCTGAGTCTGCAGATCTTTCATTGTTTGTTCTAGAGCCATTGCTGAAATAAACAACGAAGAAGATGAGAAACCTTCTTACGCAATGATATGTATGATATATGTATGCAATGTTTTCAAGGAATTCTAAGACTTAAAATTGCTCAAACAAAAAATAACAAACGTTAATTGCATTAAAAAGTTTTATTGGTCACAACGATGCTTCTTGGGCTTACAAAAGAGGTAACAAAGCATAAGTAAACTCCCAAAGCAAAGAGACTCAAGCTTCCCACAGGCGCATCCTCTTTGGTGAAATGTAAGCGTTTATACTCTTCTATTCGTGAAGTAACCGGGTGAGCTCTAAAATATTCTTCTCGCTGGCGTAGAATTAGGTTTTGAAAGTATACCTTTCTTCTTTGAGTTGGATCCATGACATCCGTAGCTCATCAAGATCAGTTGGTATGTCAGGATGAAGAACAACGTAAATGTGTGTCTTCCTCAGAAACTGGTTCCATAATTACAGGTAAGATGGTGTGGTAAGGCATCATAAGACATTGAGCACGCGCTAGCACCCATTTGAGGTAAGGCTCAAGAGGGATGGAATTCTTGTTCCCCAGTGTCTTGCTATCAACTTTGTTTATCATGCCCCAAGCTCGAATGAACCTCTTACGATAACCCTGAACATCATTCTCATAGTCAAATGTGATTCCTTGGACGAGTGTGTCGTGAGGACCATCTATTCTAGCATAACCAAACTGTCGCAACGCCAAACAAGGATTATAAGTGATTCCTCTCCTAATTCCTAATAGAGGGACATTAGGGAATTCCCCACAGCGATCAATGATAGTGATACTCTCCAAGGACCGAGAACACCAATGAATATCCGAATGTGTAAGGGACATCAACCTATGAGACCATCTCATACCTTGTTCATTTCTAAAAACAGACCGGGGTAGGTGCGAAATAAACCACCTAGCCAATAGAGGAGTGCAACATAGAAGGGTCCCTCTTCTCTTTAGAGTGCGAGTATGCAGAGAGTGTAGAATATCCCCGAGTAATATAGGCACCGAATTATGTGACAGAAAGACCTTAACCGCATTCACATCTATGAGTTGGTCCGTGTTAGGGAATAGTACCATCCCATAGATCCGAAGGGCAAACACCTCTTCAAAAGCTTGTAAATCCTGCTTACCCCAAAAATAGTGGGTTTTCTCAAATAGAAACTTAGCTGGAAATCCTTGGACACTTCTTCTGGTTTCCCAATTTGCCACTACATCAGACCGCTATAAAGACAGAGCTTGAGAAATCTCTTCAGGCTTTGGGTCTCTTTCCATACTGTTGAATGGTAGTTGATCAAGGATAGGTACCCCCAACAACTGAGAAAAATCCTCCATAGTAGACACTAACTCGTAATTAGGAAAAGTGAAGCAGTGGTGAAACTAGTCAAAGAAATGAAAGATCACCTTTAACATTTCTTTATCAGGGGTTGAAGTCACCAAGTTGAGAAGTCGGCCATGTTTTTCAGTGAAGGGAGAGCTTTCAGGAATCCTTGATGCTAATTCCTTGAGTTGAGGATGTACTTTCACAAGGTTGATTTAGATGGTGTTCCTGCAAGTAGATGTCATGTCCTACAAAACAAGACAAAGATAAGCCATAGAAAATCCTTGAAATAGTTAGTATGATATGCCATGTTATGATGTTATGCTTATGCTAATAAATCACATATATAGAAAGCACAAGCAAATCACACCAAGACCTTAGATTTAAGGCTTGCATGGGTTTTAAGGCTATACCCTCTTGAAGTTTGGATTGGTTCAACCTGTCCTATAAATAGTAATCGGGTCCTAAGGGATCTCAATATCACTGATCTTTCCTACAATTTTCGTTCGATAGGAAACTGACTTGCAACCAAACAAAACTCGGGAGTCAAACCTTAATGAGTGTAGCATCGAGTATCTGTCGACTTTGGGAATACACAAAATACAGCCATCTCACTACGTCCTAATGGCCAAGTTGTTCAATTAAAGGTTCTAAGGTCAGTTGACGCTTCATGACACCACGCAGCGGCCTCGTATTCTCCTTGATTAACTCAAGGGCTACCAGTACCAACCAAAGTGTCGCATCAACGTAGCCATCACTTCAACTGTGTCGGTATACCCTGCACAGTTTCCACGATGTATTGCTACTTACCTAAAAGGTTTCCCCAAATTCGGGTGTAGGATCTATAGTAACCCAAACAGTACCCTTAAAAATAAAGCAATCAAAACAAATAGAAATGAACTACACCCTAAGGTAAACCCCACTTTTTATAACTCCCCAGCAGAGTCGCCAGTTCTGTGATTTGGTGGCAGAACCGACTATTAATACCGGTTTGCGTTTTTTGTTCGCAAATGTCGCAGTAAGCAAGAGTCGCCACTGAATTTTCTTTTATCCAAAAAAGGAAAGGGTGATAAGAACAGAAAAGACCTTTTTCGATATTTTCAGAGTAAGTAGGGTAGATTATGGAAACGGATGGTGTTAACACCCTTTCATCCGTGGTTTTCCATGGGCTCTTAGGTACTTGCTCATTTTTGTAAACTGTTTGTGTTTGTGTGTTTTGAAAGATTTTTGAAAGATTTTGTTTGCTTTATGATAACTCTTGTATCAGTCCTCACAAGTGTGATAAAGCGTTTTTGAAAAGAAGTTTGAAAAGTGTATAAGTGTGAAGAATTCAGATTTGAGCAAGTACTTAACATCTATCTACCTACTCGAAAAAGAGTGTTCTTTTCGTTCTTTCCTTTAGATAGTTCTATCCTACTATTAGTGAGTAGGTATCCCTATCGTCAGATGTTAAGGGACTATCGAAAGGGACATTTATGGTCATTGAAGGAAACATGTAAGTATATCTTAGCATTCGAAGAGACTGTCATCATATATTCGTAGGCAACTCGAGGGACATTATCATTTCTCGTAGGAAACTCAAGGGACGTTAGGGACCATGATCTTTATGATGACTTTAGAATTGAGGGTCTTTGTTAAGATATCCCTACGCTCGAGGGACACGACCATTGTTTTCCGAGGCAACCAAGTGAGGAGTACCCTAAGGGTGCAAGTGTGCAACAATGTTTTTTTCAGATATTTTTCTTGATATTAGTGATCTAATGATTAATTGATTTAATCTTGTCATGCACACCTAATTACTAGCAGTCTATATACAAGCATATAAGAAATATAAAGCGAGAAATAAAATTCCTACAACTACTACAAGGCTTCGGGACAGTTAAAGTTATATCTGACTAACATATAAAGTGCAGAAAATAAAAATCTTAATTAGGTCTATTACAATCCATAGGAAGATACATAATCAGGAAATAAAATGCGCGCGCGGTAAAATTACAAACCATAGGCAGATAAATAATAATATAAGCGCGCAAAATAAAGAAACGTCTAAAAACCTAGTAAAAATTCTAAGTAAAATATGAACATATTTTTGTTTGTTTTATTTCATATCTAATTTTTTAATAAAATAACTAAGTGAAATAAATACCTAAAGTTTAATTATAGAAGGAAATTAACTAAGAAAAAAATTAATATTTAAGTCTTTTTTGTATTTTTTTATAATAAAAAGAAATGATATAAATAAAATTAATCCTAATTCTATTTCATTTTAATTAAAAAAAGTTAAAGTTTAATTAATTAATTGTACTCAAAATTAATTATTATAAAAAACTAAGTCCTAAATTTCTACGTGGTTTTATTATTAAATGAAAAATTATTTTGAAATTAATAGAATAAAAGAAATAAAAAAATAAAAAAAACAAAAGAAATGGGCCAGGCTGAAAAACAAAATGGGGGGTGTTGTTAAAAAAGCGCTGGGCCCAATCCAGAGGGAGCCCAGAAGCTGTACTGGGATTCAGTGAGGAGCAATCTTGATGGCTCATGGTGCACCTGCATGTGGGAACCTTTTGATCTAGATCAACCAAGATCTAGTGGTTGTGATCTGGAGGCGCATGATGGACTGACGTAGCTAATGCATACTGGATCTTTTGTTAACAATTGTTAGAAAAATAAAATGATGGACCTGGGGCTCAAACCCAGGTCTTGTCCCTCACAAACGCGCTTGTTTACCAACTGAGCTGCCCTGATCATTCGTACATGTGACAACACCTATATATTATATATAAAACAAAGTGTTATCTGAGATAAAAAAAAAACGTGTGCAAGTTTGAATCGTCTAGTGGGGGACTGCCACGCATCGTCTTCCACCTTTGTCCGTCGTATTAGACTACAAGACCTATAGTGACGGTTTTCTGTCCGTCATTGTAACCCCTGCATTTTAAACAAGCAGAATACGCAACAAAAATAAATTGTGAGACCATGAATCAACTGGTCTCGTCTCCCTGAGCATGATGGTATCACTAGTCAAGCTTAATTTTTCCTAACCATGGAAGCCCCAATTCTAAGGTCCAAACCCTAGATATGGTAACGCTTGATTCCTACGTCAAAAAACCAATTCAAACATACAAATAGCTTGCAAACACGAAGATAGTCAGTAATTCTTGGTTAAAACATGCTTATATTACCTAAATCAAAGAAAGCAAGTTTAAAAAAAAACACAAACCTTGAGCTACTGTATTGGTCGTTTTATTGTGCTTCAGGGCCAGGTAACGATTGGAAGAGTTTCAGGGGGATTCAAAGAAGGTTTTTGAGCCTTTGCTTGGGACTAAAAACAGCTGGAATGTGTAATTCAGGTTTGACAGTTTTTGAGTTTTTTGGGTGAAATGTGCAGCAATTCTCTAAGATATTTATGCCTCCATTTGGTTGGCTAGAGTGTTGTTCTTATAGTGTAGATGGAGGAGAAACTATTGAATGGAAAAGATCATGGCCATAACTCATGTTTTCTAACAAAAATCCAACAAATTCAAAGCCTTCCAAATTTGCCAAAACTTTCCTTATCCTTGCTTGAATGAACCTGGTCACTTGTGCACGAAATCTTGGGCCTGAAGACAAGTCAAAACACCAACCCAAATTCCTAAGCCCATTTTCAATTATTTTGTACCATTTATTTTATATTTATTTGGAATAAATTAAAATAAATATGTAAAAGATAGGTAGAAAATGCAAGGCCATGCAAAAATAAGTTTAGAGGTCCTCTACAACCTTAGGAAGATATTTTAACCTTAAAAATTTAGGCTATTGACTCAAAAATCCAAATTTGCTCAATGCACAATTCTTGAAATTTCCAAAATTTTCCCAACTTGGGCAAGCAATAACTTGCTAATTTTTGTCTCCTGATGATGATCTTTTAATTTTTGGAAATCCCAAGGTTGGTACTTCAATCCCTATTTTGATCAATTTTGCATTTGAAGATGATATCTTGATGTAAAAGGTCTTGGCAAAAAGTGGCTTTTGTTGACTTTTTGAAAATGACCTGTAATGTATGAGCTCATATCTTTTAAATGGTGTACTTCTTGATCTTGAGGGCTGAAGATAAGTTGTAAGGAATTGTATTCTCTTCAAAATTTGCTTTGGTTGGAAAATTTCTGATAAAGCATGAGAAAGTTATGCTTGGTCAAAGTTCAGTTGACTTTTCCTATAGAGACCCTAATTTAGCAATTCCTGACTTTTGATGAATTGGGAGCATTTCTTTAGGAATCATGATCAACCCTTGATCAAATGATGGATATCACTTCAAAATGTTGATGTTAACCAAAAATCTTGAAGTTTGACTGTACATGGGCCACAATTGACTTTTGAACTAACACAGTTGATTTTCCAATACTTGAGCAATTGACTGAGCAAGCTTATTGTGCAAGGCATGAAATTTGGCATGGATGATCTTGAAGACATATTAGGAACATGGAAAGCATTTGAGACCTTTGGAGCTCACCCATCTTGATGAAAATTGGAACCCTAGTTGGGGGTTCATTGCCCTAGAAGGAGAATTTGTCTGGTCAATTCTTGGTCAAACTTGAGCAATTGAGAATGTCTAGGAGTATGTATCGAGTGAAATGAGAGGGAAAATTTTTGGGTACAACAACAGGGAATCTGAAAGGCTAGAGTCAGAGCTAGTCGAACTATAACTCATATGTATGGCAGGACTAGTGACTGAGTCAGAGTCACTAAAAGTAGCCGAAATAGTCAGGTAAATAAACTCACCATCAGCAATGTCAGGATTCTCATGATGACGAGGGGAAGAAGCTTCTAACAAAGGAGTATAGTCAGGCACACTTAGTTGTTGGCCAGATACATTAACCTAAATAAAGTAAGAAAAGATATCATCCAAACAAATTCAACAAACAAAAAGGAAAAACAAAATAAAAAAATAATCAGCTAGTACCTGTGTAGACGGATCAAGATCGACAGACTCATCCTTAGCTAAAGCATCAACAACGTCTCCCATTTGGTTTAGAGCTTTATCAATTTTGGAAGCATGAGTCAGAGTGACAATGTCTGTGTCGACCACTATAGTGTCAGCACCTAAATCTATGGTAGCTTCAGGATTTTCAGCCAAGATCACTTTACGTCTCCTACTTGTAACAAGGGGGACTTCGACATCATCGAGTTCTTCTATTTCATAAACAGGATTTAAGCCAGCCTTTGATTTAGCATTCTGGGACACAGGTACCTTCGTATTCTTCTTCTTTTTCGCCATCTTGTTTTCAGTAGAAGAGTCTTTTTTCCTCTTGTGGCTTTTGGATTTGTGGGAGCGTTGAGGGGACTGAACATTAGTTGATGTCTTAGTATCAGAAAAAGATATAAGTCGAAGCAATTGTGTTAGTCGAGAATGGAGAGTTGAATCGACAAAATATACCCCAGTCCTCTCAAAAGTATGTTGTATGTCCTTCTTGGACCGTTTGGATTCGTCAGAGGGAGCAGTCAAATTCGCTGAGCGTTTTTGACTCTGGCAAACAAGGAAAATATTAGTACAGTTCAAGGCATAAAATACATGGAAACAAGAAGTATATAAGTACACCTACAGAAGAAGCCTTCTTGAGTGATGAAGAAATGGGTTCATCGTCGGAAGGTGTATGGTTAGGGATAACCTACAAGAGATTGGATAAGTCATATATGCCAAACCAGGAATGATAATTGATAGAAGGTTGAGTTTAAACCTGATTCGTTGAAGGTTTCGGCTTGCCGATAGAAATGGTGCCTGCCTGATCTATTGGGATAACTGTAAGGCAAGTATAAAACAATTAAATAAGAAACCAAATCAAAATAAGCAGGGGGTAAGCTTTCCAGAAATCGTTACTGATTTATGTTGTCAAAAGTACTCTAACGTATCAAAGATCATAATGAAGATGCTCTGAATAGTTAGTAGATAATACTTCGTCGATACCACTATGTCAGCCTTTTTCTTATAGGCATTTTTCATATCCGATAAAGAGTAATACCACCAGTCAAGAATAGGTGGGCCAAAGGTCTAGATGGCAAAGGAGGAAATTTGATGTTTCCAAAGTGAAGAGCGTAAAGATATTTTTCTTTCTCATAACCAGGGATTTTAAGTGTTGAGATCATGTCAGTTACCTTCTCCTTTAATTCGACAGAGGCCTCAAAAATGGTCCAACAAAGATTATTAGGTTGATACACAACTCAGAAGTAATTATGGAAAGCTCAAATTTGTTTAACATGAGTAACCTTACACTTGGTCGATTTCGCCTGGAAAAATTTGTAGTTAGTTCAGCCAACTTTGTATCAGGATCACCAATGAATGTAACAAAATATGATTGCCACCAAGTCTCAAATTATTTGGTGTAGTAGAAAGATGGTTGGAAAGGAGTGAGAGTAAGTGTAGGCCTTCGTTCGCATATGTTTCCGATAGCTTCTTTGATAATTCTGAAAGGTTGGTCAGATATGACGTCTATCAGCAGCTCGTGAGAATTGAACAAGGACTTGGGGACAAGTTGACAGAGTCCAAATTATCGAGCCACCAAGTTAGGTTGATAAGCGACCAAGCCTGAATTCACTCCGACAATCACAGAAGACAGAAATTGAGGAGTTAAGTAACGTCTCCAAAGGATTAGGGAGTTTTCCTGTCTTCTTCTCTTGCAGGTGGGAAAGCCCTAGTGAACCACTCTGGGCCATCTTGTCTATCATGAAACGGGGCCATAGAGGGTGTGAAATCGACTCTTGTTAACATGATGTTGAACATCAGTTTGAAAACTTCAGGATTTTGGGAACCCTTTCCAATAGGAGTCAAAGGAAGAAGGCGTCGCCAAACGATATGGTTTCAATATGGAAGGCATGCTACTTTTCTATTCCTGAAGGGTTGATCTCCTCAGAAAAAGTGGCATTCAACCATAATTGTAAGAGACAAAAAGGACCATGGACCAAGACATTATTTTTCTTTGGATTAGTAGGGTCAAAACGCTTGATTTGATTAGCAGCGTCAGTCAAGGATGCGTAAAGAGAGGCCAAAATCAGCTGGCCTAAAGTAACATTCTTTCCCATATGCAATTGGGTAGCCAGATAAGAAAACTGTTTGGTCACCTGCATCAACCTGGAGCAAAAAATAAAGCGAGACAACCATAAGGTTAAAAATGCTACATGCTCTTCATCAGTTATGAGGCAAGAAGTTTGAGCATAATGGTCGATGAAGTTGTTGTATGTTGGTTTACCAGCTTCACCAACTTTGAACATTAGTGGCACAGGTTCAAAATCTCTATAGTTAAAAACCGTGCTAGAAGGTTTTAACCCTGTGATGGAAACAACATCGAACAGGGTAGGAGTAATCATACCACACTTATTATGAAAAGTGTTGGTCGACCCTTCCCAAAAATGTATGGAAGCTAGGAGCATGCCACTAGAGTAAGGTTGGCCACATCGAGAAAGTTCTAACAATGTGTAAATTCCCATTCTTTTCCATTGATCTCCTTTATCGGTTTCTAAATGTGCCATCCAAGCACGAAACTTAGAGCAATGCAGAGGTAGAGCAATTCTAAATTTCCTGTTAATGTACTTGAGTGAAATAGGATTTGGAGAAGAAATTATGGGTTTGGTAACAGTGCTAGTAGGAAAAAAATGCTTCCTTATCGTCTACAGAGATTTCAGAGGGTGCATCTGCAGGAAGTGTCCCTAAAAAAGCTAGGGGTTTTTCTTCAAGAGAAAAAGGGATAAGTACCTGAGATTGCCAGATTTTGGCTTTCTCCTAAGCAAATGGAGGTTCTGCCACATAAGCTTTGTTGTCGACGAGGCGTAGTTGAAGAGTGATTGCTGGAGAAGAAGTTTTATTATTAACATTCATCATTGTAAGAAGTTTGAAGGAGGATGAAGATGGGGAACATTGATGAAATTTGCAGGTTCTGCGTTTTTCTGAAGCAAGGGTGTGAAGAAGCAAAGAAAAGTAGAAAAAAATGAGAAATAAGGGTATTTATAGACTCTGGAAGGAAGGAAGAAATAATGGGGAAAATATTTGTGATTTCCAAAGTTTAAATCGTGCCATTTGAGGGACATGTGCTGCAAAATCAGCGTGAGTTAATGGGCTACATCTCCCGCTAAAAGTGAAATGATGGAAAAAATTAAATGTCACACATCTCGAAGTTGAAAAGCGTGATACGTTACCATGATTACACGACGTCACAAAAAAGGCGGAACAGTAACGTTCACTTTTGGAGGGATGGAAACAGTTTGGTCAAATGGTAAAACCGACGCTTCAAAGATGTCATTATCTCATATGAGTTGAAATTTGAAAATGGCATCTCTGGGGGGCATTTTGTTACCTTAAAAAATGTTAAGGTATTCAAGCACGTGTATTAAATGAGGATATTCTAATAAGCTAAGGGTCATCCTCTAAATTAGGGGTTTTTGGGAAATTGGAGCCAAAATGTTTGAAAATTTGATTTTATTAAACTAGATTTAATGTTTAAAGGGAATGTCACGCCAAAATGTCGAAACTGATCCAGGTCGACCAAAAGGATATAAAAGAATATATGTTAAGAAATGGTCAAAATTGGTTTAGTCGACCAAAGGGTGAAAGACAAGGAAAATGGTCGAAATTTGTTTTTGTCAACTAAAAGGGTTTCTGGACTTAGAGGAATTGTTGTTGATTTTTAAATATTGCCAAAGGGAAAGTGTCGAAGCGAGTCAGAAGCGGATTACTTTCAGAAGCTAGGAGCGAGAAGATTTAAATTTCAAAGTCATCAGCAGTTGCCAGTGGTTTACAATTTGTTTAAACGTCAAATAGGTGGCGACATCCAGTGAAGCAGTTGTCTCAATATTTTAATATTGTTAGTAGATTTCATCTAGGAAGTTACATTGTAAATATTATAAATAAGCAGATTTAGTGTAGTTTTTTTGGTGTGTTCACTTGTATGCTCAAATCACTTGTCAAAACTCTGTCATTCCGAGCGTTAGGAAACAAAGAGTGAAGAAGTGCTTGATGCACGTGAATCACCACTTTTATTTCAATGCAGATCCTTTATTTTTCAATTATCTCTTTTGAATACTTTATTTGCTTTCTATGTACTGTCGAACAAAGTCTTTACGTTATTTTCTACTTCGCGTAAATAATTCAATGCTCTCTGTCGGTCACGAGTCACTAGTCAGTTAGTTTATTGAATCTTATTTTCATATGAATATCTTCTGTCGGTCACGAGTCACCAGTCATTTGATCGATTCATAGTGTGGAAAGCCGTTATACTTGTTCCCTTAGTCATAGAAAACCATTTCCCTTGACAAGGATTTCAATAGAATACGTATAATAATAAAACTCTTAGCACATGTATTAAGATCAACTAGTCGATCTTGCGAGTTACCCTTAGTTTTAAGACTTTGGGAGGACCAGCGGTTGTTTACCATTTTCCACAATAAACAGTACCACCTTTCGTGCAATAGGGGATCAGGGAACTCGTAGTTCTTCTAATTTTTTTTGAAAAACATTGTGTGTTGGTTAATTTAAAGAAAAATGTTTTAAAGAGAAAAGCCAAAGCGACAAAAATTTGAATAAGGTTAATGAATTTTAGTCTTTCAAAAATATGTCAAAGTATGATCAAATTATTTTAAAATTTGATATAGAAAAAGGTTTTTGAAAATACATGGACCTAAGTCCAAGTTTTTTAAGAAAGCAGTTCAAGTTACAAAACAAGAATCCTTTGAAAAAGGGAGAAAATTTTGAAAATTAAAGAAGGATGAGAGGAGATGAAGAGACTATTCTAGGTACACAAAGTAAAAACTAAGGTAAGGAAATGTCTAACCAAACAAGAAGCCAACACTTGACATTATGAAGTCAATGTAGAATTTCCATCCTTTGGATTAAAAGCCACCAATACCAAATATACCAAGAGCATACCAATCATCCATGTGAAAATAAATCACAAGAAAAGAAGTATCAAAGAAACCCTAAGGTTTTAAAATCTAAAGCAAGGTCTTCAATATTGAGCCATGTGCCATATAGATCACTTAAGACCAACAGAATAACAATTGCTCACAAGATTTTCCAATACAAACAAAATAACAATGAAATAACACAAGGTCCAAAGTTCCCAAGGTCTCAAAGTATCAAGGCTTCTAATCCTAAGTCTAAGAGGTCCACAAATCCAAAATTCCAAGGATAGTAACCAATAGTCCGAGAAGACCCTTAAGTATTTTAATATTCAAGTTGATAATTAAGTGTCTTAAGAAGAAAAGGAAAAGCTCAAGTGAGCAAAGATAAAATAAAATATAAAATAAATGCTCAAGTGAGCAAAAGGAAAATGGCATGAAATGTAAATGCTAATGATAAAGTGTATAAAAGTAAAGGCATAAAGATAAAGGAATAAAGTAAAGTTAATTGTTAATGCTTAGTAAGTTAATTATTAATAGTCACAAAGTATGATCAACGATGATTAAATGATGATCTCAGACCAAGGATAATGGAAACTTATTAGAGGATTGATAAATCAAAGCCTCCTGACAATAAGTTTTATAGGTATTGGACTAAAGATAACCAATCAACCATACTTGGGTTTACAAACATAAAGTTTTGGCCACGAATGATCATTTTCCGAATCAGGACAAATGTAGCGCTATGTTAAGCAATCGTAAGTGGACTTATGTAGAAGTTACACCTATTTTGAGGCCGGTCAATAGCAATATATATACTATACATTTTATAGATATGGTAGAAACCAAACTCCTAAAACATGTAGCACAAGTAAAAACAAAAATAAATAAGAAAGAAGATGAAGAAGATGGAATCTGTTGTACCCCAAAATTTGCCCTCTCATTTTCTCAAGTTTTCTCTCGCGTGTGTGTTTACAAAAAAAAATTGCTTAAAGAAATAAAGAAAATGTAAGATTTTGAAGATGTTAACGTGACTTTCGATTAGGTCAAAAAAGAAACAAGTTGGCTTCGATTTAGCAAAGTTCGATTCGGAAATGTAGTCTCCCTTCAGTCATAAGCTTTGATTTGGGCATATGGCTCCTTCGAAGTGACCCCCTTTGATCCAAAAAATGGCCATATGGATTCCTTCGAAGTGACTCCCTTCGATCCACAAGTTGGGCATGTGGCTTCCTTCGAAGTGACCCCCTTCAATCCACAAGTTGGGCATGTGGCTTCCTTCGAAGTGACCCCCTTCGATCCACAAGCTGGGCAGCGTCCTTCGATTCACAAGTTGGGCAATTAAACCCTTCGAAGCAACTTACTTATATTACACCTCTAAAACTCTTCAACACTATGGATCATAGTTGGTGGATTCGAAGGACCTATAATGGGTCCATTCAAAGAGCACACATTGTTGGAAACAAACTTTGTTGTCTGATGATGAGTCTGGTCGAAGTGATCAAAACGAAAGGGTGGAGTATTCAAGGTGTTTGTTGACCAAAGTCCTATATACTTCAAAACCCAAGCTAGTTGTACTGTTGTGCAACAGTCCAGCACCAACCTGCCACAACACTTTAAAATACTGCTGAGCCTGCATTGTCTCAGTCCCATACTTACACAAAAAAGGGTACATAAGAGTAGCATCGAAGAAAACAAGGGGACAATATACCCAAACGGTTCAAATGTTATTTTCTTTCCCCCCCAAAAAACACAGCAAAGCTCCTCTATAAATAAACTGTTCTTCACAACATAAAATGGGGATGGAGACGCTGAGAGGAGAGAAAAGAGAGTTGGGAAACAAAACAAAAACCTTTGTAATTTTTCTCACTCAAAAATCAACTCTACTTTCACATACAAACACAAAATCAAAATCCATTATCTCATCTTTCCAACTCATTTAAATCAACTATCCAGAACAACCCACACATAGAAGTTTTGTTCAAACTCAAGGACAATCTTCTGTGACAACTCTTTGAACCAAAAGAAAACCCCCTGTGACAACTCTTCAAATTCCAGAACCGTCCAGGCAGCAGTTCAAGTTTGAAGCCCACACATTAGCTTTGAAGTAAGTCTTTCTGACTTTAAATCTTCCATTGCAAGCATCTTATTTGATTCATCTTCGAGGCCAACAAGTAATAACCATGGCCTTCGATGTTAATCTTTTGTGTTTTCCTTTAAAGAACTAATCTACACAGACCCTAAAAATGTTGGAGTAAAAAATATGCATGCTTCGATACAAAGCCTTAAGGCTTTGACAGGTTCAAACAGAAAGGAAAAGAATGTGTGCTTCGACACACGCCTATTCGTTGCATACATGCTTCGATACACCTTCTTCGATGCACACACATGCTTCGATACATAAATGTTCACCATACACATAGTTTCTTCAAACACACTGACATGCAGGCCCAGACGAAAGGCACGCCCTCACTGCTTTTAACCCCCAGTCGAAGGAGGCAGAAAGGCAGATTACATCTTGCACTGATTCCAGGCCCAATCGAAAGGCACAACATGTTGGGCTCCAGGCCTCAATCGAAAGGCACGACTACATTGGTTCCAGCCCCCAATCAAAGGAGGCAGAAAGTCAAATCGAAAAGCATGACTCCACTGACTCCAGGCCCCAGTCAAAGTAGGCCAAGAAGTGCAAAATCGAAGGGTGTTTCCTTCCTAAATCGAAAGACCCATTTTTCTTGCTTTTATTTTATTTTGCCTTTATTTTTCATACAATTCAATATGGTTGTAATAGTGTAGGATTTTATCTTTATGCAATTTATTACTTTTGTATGATTGCTAGTAAAATAGGGTATGTATGGCAAGATAAAAACAACAAGTAGAAAACCCTTAATCAAAGACTAAATGCATGCAAATCAAACACACTATTCACACACATGCACCCCTAGGGTAATTCCACTTGTTGCCTCGGAAAAATAGTCATGTCCCTCGAATATGGGTGTTTTAGAAAAGACCCTTGATAAAAGATCGTAGTCCCTCGATGACCCTCAATGTTGCCTTCGGTAAATGATCTAGTCCCTAAACGACATTGCTAAGACGTCCTATAGGTTGCCTCATATGACTACACAAACGTCCCACGCCCGTCCCTTCACATCCAAATATGGGGTTTCTTACCAAATCAATGGTGAGATAGCAACATCTAAAGGAGGAGGAAAAGAACATTGACCTTTTGAGTAGGTAGGATGCTCATAGTTGCTCTCTTTCTCACAATAAAAACATTTTTTCACACCAACACTTTCAATTGAAACATTTTCAAAAGGAAAAACTCTTTGTACACATTCTTATAGAGACGAGAATCATTACAAAGAGACTTTTCAAAATACCTTTCAAAAACATCTTCCATAAACACCTCTTTGAACTATTTTCAAAAAACCAACACTTTCTACGCATTCTTATAGAAACAAGAATCATTACAAAGACGTTTTCAAAAATATTTTCAAACCCACACCACAAGCACATGTTTAAACAAAAGTAAGTGGTCTGGCAAGCAACTAAGAGCCAGTAGATAACTACGGATGAATAAGGTACTAATACCTTCCCTTTTCATAACCTACCCCCCGAACTCAAGAAAACAATCTCAAAGGTTTTTCCTGTTCTTTTCAACCTTTCCTAGTTGGATAAAAGAAAAGTCGGTGGCGACTCTTGCTATCCGCAACAAATGCGATCAAACACAAAACATCCAAGTCAATTCTCCCACCGCATTACAGAATGCCAACTCTGCTGGGGACTTTACTTAAAAGTAGGGTTACCTTAGGGCTAGATCACCTTTACTTGCTTTCTTTGTTTGACTTGCTTGCTTTACATTTTTTTGGGTCCTTGTTTAAGTTATTGTTAAAGATCCTACTCCCGGATCTAGGGCACCTTTTAGGTAAGTAGTAATAAATCATGGGAACTGTACGGTGTATATCGATATGGACAAAGTGATAGCTATGTTAGCGTGATACTTTGGCTTGTAATAATGTTCCTTGATTCATTCAAGGATAACATTAGGCTTACTTAGTGTCATTTAGCACTAACTGAACTTTAGAACCTTTAAATTGACTCATCCTTGGCCATTAGGAAGTAGTGAGATAGTCGGCTTTGGTTTCGACTGAAGTTGGTTGATACTCGATAGTACACTGATTGAGATTTGACTCCCGAATTTTGTTTGATGGCAAGTCAGTTGTCGATCGAAACGAAACTTGTGGGAAAGATCAGTGATATTGAGATCCCCTAGAATCTGTTTACTTCCTAGGACAGGTTTAACCAACTAAACTTCGAGAGGGTACTTACTTGGAAACTCCATGTAAGCCTATACCTAAGGACTTGTCTGTTTTGTGTGTATATGATTATTTGTACATAAAAACTTGTTTGCTTTGATAATTTGTACATAACATCATACCATAGAATTTTCAATAACCATTTCAAGGATCTCAAGGGTCTGTGATGTAGGGACATGTTGAACCAAACGCCTATTAAGGGGCAAGAGGATTTATTCTCCTCTAATCAAAAACACCGTCAAAGACCAAAGCACGGTAACTTGAGTCAAGGGCTACGACCCACTTGACATGGTGAGATTGATTCTCGTGGAAGGACATCCACCGATACGAAGTTCTCCAATCAAATTTGTTGATTAAAATTCAATTTCTAACATCTTCTTGTGTTTACCCTGTAAGATCCTTGAAAACATTGCATCCACATACCATGCATCATATCATGACAGGCTTTTTCCACACATGTCTCTCATTTGCTTACTGTTTATTTCAGTAGAGATAGCTCTAGAACAAACTATAAAGGATATTCAGACTCAAAATGCTCAACTTTAGGAAATGTTCTTGAACCTATCCAATGGGAAAGAATAAGTGAAATCACTCCTCACTAGGGGCTTGACCATGGAGAATCTTGAGGACAACAAGGATGACCATCTAGAACGGCTACAAACTGAAATGGCAACAATGAAAGTACAAATGATGGGACAACTGGTGGGCCAGATGGCTCTTATCCAAAACTTAGCTCGAGGACAAGAAGAGCTAAGGACCCTCGTCAACAAGCTTTATCAAGACGGATGTAACCAAATGGGGCAAACAACTAGAATTGGGGATCAAGTCATTAATCAGCCTCAGATAAAGAGTGGACCTTTCCAAATTGCTGCCACGTCACGGGCCCGACAACAACCTCGCCAACAACAACAGGGGAATAAACGCAAAGAGGTCGCACCTAAGAGACAATTTACCAGGATCGGCGTGTCGCTAGCTCAGGTACTAAAACACATGTTGAAAGCGGAGCTAATTACATTAAAGGCTCCTCCCCAGAATCCTAACACTATTGCTCCTAGTTACTATCCCAATGAGAGGTGTGCATACCATTCTAATGGTCCTGGGTATGATACGAACAATTGCTGGGCTCTGAAGAACAGGATTCAAGACCTAATCGATGAAGGAGTGTTGGAATTTACATAAGACGATCAATTGGAACTCTTCTACCACCACTCAAAGGCATCCATATGAATTAACAATCAGGGAGAGGAAATTTTATGTTTATTCGAATTTTCAGTTGTAATTTCTTTGTTTGTTTAAACACTTATCTATATTTCAGACTTTGGTTACTTTCATTAATGCATTAAATATGTTTGTCTTGAATCAATCCATTCATTTTTCATTATATTTAAACTATGCTTTTTACTCCCTTATGATATTCAACTCTTGCAAGCCTTTAGAGGAAGGATGACGAAAACAATGCCATAATGTCATACAGTATGCTTTTGGACATACCTTGATGACGATGTACATGCGTTTCTTTCAATCCCTAAACACTAGAGTTATAAGGAAGATAATCCCTAGTCAACCCCTTCGAGCCAAAGAAGTATAAGTTTTCTTTTTACACAAATTGAAACCTTTAATCAAAACCTGGGGCAGGGTAGTCTCTCAGTTAATTCAAACACGCGTTCAATCACAAACTTTCACTTTG
Source organism: Vicia faba (assembly GCA_948472305.1). NCBI lineage: Eukaryota > Viridiplantae > Streptophyta > Magnoliopsida > Fabales > Fabaceae > Vicia > Vicia faba. The sequence continues at coordinate 27,552,767 of OX451738.1, forward strand.
TACACAATGAATGACATCAAAAACATCCTTCTGAATCAAAATACGGTGATGGTTCCCCGTGAAGTAGGCAATCATTATCTCTCAAAAGAAAAGCCCATTGAGTCAAAACCTATGAAGGAAACTTAAAAACTGGGGCATCCCGCTGGCTGTACTCTCAAAACAAGAACAGTCAGGCAAAAATTAGGGACAATAAAAAAAAAGAGGTCGTTACAAATCCTCAACAACAGAAAAATGTAGCAAAAATGACCGCCTTCCAAAATAAACTTCCACTTTCTGAACCATCACCTAAAACCCATTACAAGACTCAATTGGAATCCAAGCGCGCAATTAACTGAGTATAGGGTTGAAGAACATCACGGAGAACGGGTTGGGTACAAATAAACTTTGAGCCTTATCCTTTGTTTCTTAAACTGTGAACTATACCGTGTTACAACCCTTAAAAGTCCTAATTGAAGCGTAGGTTAGTTCAAAAGCATACTGTTACAAAAGGTATCCTGACTCCCGTAAGGTTTACTGTAAATCATGAGTTGAATTCATATTCCTACAAATTTATGTTTCTCTTTAAAAGTGAATTTTTTAATTTTTTTTCGAGACAGACATAAACTTTGCATTGTTTGAATACCACTATTTTGCATATAGCTAATTGCTTGACAACGGAGAAATTCGCACGACGAATATCCAACAAAAGAAAACTCTCTCAATAAACAGAATCACTTCAAATGGAAAGACGCTTCCAATGACAAATCTCTCATAATCAAGGAGCACAGAATGACCATTGTCTAACACATCTGGGATAGCCAAGTCGAGATTCAAAGAATCTCTCAAAGAAATGTTGAATAACTAGGGGCAAATCTCCATCTAAAACACTCAAGGGGCAATGTTACGTTGATTATGGGTTTGAACAAAATCCACTATAAAGACTTTTGGTACCATCAAATTGCTTGTCTATGCCAATAGTATCAGATGGTTTCAGTATCATATGGTGTCAGTATCATGTCTTCGGATCCTCCCATGATAGTTCTTAGAAAATTCTGAGACTTGACCAAAGATATTGGGTACAACCAATTTGTTTGTCTGGGCCAATAGTATCAGAATGTGTCAATATCATATCTTCGGATCCTCCCATGACAATTCTTAGAAAATTATGAGACTTGACCAAAGATATTGGGTACCACCAATTTGTTTGTTTGTGCCAGTAGCACAAGATAGTGTCAGTATCAGGTCTTCGGTTTCTTCCACAACAGTATTAGAAAATATCCGTAGGAAGTTCAAGGCTATCGGAAATGTGATCAAAATCTCAAACATCGAGGTGCACCAGATTAACTCTAGAGGTAAACAGGCTCCCACATATAAAGGGTCATGTACGACAAAGCAAACATCTTCTGGCATTACTACAACACTTACTACTATGGACAGTGATAAATCCCCACAAAGTACCCTACATAAGGCAATCCCCGGTGAAGTCGTCGGAGTCACAAGGCTATCCCCGACAAGTGAAGAAGCATCTTTAAACAAAAGTGGGGCATCCTCCAGCCGATGACATAGTCAAACTCACCAGTGAACATGGGAGTTTTGATCTTCTCCCAGCGAACGCACACATCACACTAGTTCCCAAACAGAGGGAGATTTCCAACAGTTTACCATCTTCTTAGATACAGTTCAGATATAATCTATATGCAGATTCATTCTGATACTCATTCCAGATTCTCTTGCAAATACAGTACGGATACGATCCAGACAAAGATCAATTCTGATACTTATTCAAATGCATCTTCTTAGATACAGTTCAGACACAATCTACATGCAAATTCATTCTGATACTCATCTCAGATTCTCTTGCAGATACAATACGGACACGATCCAGACAAAGATCCATTCTGATACTTATTCAAAAGCCTCTTCTAGATACAATGCATATACAATCTAAATATAGATTTATTCTGACATTTATTCCAGACTCTCCTCAGATACAGTTCAGATACGATCCAAATATGGATGTCATTCTGATACCCGTTCAATATCTCCTCAGATACCATCAAGGCTTGGAATTATTCTAACGTTCCCCAACTGAGCTGGTCTTAACTTAAATAAAAACCTTAAGGAGTTTCTGTCAAAAGCGCCCCTCCAGCATATTGGCGATAGGGTTTATTTCCCCAACAAATGGCAAGATTCCCCAGCTTAAATTTTCTTCCCAGACTATCATAAATCAAAGGATCACAACTCCTCTTCCCCAGTAGGCTGTTATACAATCCCCAATAGCCACCCAATAGAGCAATGGACAAGAAGACTCCTGAACTCTTTTCCCCAAGTGGAAATCAACACTCTCCAAAGAATTTTCTTCTCAAGGAAAATCAATATTCCCCAACGGAGTTCTCCTCAAACAACAAAACAAAAATCCCCAGCCGAAACATTCTAAAAAACAAGGTCTGGAAAGGTGTGCATACTCTTCATCCCCAACGGCCGCCCCGGAAATTTGGCTTCCCGAAGCTCGGCAGCATTTGTCAAGGATTTATTTTCCAAAGACAAAAATACATTCCAACAACACTTCATGCATCATATTTATATACATGATAAATGCATACAACACAAATGCTTACGGCACAATCTCATTTATTTTGAGAATATCATTACGCCATGCATTTCATACATCACGACATTGCATACAACTAACTCTTTACCTTTTCAGGAAAGTTCAATCAACAGAGAATTATCATCAACAAATTTTCGAAAAGACAGAACAACTATCTGTGAAAAACCAATTGTAGATCAATTCTCGGAATAGGACTGGGTGACTATCTACATGATAAACACTTCCTTCCAGACATCTGCTGGTTCAGTTTAAATCTTTCAATGGTTTATCCTGATTCCTTTCTGGTAGACATTTTCCATAGTTCAGATAAATCGCTCTAAGATTTGTTCTGATTCTTTCTAGTTAAAGAATATTCAAGACCTCTGCTGGTTTAGTTTAAATCAATCAATGGTTTATCTTGGTTCCTTTTTGGTAGACACTTTCTCTAGTTTAGATAAATTGCTCCAAAGTTTTATTCTGATTCCTCCCAGTTAAAGAATATTCAAGACCTCTACTGGTTCAGTTTAGATCGATTAATGGTTTATCTTGATTCCTTTCTAGTAGACACTTTCTCTGGCTCAGATAAACCGCTCCAAAGTTTTATTCTGATTCTTTGCAGTTAAAGATAATTCAAGACCTATGCTGGTTCAGTTTAAATCGATCAATGGTTTATCTTGATTCTTACCCAGTAGACACTTTCTCTGGTTCAGATAAATCGCTCCAAGATATATTGTGATTATTTCCATACCTCTGCTGGTTCAGTTTAGATCTATCAATGGTTTATCCTGATTCTTTTCCGTAGACATGTTCTCTGGTTCAGATAAATCGCTCCAAGATATATTCTGATTCTTTCGAGACCTCTGCTGGTTCAGTTTAAATCTATCAATGGTTTATCCTGATTCCTTTCTGGTAGACATTTCCTCTACTTCAGATAAATCATTCCAAAAATGTATTCTGATTCTTTTCCAGACCTCTGCTGGTTCAATTTAAATCGATCAATGGTTTATCATGATTATTTACCGTAGACATTTTCTTTGGTTCAGACAAATCGATCCAAGATTTTTTCTTATTCTTTCCAGTTAAAGAATATTCAAGACCTCAGCTGGTTCAGTTTAAATCTCTCCATGGTTTATCCTGATTCTTTCTCATAGACATGTTCTCTGGTTCAGATAAATCGCTCCAAGATTTATTCTAATTCTTTTCTAGTTAAAGATTATTCAAGACCTCTGCTGGTTCAGTTTAAACCTATCAATGGTTTATCCTGATTATTTCCCGTAGACATTTTCTCTAGGTCAGATAAATCACCATGAATTATTCTGATTCTTTCCAGTTAAAGAATATTCAAGACCTCTGATGGTTCAGTTTAAATCTCTCAATAGTTTATCCTGAATATTTTCCGTAGACATTTTCTCTGGTTCAGATAAATCGCTCCAAGATTTATTCCGATTCTTTCTAGTTAATGAATTTTCAAGACCTCTACTGGTTCAGTGTAAATCCCTCAACAGTTTATCCTAATTCTTTCCCGTAGACATTTTCTCTAGTTCAGATAAATCGCTCCAAGATTTATTCTGATTCTTTCCAGATAAAGAATATTCAAGACCTCTGGTGGTTCAATTTAAATCTCTCAATAGTTTATCCTAATTCTTCACCTTAGACATTTTCAATGATTCAGATAAATCACCCCAAGATTTATTCTGATTCTTTCTAGTTAAAGTATATTCAAGACCTCTGCTGGTTCAGTTTAAATCTCTCAATGATTTATCCTGATTCTTTCCTGTAGACATTTTCCATGGTTCAGATAAATCACCCCAAGATTTATTCTGATTATTTCCAATTAAAGAATATTCAAGACCTCTTCTGGTTCAGCTTAAATCTCTATAAGGTTTATCCTGATTTTTCCCGTAGACATTTTCTCTGGTTCAGATAAATCGCTCCAAGATTTATTCTGATTCTTTCCAGTTAAAGAATATTCAAGACCTCTGTTGGTGGAATTTAAATCTATCAACGGCTTATCCTGATTCTTTCCCGTAGACATTTTCTATGGTTTAGATAAATCACTCCAAGATTTATTCTGATTCTTTCCAGTTAAAGAATATTCAAGACCTCTGTTGGTTCAGTTTAAATCTCTCAATGATTTATCCTGATTCTTTCCCGTAGACATTTTCTCTGGTTCAAATAAATCTCTCCAAGATTTATTCTGAATCTTTCCAGTTAAAGAATATTCAAGACCTCCGTGGTTCAGTTTAAATCTCTTAACGATTTATCCCGATTCTTTCCCGTAGATATTTTCTCTGGTTCAGATAAATCTCTCCAAGATTTATTCTGATTCTTTCTAGTTAAAGATTATTCAAGGCCTCTACTGGTTCAGTTTAAATCTCTCAACAGTTTATCCTGATTCTTTCCCATAAACATTCTCTCTGGTTCAAATAAATCACTCCAAGGTTTATTCTGATTCTTGTCCTAGTTGAAGTCAAGCTTAGACTTAGTCTAATTTATGTCAAGAATCACCTTTGGATGGCATCTATAAGCCCATCTCCACCAGCTCTCCATCATTTCTCCAAATGGCATCTTTAAGCCCATTCCTTACACCTCAACCACAATATAATCGAGTGCAAATTTCTTGGAACTTTAGTGTTCAATCATATTCCACCTTCAAGCTACAAACGGCGACGGGCCATTCTCACTTTTCAGGTTCAAGAAGATTGAACAGGGGAAACTGTTGTACCCCAAAATTTCCCCTCTCATTTTCTCAAGATTTCTCTCGCATGTGTGTTTACAAAAAAAAACTGTTTAAAGAAATAAAGAAAATGTAAAATTTTGAAGATGTTAATGTGCCTTTCTATTAGGTTAAAAAAGAAACAAGTTGGCTTTGATTTAGAAAAGTTCGATTGGGCAATGTAGTCTCCCTTCAGTCACAAGCTTCGATTTGGGAATATGGCTTCCTTCGAAGTGACCCCCTTCGATCCACAAACTGGCCATATGGCTTCCTTCGAATTGACCCCCTTCGATCCACAATTTGGGCATGTGGCTTAATTCGAAGTGACCCCCTTTGATCCACAAGCTGGGAAGCCTACTTCGATTCACAAGTTGGGAAATTAAACCCTTCGAAGCAACGTACATAGATTACACCTATAAAACTATTCAACACTATGGATCATAGTTGGTGGATTCGAAGGACCTATAATGGGTTCATTCAAAGAGAACACATTGTTGGAAACGAACGTTGTTGTCTGATGGTGAGTCTGGTCGAAGTGATCAAAATGAAAGGGTTGAGTATTCAAGGTATTTGTTGACCAAAGTCCTATATACTGCCAAACCCAAGCCAGTTGTACTGCTGTGCAACAGTCTTGAACTAACCTGCGACAACACTCAAAAATACTGATGAGCCTGCATTGTCTCACTCCCACACTTACACAAAAAGGGTACATAAGAGTTGCATCGAAGAAAACAAGGGGACAGTATACCAAAATAGTTTAAATGTTATTTGTTTTTCCCCCCAAAAAACACAACAAATATCCTCTATAAATAAACTGTTCTTCACAACATAAAATGGGGCTGGAGACGCTGAGAGGAGAGAAAAGAGAGCTGGGAAACAAAACAGAAACCTTTGTAATTTTTGCTCACTCAAAAATCAACTCTACTTTAACATACAAACACAAAATCAAAATCCATTATCTCATCTTTCCAGCTCATTTAAATGAACTATCCAGAACACCCCACACATAGAAGTTTTGTTCAAACTCAAGGAAAACCTTCTGTGACAACTCTTCGAACCAAAACAAACCCCCTGTGACAACTCTTCGAATTCCAGAACCGTCTAGGCAGTAGTTCAAGTTTGAAGCTCACACATCATCTTTGAGGTAAGTCTTCCTGACTTTAACTCTTCCATTGCAAGCGTCTTATTTGATTCATCTTCAAGGCCAACAAGTAATAACCATGGCCTTAGATGTTAAAATTTTGTGTTTTCCTTTAAAGAACTAATCTACACAGACCCTAAAAATGTTGGAGTAAAAAATATGCATACTTAGATACAAAGCCTTGAGGCTTCAACAAGTTCAAACAGAAAGGAAAAGAATGTGTGCTTCGATACAAAGCCTTGAGGCTTCAACAAGTTCAAACAGAAAGGAAAAGAATGTGTGCTTCGACACACGCCTATTCATTGCATACATGCTTCGATATACCTGCTTAGATGCACACACATGATTCGACACAGACATGTTTACCACACACACACTTGCTTCGAACACACTGACATGCAGGCCCAGACGAAAGGCACTCCCTCATGGCTTTTAACCCCCAATCGAAGGAGGCAGAAAGGCAGATTATATCTTGCACTGATTCCAGGCCCATTCGAAAGGCACAACATGCTGGCCTACAGGCCTCAATCGAAAGGCACGCCTACATTGGTTCCAGCCCCCAGTTGAAGGAGGCAGAAAGTCAAATCGAAGAGCATGACTCCACTGACTCCAGACCCCATTCGAAGGAGGTCAAAAAGTGTTGAATCGAAGGGTGTTTTCTTCCTAAATCGAAAGACCCGTTTTTCTTGCTTTTATTTTATTTTGCTTTTATATTTTCATGCAATTAAATATGGTTGTAATAGTGTATGATTTTATCTTTCTGCATTTTATTACTTTGTATGATTGCTAGTAAAATTGGGCATGTATTGCAAGATAAAAACAACAAGTAGACAACCCCTAATCAAAGACTAAATGCATGCAAATCAAACACACTATTCACACACATGCACCCCTAGGGTAATTCCACTTATTGCCTCGGAAAAATAGTCATGTCCCTCGAATATGGGCATTTTAGAAAATACCCTTGATAAAAGATCATAGTCCCTCGATGACCCTCAATATTGCCTTTGGTAAACGATCTAGTCCTTAAACGACATTGCTAAAACATCTCATAGGTTGCCTTCTATGACTATACAAACGTCCCACGCCCGTCCCTTCACATCCAATGACGGGGCTTCTTACCAAATCAATAGTGAGATAGCAACATCTAAAGGAGGAGGAAAATAACATAGACCTTTTGAGTAGGTAGGATGCTCATAGTTGCTCGCTTGCTCACAATAAAAACATTTTTCCACACCAACACTTTTAATTGAAACATTTTCAAAAGTCAAAAATCTTTGTATGCATTCTTATAGAGACGAGAATCATTACAAAGAGACTTTTTAAAATACCTTTCAAAAACATATTCCACAAACACCTCTTTGAACTATTTTCAAGAAACCAACACTTTGTACGCATTCTTATAGAAACGAGAATCATTACAAAGACGTTTTCAAGAATATTTTCAAACCCACACCACAAGCACATTTTCAAATAAAAGCAAGTGATCTAGCAAGCAACTAAGAGCCCGTACGGATGAAAAGGGTGCTAATACCTTCCCTTTTCATAACCTACCCCCCGAACTCAAGAAAACAATCTCAAAGGTCGTTCATGTTCTTTTCAACCTTTCCTTATTGGATAACAGAAAAGTCGGTGGCGACTCTTGCTATCCATAACAAATGCGATCAAATGCAAAACACCCAAGTCAGTTCTCCCACCGTGTTACAGAATCCAAGATAAATGATCAATGATCATTCAAGATTGAACTTAGGCCAAAGTTAATGAAGACTTGTTAGACGATTGATTAAATTAAATCCTCCTAACAACAAGCTTCAAAGATTTTGAACTATGGTTCAATAACCAATCATATTTGGAAAATTTCAAGCCTAAAGCTTGTTCCACTAATGATCACTTAAAAAGGAAATAAAAAAGGGATGAGATGAAGAGGGAAAAGGGAATAAAGTAGAGGTAGACAAAAGTTAAATCACACATTTGAACTAAAGCATTAATCAAGCTATCATTAAATCATTCATCTATTTTGGTTTAGTTTAACTCAACACATAAGATCCAATGATGTTAATGAAGCTTATGAGTAAATTTCACATGATCCAAGATCAGCCAAAATATATAAAAAAAATAAAATTGCAATTAAAACAAAAATATAATAAGAAAATGTTTTTTTAAAGGTTTTAAATTGAAAATAAAAGGGGAAATACCAAACCACAATCAAGACTTAAAATAAATGGAATCCAGAGGCATGGAAAAATCAAAAATACCTCAAAGTATATTCACAACTTTTTTTTTTATATTTTTAAAAAGTCAGAAACTATTTTTAAAAATTTCAAAATTAAGTTAAATAAACCAGAAATAATAAAAAATATAAAAAATGGAAATAAATATAAAATTAGCCTCACCAACAATTTTCAAATTACCATTGGATGCTTCCATAATTTTCTCAGAATTTTAAAAGATCTACAAATATTTTAAACAAATAAAATAAACCAAATAAAGAGAAAAATCATAAAAACTATCAAATCATAAAATAAAATAATGAAAAAATAAAAATCAGAAAGAGAATATTCAAAAATATTTTTGTTATTTTTTTCATAATTTTTGAATTCGAAATGATTTTTTAAAGTTTAAAACAAAAAGAGAAAAAGAATATAAATCAGAAAAAATAAGAGACGTTAGATCCATCTCACTTAAACACGCTGAAACATATGATGGATGAGAGATGAGGGATCATGGTGGATCTGAGTCAAAATGCGCACATGTAACATCACTCAAAATAAAACAATTGACATGCCTTCATTGGTTGAAGAACGACATGTGAGTCATCTTCAACCTCCAACCATCTGCAAATAGGGTGAAGGCTAAACCCTTCAAATGGTAAAATTAGAGACTCACACTAGTATCATCATATGCGTCTTCTCCAAACAATTTCAATCGTGTATTCGCGAAATATTTATTTAAAGCATAGCTCTCTCGATTTGAAAAAAACTAGAAGGTTTTGAAAACTTTGAAATCAAAAACAGAAGCATCAAATGCATTGATTCACCAAAAATTAAGCTAATAGCAAGCATCAAGGAACATCATAGACCATTCCAGTAATTTGAGTTAGAAGATCTGGTGTCTTAACCTACCTGAACTAAGTAGTAAAAGCTTGCTCTGAAATTGAACTTGGTCTGAGAAGAACATGGCATGATTTGGCTTGCTTTGTGTTTGAGGAGCTTCACACAAGTTGACTAATGAAGAATTGAACACGAATTTGAATTGAAAATCAAGGAAAAAGGGAATTCGAACTTTCAGAATAGTAAGTTATGGAGAGAAAGTGTCAGGGTTATTTTGGCTCTCAAAAGCTTGTGTAATGAATGAGGAATGATTCTCTATTTATAGGAGAATAATTGGTGAGCTCATACGTGCAAAATGATGAGAAATAGATGGAATTCGTATGAAGTTTCAAGCAGGAAAATGTGATTTTCAATTCCTCAAAACTTACCCAAATGATGCATTTCAAAGCTTAAACAAGTCTAAATAAGTTTGTTAAACATGTTTAGATAAAAAATGTGCATCAATTTTATGATCAGAAGCCACATTAACCAATTTGCAATCTGACTGGAAGTGAGAACTCAATTTCAATTTCCTATCTTCACATCCATGGTGCAACCTACTCAAAAGGCTTTAAGGTATCATTCTTGTTGAATTTGAAAGACCTCATCACCATATTTACAATGTGCCCAGAAAGTATTCGTCTGGACATTTGAGATGAAAGTCGTGCCCATTTGAAATAGTGAAAAACAAATTGATTTTGACACTTAGAATTATTTCTAATTGTAGATCTTTATGACGACCTCTAATATTTTGCAAACTTACAAGCCTTTCCACTCAAAATTAGCTCTTGATCCTTGAATGTGAAATGAAGTAGACTCCTTGAATGGAATCATGGAATTAAGACCATTCAAAAATCATAAAAATGAGAGAGTTATGTGTTCTACCCTAAAATTTCCCTCTCATTTTACTCAATACATACTTCTAGAGATCCTCATATTTCTCAAGTTTGCCCAAGAGTTGACCAGACAAACTCTCTCCTAAGGCAGTATCTCTCAAATTAGGGTTTCAATTTTTATCAAGATAGGTGGACTCCAAAGACCTCATATGCTCTCCATGGAACTAATATGTTCTCAAGACCCTCCATGTCAAGTTTCATGCTTTTCACAAGAAGTTTGCTCAGTCAACTGCTCAGATGCTTGAGAATCAACTATATTAGGTCAAAAGTCAACTGTGGCCCACATACAGTCAAACTTCAAGATTTTTGGTCAACATCAACATTTTGAAGTGATATCCATCATTTGATCAAGGTTTGATCTTGATTCTTCAAGGATTGCCCTAAATTCATCAAAATCCAAAAGTTGCTAAATTAGGGTTTCTCAGGAAAAGTCAACCAAACTTTGACCAAGCATAACTTCCACATACTTTGTCAGAAATTTCCATCCAAGGCTCATTTTAAATAGGATGAAATTCCCTACAATTCATATTCATCTCACAAGTTCAAAATATGCACTCATAAAAATATATGAATTTCTACATTATGGGTCCTTTTGAAAAGTCAACAAAAACACCTTTTGGGTCAAAGCTTCTTAAATGAAAATGGAAGACTCAATTGAGATGATACCAAAAGGGTTGAGTAGGGGACATCCTAAGCTTTCTATAAAGTCAAAGAACACCTCTCTAGGGTTAAAATTGAAAGAGATATGCCTTGTCAAAGTTGACCTTTTTGCAAAATTGCCAAAAGTCAAATATGCTCAAAAGTGCATTTTTTGCCAAATGGGCCTAACTTTTTATGCTTGCACCTCACTTGTAGCATGATCCACGACCCAAATATTCATCCACATGTTATTTTCTTCATTTTCCATTTTATTTTGATTTTTTATTAATTAAAATTTCAATTAAATCAAATAATTGGTAAATAATGGCAAAGATATGTTTTGATTTGATTTTTGGACAGGTTTGCAATCAAATTATGCAGAGGTATCAAGACCAAAACGAATCAAGGCTGATTGGTACAAGAAAGGAATGATTTGGCTCAATTTAGAAAGATTACCTATGGCATGAAAATCATATCAAATCTTCTTAATTCCAAAAGATTCAAGCCAATTTTATAACCCTAATTCATTCCAGCAACTATATTGAATATGTACAAGGCATGAGACAAGGGTCAGCAATGACATCCTAAGACGTTTTCGAAGTTAACTGGATCAATTACAAGTCCCCTCATGCCCAGAAACACCTGGTATGAACATCACGGTTTGCAATATTTTTGAAATTCGATTTCCATGATTTATGCATTATAAACATATTTTGATCATGTATTGATATTTGTCATCATGTTTGCAATGTGTTTGTATCGTTTAATTTGAGTTTGAGCACAGGAATTGAAAGACGTCGTTACTAGGGTTTTCGTGGTGTTTTTGGGGTTTTCACATACAGGAAAAATTATGCCAAGAACTGGGTACCATGATGACGGTGACATCATAACCAGTTGAACCCTGGTCTTCAATTCCATTTATGTTATGTTTTATTAGTTTATGAGTTGTGCAGGTTTCTAGCCAAGGAAGTTTGTCCGTGGGTATAGGTCTTTGCCTAAAACTATGGATTCTTGGAGAAGAAGATAACGTGGCAACCATCTATTTGTCCATTTGAAATTCCGCGTGTTTTTGTCCACTAACCATTTGTTTTTCATATTATATTTTGTTTTCAGTATAATAACAATTAAGTAAATTGGCCCAGTGGAAGAGCGCATTGTTGGTGAGCATAAGGACCTGGGTTCGATCCCAGGTCCCAGCAAAACTTTATTTTCTTTTCCATTTGCAGATCCTATGCATCACCTGCCCTAGCGTTCACCATGCGCTATCAATTATCCATCTAGTGGATCCATCAGGCAGCCAGGTGTACGCTCCAGCAATGAGAGACCATGATGCACCCTCAGGTCAATACTCTATGGGATCAGGCGCGTTGACTGGGCTCAGTGCTATTGGGCCTGGAAATTTCAGAATCACACCCCCCTCTTTCAGCAATGCAAACAGACCCAGTTCGTTCTTGTTTCTATTATTTTTTAATTTCTTTAATTGTTTTCTTTTTATAATTAACACAAAAATTTTTTTTTATTAAACTAAAAAATCACAAAATATAGAATTAGGTCTTATTTATTCAAATTAATATTTTTGAAAATAAATTAGGTTAATTAGTCTTATTTTATTATTTGTTTTAATTAAAATTAATTAGACGAATTAGGTTTAATTTGCAATTAAATGGTTTTTCCTCAAATAAAAAAAATCACAAACTCACAAAAAGAGCATTTTTTATATAAAAAACTTATTTTAATTTAATTAGTAAGTTAGGTTAATTTAATTTCTTTTTTTCATAATTAAAAATAATTAGAAACTAAGTTCATTTAATTCTTTTTGTAAATAAAACAATTAGAAATTAGGGTTTAACTAATTTGCAATTTAATTGTTTTTCTCAAATAAAAATGCACAAAAATACTTTTCTCTCAATTAGTTTTTTATGTTATTCTTAACTTTTCTCGCATTTAATTTGCCGCGCATTTTAATTCTTTTTATTATTATTGTAACTACTCCGGGATTCAAATAGTAATTAGGGTTTTAAACTTCCGCATTTTTATTTTAAGTCAAGATAATTATGTAACTGCCGAAGCCTTGTAATAGCTAGGTTTATTTTCTCGCACTTTAATTTCCGCAAACTATAAACTGATTAGATGTATGTTAATAGGGTTGAATGGCAAGAATATGTGAAAATTAAAACGGTAAATCACCTAATGTGCATAGACTAAATAACTGAAAAATTCACATGCACATATTCACTCCTAGGGTTTGCCTCACTTCGGTTTCCTACGGTAAACAGTCCTTAAGCATAGGAGATTTTAGTGGTTGTCCTCCAGTCTAAGAGATTAAAATGTCCCATTCAAATGTTGCCTCGGAAATGTTGCCTCAGAAAGATCTTAAGACTCCAGGGTTACTACTATATTTTCTAACTGTTGCTTTAGTGATTGTACTTGTCCCTTTCAAATGTCCCTTACAAACTCCAACGATGGGGCTACCTACTCCTTAATAGTAGGATAGCGCTGTCTAAAGGAAACGAGAACAAACAATCTTTTTTCGAGTAGGTAGAATCTTAAGTACTTGCTCAACAAAAAATTTCACACCAACACCTTTCAAAACAAATTTTCAAAAAAACTTCGTCACACGCTTGAGGACTGATACAAGGGTTATCACGAAGTAAAACTCATTTTCAAAACAAGCACACACAAACAATTTTAAAAAATGAGCAAGTAATGAATAAAATGATGAAAGTATCAGAGTTTAAGGATAAAGAGGAAACGGTATCAGAGATAATCAAATAATGAATAAAAGTTATCAGAGTTTAAGGATAAAGAGGAAACGGTATCAGAGATAATCAAATAATGAATAAAAGTTATCAGAGCTAAGATGGTAATGAATAAAAAGTATCAGAGTAATGATGAGAAAAACTCCCCCTGAGTTGATTATTTCCCTTTGATTCCTTGAGACCTTGAGCTTCAGAACTTTACTGAACTTTCTTTGAGCATCAGAATTTTACTTTATCAGAGTTCATCAGATTCTTGTACCTGTAAGCTTTTCAGAACAACAAATATATAAGGATGTTAGAATGTTTGAGACTTATGTCTCAGTAAACCGTTATTGAAAAATATCATTCTTTCTCCCCCTTTTTGTCAGTTATCAAAAAGCATAAGTAATCTGAGTTAAAAAGATTAGAGCAAAACACGTTTGGATTAAAACAGAAGCAATGATAGTTTAGAACAAGTAAAAATATTACAGACAAACATGTAAAGAAAAACAAGTAAAACATAAGAAAAATCTAAGAAGAAGGAGGAATTCGTGTGAACAGAGCTTCCAACATGCTCTTGATTTGTTCGCTGGTTTCGTTTTGCTTAGCTACCATGCTTGCTATAGATTCAATCTTGATATCCTGCTTGTCCATACGTTCATCCATCAGCATATCTGATCTCTTCAAATCTTCCAGAGTCTGCCTGTCAATAGAGGAAGCTTGAGGATCTTCAGATACATGCTGCTTCTCAGAGCTTTCTGTAGTTTCTTCTGCTTGACCCAAGTCTTCAGCTTGAATAATCTGTTCTTCTGCAGGTTGAACTTTAGATGCTGGACGCTTTTCATACCAAGGCTCACTGTCCAGATGAAGAACTTCTTCCTTCAGCAGCTTGCTCAGAACTGGACCTTCCATTTCCTTCAGCAGATTGCTGAAGTTCTGTTGAGCCTGTCCATAGCTCTGGTCTTGCAGCTTGAAGGTTTCAGCGCATACCCATCTTCTGAATTGAGTCCAGAGATGATCTGATACATCAGGGTCAACAACTTCCAGACTTGCTTGGTTCAAAGAAGTGATCCACTTCTGCATATCTGTTTCAAAGTTCAAAATGCTGGAACTAACATCTGGTTGTTTCGGTTTAGGGATGGCAGTTTTCTGGTTTATTGCAGCAAGGCGTTCAAGGAGTGTTAGATCAATTATTGTCTTGCTGTGGTTTTCTGTATTTTTCTTAGGTGAGGGAGTGGGAGAGTCAAAAATGACGATTGGACTTGATGGGGTGTTTGGAGGAGTTGTTTCTGGTGATGAAGGAAGTTGAGACATATTAACAGTAGTACCACAGGGCAATTGGATGGCCAAAGGTTGTGGTTCAGGAGATTCAGAGGTTTGAGCCTTTGAGGTTTGAGTCTCAGGTTGTGGAGTTTGTGCATGTTGAGGAGATAGTGGATTACTTTCTGGTTGAGGAGAGGAAGGTTGTGGAATTTCTGGTTCTGGTATGGGAGAGAGTGGAGTTTCTGGTATTGGTGAAAGTGGGATGTCAGGTTGTGGAGAAATGGGAATTTCTGAGTTTGGATTTGGATTTTCTGTATGGGGAGCGGAAGAATGTTGGTCAATATCAGAAAGAACTTGTGCAAGTTCTGGTTCTGGTATGGTTGTAGTGTTTGGATTTTGTGGTTTGGAGCGGGATCTTATAAGAGTTAATGACTCAGAAGGGTCAAAGTCAACATCAAAATCTTCAAAGGTGTTGGAATTTCATATGGAATTGGAGTTGGAGTAGGAATAGATGTGGAAACAGCAGATGAATCTAAAACAGATACAAAAACAGGATTACCTCTTTTCTTTGGAGTCTGTTGTGATGATCCTTCTGGAGCAGCTTTTCTCTTCTTAGTCTTCTTTAGAGCAACCTCTGGTGCCTTCTACTGAAGATCTTGAATGTTTAGATTAGGTGCTGTTCCATCAGCTTTACAGGCATCCAAATATCTCAGAATGATCTGAGGCTTAGAGTCAATCTCTGAGAACATAGGGAAGTCGTCCAGAGGGACTCTTCTGCTGAAGATTTTAGCAAAAGGAGTAATGCTGGGCTCCTTCTTAATGTTCTCTATCAGCTTCATCTTCTTCAGATTCTTGGCATTCATCTGCTTGCCAACAGAAGGTTCCAGGGTGTTGATCTCTTGTGCCTCTGTCAAATGTTCAATCAGCCTATTCTCAGTCAGAATATCTGATATCAATCTACCCAAGGGTATCCAATCCCTTTTAGTGCGTTCATCTTCTCTGGTCTCCTTGACGCTAGTTCTCAGATGGTTGAACAGAAGATGAGCTAGATTAATCTTTACCTTCTGATTGATAAAATAGATTAGAAACTGCTGATCTATGTTTATGTAATCATGAGAGCTTGTAGGCTTCCTGTGGTTAAAACAGCCCAGAATAATCTTTGCCCAAATTCTGTGCTTATCTTTCAGATCCCTTATCTTACTGGAGGGAAGCCCCAGCGTGAAAATTTCCCTTGCTATAACAGCAACATCTGAACATATTTCTGCCATATCTATACAGCGTATACCACCACCATTGTACCCAATGAGTCTTGCAATCAGGTCTTCAGTAATCACAATCTTCTTCCCCATTATGTAAGAAGTGACTTGGTGATTTGAGGAAGACGTGTGAATCCAGAATTCCTTAACCAAAATAGGAAAAGTTGGACCCACCAACCTGTCAAAGTATTTCTCCCATCCTTGAGCTTGAATCTCTTCTGATAAATCAAAACCATTTTCCTTGAGACTGTTGAAATCCACTATTATCTCTGACAGAACTTCAAGGTTCTTGACTGGAGTGAGTAGCATTCTGAGAGGAACCTCATATTTCTCAACTGATGCATCTTTCTGGGAACCTGAAGAGAGATTGCTGGAAGACGCCATGTTCACACGAGTTTTTGAGAGAAAAAAATTGAAAGGGTTTTCTTGATAAGGAAGAACACAAACACAGAAGTCAGAAATATGATTGAAAACGAAAGTAAGGGTAAACGTTGTGAATGGTGTGAATGGTGTTTAAATAGATTTCGAAAAAGTTTTTGAAAACATAAAAGCTTAAGAGAGAGAAATAAATCATGATTAATAGCATTTAATGATAGCTGATTTTAGGGGATTTCAGAAAGATACTTAAATGGTTACCAATGACATGTGTCTCAATGCAACCAATCAGCACTTTGCCTTTTCAGAAGCGTGAACGCGTGTTCAGCCTCAGGAAACAGTTGATGACTGGATGACACTTGTTTTCTTTGAGTGAACATCACTTCTATCCTTGAACTGAAGAGCTCAGAGCTTCATGGATAGATTCTAATACAATCTGCATTTCTAAAAATTCTGAAAGAAGATTGATCAGAAGTTCACGGAGAAATAAACATAATTCTGAAGGTTAATATATAAAATTAAAATAGTTTTATTCTGGACAGAGCTTCATGCTGAGATGATTCAGAATGAAGTTGAACCTATCTTTAGAAAGTGGTTTTGTAAAGATATCAGCCCATTGATGGTCTGTATCAATAAATTTTAAGTTTAAGATTCCTTTCTGAATATAGTCCCTAATAAAATGATGTTTTATTTCTATACGCTTAGCCCTAGAATGCAAAATTGGATTTTTACTTAAGCAAATGGCAGAAGTATTATCAGAGTATAGGAATGTTACTCTCATAAATCTGGAAGTCCTCAAGTTTACTTTTCATCCAGAGCATTTGTGTGTTGCATCCAACTGCTGCTACGTATTCAGCTTCTGCTGTTGATAGAGCAATTGTGGATTGTCTTTTGCTGGACCATGAGATCAGATTTTCTCCCAGAAACTGGCAGCTTCCAGAAGTGATTTTGTGTTCTACTCTGTCTCCAACAAATTCAGCATCACAGTAACCAACTAAGCTGTAGTTACTAGATTTTCTATAAGACAAACCCAGATTAGTAGTACCTTTCAGATGCTTGAAAATTCTCTTAACAGCTGTTAAGTGAGATTATCTAGGATCTAATTGGAATCTTGCACAAATGCATACACTGAATAAAATATCAGGCCTTGAGGCTGTCAGATAAAGAAGAGAACCAATCATACCTCTGTAGACCTTCTGTTCTACATTTTTGCTTACCTCTTCTGTTTCCAGAATGCACGTGGGATGCATTGGAATCTTTGATGGCTTACATTCTGGGAGATCAATTTTCTTCAGAAGTTCTCTGACATATTTGCTCTGATGAATGTAAGTTCCTTATGGGATTTGATTGATCTGAATGCCCAGAAAGAATTTTAGTTCCCCCATTAGACTCATCTCAAATTCTGCCTGCATACACTTAGCAAATTTTCTTCCCAGAGAGGGATTAGTAGATCCAAATATTATATCATCAACATAAATCTGGAAGACTAAGATGTTATTCTTAACTGTCTTACAGAATAAGGTTGTGTCCACTTTCCCTCTGGTGAATTCCTTTTCTAACAGGAAGTTACTCAGTCTTTCATACCAAGCTCTGGGAGCTTGTTTCAGACCATACAGTGACTTCTTCAGTTTGAAAACATATTCTGGATTTTTTGAACTTTCAAAACCAGGGGGTTGGTGCACATATACCTCTTCTTCTATATAGCCATTTAAGAATGCACTCTTGACATCCATCTGATACAAAGTGATGCCTTTATTAACAACAAAAGAAATTAAAAGTATGATAGATTCTAACCTGGCGACTGGAGCAAAGGTTTCTGTATAGTGTATCCCCTCTTGCTGACTATAACCTTGTGCTACCAATCGTGCCTTGTTTCTGATGACTTCACCTTGTTCATTTAGTTTGTTTCTGAACACCCATTTTGTTACAATGATGTTGAATCCTTTTGGTTTAGGAACTAAATCCCATACGTCATTCCTTGTGAATTGATTCAGCTCCTCTTGCATTTCTAGAATCCAGTCATTGTCCAGAAGTGCTTCATCAATTGAAGATGGTTCAATCAGAGAAACAAGTCCCATGAGGGATTCTTCAGAGTTTCTGAAGCTGGCTCTTGTTCTGATTGGATCTTCCTTTCTTCCTAAGATTGTTTCTTCTGGATGATCCATGCTGCTTCTGGATGGTCTTTTCTGAGGTTGATCAACAGAAGATGCTGGATTGCTTGCAGTGCCTCTTTCTGATGTTGAGGGAGTGTCTCTGTTAAGAGCTTCTGATGACTTGTCTTCAGTACCTGTGAATTCAACTTCCATACCTGCAAGTAATTCATTCTGCTTTGACTTTTGAGAGTCAAGCTTATCATCAAAGCGAACACTGATTGATTCTTCCACAATCTGTGTTTCTGTATTGTATACTCTGTACCCTCTTGAGCGTTCAGAGTATCCTAACATAATACACTTCTGTGCTTTAGAGTCAAACTTGTTCAAATAATTTTTAGTATTCAAAATAAAGCAAGTACATCCAAATGGATGAAAATATGAAATGTTGGGCTTTCTGTTCTTCCACAATTCATATGGAGTCTTTTCCAGAATAGGTCTTATGGAGATTCTATTCTGAATGTAGCACGCTGTGTTTATTGCCTCTGCCCAGAAGATCTTAGCAACGTTAGTCTCGTTGATCATGGTTCTAGCCATTTCTTGCAATGTTCTGTTCTTTCGTTCTACAACTCCATTTTGCTAGGGAGTTCTAAGACAAGAGAAATCATGCAGAATGCCTTTGTCATTAAAAAATGATTCAAAATCTTTGTTTTCAAACTCTCCACCATGATCACTTTTGACTTTGACGATTCTAAGATCCTTTTCATTCTGAACTTAGTTGCAGAAGGTGACAAACACAGAGTGTGACTGGTCCTTGTGTCTTAAGAACTTTACCCATGTCCATCTGCTATAGTCATCTACGATTACTAACCCGTACTTCTTACCACTGACTGAAGCAGTTTTAACTGGTCCAAATAAGTCAATATGCAGAAGTTCTAATGGCTTAGAGGTGGAAACAACGTTTTTAGATTTGAAAGCTGGTTTTGCAAACTTGCCTTTCTGACATGCTTCACACAGAGCATCTGAATTGAACTTCAGGTTAGGAAGTCCTCTGACCAGATTAAGTTTGTTAATCTGAGATATTCTTCTCATACTAACATACCCCAATCTTCTGTGCCAGATCCATTGCTCGTTGTTAACAGACAGAAGACACTTTACATTCTGACTTTTCAATTCAGAAAGTTTGATTTTGTAAATGTTGTTTCTCCTCTTTCCATTAAATAGTATAGTCCCATCTTTCTGACTAACAACTTTACATGAATTTTGATTAAAGATTATATCATAATCGTTATCACTTAATTGACTTATGGATAACAGGTTATGCATTAATCCATCTACTAATAAAACATTACTTATAGAGGGAAGATTTCCGTTACCTACTGTTCCAGAGCCAATGATATTTCCCCTCTGATTTCCTCCAAAGCCTACATGGCCTCCAGGCTTAAGTTCCAGGCTTTGGAACATATGCCTTCTTCCTGTCATGTGTCGTGAGCAGCCAGAGTCCAGGTACCATGACTGGTGTTTCTGCTTTGCTGCTAAAGATATCTGCAACATGTATTATTTTATCCTTAGGTGCCCATATTTTCTTGGGTCCTGATTTGTTAGTTTTACCAAAACTCTGGTTGAATTTTGGTTTGACAGAATAATTACTACTAGTATATTTGATGTCATGTGTGTGCCCATATACAAAGTGAGAATCAAGTGAAGTGCGTTTTATCACTAAATCCATGGCATTCTTAGGTGTAGGTACCTTACCTTGGTATCTATTCCTTTTATGCCATTTCTGCTAACTCCATAGATCATTAAAGCATCTTGCTTCTATCTATGCTTTTAGCTAGAAAATTCTAAAAGTTGTGATCATACTCCTTGATAATCTCATCAACACTACTGGGAGTTTCAGGAATTGTTTCCTTCTGAGAGTTTTGTAATAGATTTTCTAATTTTGAAAGTTTATTTTTCAACTCAGAATTCTCCAATTTGAGATCTCAGTTTTATCAGAGTCAGAAGTAAGATCCCTTTTCAGGTTTCTGAATTTGACTCTGATCTGCTGATATCGTTCTAGAATCTCATTGAGGCTTTCAGCTAGTTCATCCTTAGTAAAATTAATAGCAAAGTCAGGAAATACCTCTTATGTGTCTGATTCAGAGTCTGATTCAGAAGCTTCACTGTCTTCTGTTATGTTTTCCATGAGAGCTATGTTTGCTCTCTCATCATTTGATTCTGAGTCAGCTTCAGATGTGTCAGAGTCATCCCATGTAGCCATGAGACTTTTCTTCTTTTCCTTGCCAAACTTTCTTCTGGGCTTTTCCTTCTGAAGCTTTGGGCAGTCACTTTTGTAGTTCCCTTGCTCGTTACATTCATAGAAGATGATGTCTTTGTTGTTTGGCTTTCTGCTTCCTGAAGAGCCTTCAGATCTTCTGTGTCCAGAGGAGGATTCTGACCTTCTGTATCTGGAGGAAGACTCGTTCTGATTATCTGATCTTCTGGGATTCCTGAACTTCCTTTGCCTCTGCTTCCATAGTTGGTTCACCCTTCTGGAGAGGAGAGACAGTTCATCTTCTTCTGATGAGGACCCATCACAGGTTTCTTCAATAGCCTGCAAACCCTTGGAGTCAGATTTTCTGTTAGATTTTAAAGCTAATGGCTTACCTTGCTTTTGAGGTTCATCAGCTTCTAGCTCTATCTCGTGACTTCTAAGGGAGCTGACAAGTTCCTCCAGAGAGATTATGTTGAGATCCTTAGCTAGCTTCAACGCTGTGACCATTGGTCTCCACTGTTTTGGCAAGCTTCTGATGATCTTCTTAACATGATCAGCAGTAGAATACCCTTTGTCCAGAACTTTGAGACCAGCAACCAGAATCTGAAATCTTGAGAACATTATTTCAATAGATTCACTTTCTTCCATCTTGAATGCCTCATACTTCTGAATGAGCGCAAGAGCTTTAGTTTCTTTAACTTGAAGGTTGCCTTCATGCGTCATTCTCAGAGAGTCAAACATATTCTTTGCAGTGTCTCTGTTTGATATCTTTTCATATTCAGAGTAAGAGATAGCACTGAGAAGAATAGTTCTGGCTTTGTGATGATTTTTGAAATCACGCTTTTGTTGATCAGACATTGCTTTCCTGTCAATCTTCTGACCACTTTCATTCACTGGGTGCGTGTATCCATCAGTCACCATATCCCACAGATCAGCATCGTGGGCTAGAAAGAAGCTTTCAATTCTGTCTTTCCAGTAATCAAAGTTCTCTCCATCAAAGACTAGAGGTTTTCCACTGAATCTGTCCCTTTCTTTGTTGTTGTCATTGCTGATGTTTTGATGTGGTCCTGCCATTGTGTTTTTCTAACGCTGGATCTTGTACTGACACGGTTAAGTGTTATGAACTCAGAACCAGGCGCTCTGATGCCAATTGAAGATGTGAAAAACACAAGAAGGGGGGTTGAATTGTTAAAACTTGAAATCAAATGCAGACAACACGTTATTTTTATACTGGTTCGTTTGATCTCAAACTACTCTAGTCCACCCGTCAAGGTGATTTCGCCTCTCTCCAACGAGGTCTTAATCCATTATATTCAACTGAATACAAAACTACTTTAACAACTGCTAAAGCCTTCTTGAGTCAAACCACAAACCAGTTTCTCAAGGAAATTCTTTTACAGATAAATGAACAATTAAGTGTGTTTGATGTTTTCTAGAAAAACTATATATCACAACTGTGATAATACACAAAATGAAGCTTATGTAAAACTAGATTGCTAATGCTATAGAGTAATCGGTTGAGAGCTTTAGCAAACTGAGTGAGAGAGATTTCGTATGCATGCGTGCGTGAAAGAGTATTAGCCATTTCTTTTCTCACTGATTTGTTTAAATATCCTTGGAATAGATACGTTGTTGTCAATAATTCCATTTCAATGCTCATAACGTTCTTTCCATTTTGAGAAGATCTTTGTCTTGGAATAAAGCCGTTGGTAATTAATCTGCCTTGAATGCAGTAACGTTAACACTTCAGAATGTTCTGCTTAATGAGGATCAGAGTGTTCTTGGCTTTAGCTTATTCTGGCGCTTCAGAATGCTGATGACATGGTTAAGATCTTGATCAGAATCAGAGCATGTTGAGCGCAGATTCTGTCCATCAGACTTCAGCGTAAGTACATGTACTGATCTTCTGATGCTGATATTGATATTCTAATGCTGATTCCATCAGAGTTTCCTACAAATACACAGCATAATTTTGAGTAGCACATATGTCTTATATAATTCTCATAATTCATTTAATCTTGTATTTTGTTATCATCAAAACTCTAACTGAGGGTTGTAGAATCAAATTGTGTTCTAACATATTCAACTATGAGGATGACGCTCATGAGTATCGCCGAAGGTTCATACGAGCTTGGGGCATGGTAAACAGATCTGGCGCCAAGGCGTTGGGGCCAAAAGCTTCCATTCCTATGGAACCTTACCTCCAATGGGTACGAGCTCGCGCCCAGAAGCTTATGATGCCCTATGTGGCCGTTTTACTAGTGATTGTGGAACCCACTACTGGAGGAGGTGTTCCTTACATGGTTCTTTATCCTTATATGCCCACTGATCTTGAGGAATTACAGAGGTCTTGGATTCAGTTGAAAGAGGAGCGGGATACTTACAGGGATCAGTTCCATGCTCAGGAGAGGAAGGTTTTAGAGCTCACAAAGCAGCTCCATGAGGAAAAAGGACTCAATGATTATCTCGGCACAAAGAGGAAGCATCCATGGGAATTTTTATTTCTTTCCTAGTTTTAGATTTGTTTTTAATTGTAACTCCTAAAAGGAATTTGAACTTTGAATTCAGTTAATAAAGTCTTTGTTATTTTGGTTTGCAAAGTTAAATTTCCCAAATTCTTTGAAATCATTGCATGCGCATCCCATTCATAGCATTGCATGTACAGATACCATTACAGGTTTCTCATCTTCTTCGCTGTTTATTTCAGCACAAAATGTCTTCCGAGCAAACCATCAAGGACCTTCAGGCACAAAATGCCCAGTTCCAACAAATGTTCATAAGTCTGGAAAAAGGGCAGGAGGATCTGAAAGCCCTCATCCTGAAGGGGAAAAAGAAAAAGAAGAAGGTTGACGGTATTCTGAATATGGGAAAAAGGTTTAGAGAGCGGTTGAAGCGACAAGTCGATCTGACCTCTTCATCCAAGGAAGGGGAGAATCAAGAAGAAGAGAAGGATCCCAGTCCTGCAGTTTCTGACAATGATACTGATTACAATGATGAGCAATATCCTCCTGCTGAGGATAGATACAAGCAGTTAGAAGATCGTTTGAGTGCCATGGAAGTTCAGAGGATATCTGGACTGGATTTCGAAGAATTGGGATTGGTGTCGGGAGTGGTCATCCAACATAAGTTCAAAGCTCCAGTTTTTGCTAAGTATGATGGGGTGTCCTGCCCAAAACTCCATCTCCGTTCTTACGTCAGAAAGATTCAGCCCCACACTGTTGATAGAAATTTGTGGGTTCATTTCTTCCAAGATAGTCTGTCAGGGACTCAGCTTGAATGGTTCTACTAGTTGGAAGGAGCAAATGTTCGAAATTGGGAATATTTAGATGCTGCTTTCTACAAGCAGTATCAATACAACGCCAACCTTGATCCTACTCGTACTCAACTCCAGAGTATGTCCATGGGTGCAAGTGAAGGCTTTAAAGATTATGCACAGAAATGGAGAGACTTGGCTGGCAGAGTATAACCCCCGTTGTCTGATAGGGAATTGGTTGGTATGTTTCTGGGGACTCTATCTGGTCCATTTTTCAATCATTTGATCGGCAGCTCGTCAGCGGGTGTCACTGAGCTAATTCTAACAGGAGAAAGAGTGGAAGCTAGGATTCGGAGCGGTAAGATACAAAAGGATTCCTCTTCGAGTTCAGTAAAGAAGCCTTTTGCTGGTAAGAAGGAGGCCAACGCCATCTATAGCCCGAGGGGCCAGAACAGGGCTGAACATCGTCAGCCAGTAAGTGTCGTAATGATACCTAGGCCTATAGTTCCTCCACAACGCAACAATCAACAAAGGGTGGAAAGGCCACAACGGCAGTTTACCCGAATCAACATGACATTGGCTGAAGTTCTACCTCATCTGCTGAGATCCAACTTGGCAACCTTAAAAGAGGCTCCCAAGAATCCAAATACTATATCTCCCCGATACAATCCAAATGCTCAGTGTGCCTATCATTCTGAGAGTCCTGGCCATGATACCAATGACTTCTGGGCTCTAAGGAATAAAGTACAAGATCTGATTGAAGCCAAGGAAATAAAGTTTAATGCTCCGGAGAAGCCCAATGTCATAACTGCTCCCATGCCTAAGCACGGTCTTGGAGTTAATGGTGTTGATACTAATTTGTTCATTACCTTTGTTGATGAAGTTTCTACTCCTCTCATGACTGTCAAGAATAATTTGCTGTTGGCCGGTTTATTTCCGGGTTATGGTGAAGGTTGCCACATGTGTTCGTTTCTACCTTCTGGTTCCGTTTGCTGAAATTAGGTGTTCAACGCCTGATGGACAACAAAGAAATTTTGTTTGAGAAAACTTTGGTTCCCGTTGTTCCATCTAAAGACATTGCCATTATAACCATTTCCGCCAATCCTTCCAAGGTCTCCCCTAGAAGACCTATTAGGATTACATCTGCTCCAAGAATCACTCCGCTGATAATCATTGTTCCTGGTCCCGTCTCGTATGTCTCAAACAAAGCTGTCCCCTGGCATTATGGTGCGGATGTGTAGAATCATGGCATCAAACAAGATTTGAAAGATGAAGAGGCTGATCCTGATATTGGTAATATTGTCGGAACCAACAAAGTTACCCGAAGTGGAAGGGTTTTCTCTCCCGATATTTCCCTTAAGACTGTCAACAAGCCTATTGTCATTTCGTCTGCTGTTCCTGCTAGCACATCAACTACTGCTTCTGTTCTTACTCCAGTTATTACCCCTGCCGGCGAATCGTCTGATACCAGCAGCAAAGAAGTTATAGGTGAGCCTGGCCGGACGAAGGCGCCTAGGAAAATTGTTATGGAAGCCTCTAAGCAAGAGATGGAGGAAATATTGAAAATCATTAAGAAGAGCGACTACAATGTGGTCGAGCAGTTGGGGCAGGCCCCATCAAAAATATCCATGTTGTCTTTGCTGTTGTGTTCCGAAGCCCATGAGAAGGCTTTGATTGCATTCTTTAAGACTGCGCATGTACCGCAAGAGACTTCAACTGATCAATTTAAAGATTGTGTGGCCAGCCTGACTGCTGATAATGGGCTGGGTTTTTCAGATGCAGACTTAACACTGAAGGGAAGGAAGCATAATGATGCTCTGCATGTCTCGATTGAATGAAGGGGAACCATTATGGCTCATGTGCTGGTAGATAATGGGTCTTCGCTGAATGTTTTTCCGAAGAAGGCGTTGGACCAGTTGGATTGTGAGGGTTTGACTCTAAAGCCTAGTAACATTGTGGTAAGGGCTTTTGGCGGGTCGAAGAGAATGGTGCACGGGGAAGTGGGCATCCCTGTCAAAGTAGGTTCTCAGACTTTTGAGTCCACTTTCTATGTGATGGACACCAGGCCGTCGTATTCTTGTTTGTTGGGTCGTCCTTGGATCCACGAGGCTGGGGAAGTTACTTCCACACTCCACCAAATGCTGAAGTATCCGGTAAAATGGAAAATTGTCACAGTGCGGGGTGAAGAGGATTATATGGTGAGCCACCTCAATTCCTTCCGGTACGTAGAGATGGATGGGGAATTCATAAAAAATCCTTGTTAGAACTTTGAAGAGGTCCCTCAAATCTTGTCATCGACTGAAACTACTACCAACAACAAACCTCCCCTGAAGATGGCTTCTCTCAAGGACGCCATGGCCATGGTTGAGGAAGGTAGGTGTACCAATTGGGGTCAGCTCCCTAATTTCACTCACAAAACTGAAAAATTTGGTTTGGGCTTTACTACAGGGGCTCAAAGGGCTGTTCGACACGCTCAGGCTGGAGGACCTCCCCTACGCATTGATAATCGTGGAGTTAATTCCATTGAAGACAGCGAGGAAGACTCAGACATTGACAGTTGGATCTACCCAACTACCAACGACGGACCGAGTAACTGGACGAATAGGGACTTTATACCAGTTTCTTTTATTCTGTAGTGATTGCCTTACTTGTTTTGAGATTTGTAATAAACAATTTAAAACATTACGGCCTTGTGCCTTGCCCGAGGCACACTGGTTTTGTTTGTGAGGGCTATTATTTGTCATTTCATATATCATTAATAAAGCATTGGACATTTCTTGCATACAAATTTTGCGCTCTCTATTTTTCTTTTCTGTTTTCACTTCATCAAAACAGTTATTCTCTTACACACACTCACGTATCATAATACAGATCCATATCCACTATGGATCCCATTGATAACAGCTATGCTATTACCAGTTATGACTTCAAAAAATCGATCAACCAAGCCGAGGACGAAGGTGAGGATGATTGTGAGGTGCCTGGAGAACTTTCTAGACTTTTACAGTAGGAAGAAAGGGCCATACAGCCTCATGAAGAGCCAGTTGAGAGAGTGAATTTGGGTACTGAAGAAGACAGAAAAGAGGATAAAATAGGTGCCAATCTGGAGCTTAACATCAAACAGAGGTTGATACAGATGTTGCACGACTATGTTGAGATCTTCGCCTGGTCCTATGAAGACATGTTTGGTTTGGACTCTGATATTATGGTACACCGCCTGCCTACTAAAGAAGACTGCCCTCCGGTTAAATAGAAGGTCCGTCATATACGCCCTGAAATGTCAGAGAAGATCAAGGAAGAGGTCATGAAATAGTTCGACGCAGGATTCTTAGCTGTCACTTCGTATCCATAGTGGGTTGCTAACATCGTTTCGGTACCTAAGAAGGACGGTAAGGTACAGATGTGTGTAGATTACAGAGATCTGAATAGGGCAAGCCCCAAGGATGACTTCCCACTTCCTCACATTGATGTTTTGGTCGACAACACCGTGCAACACAAAATCTTCTCCTTCATGGATGGTTTCTCTGGCTACCATCAGATCAAAATGGCTCCTAAAGACATGTAGAAGACAACCTTCGTTACACAGTGGGGACCTTCTGCTACAAGGTGATGCCTTTTGAGTTGAAGAATGTTGGGGCAACTTATCAGTGTGCCATGGTCGCTTTGTTCCACGATATGATCCACCATGAGATCGAAGTCTATGTTAATGACATGATAGCCAGATCTCAGGCTGAGGAAGAACACCTGGATCATCTCCAAAAGTTGTTTGATAGGTTGAAGACATACAAGTTGAGGTTTAATCCGAACAAGTGCACCTTCGGGGTAAGATCTGGTAAGATTCTGGGTTTCATCGTCAGTGACAAAGGCATCCAGGTAGATCCTGCAAAAGTAAAAGCCATACAAGAGATGTCGGTTCCCCGCACAGAGAAAGAGGTTAGAGGTTTCTTGGGACGCCTGAATTACATTGCTAAGTTCATTTCACATATGACTGCTACTTGTGAGCCAATCTTCAAGCTTCTGAAGAAAGATCAAGTGGTAAAGTGGAATGATGAATGCCATACCGCTTTCGAAAGAGTCAAGAAATACCTTCAGGAACAACCAATTCTGATGCCTCCAGTTGAAGGAAGACCTTTGATATTATACTTGATAGTGCTAGACAATTCAATGGGTTGTGTGCTGGGGCAGCATGACGAGTCTGGTCGAAAATAGCACGCAATATACTACCTCATCAAAAAGTTTACCGACTGTGAGGCACGATACTCATTGCTCGATAAAACTTGCTGCACTTTGGCATGGGCTGCTCGCCGACTGAGACAGTATATGCTGACTCACACTACTTTGTTGATATCGAAGATGGATCCGATCAAGTACATTTTCGAGAAGCCCGCTTTCTCCGAAGGATAGAAAGGTGGAAAATGATCTTAACTGAATACGACATACAATATACAACGTAAAAAGCAATAAAGGGGAGTGCATTGACTGATCATTTGGCTCATCAGGCCGTGGATGACTACCAGTCCATGAATTTCGAGTTCCCGGATGAGAATATCATGTTAGTGACTGACTACGAAGAACCTGGACCAGATGAAGGACCCGAGGAGGGATCCTGATGGTCTATGTATTTTGATGGATCCTCAAACACACTGGGTAACAGCATTGGCGCTGTAATCATATCCCCCAAGGGCTGTCATTCTCCGTTCAGTGCCCGATTATGTTTCAACTGCAACAACAACATGGCGGAGTATGAAGCATGTATCATGGGTCTTCGAGCTGCTATCGACCTAAGAATCAAGTTATTGAGTGTATTCGGTTATTCCGCTATGGTGATAAGTCATATCAAAGGCGAGTGGGATACAAAGCACCCGAATCTTATTCCTTACAAAGAGTATGTACTGACATTGCTCCCACACTTTGAGGAGGTCACCTTCAAACATTTCCGACGAGAGGAGAACCAGTTAGCGGACGCGCTAGCTACCATGTCTTCTATGTTCTAGGTTAGGTGAGGACAATGAAGCTACCCAAATCTCCATTGAGAGGTTGGATGAACCAGTACACTGCTGTGAGATCGATACCGAAGAAATGGCAGACAAACCCTGGTTTCACAAAATCAAAAGGTATCTCGAGGATCAAGAGTATCTCGAAGGCGCATCTGTCAATGATAAGAAGTTTCTGAGAAGGTTCGCTGTAAAGTTCTTCCTCAGTAATGGAATCCTCTATAAATGCAACCATGACTCCACACTATTACGGTGTGTAGATAAAAATGAAGCAGAGAGGATCATGACAGATCTACATGAAGGCACCTTCGAAACCCATTCTAGTAGACATACCATGGCTAAGAAGATCCTACGGGCAGGATACTACTGGTCCACTATGGAGGCCGATTGCTATCAGCACTCTCAAACTTGTCATAAGTGCCAAATCTATGCTGATAAGGTGCGTGTGCCTCCGATCCCCTTAAACGTATTAACAGCTCCGTGGTCCATTTCAACGGACATTGCTTCATCTTAGTAGCCATTGATTACTTCACGATGTGGGTTGAGGCAGCTTCCTTTGCTACAGTAACCAAGAACGTCGTGGTGCGGTTTATCCGACATAATCTGATATTTCAATATGGTGTGCCAGAGAGAATTATTACTGACAATGGTACGAATCTCAACAACACAATGATCACCGAGCTCTGTAAACAGTTCAAGATACAACATCATAATTCTTCTCCCTACCGGACGAAGATGAACGGGGCTGTTGAAGCAGCTAACAAGAATATCAAGAAGATTGTGCAGAAGATGATGGTGACATATAAAGACTGGCATGAGATGTTACCATTTGCTCTTTATGGGTACCGTACCTCAGCATGGACGTTGACAGGGGCAACCCCCTATTCTCTGGTATATGGCATGGAGGCAGTCCTACCCATCGAAGTCCAGATACCTTCTCTCATGATTATGAAGGATGCGGGTTTGAACGAAGACGACTGGATCCGAACCCAACTTGATCAACTGAATCTAATTGATGAAAAGAGACTTACTGCTATCTGCCATGGTCAGACGTACCAAAAGCGAATGATCAAGGCTTTTAACAAGAAATTCAGGCGTCAAGAATATCAAGTCGAGGATCTAGTGATCAAACGCATCATACTGCCGCAAGGTGATCCCAGGGGCAAATGGACCCCCACGTACGTAGGGCCATTTGTGGTTAAGAACATTTTCTATGGAGGAGCTATGATTGTAACCACCATGGACGGTGACGACCTTTCTCACCCTGTCAATGCAGACATAGTGAAAAAATACTACGCCTAATCAAAGACCCGCTAGGTTGACCAGCCTAGGCAAAAATAAGGGCTTCCCGGCGAACCAAAAGGGTTCGGGAAAAAGTAAGGGATGAAAATGAAAAAATATATGTACACCCGGCAAGTCGAAAACCCGAAAGGGAGGCTTGGGCAAAAAAGGGTATCCCGGTGGACCGAAAACCTGAAAGGGAGGTCCAGGAAAAGTTAGGTATTGAAGCGTATCACTATGTCTCATTGGATCATCTTGCGACCAGACTTCGATATCGACTATCAAGCTCGGACGACACCAATCAATCTGATCAACTTTCGGCCAAGAAGCAAAGTGATGAGACGCTTGAAGATATAAAGGCAATAACAGAGTTGGAACCCAATGGGGTTGTTTCACATAGCTGTTTTTCTTCCTTTTACACAAATTTTATAACTTCTATTTTTCGATGGTGTTCTCTTACTAGAGCGCCAACCTCTTTGTACAAAAACGCCTATCACAGGCCAACTTCAAAAATCAATACAAATCACTTTCACCAGAAACTTCGAGTTTGTTTTTTCTTTTTCTGTTTTGTTTTGCAAGAACGTCCAATGACTTATTTTTGATATATGATATTGAAAATGATTGTTGCTCGTAAATATTTACATAAGGAACAAAAGACAATTACTTGTAATTCTAGAAACAGGGAAAAAACAAGAAGTGCTGAACCCTACAGTTATTCTTCCCAGCAGGTATTGGGATAGAGTCAGCTTTGGAGCATAATCAACAGTACATACACTCCCCACAGAGTAAAAGTATTCAAAAGCATTGATGTTGGCTTTCCAGAAATAGGACATAACCACCCCAACTGAGGTTCATAATCGCGGGCGAGTCAGTAAATTTCATCCCCCAAGCGGAGTTTATTTCTCCAGATACAGAAGCTCAATCCCTGACAGAGTTCATCACTTCAGCTACAAGAGTACATTTTCTAAGATCATTCCCCGCAGAGTTTATTCTCAAGTAGCATCTCCTCCCGACAGAACATTTACAAATCTCCAGCAACTGTCAGGGATTTATTTTCCAAGACGCGAGCATACCCCGATAGCATTTCATAAACATACATCATGAGATACGCATACATATCATATACAACATAATCTCATTTATTTTGAGAACATCATCTCACCCTGCATTTCATGCATCGCATATAACTAACCATGATATCTATTT